>CM056727.1:48399571-49599571 GCA_029844215.1 Przewalskia tangutica | reverse complement strand
GGGTCGAGACACAATATGTACCAAGTATGTAAAATCGGAAAATACAGTAATAATGATATAAAAAGTCTGAAAAATAATCTGGAGTCATGGACGAAAATCAAAATACGATAATGTGCCTTACTAACAATGAGAGTAACAAGTATATACTTTCTTGCATAAAAATAGGAGGCTTGTGATCAAAGCAGGTCCTCGCGTAGTATCAATAAGCAATCCTACTCGGACTATTTCACTGCGTGAGGTATTCTCGCGTAGGTGTGCCCGCGCGTGGGACTATTTCACCCGCGTAAGTCCATAGGACTCGCATGAGGTATTCCTCGCATCGTGGGTAGCAAATCCACGTAACAGGTGGTATAACGATCTTGGGGCTTGCCCCTCAGATATACTCTTACCCTGAAGCAGGTGGTATAACGATCTTGGGGATGTACCCCTCAGATATACTCTTACCCTGAAGAAGGTGGTATAACGATCTTGGGGATGTACCCCTCAGATATACTCTTACCCTGAAGAAGGTGGTATGACGATCTTGGGGCTTACCCCTCATTCATACTCTTACCCTGGAGAAGGTGGTATAACTGTTACACCCCGTATTTACAGGACATGTGTTAAGAACGTACGTAAGAACTCGCAAGTGTTAAAATTTGAGACTGTAAAAAATTTAACGGAATTATGGAATTGTCGGAAAACGTATTATTGTGACGAATGGGAGGGCGACACGTGTCACCCCCCCTTATGTTGTCTTGGACGAATTGAAGCATGGGCACAATGGTCATTTGACCTTTGGTAGGATGATTTAGTCTTGCAAGTAGTAGCATGAGAAAATTGACTAAGTCAATGGCCCCACTTAGTCTTGATTTTTAGCTGTGAGCTCATCCAAACCACCCATTTGGTTGCATCTTAACCCTCCATGTCCCTATATATAATACTAGTAGCAAGAGAGGACTTAACACTTAGCAAAAATTTCACAAAATTGAGGACTTCACTAATGGTGCTCTCGGGTTCACCATGGAGAAGAAAGGGAAATTTTCGTTGCTTGTTCTTTAAGCTCCACATTTTAAACCAAGGTTCATGAGTGTTATGTAAGTGTATCTCAATAGAAAAATCCCGGACAAAGAGAGTTTTCGGATTAGTCGCAAAGCAAAAACCGAGTTGTCTTTCTAGGTTTTGTTTAGAAGTTTGAAGGAAAATTGTTGGGGTTGTTCTAAGGGTCTCGGAGGCGGATTGAGGTGTCTTGAAGAGGCTCTAGGTTGCTAGGGAGCAACTTCGGTTTTGAAGATTGGATTACAATTCGTGGAGGTATAATCTTGTTCTCTTTAAGTGTTACAAGATTATGTAATTGTTGTTAGCCTTACATTTTACTAGCATGAAGTATATGTGTTGAAGTACTTAGTATAGCGTATTCTACTTGGAGGATGAAATAGCTATCAAGGTTGAAGTACTTTGGAGCATTTTGCTACTTGTCGACAATCGTCGCGAGGTATGTGAACCTCTTCCTTCCTTTGGCATGATTCTATGTATGGAATATACTTGTGGTATCATCTCATGTTTCCTTCTACTCTTAGAAGTTAAGAGGTAGTTGTGTGATTTACTCTATGTAGAACTTTTCCTATCTTTTGAGCATGACTACTTGCACGTATGTAGTACGGTAGACGTACAAGACTATGACATTCTTTACTATTTTCCATGTAATGCCAAGTCGGTGGGTTAGGAGATTAACTCACTTCTTTGAAAATAGTAAGGATGTCTTATGTTGATTTTAAAGTTAAGGGACTTGAAGAGTTTTATAGTATGTGATACTTGTTCCGTTTTAAACGTATAAGTCCCTTGGATAGGAAATTGTTTATGGCTAAGGTATAAAGTGAATATAACGGCTTTATGGGAAGTTAGTTATATTTGCCTTATGGAGAGATAAATGACTTGACTTTAATAGAAAGGCAACTTGATTTTACGGCATCAATTGCCTAGAGTTTTAATAATAAAAGGAGTCACTTGTTTTCAAATGGTTAAGAGACAAATTGTATTTTTGAAAGTTAAATGAGAATTTATTCTATTTGTGCCCGGATAAGTACTTTGGCTTGTTAAATGAGAATTTATTCTATTTGTGCCCGGATAAGTACTTTGGCTTGTTAAATGAGAATTTATTCTATTTGTGCCCGGATAAGTACTTTGGCTTGTTAAATGAGAATTTATTCTATTTGTGCTGATAAGTACTTTGGCTTGTTAAATGAGAATTTATTCTATTTGTGCGGATAAGTACTTTGGCTTGTTAAATGAGAATTTATTCTATTTGTGCGGATAAGTACTTTGGCTTGTTAAATGAGAATTTATTCTATTTGTGCGGATAAGTACTTTGGCTTGTTAAATGAGAATTTATTCTATTTGTGCGGATAAGTACTTTGGCTTGTTAAATGAGAATTTATTCTATTTGTGCGGATAAGTACTTTGGCTTGTTAAATGAGAATTTATTCTATTTGTGCCCTGATAAGTACTTTGGCTTGTTAAATGAGAATTTATTCTATTTGTGCTGATAAGTACTTTGGCTTGTTAAATGAGAATTTATTCTATTTGTGCGGATAAGTACTTTGCTTGGTTAATTGAGAACTTGCCTATATGTCTTTGGTGATAGCTGTGAGTGCAAGTATTATGTTTTATTACGTTGTCGCGACTCTCGGTTGGAGGCCTGTCTTGTTGTAAGTTACTCGGACGTCTGCGGTGATGTGGGATTCCACGGGTATGCTTAGTTATTTGTAGTACTTGGGTTAAATTCGGATTTTTATAAAAGACATGGTAGTGCTTATGTCTTGTTTGATGGTCATCGAGTTAGGGTAAGAGTATAAATGAGGGCAAGCCCAGACGTTATACCACCTACTCGGGGTAAGAGTATAAGTGAGGTAAGCCCCAAGACTGCACCACCGCTTTATGTGTTGTTTGACCAGGTCGAGTTAGGGTAGAGTATAAATGAGGCAAGCCCCAGACGTTATACCACCTTCTCCGGGGTAAGAGTATAAATGAGGGCAAGCCCCAAGACGTTATACCACCTTCTCGGGTAAGAGTATAAATGAGGCAAGCCCAAGACGTTATACCACCGCTGATTGATATTATGGGCGTGAGACCCATGGTTATGTTTTACGTATAGGCGTAAAGGCGGTGATGTGGGATTCCACGCGGGAGATATGTATATATGTATTGTGTATGTACGCGAAGCGGTGGGGTAGGAGGCCACGCGCGTCACGTGGTTATATTTTACACTTATAGTATCGACGGTGATGGAGGATTCCACGGGCATGCTTTGATATTAGTGTGACTTGATCGCGTCGGTTTGGGCGGGTAGTATATGTGTCCCTCGTAATGGGCGGACTATGTTATGAAAGATAAGTAAGTTATATGGTAATGAACTTAATGATTCTTTTCTAATAATGTCGTAAGAATGTGACTATAACTTTTATTGGGAATGGAAAAGATAATAAGGTACGATTAAGTTCATAAGTGATAATGACACTCGAGGATCGGTATGTATTTTTATACTTGTCCTTGTCATTCTTTTGTGCAGATTGTGATCATTTCTTGACGTTATTTACATTCCATATTAAATTTTTGTTATGACCCCCGCCGAAGTGCGTTAAATGCCGCGAGTTTAGGTACATTGTGGATCCGCGAGCTTAGGATCGGTTGACAAGTTGAGATGGCTCCGGTGTTCGGAGTTGTCACGTTTATGTTTATTCAGAAGTGCACGGGGCCTTGTCGCCACGATTGTTGGTCAAAACTCTTAGAGTGCAGTAGTCACATATTGTGGGTCGCTTTGTAAAGGAAAGGCAACCGCTTCGTTTATGTATGTACATTCGGGAAGGTAGCCATCGGCTAACTTTGTTGTTTTATTATTGTTGTTTTTATTTTATAAGTTTCATGTATGTTCCGCTGATTTTCTCGATGTTTACTCAAGCGGTGCCTGTAGGGCACGATCGCGATCGAGGTGGTCGTGACAAAAGTGGTATCGAGCGGTTAGTCCTCGGAAAGTGTCTACGACCGTGTCTAGTAGATTCTTGATTATTGGTGTGTTGTGCACATCTATAATCGTGAGGCTGCGTGACATTTAGGATTGGTTTCCATTCTTCTCACTCCGAGATCGTGCGATAGAGTTGTATTGTTAAGTCGTCCTCCCAACGAGTTATGTTGATTGCAGCTACGAGAAAGCGTGATGACCGGGAATGACTATGTGGATTGCGTCGGGTTGGTAATGATTACAATATAGTTGGTATTGTGACATACATCTATACGGAGTTATGTATGAAGTCGACGCGTGTTGCCTAGAATGATTTTAGATTACCGTGAATGGTAAAGACTAACTAGATCACGGAAGGTATGGAATAGTTAATGAATTTTCGCCAAGGTTTTGTGTTTTATTTCGAGATAATTGGGAAAGGATGAGGTATGCGATAGGGTAGTGAACCCAGAATCCATATTAAGGAACCTAACTAATGTCATGTTAATAGATTAAGATGTGTAGTAAGCTTACGAGAATTATACGGATGAGGCCGGTATAGAGTAAGTAATGGTTGTTGTGATCGAGACAACATGGTTATGGTTTTATGAGAAGTTTTTATACCCGTTATTGGGGGATTGGTAGGGTAGGCTTGGAGCATGGGAATTGCGAGCCTAAGAATATCGCTGACCGCTGAGACCTTAGATGTACAAGGTCTTCTCGGGTAGAAAGATTTATTATAGACCAAGAATAAGAGTTAAGTGCGACGTTGAGTCGGGTTGAGGACTGTTGCGGGTCTCCCATGGCCCGGAATGGAGTGGGATCAGTTGGTAGTAGTTAAAGCTCGTGGCGAGTCACGCGGCGCAAGGCCCAAGTCTAGTTAGTTGTTTTACGGGTTCGTGGACACGTTCCACCGGAACCAGGTCGTGAAAGCCGGAAATGGCCTTATTTTGTTTTATAGAGTGACTCCAAAGATTAGAGGCCAAAATTGGTATGGAAGTTATGTATGTATGTTAGAAGGAGTTGGAAGTACGAAAAGGTAATCTCTTTTGGGCTTATGATGGACGGATGTGCGTGTGCGAGGTATTAGGGCCATGTGTGGCATTATTAGTATGTCGGGGTTGTGAAAGGGAACTATGTCGCTAATTATAAAGATTGATTCCGAAAGAACATTCGAGGACGAATGTTTCTAAGGGGGAAAGAATGTTACACCCCGTATTTACAGGACATGTGTTAAGAACGTACGTAAGAACTCGCAAGTGTTAAAATTTGAGACTGTAAAAAATTTAACGGAATTATGGAATTGTCGGAAAACGTATTATTGTGACGAATGAGAGGGCGACACGTGTCACCCCCCTTATGTTGTCTTGGACGAATTGAAGCATGGGCACAATGGTCATTTGACCTTTGGTAGGATGATTTAGTCTTGCAAGTAGTAGCATGAGAAAATTGACTAAGTCAATGACCCCACTTAGTCTTGATTTTTAGCTAGAGCTCATCCAAACCACCCAATTGGTTGCATCTTAACCCTCCATGTCCCTATATATAATACTAGTAGCAAGAGAGGACTTAACACTTAGCAAAAATTTCACAAAATTGAGGACTTCACTAATGGTGCTCTCGGGTTCACCATGGAGAAGAAAGGGAAATTTTCGTTGCTTGTTCTTTAAGCTCCACATTTTAAACCAAGGTTCATGAGTGTTATGTAAGTGTATCTCAATAGAAAAATCCCGGAAAAAGAGAGTTTTCGTATTAGTCGCAAAGCAAAAACCTAGTTGTCTTTCTAGGTTTTGTTTAGAAGTTTGAAGGAAAATTGTTGGGGTTGTTCTAAGGGTCTCAAGGAGCGGATTGAGGTGTCTTGAAGAGGCTCTAGGTTGCTAGGGAGCAACTTCGGTTTTGAAGATTGGATTACAATTCGTGGAGGTATAATCTTGTTCTCTTTAAGTGTTACAAGATTATGTAATTGTTGTTAGCCTTACATTTTACTAGCATGAAGTATATGTGTTGAAGTACTTAGTATAGCGTATTCTACTTGGAGGATGAAATAGCTATCAAGGTTGAAGTACTTTGGAGCATTTTGCTACTTGTCGACAATCGTCGCGAGGTATGTGAACCTCTTCCTTCCTTTGGCATGATTCTATGTATGGAATATACTTGTGGTATCATCTCATGTTTCCTTCTACTCTTAGAAGTTAAGAGGTAGTTGTGTGATTTACTCTATGTAGAACTTTTCCTATCTTTTGAGCATGACTACTTGCACGTATGTAGTACGGTAGACGTACAAGACTATGACATTCTTTACTATTTTCCATGTAATGCCAAGTCGGTGGGTAGGAGATTAACTCACTTCTTTGAAAATAGTAAGGATGTCTTATGTTGATTTACAGTTAAGGGACTTGAAGAGTTTTATAGTATGTGATACTTGTTCCGTTTTAAACGTATAAGTCCCTTGGATAGGAAATTGTTTATGGCTAAGGTATAAAGTGAATATAACGGCTTTATGGGAAGTTAGTTATATTTGCCTTATGGAGAGATAAATGACTTGACTTTAATAGAAAGGCAACTTGATTTTACGGCATCAATTGCCTAGAGTTTTAATAATAAAAGGAGTCACTTGTTTTCAAATGGTTAAGAGACAAATTGTATTTTTGAAAGTTAAATGAGAATTTATTCTATTTGTGCCCGGATAAGTACTTTGGCTTGTTAAATGAGAATTTATTCTATTTGTGCCCGGATAAGTACTTTGGCTTGTTAAATGAGAATTTATTCTATTTGCCCGGATAAGTACTTTGGCTTGTTAAATGAGAATTTATTCTATTTGTGCGGATAAGTACTTTGGCTTGTTAAATGAGAATTTATTCTATTTGTGCTGATAAGTACTTTGGCTTGTTAAATGAGAATTTATTCTATTTGTGCGGATAAGTACTTTGGCTTGTTAAATGAGAATTTATTCTATTTGTGCGGATAAGTACTTTGGCTTGTTAAATGAGAATTTATTCTATTTGTGCGGATAAGTACTTTGGCTTGTTAAATGAGAATTTATTCTATTTGTGCGGATAAGTACTTTGGCTTGTTAAATGAGAATTTATTCTATTTGTGCGGATAAGTACTTTGGCTTGTTAAATGAGAATTTATTCTATTTGTGCCTGATAAGTACTTTGGCTTGTTAAATGAGAATTTATTCTATTTGTGCCGGATAAGTACTTTGGCTTGTTAAATGAGAATTTATTCTATTTGTGCCTGATAAGTACTTTTGCTTGGTTAATTGAGAACTTGCCTATATGTCTTTGGTGATAGCACATGAGTGCAAGTATTATGTTTTATTACGTTCGCGACTCTCGGTTGGAGAAGTATTTGTCTTGTCATAAGTTACTGGACGTCTGCGGTGATGTGGGATTCCACGGGTATGCTTCCGCTATTTGTAGTACTTGGGTTAAATTCGGATTTTTATAAAAGACATGGTAGTGCTTATGTCTTGTTTGATGGTCACGAGTTAGGGTAAGAGTATAAATGAGGGCAAGCCCCAAGACGTTATACCACCTACTCGGGGTAAGAGTATAAGTGAGGGTAAGCCCAGGCACGGTACCACCGCTTTATGTGTTGTTTGTGACCGGTCGAGTTAGGGTAAGAGTATAAATGAGGCAAGCCCAAGACGTTATACCACCTTCTCGGGGTAAGAGTATAAATGAGGCAAGCCCCAAGACGTTATACCACTTCTCCAGGTAAGAGTATAAATGAGCAAGCCCCAAGGCGTTATACCACCGCTTTGATTGATATTATGGGCGTGAGACCCATGGTTATGTTTTACACGTATAACCGGTGATGATGGGATTCCAGGCGGGAGATATGTATATATGTATTGTGTATGTGTCGCCGACGGTGGGGTAGGAGGCCACGCGGCGCGTCACGTGGTTATATTTTACACTTATAGGTATCGACGGTGATGGAGGATTCCACGGGCATGCTTTGATATTAGTGTGACTTGATCGCGTCGGTTTGGCGGGTAGTATATGTGTCCCTCCGTAATGGGCGGACTATGTTATGAAAGATAAGTAAGTTATATGGTAATGAACTTAATGATTCTTTTCTAATAATGTGCGTAAGAATGTGACTATAACTTTTATTGGGAATGGAAAAGATAATAAGGTACGATTAAGTTCATAAGTGATAATGACACGGCAGATCGGTATGTATTTTTATACTTGTCCTTGTCATTCTTTTGTACAGATTGTGATCATTTCTTGCATGCGTTATTTCATTCCATATTACTGTTGTTATCGACCCGCTTGAAGTGCGTTCATGCCGCAGTTTAGGTACTGCGATTGTGGATCCGCGAGCTTAGGATCCGGTTCAGCAAGTTGAGATGGCTCGGTGTTCGGAGTTGTCACGTTTATGTTTATTCAGTGCGGCGGGGCCTTGTCCCGCCACGCTGTTAGGTCAAAACTCTTAGAGGTGCAGTAGTCACATATGTGGGTCGATTTGTAAAGGAAAGGAGGCAATCGCCGTTTATGTATGTACATTCTAAGGTAGCCCTATCGGCTAACTGTTGTTTTATTATCGTTGTTTTTATTTTATAAGTTTCATGTATGTTCACTGATTTTCTCGATGTTTACTGTAGGGTGCCTGTAGGGCACGATCGCGATCGAGGGTCGGTCGTGACAATAATAACGATCTTGGGGCTTGCCCCTCATTTATACTCTTACCCTAGCTCAATTTGTTATCATATCATAATCATATATACAAGTTACGAAAGCTCATACTTTTTATTAGTCTTGTTCATATACCCTCTCATTTTAGTTTACTCAAGGCACCAACATATTTAATAAAAGGAAATCCGGGAATTTAACCCAAAGTACCACATACTTATATTCTTTAAAAAAATGACTCTTGTTCATATAAAACCTTTGGGCAATTGATGCCTTAAAATCAATTTGCCTTTCATAAATCAAGTCACTTGTCCTTACTTATCTTACTTAGAGTAAATCTCTTCTTCTTAACCTTTTATAAAGCTAATAAACCAACTTCCCATAAAGTTGTTATATTGACCCTATACTTTAGTAAAATTATACTTTTCCCCTAACCAAGGGACTTATACTTCTTAAAACGAAACAAGTCTTTATATACTTAAAACAAGTAAGAATACAAAATCTTGTACGTCTACCGTACTACATAGATACAACTACTCATGCTCAAGAGATAGGAAAGCTCCACATACCTCTTTGGTCAATCCACTTGTTAAGCCCAAACTACCGCAAGTAATATGTCAACCTAAAATAACCATGATACGTTTATTAACCTCTAATTTCAATGTAGAATAATCCAAGTTCAAAGTTACTAATTTCTATGGAAAATTGGGCATCATTTCCTTTGTTTCTACATACTTTGCCACCGTTCACAATGCCGAATTTAACATCCAAACGCCACATCTTAGGTCCAACAATCCAACATTTCAAAGGGGATTACACACCTAAACTTGGGTGTGTAAAATTCTGCCCCATAAGGTACAACAATTCACTTAACAATTCTAAAGTAGTTTGTAGGCTACAACATGCTCATAATATCTTCTTAACCAATCTTTTCATATCCAAACCACATTTCTTACATGCAATGACTCTAAGAGCATTATTTACTACTACAAGTTCATTCTTCTTCACATGCAACATTAATAACTAACCACAAGAGAAGAAATGTTACCTTTAGAGCTTTAGCCAAAACTATTCCAACAATTTTGCTAGCCTCTTTTCCAAGAACACCACCACAATAACTCCTACAAGCTAGCCACAAACTTCCTTCTTGTCCTTAACTTTTCAGATTTTCCTTAGGCTTTGAATTCCTCTTGGAATTTTAGAGAAGTGAGCTTTAGCTAGAGAGAGAGAGGGATTTGAAGATGACCAAGTCTTCAAGACTTGGTCAATATTAGACATGCAAGAATTCAGATGGGGAACACTTGTCACCCACCCATGACCTCTTTTAAAACAAAACAAAGCGTAAATCCCCTCAACTCGCAGAACCGCCTCGGCGCGCGGCACTGCGGCCGCGCCGCTGAACTCTGCGCGCTCTCAGACTTTCGCGCCGCGGCCACGCTTCGGCGCCAGCGCTGCAACTTCAGCGACCCTCAGATATCCGCGCGGCCAGCTGCCATCGCTCAAACACATTCTGGTCTGTCACGCGAACTTGTAACTCCCATAATTTCCTACTCCAATGTCCTATCGACGAACGGTTGGTTGCGTTGGAAACTAGACTCAACGAACTACGCACTAGGCCTTTGAAATACCTAGGAATTCTCAATGTACCGGGTCATAACCCGCCTCAAAGTTGACTAAAACCCGACCGGAACAATCCGTCAACCTATCTTTCGAAAATTTTAAGTCTTACTCCTTTCGCACGCTCTCATATGCATGGCCAAAACTACGGGGTATAACATTCTCCCCCCCTTAGAAACATTCGTCCCGAATGTTCCTCCTAGGCTTACTCAATATCGACATAGACCCTCTTAACTATTCTTTTTGCAATAAAAGATGCTCCACGAGCCACAACAATACTCAAGCCAAATTTCCAATTTAAAACTATCAAGTAAGGAAGTAGGTTACCTGGAGGTATAGGAAATAAGTTAGGATACTTCTTCATCATGTCATCCTCTGCTTCCCACGTCATCTCCTCCTCGCTCGTTCGCCATAATACTTTGACGGAAGCCACGCCCTTCGTCGAAGTCGCCTAACTGACGATCGAGTATCGCTATGGGACTCTCTCATACGATAACTCCTCTCACACTGGACATCGTGAATCGGGTGCACTCTAGATGGATCTCCAATACATTTCCGCAACATAGACACGTGGAAAACCGGATGTACCGCCTCCAAATCGGACGACAGATCTAACTCATAGGCAACCCTGCCTACCCTACGGACAATCTGATAAGGCCCAATGTACATTGGGCTAAGTTTCCCCTTCTTTCCAAATCTCATCACGCCGCCGGGCGATACCTTTAGGAAAACCCAATCATCTATCTCAAATTCCAAGTGTCGACGCGATGATCTGCATACGACTGCCGACTCGAGTGCCAACAACTCTGGATAAGCTTCACCTTATCCATCACTTATACCAAGTCTGTCGACTAATCAGACTTCTCCCACCTCGAACCAGCCTATCGGTGACCTGCACTTCCTCCCATATAAGGCCTCATAAGGCGACATCTGAATACTACAGTGGTAGCTGTTGTTATAAGCAAACTCCACAAGAGGTAAATGATCCTCCCAATACCCTCGAATCAATAACACAAGCCCGCAACATATCCTCGAGTTGCGGATAGTGCGGCAGCTTGTCCGTCGGTCTGAGGATGAAACGCCGTACTGAGACTCACCTGGGTCCCTAATCCTTTCTGGAAAGACCTCCATAAATTAGCCGTGATTTGAACTGGCTCCTGCTCGAAATAATCGTCTGACAGCACTCGTGCGAGCCTCACAATCTCCCGATATCTGATGCAGCATAATCCTCACCAAAAAGTCGTCCGATGGAAGAAAATGGGTGATTTCGACCGTCGACGATAACCCAAATGGAATCATGCTTCCTCGAGTGGAAGGTAACCACGTAATAAAATCCATATTTACCACCTCCCACTTCCAAGTCGGAATATCAATAGCTGCGCAACTTCACCGGGCTTCGGTGCTCAACCTTAACTCGCCGGCAATTCGAGCATCGCGCCACGAACTCCGGAACGTCCTCTTCGTGCCATCCACCAATACACGCATTCGAGGTCATGATGCATCTTAGTCGACCGGATGAATAGAATAACGAGCACCGTGCACCCCGAAATCTGGCGAAGTCTGTCACATCGGAAACACACAACCGACCCTCAAATCTTAGCACCCATCCGCTACCTCAAATAGACTCTTCTCTTTACGGCGGCATCTCGATACGTACCATAATCGGATTCTCATCGTCGCCTCTTCCTCGCCGACGATGGAAGACTCGGCAACCTCTCGAACCCGAACTCCATCACTATCAGAATCAACAAAACGAACCCCAAGGCTCGCTAGCTGATGCAATTCTCGGACCATATCCCTTTTCTCTGCGGTGCATCGACGGACTACCCATCGACCGCGACTGGCGGCATCTACAACTACATTGACCTTCCCGAGTGGTATAGAATATCAACATCGTAATCCTTGCGGCTCAACCACCGCTCGCAAGTTCGGCTCCTCCGTCAAGATATACCGAGACTCTTGTGGTGCGTGTAAATATCCACATGAACTCCATATAAATAATGTCTCCGCATCTTGAGGCATGAATCATCGCTAACTCAAGTCATGTGTGAGATAGTTCTTCTCATGCTTCCTAATTGTCGAGATCGTAAGCTATAACCTTCTTTGTCCGCATCAGCACGCACCCAAGCCCGACACCTGACGCGTCACAATAAACCACATATCCATCTAAACCCTCTGGAAGAGTAAGAACTGGGGCGGTCGTCAACTTTTCCTTTAGCAACTGGAAACTTTCCTCACAAGTATCCGTCCGCCGGAACATAGCTGCCTTCTGAGTCATCTTAGTCATAGGTGCTGATATAGAAGCAAACTTCTCCACAAACCTCCGATAATAACCTGCAAGGCCCAAAAAGCTGCGCACCTCCGTCGGTGTAGTGGGCCTGGGCCAAGTCTTGACTGCCTCAATCTTCGCTGTATCAACCCGAATACCATCGGCCCCGATAACATGCCCCAAGAAAGCCACCGAAGCTAACCAAAACTCGCATTTCGAGAACTTGGCATAAAACTGCCGGTCTCGGAGGACTCCCAATACTATCCTCAAATGATCTGTATGCTCCTGCTTTGTGCGCGAATACACCAAGATATCATCAATGAAAACTATAACGAACATATCCAAGAATGGCCTGAACACCCTATTCATCAAATCCATGAATACCGCTGGAGCGTTGGTCAATCCGAAAGACATCACCCTGAACTCATAGTGCCCATACCGGGTCCTGAATGCAGTCTTTGGGATATCTGTCTCTCTAACTCGCACCTGATGATAACCAGACCGCAGGTCTATCTTGGAAAAACACCTTGCACCTCGCAGGTCAAACAAATCGTCAATCCTGGGGAGGGGATATCTGTTCTTGATAGTTACCTTGTTCAGCTGCCTGTAATCAATACACATGCGCAGCGTCCCATCCTTCTTCTTTACAAACAACACTGGCGCTCCCCAGGGAGAAACACTTGGCCTGATAAAGCCCTTCTCCAGCAAGTCCTTCAGCTGGTCTTTCAATTCCTTCAACTCGGCAGGTGCCATCCTGTATGGCGGAATAGATATCGGTCGAGTATCTGGCGCCAAATCAATGCAAAACTCAACCTCCCTCTCAGGAGGGATACCCGGAAGCTCATCTGGGAACACGTCTGGAAACTCTCTAGCGACCGAATCGATCAAGGTCAGATCTCACCTCGATGTAATACCCGAACCATATGGTAGATATACCCTTTCCGCACCATCTTCCTAGCCTTGAGGTAAGAAATAAACTTACCACCTACGACGCAAAGATTCCCTTCCACTCGATAACCTGCTCACCAGGAAACTGGAATCGAACTAATCTCTCTCTACAGTCCACATTGGCATAGCAAGACGCTAGCCAATCCATACCCATAATCACATCAAAGTTCGTCATATCCAACTCTATCAAGTCAGCTAGAGTCTGACGACTGTCTACAGTCACTGGGCAAGCTCTATATATCCGCTCGGCTACCACCGAATCACCTACTGGCGTAGCCACCTCAAAAGGTCTTATGGACTCAGGCTCTATCCCTATTCTATCAGCAATATGGGGAGATATATAGGACAAGGTAGAACCTGGATCTATCAAAGCATATACATCACAACAAGAAACCAACAATGTACCTGTGACGACATCTGGTGACGCCTCCTGGTCCTGACGGCTGGACATAGCATAGATGCGGTTCTGAGGACCGCTAGAACTGAGACCCCTACCACGACCTCTGCCGCAGCCTGCTGGCCCGTGAACACCTCGCCTCCGGGCGTCGACCATCGAAGAAGAAGATCCGAATCGACTTCGTCGGTGAATCATAACTCTCCCGCCGCCTAAGGACGAACAATCCTTCTTCAGATGGCCCTGCTGGCCACAAGAGTAACACGCTCCCGAACCCATACGACACTCACCCGGATGAGACCTACCGCATCGAACGCACCGATATGTGGGTGGTCTCGATTGGTGACGGTCTCTGCCTCCCCAAAACCCTGAAGTCCTGGAGCCACGACCGCTCTCGAATAACCCGATCGGACCTCCCGAAAATCGAGAAGGAGCACTCAGGCGGGCCGAAATGTGGACTGTTCGCGAGGTCGCCTCGCCAAACTTCCCCGAGACCCTGCGTCCTGGCCCTCTTGGGCTGGGCTAAATCTAGTTGATCCGCCTCTCTCGCCCTCAATCCTCGCGCATACGCTTGCATCCTGGCAATATCCATCCCTGGCTGAAGAGCCACCCCCAAGCATGCAGTAATCATATGACGGTCTAACCCCATCATATATCGATGAACCCTGTCTGCCATGTCAGCTACAATGGTGTGCGCATATCTAGCTGGGCGAGTCAAACTCTGTGTACTTTCTAATAGTCCTCCGCCCCGCCTCAAGTTCAAGAATCTATCTACGCGGGCTCTCCGCACTCGTGAGGTAAGTGATCCAGAAAGCCTCGTGAACTCCTCCCAAACACCGGAAGAGCATCCTCATCTCTCGACAACACCCATGACTCAAACCAGTTCAACGTAATATCGCAGAATCCAGTAGAAGCTAGCATAACGGACTCGATCTCGAGCACTGCATGGTCCGTCAGAATCGCCGCACAAACTCCTGCGGATCCTCCGCGAATCTCGAGCCATAGAACTCGGGTGGATGACAACTTAGGAAATCCCGAATCAGAATCGCCGGCTCTGGGTTGGTCGCTCCTGCCGCTTGCCACGCCACTATACTGGTCAATAAGCGGATATATTCCCCGTAATCTCTATACTCGGATCGTGGGGTGAGGCTCGATCGCGGTCTCGTGAGCCGCTCACGCCTCGAACTCACGAGGCGGCGTCGTGGAACTCGACGCCAAACATCATCTCGTAAAGACGGGCTGTGCCCTCGTGACCCTCCGCGTCCCACTAGCAGCACCCTCAGCTGCCTTGCCCTTCTGGGCCACGGTTGCCTTGCGTGGAGGCATAACTGATACATAAGGGAAAACATCAGAGGAGGTTCAACCTATAACACATCTCTATTGCACGATCTTAGAGTGAAAGAATGGAAACCAATCCTAAATATCCTGCAGCCTCCTGATTATAGATGTGGTGCACAACACCGATAATCAAGACTCTACTAGATACGATGCAGTAGACAATTTACGAGGACTAATCGCTCGATACCACTTTTGTCACGACGACCCGGGCGCTGATCGGTACCTGCGGGTACTTCAAGTAAACATCAGAGAATAGCAGCGGAACATACATAACACATAACTTATAAAAAGGTAAACATCACTGGCCAGCTGATGAGGCTGCCTTCCATAAAAAAACATACTTAATCAAAAGTATAGCAGTACAACTTGCTCTTACAGCCCAAAATACATACGTGACCACAGACTTCCAAGGATAAAAACTGTGGCGGGACAGGGCCCCGCCATACCCCTGAATATACACAATGCCTATAACATCAGGGAAAAACCGTACCAACAAAACAAGCTTCCGGAGGAGTGGAGCTTCTGACACCGGGACAGTGATCCTAAGAACGAGGATCCACCACCTGCTTACCGCCTGCGGCGTAACGCAGCCCGGGAAGGGTCGATACCAATATGTACCAAGTATGTAAAACTGGAAAATACTATAATAATGATATCATAAGTTTGAAAAATAAGCTGGAGTCATGGAAGAAAATCAAAATACAGTACACTGTGTCTTACTAACAATGATAGTAACAAGTATATACTTTACTGCATAAAACTAGGAGGCTTGTGATCAAAACAGGGTCCCTCGCCCGTAGTATCAATAAGCAATCCTACTCCTGGGACTATTTCACCCGCATGGGTCTTGTGAACCCGCATGAGGTATTCCTCGCATAGGCTGTACCCGCCCGCATGGGACTATTTCACCCGCATAAGTCCATAGGACTCGCATGAGGTATTCCTCGCATCGTGGGTAGAAAATCCACGGAACAGGTGGTATAACGATCTTGGGGCTTGCCCCTCAGATATACTCTTACCCTGAAGCAGGTGGTATAACGATCTTGGGGATGTACCCCTCAGATATACTCTTACCCTGAAGAAGGTGGTATAACGATCTTGGGGATGTACCCCTCAGATATACTCTTACACTGAAGAAGGTGGTATGACGATCTTGGGGCTTACCCATCATTCATACTCTTACCCTGACTCAATCTGTTATCATATCATAATCATATATACAAGTTACGAAAGCTCATACTTTTTATTAGTCTTGTTCATATACCCTCTCATTTTAGTTTACTCAAGGCACCAACATATTTAATAAAAGGAAATCCGGGAATTTAACCCAAAGTACCACATACTTATATTCTTTAAAAAAATGACTCTTGTTCATATAAAACCTTTGGGCAATTGATGCCTTAAAATCAATTTGCCTTTCATAAATCAAGTCACTTGTCCTTACTTATCTTACTTAGAGTAAATCTCTTCTTCTTAACCTTTTATAAAGCTAATAAACCAACTTCCCATAAAGTTGTTATATTGACCCTATACTTTAGTAAAATTATACTTTTCCCCTAACCAAGGGACTTATACTTCTTAAAACGAAACAAGTCTTTATATACTTAAAACAAGTAAGAATACCAAATCTTGTACGTCTACCGTACTACATAGATACAACTACTCATGCTCAAGAGATATGAAAGCCTCACATACCTCTTTGGTCAATCCACTTGCTAAGCCCAAACTACCGCAAGAAATATGTCAACCTAAAATAACCATGATACGTTTATTAACCTCTAATTTCAATGTAGAATAATCCAAGTTCAAAGTTACTAATTTCTATGGAAAATAGGGCAGCATTTCCTTTGTTTCTACATACTTTGCCACCTTTCACAAGGCCGAATTTAACATCCAAACGCCACATCTTAGGCCCAACAATCCAACATTTCTAAGGGGATTACACACCTAAACTTGGGTGTGTAAAATTCTGCCCCATAAGGTACAACAATTCACTTAACAATTCTAAAGTAGTTTGTAGGCTACAACATGCTCATAATATCTTCTTAACCAATCTTTTCATATCCAAACCACATTTCTTACATGCAATGACTCTAAGAGCATTATTTACTACTACAAGTTCCTTCTTCTTCACATGCAACATTAATAACTAACCACAAGAGAAGAAATGTTACCTTTAGAGCTTTAGCCAAAACTATTCCAACAATTTTGCTAGCCTCTTTTCCAAGAACACCACCACAATAACTCCTACAAGCTAGCCACAAACTTCCTTCTTGTCCTTAACTTTTCAGACTTTCCTTAGGCTTTGAATTCCTCTTGGAATTTTAGAGAGAAGTGAGAGCTTTAGCTTAGAGAGAGAGAGGGATTTGAAAGATGACCAAGTCTTCAAGACTTGGTCAATATAAGACATGCAAGAATTCAGATGGGTGGGGAACACTTGTCACCCACCCATGACCTCTTTTAAAACAAAACAGTGCAGAAATCCCCACTCAACTTCGCAGAACCCGCCTCGGCGCCGCGACCCTGCAGCCGGCGCCGCGGCGCTGAATCTTCTGTTGCCTCTCAGGACTTTCCGGCGCCGCAGCCCTGCTTCCCTTCACCGCGGCGCTGCAACTTCAGCGACCCCTCAGGATATCCGGCGCCGCGGCCCTGCATCCGGCGCCGCGGCCCTGTCGCTACTGTTCGAAATGCATTTCTGTCCGTCTGCGCACTGAACTTGTAACTCCTTTAATTTCCTACTCCGATGTCCTATCGATGAACGGTTGGTTGCGTTGGAAACTAGACTCAACGAACTACGCACTAGGCCTTTGAAATACCTAGGAATTCTCAATGTACCGGGTCATAACCCGCCTCAAAGTTGACTAAAACCCGACTGGAACAATCCGTCAACCTATCTTTCGAAAATTTGAAGTCTTACTCCTTTCGCACGCTCTCATACGCATGGCGTAACTACGGGTATAACAAAGATCAAGGGCCCGGTTCGAGGCGTGAGAGTGGTATCGAGCGATCGATCCGAATGTCTACGACCGTGTCTAGTAAGTCTTGATTATCGATGTGTTGCGCGCCACACCCATAAACAGGAGGCTACAGGACATTTAGAGTTGGTTTCTATTCTTCTCACTGAGATCGTGCCATAGCCGTGTTATTAAGATAATTCCTCTATGACGTATTATTATGTTACTGCCTATGCCTCGAGGAGGCAACGATGCCGAAGGGCAAAAGCGATGCGAGAGCTACGATCGGACTCGAGAGAGTTGATAGGGCTCATGCCCGTGATATCTGGATGTTGTCGCGATCGGCGAGTTCTTCTGCGTCGAGTTTTGAGGCCCAGCACGAGCCTCAGTTTCTCGATTAGGGAAAACTATAGGTCATAAGGAAGCGATTATGTTATTGACTAAGATAAGCGGTGCTACGCTTTATCGGCAGGAGGTTATTCGGCGATGCAGACAGTGTCTGAGAGGGTAGAGGGCCAACGCGGAGATCAGCGTAAGAGGGCTAGACCGGTTGGTTATCCCGGTGAGTTTTTGGACGAGCAGCCTCAGCAGCGAGTGAGATATTCGTCCTAGCCTACCCAGGACATACCCCCGCAGCTCACAGGTGGGATATTGGACCCACAAGGTATTTAGAAGCCGGTCCGAGCTCCAGGGTTAGAGGTTCTCAGAGAAGCAGAGGATTTTCTCAGTCGAGGCCACTTATTCCTCAGTGTTTCCGATGTAGTAAGCGACATATGGGGAAATGTCATTATGGCACAGATGTTTGTTTTTATTGTGGCCGTCTGGGCCATATACTGAGGGTATGTCCTTTTAGAAAGAGCACCGGTAAGGTGGCTCAGCCTATGAGGCCGGTGGTTGGTTCCCTTTCCTCCACAACTGTGCACCCCCCAGGGCAGGGTGTTCAGATGTCAGCCAGTCGTGGTAGAGGTCAGGGTGGAGTTTATAGTTCTGACGGTCCTTCGAACCGCATAGATGACGTGGCTGCTGGGCAGGATCAGGAGGCAACATCACATGAGGTTACAGATATGTTTCGATTCTTTTGAATCTACATGCATTGATAGACGTAGATTTTGCCCTAGCGTATATATTTTCCTTTGTTGCTAGTAGTTGTAAATTGATAGCACCGCCAGAGGTAGAGATACTCTGCTTAGTAAAGTGAAAAGTGAAGAATGTTGACAAGAATGATAAAGTGAACTGTGACTATAGTTGTGTAGGGCTAACAAGTTGTAATTACCCCGCAACAGTGTAAAGGCCGATAGTGGAGGATGTACAGTAGAAATACTTCAGCCTATGTGACGAACCTCTAGTGAATAGGAGGAAAGAGTGAGAAGTACCTTGAGATAAGAGAGATTTATTTCAGACTAAGAATGAGAAGTTAAGTGTACCGATGGGTCGGGTTATTGACTCATTTCGGGTCAACGGGTAGTATGGAATGGGGTGATGTCAGTTTGATATGGTCCCGCTATGTGATAAGGTCATGAGGATGCAAGGCCAAATTCTAGTTAATCGTTGTACGAGTTCGTGGACGCGTTCCACTGGAACCAGGTCGTGAGGGCCGAGAAGGGCCTTAACGGAAATGCAAGTAGCATAATGGCCAAGTTTGGATATTAACTCCAAGGATTGGAGAACAGAAACAATATTTGAAATTTTTGTACATGTACTGAAATAAGTTTGGAAGTACGAGAAAGTATGACAAGTAAGAAAAGGAAGGAACAAGGGTTAAAAACACTATAGTGGTTATAGTTAAGAGTAATGAAGGTGCGTAGAGAAAATTCCTTTTAGGCCATGAGTGGAGGTTAATTGTGATGATACACACGCCTTAGGTTCAGTAACACTGTCCATAGGTGCTCGTGATTGAGATGCTACTAGTATTAGAGTTTACACCGGTTGGTAAACTAAGCTAGGCAGATTATAGGTTCATGTCCCAACTAGTTTGGTGACTAAGTGGGATAGAGAAGGGAAGTAACACGGGGGAACACATCAGTTAGCTGAGTGGGAGTCCGACTGAAGGATTCAGATAGTGTTAGTCCCATGGCTTAGAATACGACAGGGCCATCCCTTTTTACGGGAAAAAGAAAGAAACCTCTAAGGATCCCATTTTGAAGACTGTAACCTTCGAGTTTTGTGATAAGAGACCGCGGATGGAAGTTCCATTGATATGTTTACGTAGGTTATGTGGTGGCCATGTGTGGCATCGTTGGTCTTGTGGAGTATTGATTGATAAGCATAGTATAGAGACTATGCCGGAGTTTGTATAGCTTGACAACCGACTAAGAACATTCGGGGATGAATGTTTCTAAGGGGGGAAGAATGTTACACCCCGTAATTCCAAGACATGTATAAGAGAATAGACGCGAGAACACAAGACTTTAAAATTGGTACGAAAGAAAGAATTATTTTTCCGAAGGAAAATCTTCCGAACGTCGGAAAGGAAAAATGTTCGTTGATGAGAATTGGATTCTCAAAATGTATTATTGAAGAGTATGGAACTTATTATCATTGTGGAAATTTATTTTACGGATTTGGTCACGTAGGGCCCACCCGAGGAATTTTACATTTTATGGGGCCCACGAGGGTTACAAAATTTTATGGACGAATGGGAGGGCGACACATGTCACCCACACATAGGCTTGCACGAAATGGGACCAAGGGTATTATGGTCATTGACCAAGGTAGATGATCAAGTCTTGACAAAGCTTGAGATAATTGACCAAGTCAACTTGCCACTTGTATAGATATTTAATCTTCTTCATCCTAGCCACACAAGTGTTATTATCTTGGCCCTCCATTGTTTTATATATACTACACTAGTGCAACTTAGTCTTCAACACTTAGAAAAAATTAGAAAGCTTTGTGCTAGCAAGAGGAGCTCTCGGGTTTGTCAAATTTCCACACATTTTTTTTTGCAATTTTGGTTCATTATTCACAAGACTTTAACCCAAGGTCCCTAAGGGTATTGTAAGGATATCTCAATAGAAAGATCTCGGAAAAACAACGTTTTCACGTTAGTCGCAAGGCGAAAACCTAAGTCGTTTTCATAGTTTTGGATTGGAAATGAAAGAGAAGTTGGTTGTGAACTTCTAAAGGCTTCAAATAGCGGATTGGAGCGTAAAGGAAGGGAGCTAAGAATTTGATAAGGAGCGACTTTGAATCTTGGAATTTTATAAGGGCTTATCAAGGTAACAATCTTGTCGTTAAGTGATTAAAGATTACTTATTGTTGTAGTTATGGATATAAACAAGCATGAGATGTATATATTGAAGTTTGATAAGTGTTATGGATATTGGAACCCTAATCCGAAACTAGCATGTTTAGCCTTTGAGATTACAATTCAATTTGATTATTAGTTTAGTCGTCGCATGTTATATAAAGAAGGAATTGTAGTTGTTAAAGTTGTTTACGACTATATAAAATGTTAGACTTGACAACTTGGATTGAAAAAGAATTGGAAAGGACTTTGTGTTGTTGTATATGTTAGCCGAGAATGGCTTTGAATATTGAACTACTTGGTATAAATTGTGGGGCAGAATTTTACACGTATTGTAAGGCGTGTAATCCCCTTTGATTGGTTGGTGTGTTGAGCCTTAAATGTGGCATGTTGGTTATTGATTATCGGGCCTTGAAAAAGGTGGAAAAGTACGTAGAAACAAAGGAGGTGCTGCCCGATTTTTCGTAGAATAAGAAACCGTATACTTAGTATCATTCTACGTTAGAAACTAGAAATTGATAGTCGTGTTGTGGCCATTATAGATTGACAATTCTACGTGCAGCGTATTCGACTTAGCTTGTTGATTAAGCCGATAAGGTATGTGAACCATCTCCTCTTCTTCTAGCATGATTCCTTATGATAAAGTATGTAAATCCTACTCCTTAAATGATCTACTCCTTGATTGTACTTGGATTGCCTAATATAGAAGTTGTTCTATATACTTCCTTGATTGTACTTTGGATGTTTAAATTGGAAGTTGTTATAATCCATTCCCTTAATGAAGTTTGGATTTTCAAAAGTGCAAGTGTTTTACTTGAAGTACTTAGAATCTTAAAAAAGAAGTAGTTTCCAAATTCTTTTGGATAGTGCCTTAGTTCCAAAATCTAAAGGTTGTTATAACGGCGTTAGGGGAGTCAAATGAGTGATTTACTTAATTGATTTAAAAGAGGAGAAATGACATGATTTAAAGAGAAGTAACTTGTTTTAAAAGTGTGAGTTACTTGAGATTTTGAAAGTTATGTTACTTGATTTCTAAAGTTAAGAGACTTGAAGTATTTTGAAAGTATATGATACTTGGTTGTAAAAGTATAAGTCTCTTGGTTATAAAAAGAATGAATTTGTCTAAAAACCATAAAGAGTTATAACGGTTTTATGGGAAGTTAGTTATAACGGTTTTATGGAAGGTTAGGAGGGTTGTCTATTTTGATTAATAGGCATGAGTTGCCTAGATTGTGAAAATTGAAGTTACTTGGTTTCAAAGTCTTGAAATGAATTCCTAAAGGTGTAGTAACTTAATTTGAAAAATAGACATGCCTTGATACTGCAGGTGTTAGTATCTTGAGGTTTTATAAAAAAAGAGTCTTTTGAAAGGAATGGAAGTACGTAGTACTTAGGGTTAAAATCTCGGATTTTTATATAAAACGTAAGTGCCTTGAGTTTATAAAATGAAATTCATTTTTGTATGATAATGAAAGTCTAAAGATTTTCTGAACTTGCCTATGTTTGCTTGTGATAGCCTTTGAGTGCAAGTATTATATTTTTACGCTGCCGCGACTCTCAGTTGGAGGGCCGGCTGTCTTGTTGTGAGTTGACATGGATGTACCAGCAATGATGGGGGATTCCACGGGTATGTTTCCATTGTGATTGATACTTGGACATGCTTATATGATGTGGGATTCCGGGGCATACGACCAGGATGCGGGTTAGATTCCCGCATTGTTTTTACTACTCCTTGGACATGCTTATACGATGTGGGATTCCGGGGCATGCGACCAGGAGGCGGGTTAGATTCCCGGATTTGTTTGTATTACCCCATGGACATGCTTATACGATGTGGGATTCCGGAGAATGCGACCATGTTGGATATTGTTATTCCATGGACTAGCCCTCCATGAGGTTTAGTGACGCAGGATGGTCTGGTAGATAACTTTCGTACTTGCCCCCGTCGGTGGCTGACGCAGGATGGTCTGGTAGTTGGCTTTTGTACTTGCCCCCGTCAGTTCTATTGGACAATTTGGTACGGTAGGCTCCGGTAGATAGCTTTCGCACTTGCCCCAGTCATATCTCGTGACGACAGGCTGGATCTGGTAGTTAGCTTTCGTACTTGCCCGATCGATTGTTGCATGGTGGATCAGTAATTTGCTTCGTACTTGCCCGGCCGCTTTATGATGCAGGTTGGATCTGGTGGTTCGTTTTCCAACTTGGCCCGTACAGTTTTTATGACACTGGTGGGGCTTGGTGTTCATATATGCTTATTGATGTTATATTATATCATGGACTGCCGACAGTGAGGAAGGATTCCACGGGCATGATTGATATTATGGGCGTGAGACCCATGGTTATATTTGAGTAATGACTTTGAGGGCATGCTTCCCTGATTTGACATGACTGCTTATGTATTGTGTAATGTAGTTTGGCTATCATACATGTCTCCTGTTTTGTATAGACTGTTATGATTTCATTACAGTTGTAACACCCCATTTTAACCGGTAGTCGAAAACGGGAGTACTACGTATGGTTGATTCCTGAATTTATTCAAGGAGTCGCCACCTAATTATTATAGTGAATTAGGACACTAAAAATGTAGCATAAAATACTACGAATGATCTCCATTTTTAAAGGTCTGCGTAAGCTATGTGAGATTCTAGGTAAGAGTTCTTTATTATCCTAAAGGGAAGGGGTTAAGCATCCTTTAAGATCCGCTAACTTGCGGTTATCCGTTCAAACTTAGGCTTAATATTATTGTGCTAACATGCAATCTACAATTCTAAAGGTGTTCTAATTATTAAACCAACCAAGAGATATTTAAACTAAGCATGCAAATATTTAAAATAGATATAGATTAAACAAGATGATAATGGAAGCAAGTAATCATAAAAAGATGGAATGAAGAGAATTTAGCGATATTTCACATTTATTTTATTTTATGCGAATGCTTTAACTTTGGGGTGCGCCTCCGGGTACCTGCAAAAGACACTTAGTAGAAGAGTTAGTAAATAATAAATAAATTACCAAAAAAACACAATGTATGTATATATATATAGATATATATGTAGAAGATATTTTTTATTACATAGTGTGGGCTCAGCTAGTGTTATGCCAAGGATACTAAGACATGAGAAACCAATATCGTTTCGGCTGCGGTCGACTCACCTCCCGGTGAACGATACTATGCATTCTCGTCTAATTTTTTCACTTTCCTCCTCGCCCATATATTCCGTCTCGCTTACCATAAAGGCCTCCAGATCGACGAATAAATCCTTCTTTGGCCAGTGTAGTATCATGTTCAAAAAATCAGTTTAATAAATAAATAAAGGGCAGAATAGTCAAAATCAGTTCGGAAACAGCCAAGACAGTAGAAGCAATAGCAGTGATTCGCCGGTGCCAAAACTCCGACAGAAACAACTAGCGGAGCAGATTAACAACATCAACAGATCGAGAATATCCAGCTTGCTAAAAACGCAATAGCCAAAAATAGGACGAACACAAAAACATAACAGTGGTTCGAACCAAAAATCCAAGCCAAAGCGATAAGAGAATGCAGGCTGGAGTCAGGAACAGTGGAAAGCGATCGTGAAATTGATCCACGGAATTTTCAAAACGTCGCGAGTCTTAAAACTCCTGACGCCAAAAACATAAAATCAGCCCATTAACCAAGATAACAACCGATGCCCGAAAATGCAGTCAAGAACAAGGGCGCCGGAGTTTTTAGAACTCCGGTAAGACATAAAATCATAAAATAATGTGAAATACCGCAAACGAACAACCAAAAATATGCAAAACAAACAGTAATGGTGTAACAACGGTAGTGAAGCGAGGGAAAGGCGGCGTCGCCGGCCGGTAAAAATACCGGAGCGACGCCACATAGAGAGATGGTGCGGATTTGCACAGTGGTGGTGGCCGACGGGGTTAATCGATGATGGGCAGAGGGTGAAGGTGTTCGCCGGAACTCGGGGATCCCGCGATGGTGGAATCGACGGAAACTAGGGTCAGTGGCCGATGCAGTGGTTGATGGTGTGGTTCATCGTCGGTGGTTAAGTGGGGGGTCCGACGAGAAGGTTCTCGCCGGTCATCACCTCCAGCGAGACAGGACGTGGGGTGATGGTGTTCGACGGGAATGAGGGAGGGTAGAGGTGTGGCTGCAGGTGTTTAAAGGGGGTTCGTCGGAGCATGGAGCTCCGGCGAAGGGCGGCGGCGACGGAAACAATGGGAGAGGGGATGGTCTTTTTTCAAATGAAAAAAAAAGCTGGTCCCCCTTTGTTTTGTGCGGCTGCTGATGTTTTGTGGTTGCCCCCCTCCCCCTCTTTTTTTAAAGTGGGTAGTGTTTATTATATAGGGGTATGATTAGGTTTAGGGTTTGGGTTTGGTTTGGGGGGGGGGGGGGGGGAATGAAAAGTGGTATTTGAAATTTAGGGGGGAAAATAAAAGAGGGTGTTTGGATGAAATTAAAAATGGTGTTGGATTGGAAAGATTCGGACTGTGCCTCGGACTGGACTGGTTTGATAAAAGGCAAAACGGGTTAATTATTTAAAAGAAAAAATTATTTAAAAAGATGCAAAATTATAAAAATGCAAATGCCGATGCAATAATAATAAAATACAATATTTAGCAAATGTTTAATGTCTAATTAAAAATTAAAACGAGATGTCAATTAATTATTTAACGAGATGCAAATATTATTAAAATAAACGACGGTGTAGTAATAATGGAAACATAATATTAACAAAGTCATAATGATTAATTTAAAAATAAAAAGATAAAAATGCAAAAAATGATGATAAAAATGTGGTGTCCTAAAACACATAAAATTGCAATAAATATATGTAAAACGGGTCAAAATTGACTGTCAACAGCATGTCCCTCTTTGTACGGAGATGATGGAATAGTCTTCGGACAAAGATGTTGACTTGTAGGCAATTTTGTCATGTTTTATGAACTAGAACTCCAAAGAGGAGCTGATGCAGACTCAAAATTGTCCAGTGTCGAATTATGATGACACTGGATCGTTGTGATGCGAAAATAAAAAGCAAAGCTGACGCAGATTTAAAAAATGTCCCAGTGTCGAATTATAAGGACACTGAGTTGCTGCGATGCTAAAATTATGGCCGGACGAATACCGATTCAAAAATATGTCACAGTATAGAATTATGATGACACTGGGTTGTTGTGATGCTGGAAAATTAAGGCAGGGCGGGTGCGGATTCAAAATTTTGTCCCAGTGTCGAATTATGATGACACTTGGTTCTGTGTTGCGGGATGCTGGAAAATTAAGGCAGGGTGGATGCGGATTCAAAATTTTATCGCAGTATCGAATTATGATGACACTGGGTTCTGTGTTGCGGGATGCTGGAGGAGAGCGAATCAACGTTCGAAGTACAAATTGCTTCAGTTCGCCGAGATAGTTCCACGTTGTGCTCCTGCTCCTGTAAATTAAGGCTCCTGCAGGGTGGTCCCTGTGTGATATGTTGGATGCTGTAAATGTCGAGATGTCATTCTCGTACAGACGTGTTGAATGCCGAGATGATGTTCTTGCACAGACGTGCTGCAACTGCTCCTGTGAATTGAGGAACCTGTAGGCTAAAACTTAAGAAAAGTTAGTGCATAATTGTTAAAACGATAAAATATGATAAGACATGAATATAAGAAATGTGATTCTGTGAGTAGGAATATCGTCTTGCGTAGACATTATGTGTTGAAGTCGTTGCATTGGCTAATGAGATAACGTCGTTTCTGGACGTAATGCAGATATCATCGTTTTATGGCCGTATTGTGACGAAGATGACACCGATGCTCAGACGTGATGTAGATGACGCCGGTGCTCAGGTGTTGACTTAAATAACGCCGGTGCTCAAGCGTTGACTTAAATAACGCCGGTGCTCAGACATGATTTAGATGAGGCCGGTGTTCAGGAATTGATGCAGATGACGCCAGTGCTTAGGCGTGATGCAGATGATGTCGGTGCTCAGACATTGATCACGAATGATCTGCGAGATCGAGCATTGATGCAGATGATGCGATCTCGAACATTAATACGGATAGCCGGTGCTCGAACTGACTTTAAATAACGTCGGTGCTCACACGTGATTTAGATGATCTGTGCCAAGCATTGATCACGAATAGCCGGTGCTCAGGCGTTGACTTAAATAACGCCGGTGCTCAGGCGTGATTTAGATGATGCCGGTGCTCATGCATTGTCACGAATGATGCCGTGCTCGAGCATTGTCACGAATGATGCCCGTGCTCGAGCATTGACTTAAATAACGCCGTGCTCAGCGTGATTTAGATGATCGGTGCTCGAACATTGATCACGAATGGCCGGTGCTCGAGCGTTGACTTAAATAACGCCGGTGCTCAGCGTGATTTAGACGATGCCGTGCTCGAGCATTTATGCGAATGACGCGGTGCTCGAGCATTGATCACGAATGATGCCGGTGCTCGAACATTGATCACGAATGATCGGTGCTCGAGCATTGATCACGAATGATCGCGGTGCTCGAACATGATCACGAATGATCTGAAGTGCTCAGGCATTGAGATGACGTCGTTGTGTGGACGCGATATATGGGTTGTCGTTGTATAGACGAAATGTAGATAAGGCCATTGCATAAACATAATAAGATGTCGTCGTTGAGTGGACGCGATATAGGGGTCGTCGCTGCATAGACGAAATGTAGATAAGGCCATTGCATAGGCATAATAAGATGACGTCGTTGAGTGGACGCGATATAGGGGTCGTCGTTGCATAGACGAAATCTAGATAAGGCCATTGCATAGGCATAATAAGATTGTGTCGTTGAGTGGACGCGATATAGGGGTCGTCGTTGCTTAGACGAAATGTAGATAAGGCCATTGCATAGGCATAATAAGATGGCGTCGTTGAGTGGACGCGATATAAAAGTCGTTAAATAAAAGGAATGTCGCTGATAGACGTAATTGAGCTAACGTCGTTGTGCAGCCATAATAAGAAGACGTCGTTGATAGACGTAATAAGAGGATTTCGACCCGGTGGGCCAGACCACTATGATGAAATTACATGCAGAATATAAACCGAATAAAAATAATTAGAGTCGTAAAGTGATTGAGAAATGAGGATGAGAGTGGCCCTGTGAGCCAAATGACGCCTTGATAGACGCGTGCGATTGTGGCTTTCATGGTGAAGGCTATGTGAAACTTCTTACAAAATCAAAGATAGATGCAGTAATTAGTGCAGAGATATATAGATATGCAAAAACGAATGAATGATGATAAGAATGTGGCCTGTAGCCGAGTTGCTATCACGAAAATCCTTCAACGTTGCCAACTTTCCACCACATTATCGATTACTAAAAGAAAATTTGTGAGATTTGAAAAGGGCAGCTGATTTGTGCGGACTTTGTAGCTTTAACTCTGACCACTCGCACGCCCGATCTGTTCGGACCTGTAACCGGTGCCTGACTTTAAGTATTTGGCTACGAGAGCGTATTCGATAATATGCTATCAGGTACTGACTGCCTCTTCTTACAGTGAAGCGTTTTTAAAGCAACCCCAGTTTTGGCATAAGCGGATGCCGAATGGACGAACCGAATTTGATATGGAATATCGAACTATCCTATCGCGGAGATTGGATGGAGTGTGCTTTATAACCGGTAGAGTAAGGGAAAAATATTTTAGAAAGAGTTGGACTGAGTCCGATGTGGCCACCTACGTATCTCGCCATAGAGATCAAGTAGATACATAGTCTAGGAGCATATCCCTGTTGAAGTTAGGTTTGTCAATTAGACTTCGAAATGTGGGACCAAAGCCGACATGGCCGCCCACGTATCCCGCCGAGAGAATCAGGTCACGCGTAGTTCGCCGGTGACGGAGAATAAGGAGATTCTTAATAGATGGAAAATTAGAATTTTTCTAAAAGGTGGGACCGGGGCCGAAATGGCCGCCTACGTATCCCGCCATGGGAATCAGGTCACACGTAGTTCCAAGGTGTGATAAAATTTTGAGAAAAATATTGTTTGGGATATGGGCTTTCCGCGTATCGCGCTGATAACGCAAGGAATAACACAACCCCAGAAAACCAAGCTAGTATAGCTCGTAATTAATACTAAGCAAATGCACAAAGTTGAAGTAGCAAAATACCGTAGTAAAGTGCACATAGCTGAAAGCAACAAACATTACAATAGCAAGCAGACTATATAGATATCAAATGCGCGTCCTAGCATGTTTGGGACCTCTTTTATGCCAGAGGTGGGCCTAAACGTCAAATATGCGGGATTATGATAGATAGGTCCAAGCTGTTAAATTACAATGTTTTGTTGGAAATGACGACCAAATGACGGTGCACTTTTTCCAATTTCGGCATGTCATGTTTAAGCTTGGATTTGTCTATCATTGTCACGCTACACACATTATGCTAATGGGTCGTTGGGTTGTGAAACCCGTCGACAAGTTTGGTGGATTTCCAATTATGGCGTCGATACCAGGGATCAACCCACCTAAGATAAATGCATGCATGACTTAAAAATAAAGGGTGGTATAGCTCTATCTTAAGTTTCTAAGATTTGGCTTCGCTAGACATAAGGTTTCCGAGCGGACACTCGAGTGAGAAGACTACGCGGCCACCGGATGGTCCGGCTGCTCCGCTCCTTTGCCAACTCTCCTAGAATTGGGTAATTGAAAGAAATTTTGCGGGTGCGTACAACACACCTCGCGTGTAGTGTGTGATAGTGTTAATTTTCCGTAAGGGAGGAAATATGAGCGGAATGTCAGTTTAAGGAAAGCGGTAACAAATAGCAGTTTAAGACAATATGCAAATATTTATATGTAAAGCAGAATAATTTAGGCAAAACAATAAAAGAAAATAAGTGTAAAACATAAAGGAAGCAATTTAAGCAAAATAAAGAAAATAAAGCACCATAAATTAACCTATGTTTGTTGTGGTTAAGAACCTAAAATCCCCAGCGGAGTCGCCATGCTGTAACACCCCATTTTAACCGGTAGTCGAAAACGGGAGTACTACGTATGGTTGATTCCTGAATTTATTCAAGGAGTCGCCACCTAATTATTATAGTGAATTAGGACACTAAAAATGTAGCATACAATACTACGAATGATCTCCATTTTTAAAGGTCTGCGAAAGCTACGTGAGATTCTAGGTAAGAGTTCTTTATTATCCTAAAGGGAAGGGGTTAAGCATCCTTTAAGATCCGCTAACTTGCGGTTATCCGTTCAAACTTAGGCTTAATATTATTGTGCTAACATACAATCTACAATTCTAAAGGTGTTCTAATTATTAAACCAACCAAGAGATATTTAAACTAAGCATGCAAATATTTAAAATAGATATAGATTTAACAAGATGATAATGGAAGCAAATAATCATAAAAAGATGGAATGAAGAGAATTTAGCGATATTTCAAATTTATTTTATTTTATGCGAATGCTTTAACTTTGGGGTGCGCCTCCGGGTACCTGCAAAAGACACTTAGTAGAAGAGTTAGTAAATAATAAATAAATTACCAAACAAACACAATGTATGTATATATATATAGATATATATGTAGAAGATATTTTTTATTATATAGTGTGCGCTCAGCTAGTGTTATGCCAAGGATACTAAGACATGAGAAACCAATATCGTTTCGGCTGCGGTCGACTCACCTCCCGGTGAACGATACTATGCATTCTCGTCTAATCTTTTCACTTTCCTCATCGCCCACATATTCCGCCTCGCTTACCATGGAGGCCTCCAGATCGACGGATAAATCTTTCTTTGGCCAGTGTAGTATCATGTTCAAAAAATCAGTTTAATAAATAAATAAATGGCAGAATCGTCAAAATTAGTTCGGAAACAACCAAGACAGTAGAAGCAGTAGCAGTGATTCGCCGGAGCCAAAACTCCGGCAGAAACAACCAGCGGAGCAGATTAACAACATCAACAGATCGAGAATATCCAGCTCGCTAAAAACGCAAATAGCCAAAAATAGGACGAACACAAAAAGCGAGCGATGGTTCGAACCAAAATCCAATCAAACAAGAAGATAATCTGGCTGGGTCACCGAGCAGTGGAAAGCGATCGTGAAAGCGATCCACCGAATTTTCAAACGTCGCGAGTCTTAAAACTCCGTGACGCCTAAACATAAAATCAGCCCATTAACCAAGATAACAACCGATGCGAAAATGCGATCCAAACGAAGCGCGGAGTTTTAGAACTCCGGTAAGACATAAAATCATAAAATAATGTGAAATACCGCAAACGAACAACCAAAAATATGCAAAACAAACAGTAATGGTGTAACAACAGGCGAGAGAACAGGGAAAGGGGCGGCATCACTTTGACGGTAAGAATACCGGAGCGACGCCACAGAGAGAGATGGTGCGGGTTTGCACAGTGGTGGTGGCCGACGGGGTTAATCGACGACGGGCAGAGGGTGAAGGTGTTCGCCGGAACTCGGGGATCCCGCGATGGTGGAATTGACGGGAACCAGGGTTAGTGGCCGATGCAGTGGTTGATGGTGTGGTTCATCGTCGGTGGTTAAGTGGAGGGTCCGACGAGAAGGTTCTCGCCGGTCATCACCTCCGGCGAGACAGGGGGTGGGGTGATGGTGTTCGACGGGAACGAGGGAGGGTAGAGGTGCGACTGCAGGTGTTTAAAGGGGGTTCGTCGGAGCTTGGAGCTCCGGCGAAGGGCGGCGGCGACAGGAACAATGGGAGAGGGGAGGGTCTTTTTTCAAATGAAAAAAGGCTGGTCCCCCTTTGTTTTGTGCGGCTGCTGATGTTTTGTGGTTTCCCCCTCCCCCTCTTTTTTTAAAGTGGGTAGTGTTTATTATATAGGGGTAGGATTAGGTTTAGGGTTTGGGTTTGGTTTGGGGGGGGGGGGGATGAAAAGTGGTATTTGAAATTTAGGGGGGAAAATAAAAGAGGGTGTTTGGATGAAATTAAAAATGGTGTTGGATTGGAATGATTCGGATTGTGCCTCGGACTTGACTGGTTTGATAAAATGCAAAACGGGTTAATTATTTAAAAGAAAAAAAATATTTAAAAAGATGCAAAGTTATAAAAATGCAAATGTCGATGCAATAATAATAAAATACAATATTTAGCAAATGTTTAATGTCTAATTAAAAATTAAAACGGGATGTCAATTAATTATTTAAAGAGATGCAAATATTATTAAAATAAACGATGGTGTAGTAATAATATAAACATAATATTAACAAAGTCATAATGATTAATTTAAAAATAAAAAGATAAAAATGCAAAAAATGATGATTAAAATGTGGTTTCCTAAAACATATAAAATTGCAATAAATATGTGAAAAACGGGTCAAAATTGACTGTCAACAACAGTATTTTCAGTTTCACATACTTGGTACATTCTTCGTACTGACCTCCTTCGGGGGGCTGCGTTCATGCCGCAGGTTTAGGTCCGCAGTTTGATGATCTGCAGGTGTAGGACCCTGCTCCGAGTTTTTGGATAGCTCCATCTGTTCAGGAGTTTATCATTTTGGTATAGATCCTTCATTACATATTTTTATGCGATTCACAGTGCAGCGGGGCCTTGTCCCGTCATAGTTCAGTAAAACTCTTAGAGGTCTGTATTCATATGTGGGATTGGACTCGTGTACAGTGTAGTGCCTTTTTATTATGTATATTATATGACAGCCTTGTCGGCTTTGCCCTTGCATGTTCGTTGGTTTTAAAAAAAAACGAGGTGTTATTTAATTCCGCGGTTTACTTGTGTCAGTTAGGTAGGAGGGTGCCCAGGTAGGGCACCAGTCACGGGCCCGGGGTTCGGGGCGTGACATTAACATAAAAGGTAAAGTTTACAATTAAATTAATATTAAATAAGAAAACGTGTCATTCTTTTTTTAGTCGACTAAAAAGGAAAGTGTGTCTTATAAATTGGGATAGCGAGTAGTAATTGAATAACAATTTAAGTAATCTATACAGTTAGTATAAATAATTTTCTACATCATTTAGACATCAAAATTATATCAACGTAATAGGTAAATATTTGAAAATTTAAAAATAAAATATATTAAATGCTTTAACATATACAAAATGACTTGATAGTATAAAAATAATTAATTAATTAAACTCATTACATAAAACCCTATTAAGCACTTGCTACCGAAACCCGCAGTGAACAGTGATTCCGTCGGAGATTTGCCAATTTCGGTCGACTCCGGTGGTTGCTGCCAACAGGACCACCACCAATAGCTTCGTCTCGTCGAACCCGTCATTTTCATACCTACCACGAACGTCGACTCACCCTAAATCACCAGAAATTTCAGATCGAAAACACCCCAGTTTTCCGATCGTTCTTTTCAACTTTCCGGTGAACTCAGGTAACATCGACGAACGGGGGTGGTTCCAACAGTTTCGCCATCTCCTCCCCGTCATTTCTATACCTACCACGGTCTTCGATTCATACTAGATCGTCGATTCACTCAAATCACAAACCCCGAAACCCTATTCGCCGTTGTGCATTTTCCGGCGACGTCAGGTACAGTTGACGAGTGTACTGGTACCATTAGCTTCGTCGTCTTCTGGCCGACATTTTGCAACCATCCTCCATCTCCAACTCATCCCAGATCGCCGGGACGACCATTTCAATTTTTCCGATCCATTTTGGGCGTTTTCCGGTCAATTCTGGTACTGTCGAGGGTGGTGTGTGATACCATTGTGTTCGTCTCAACAAGCTCTAAAACCTCCACTAAATTCCGAAGCTCAACTCTTTATTTTTGAATTCTGCCATTTTTTCCGGCCACATGCGGGCGGCAATGGCGACGATGGTGACTGGGCAGCCTCCAGTCGAGGTGGTCCAGTCCATTTCTTCTGAATTTCCTCCTATAATGCTCCCTCAATGCAACAATTCTTTGTCTTTGGATCAAAATGGAAGTTTCCGTGAAACGCCGCCAAGCGATGGCGGTCGGCCACAACTTTACAAATCGCTCTGATGGTCAATATTACGATGCGATCCGCATCAACAGGAGGCAGTAAAGGTACTTCGAATGCCAATCATAATATCACTTTACCACCGCCACTTGCGTCAAAATAGGTTCAATATCTTCACGGAGAACCTACTTTCATGTTTAGTGAATCTGAAATTGATACTTTAATTGCCAGATAAGGTTTAAAATGGGCCGTGATTGGAAAGTTTAGCCATGGCATGCCTGATTTTAACTTCTTGAAAACTGTTATTCCTAAACAATGCAACCTGAAAGCTGATGTTAAAGTTGGTTATTTGTTTAGTCGACACGTATTGATTAGATGTTCTATTGAAGAAGACTATGATATACTAATGTCTAATAGTGGTGGTTTTGACATCAAAGAGAAGAACGTGTCGCACCCGATGCGTTCTATGAAATGGGAGGTTAACTTTGATCCGACAAAGGAGACTAGTATAGCTTGGACTTGGGTCTCTTTTCCAAACCTTCCCCCAAACTATTTTGACGAGTCTACCCTTTTATCATTTGCTTTTGCTATTGGTAGACCTATCTGTGTTGATATGGCAACAAAGAACAAGATTAGACCTAGTTGTGCTAGGGTCAAAGTTGAGTTAGATTTGTTGCGAAACCATCCAAAATAATTCCAAGTCCAAATTGATAAGGATGGAGGAGTTCAAACTAAATTCTACAAAATCCAATTTGACCACCTCCCTAAATATTGCACTAACTGTTCACTCCAGGGATATGATGTGCATGGATGTTGGAAACTCAATACTTCGATGAGACCTTCGAAGGACAAAGAAAACACCCATCCATCTCCTCCTCCACCCAAAGACAACCAACAAAATCCAAACCCCCCCAGAAAATCCAAACATAATAAAAAATCCTTCCAAAAATCCAAATCAAGCCATAGAACAGCCCAAAAATCCAAATGAATGGCAAACAGTCGTCGGCAAAAAATGCAAGAAGAAGGCTCCCCAAGCCCAAAATCCTACTACAAAAAATACAGGGAAGCAAAACCCGCCCCAAAAATTCAAAGCTTCCAAAAATCTACCTTCAAAGAACAACACCCAAGCCACTATAGCCCAATCCTCAGCAATAACACCCACCCCTACTCCACTACCTACCCCCATACCTACTCCAAACCCTCAACAAAACCCCATTCATCTTTTTCAATTCATGGCACAATCACTCCCCACCGTTGCTAGCACCTCCTCCTCCTTACCTATCCACACCCTCCCTACCGTAACCCATCCCCTTACCAAACTGCCCACCCTACCCGAGACCACCCACCCTCCCCCTCATCTTGAACCAAACCCACCCGAGACCACATCACAGCCATCCCTACCCGATATCACACCCCTATCTCCACCAGAACCCACCCTACCTCCTGACCCCACACCTTCACCCGAACCTACCCCCTCCAGATACTACACCCCTCCCATCACTTACCCTTACTCACTCATTATCCCAACTGGATATTGGGAAAACCAAACGCCCTATCTTTTCTTCTGTACCCTCTTCCCATGCTGCACCAAAATGTACCCAACAACATGACCCATTCTTGATTGACATTAATCTTGAGCTACCTTCTTTAGCCAAGAATTTTGTGTCTTTGAACCAAGCTTGTACTAGCATCCCCTCTTATGGTAGTGTGAGGAGGATTTGTGATAATGAGCTTGTCATTGATGCTGATGATGATGTTGAGGTGGAGGTTGATGTCCACGAGGAAGCCATGACTGACAATGATGATAATTTTGTTGACATGGCTGACCTGTTTGATGAGGATATGGATACAGTGGTTGACAAACCAGCTGGAGGAGAATGCACTTCTGAGGATTATGATCCTTTTATGGAATATGTTCGTTATAAGGATGAGATTCCACAGGTTACACCAGCGCTACCGATTAGTTCGAATGAGACTGCTCCAATTAGGAACAGGGATATTCAGGATCCGCGTCTGAGAATGGTAATGAAGTTATCTGAGCAGTGCACAAATTTTATTAAGACCTTTATGGAGGCGAGAAAAGCACAGTTGTGGCGTCAGAGACATGATGGTTTTACAGACGCGGACAACTATGACCCATCTTTGGATATCATTGCAGAGGCTCTTCACAGGAAGAGGTACAAGTTGCAGGCAGATGAGCCCTACACTCAACATCTCTCTGAGCAGCAGATGATAGCAGACATGAGATAGCCAATGGGCAAATACATGGGGATTGGTACAGAGGAGCTGACACAGGTACCCAGGGCTATGACAGATGCTTTGCTAGCACAGCCAGACCCAGTTCCATTGGTTCCAGTACAGAGAGATGCTCCGAAGATTTCACTTCGGGCACCTTCATTTATTACTACCAGATCCAGATCCAGTACCAGGACTTAGATGATCAGATTTTTAGAGTACCTGGAGGACGACAATGATGAGACACTGCAGATTGAAGATTTTGTAAGCCCGGAGGTAGTTTATAGCTTTAGGCTTATATTGTATCTTTATTTTGTTTGTATCCGCATTTGTAGTATCATCATCGAGTATGTTATAAACTCGGTGATGATCATAGCTTATTTGATTTTTGCTTCTTCTTTATTTTTGCACTCCTGCTGATATGTAGTGTATTTTCCCCTACGCCACCCTGTACTTTCTTTATTATATATAAAATTGCCTCGGGCGGAGAGTCCATGGATTGCTTAAAAAAAAACTCATTACATAAAGTGTAGTACTCAATAAAAACATTTTGTCATGCGAAAAGAAATGAAGAGGGAATTAGTTGGGTAGTGTAATGAGGATATCATCAAGAAAATTATTGGTTGCAAAATTTTCAATGACATCAGAAAATATATCAAACTCTAATATATCTTAAAAAGAAAAACAAGTATAGCTATTGGAGTTGACTGGCCAGGGTTGAATAGATTGACCTGTCCCTTCTCTCCATGAAAAAACTTGGAATCTCATTTTCTTGTCCCATCACAAGAAATGAGTGATGGAGTTGACATCAACACCGCGGTGCATTTAACATGCCCCTTATATTTAATGTACGTATTGAGGTTCTTTCTTTCTTTATTTTTTCTGTCAACTTTTACAAGTACGATGACGTAAGAGTTGACTCGTGTGGAGTTTCTTACAAAAATAAATTGTGAAAAAAGAATAATTGTTTGATTATTTTCATTAATAAAAATGTATATATACATGATATACAATATTTAAATAAGAAAATTAAATCTATCTTTTTCTAATACAAGACTACTAGCTTTTTCTAATACAATACTACTATCATAATTATACATATACAAGAATTTTACTAATTATGGTAAATTATTTACAAAAGAGGAAACCGTGATATACACGGACTACCGTGTGATATACACGATAGTCTTTCACACCCCCGCAGTCATAGCGGGCGATTGTCGTACGCTGAGACTGTCCCTAAAATCTTCAAACAGAACTAAAGGAAGACCCTTAGTAAAGATGTCAGCAATTTGGTACCGTGAAAGGCATGCAAGACACGTACTTGTCCACGAGCTATGACTCGCGAACAAAGTGAATATCCATCTCGATATGTTTAGTGCGCTGATGTTGGACCGGATTCCCAGAGAGATAGACTGCACTAACATTATCGCAGTAGACCAATGTAGCTTTCTGAATAGGAAAGTGAAGCTCTAATAGGAGATTATGCAGCCAACATGACTCGGACACCACATTGGCTACCCCTCGATACTCGACCTCCGCACTAGATCGCGATAAAGTAGTATGACGTTTAGCCGACCACGAGACTAATTGATCACCAAGAAACATACAATACCCAGATGCCGAACGTCTGGTATCTGGACATCCATTCCAATATGTATCAGATGTCGAAGTATAGGGAAAACTTTTCCTTCTCCACTTCACACTTTTGCCGCCCTCATCCTCATTGGAATACCCTTTTCGGCCATCGGTCGACCCAAAATCCTTAATTTTCCTCTTGTTCTTCAGTCATGTCTACCACAAATAACATCTTTCATCATGTCTCTGCAGTCTTCAATATCAAGAACAACATCTCTATTGTTCTTGAAATGGAAAATGTCCAATACGAGAAGGTGCCTACAACCGATGATGAAGTAGAGTTATAGACAACTCTTGATGCTACGGTACTCCAGTAGATTTATTCCACTATCTCTACGGACCTCTTGCAGACTATTATTGAATTCGATGCCACGGTAATGGACACATGAAATAGGTTACGTGATATATTCAAGTATAACAAAATTCCCGTGTCGTGACCCTTGAGTAGGAATTCTCCCATATAAACATGGAGGATTTTACAAATGTCTCCGCCTATTGTAATAGGCTAAAGGAGTTGTCAAAACAACTCAAGAACATTGGCGCGCCCGTCACGAATGATTATTTTGTTCTTTAGATGGTTGCAGGCCTCTCCGAGGCTTATAATGGCATTGAGACGCTTCTTCGTCAAAGTAATCCTCCCCCACCGTTCTACCAACCACATTTCATACTCACCTTAGAAGAAGCTGGCTGTCACGACCCGACCTCAGATCCGTGACTGGTGCCTTACCCCGGACACCCTTGTGATACAACATCAGAGAAAACCAGCGGAAATAAACTCACAAACAAGAACCATATAAAAATATAAAACAGGCTAACCCAATGTGGCTACCTCCAAATATAATAAAACGAACAGTTACATCCTTACACCTCAATTCATGACAGAACTACAAGCCTCTAAGAAGGTATAAACACTATGACAGGACAGGGCCCCGCCATACCCCCTGAATGTACAAAAATCTACAACCTCAGGGAACCGTACCAAAAGACGAGGCCTCCGGAGAAATGGAGCCTTCCGAGAACCCAATAGTGATCCTAAGAGTGCGGATCAGCAAGCTATGAACCCAACCTGCGGCATGAGCGGCCCGGAGGAGGTCGATTACAACATGTACCAAATATGCGGCGGAAAATCGTAATAATATCATAAGTCAAAATATAAGCTGGAGTTATAAACGAAAATCAGTTTACTTTGCACTGTGCCTTACTAACAATGAGAGAACAAATGTATATATATATACTGCATAAAAATAGGAAGCTCATGATCAAAACAGGGTACCTCGCCCGTAGTATCATTAAGCAATCCTACTCACGGGACTATTTCACCGCATAGGTCCTGTGGACCCGCGTGAGGTCATCCGCCTCGTCGTGGGACTATTTCACCCGCATGAGACTATTTCACCCGCATTGATCCTGTGGACCCGCATGAGTACCATCGCCGTACTCGCATGGGACTATTTCACCCGCATGGATCCTGTGGACCGGATCCGCATGAGTACAAACGCAGCACTCGCATCATGGGTAGCAAATCCATGGCATAAGTAGTAAACCATCCTATTGGAGCATACCCGTGGGCCACCCATCGTGTCAGTATGTCCAAAGGAAATAACAAGAATAACCCGGGGTTTACCCGTAATAATATATATATAACATAGCTCATCCGGCTATCATAAATAACATAAGCACTACCGGCCTATCATATCATAACATAAGCACTACCGGCCTATCATATCATAACATAAGCACTACCGGCCTATCATATCATAACATAAGCACTACCGGCTTATCATATCATAACATAAGCAAGTTAAGAAATCCCCTAACTTCTTATTAACATTATTAATATATATGCTCTCATTTTAGTATACCTAAGGTACTAACATGTCTTTTAATAGAAAATCCGGGAATTTAACCCAAGTACCATGTACTTCTAACCTTTTAAGAAATAACTCCTTTTTATACAAAAATTCCAAGATACTAATCACCATAGTATCAAGTTACAATTTCTTTTCAAAACAAGTCACATTCCCTTTTAGAATTATAATAAGCTTCTAAATCAAGTGACTTCATTTCCTTTAAAACCTTAGGCAACCAATGCCTAAAAATCAATTCACCTTTCTTAGTTTCAAATCCTTTACCCGTACTTGTTTTAATTAGAGTAAACCTTTCTTTGTGAACCTCTCAAAAATTAATATAACCAACTTCCCATAAAGTCATTATATTAGCGTTATTCCTTTGTCAAATACATTTTCCCTAAATCCAAGGGACTTATACTTTTAAAATGAAACAAGTATCATAAACTTTAAAACAAGTGAAAGATATCAAATCTTGTACGTATTCCGTACTACATAGGTACAACTACTCATGCTCAAGAGATAGGAAAGCTCTACATACCTCTTCGGTCAATCCACTTGCTAAGTCCAACTACCGCAAGTAATATGTCAACCTATAATAACCATAGTGCGTTTATTAACCTCTAATTTCAACGTAGAAATAATCTAAGTTCAAAGCCCCTAATTCTATGGAAAATTGGGCAGCATTTCCTTTGTTTCTACATACTTTGCCACCTTTCTCAAGGCCGAATTCAACATCCAAATGCCACATTTAAGGCTCAACAATCCAAACATATCAAAGGAGATTACACACCTAAACTTGGGTGTGTAAAATTCTGCCCCAAAAGGTACAACAATTCACTTAACAATTCTAAAGTAGTTTTTAGGCTACAACATGCTCATAATATCTCTTTAGCCAAATCCTTCATACCCAAACCACATTTCTTGCATGCAATGACTCTAATAGCATTATTTGACTTCCACAAGTACTTTCTTCTTAACATGCAACACTAAAAACTAATAATAGAGGAAGAATCATTACCTTAGAGCTTTAGCCAAATTTATCCAACAACTTGCTAGCTTCTATTCCAAGAACACCACCACAACAACCTTCACAAGCTAGCCACAAGCTTCCTTCTTGCCTTCTACTTTTCAGATTTTTCCTAAGGCTAGAATATCTCTTGGAGTTTTAGAGAGAAGTATGAGCTTGAAATAATTAAGAGAGAAGGATGAGCTTTGTCTAAGAGAGAGAAGAAAGATGACCAAGTCTTTAAGACTTGGTCAATATAATGCATGCAAAAATCAGATGAGGGGGGACACTTGTCACCCTCCCATGCCCTTTTTAAAAGAAAAGATCAGATTTTCCTAAGTTTTTCCGCCAGATTTCCCGCCTCGGCGCCGCGGCGCCGCAACTCCTGCGGACTCTCGGAACTTTAGGCGCCGCGGCCCTGATTTCCGGCGCCGCGGCCAGTTCCACTTGGCGCGCGCCACGCCTCGGCGCGGCGAGGCCACGGCCGAAGTTTTCTGATGTCGAGTCCTAACTCCTTTCGCACGGCTCCATACGCACGGCCTGAACTACGGGGTATAACATTCTCCCCCCCTTAGAAACATTCGTCCCTAATGTTCCTTCTAGGCTTACCCAAATCACAATTCGACATAGTCTCTCTTAACTTATACTTCCTGCAAATAAGGATGCTCCACAAACCACAACATTACTCAAGCACAATTGCCAAATAAAACTAACAGTCAGAAAGTGGGTTACCTGGAGGTATAGGGAATAAGTGAGGATACTTCTCCATCATGTCATCCCCAGCTTCCCACGTCATCTCCTCCCTGTTCTCATTCCGCCACAATACCTTGACGGAAGCCACATCCTTCGTCCGAAATCTCCTAACCTGACGATCGAGTATCGCCATGGGACTCTCCTCATATGATAACCCTGCTGTCACCTGGATATCCTGAATCGGGTGCACTCTAGGTGGATCTCCAACACATTTCCGCAACATAGATACGTGAAAGACTGGATGTACTGCCTCCAGATCGGACGACAGATCCATCTCATAGGCAACCTTGCCTATCCTACGGATAATCTGATAAGGCCCAATGTACCCTGGGCTAAGTTTCCCCTTCTTCCCAAATCTCATCACACCCTTCATAGGTGATACCTTCAGGAAGACCCAATCATCTATCTCAAACTCCAAGTGTCGACGCCGCTGATCTGCATACGACTTCTGCCGACTCTGGGCTGCCAATAACCGCTCCTGGATAAGCTTCACCTTATCCACTGCCTACTGTACCAAGTCTGGCCCGACTAGCTGAACTGCTCCCACCTCAAACCAACCTATCGGTGACCTACACTTCCTCCCATATAAGGCCTCATAAGGCGCCATCTGGATACTAGAATGGTAGCTGTTGCTATAAGAAAGCTCCACAAGAGGTAAATGATCCTCCCAGCTACCCCTGAAATAAAAAACACAAGCCCGCAGCATATCCTCAAGTGTCTGGATAGTGCGCTCGGCCTGTCCGTCGATCACGAGGTGAAATGCGATCTTGAGACTCACCTGTGTCCCTAATCCCTTCTGAAAGGACCTCCAGAAGTTAGCCGAGAACTGGGCTCCTCTATCTGATATAATCGACACCGGGACTCCGTGCAGTCTCACAATCTCTCTAATATATAATCTGGCATAGTCCTCAGCTGAGAACGTCGTTCTGACCGGAAGAAAATGGGCTGATTTCGTCAGCCTGTCGACAATCACCCAAATGGAATCATGCTTCCTCTGAGTGGTAGGTAGCCCTGTAATAAAATCCATATTTACCACCTCCCACTTCCAAGTCGGAATATCGCATGCTGATAGCCACCGCTTTTGGTGCTCAACCTTGACCTGCTGACAATTAGGACACTGTGCAACAAAACCTGCCACGTCCCTCTTCAGACCGTCCCACCAATACACACATCTGAGGTCATGGTACATCTTAGTCGACCCCGGATGGATAGAATAACGAGCACTGTGTGCCTCCCCCAGAATCTGCTGACGAAGTCCTGTCACATCGGGAACACACAACCGGCCCTCAAATCTTAGCACCCCATCAGGTGCTACCTCAAATAGACTCTTCTCCTCCCGAAGAGCCGTATCTCGCTACCGTACCATAATCGGATCCTCATACTGTCGCCTCTTTACCTCGTCGACGATGGAAGACTCGACAACCTCTCGAACCCGAACTCCATCACTATCAGAATCAACCAAACGAACCCCAAGGCTCGCTAGCTGTTGTAACTCACGGACCATGCCCTTCTTCCCTGGCTGCACCCCTGACAGACTACCCATCGATCTGCGACTAAGGGTATCTGCAACTACTTTGGCCTTCCCTGGGTGGTATAGGATATCAATATCACAGTCCTTGAGTAACCCTAATCACCGTCTCTGTCGCAAATTCAGTTGCCTCAGTCTGAAGATATACCGGAGTCTCTTGTGGTCTGCACAAATATCCACATGAAATCTATATAAGGAATTGCCTCCAAATCTTCAAGGTACGATTAACTGCCGCCGACTCTAAATTGTGAGTAGCGTAATTCCTTTCATGCTTCCCTAACCGCCGGGAAACATAAGCTCTAACCTTATCGTGTTGCGTCAGCACACAACCTAGCCCAACACCCAACGTGTTACAATAATACCCTAACCCTCTAGTCTCTCAAGGGGGGTTAGAACTGTAGTCGTGGTCAACTTCTCTTCCAATAACTGGAAGCCTTTCTTGTATTTGTGAAATATTCGGGCATCCTTAATCTAAATTATGGTTCCTGTTTCCCCTTTCTCTGTTGCAACCAAACTTGGTTACTATACTTAGATTTGATTCCTCTGCTTGCCGCATGGCTAAGACTTCCTGCCTATCACAATTTAGGGGGAGACTCCCTTGATCCCGTCAAGTAGTGATCCTATTATTCTCTTCCAGCTCGTAGAGCTTATAGTCCGGTGTTCAACCTCAATTCCCGGTATTACATAATCCAACGACTTGTCAAGATTTCTTATCGTTCGAGTGTCTACTCGTCTTTCCTTTATAAGTTATTTCAAGTCGTCCTGGGGTCCCTTACCTCTCCGTATTCTCTTACTATCTTTCTCGTCAGTACAGATGCTACTACCTTTCCTCGAGGTGTTCCTACTGCCCATTACTTACTAATGGTCTTACACTAGTCCGGGGTAATTGTATCTCATGCAACTTATATAACCATAGTCGTATTCTCTTTTATCATTCTGGTCATGACCTTATCTTATGCTTATTATTAACAAAAGTATTTCTATCTTGAGCCATGATCATACAGTTTCATACATGCGCACTATCTGCATCTTTATCCTTATAACACTTCCTCGACCATTTCGTAACGTCGTTCTTAATTTCCCCAACACAATACCTTTCCCACGGTTATCTAAAACTGTAACTTATGGCATGACGATACCGAAGACCTTACCAGTCTCCCATCCTTCGTCTAACGGCATGGGTACCCATAACCCCATAATACGCAAGACTACCCTTTTATGTAGGGGAGAGAACTTATCTCCCTTCAATAAACTTTCCTTGGAGTCACAACCCTAATCACCAGGTCCTCTCGTGGTCCTGTAAACATCTAATCAATACGCACCGCCTTAAAATCGTGTAGATTTTCAAAACCTACCCAAGATGCCCTCAACTTTCACTGGCAACAGCTTTTTTTATTTTATTCTAGCCTTGCATATTTCCTCGAAATTATCCGGAAGGTCGTGGCCCTGACCGCCACACCAAACCAACTCCAAGTACCTCCAAGGGCACTTAACATAAATTCCTTCAAATTCAAGTATTACTTACTTTCTGCGTCAATTTTCCTCAATGAACAAGTCACACAGACTTATTAAAAACAGTGATGCCAAAGAAGGAAGGATAATCCACTGGTTACTACCACTTCCCTTCCTCTCCACTCGATAACCGGCTTACCGGGAAACTGGTACCGAGTCAAACTCCCTTCTGTAGTCCACGTTGGCATAACAAGAGGCCAACTAGCCCGTACTCCTAATGACCTCCACGTTTGTCATAACAGCTCTGCTAGGGTCCGACGACTGTATCATTATCGACAATTATTATCTGCCCACTCAGCTACCACCCAACACTCACGGGTGTGGCTATCTCATAAAGGTTCCCATGGGTTCTGGCTCCATTTCTTTCACACTTGGTTGCTCACTTCCTTACCGGTCGTACTCGTTTCCGTACTTCCAAACTTATTCTAGCTTACGTACATAACTTCCATAATAAAGCTGGCCTTTGATCTTGGAGTTACTAAGTTAAAAAAATATATATATATAAGGCCATTTCCGGCGCTCACAACCTGGTTCCGGTGGAATACGTCTGCGAACTCGTAAAATGATTAATTAGACTCGGGCTTATACCCTCGTGACCCTGTCCCGTAGCGGGACTACTATTAACTGATCTCACCCCTTAAACGGGTACACTAACTTCTCATAATACCATAGTCGTGTCGTCTTAATCATAACAACCATTACTTACCCCACACGGATCTCATCCATACTATCCTCTTAAGCATACCACGTAGCTTAATTTACAACCATAGTCTCCCATTAGGTCCCTTAATTAAACTTCTTAAGGTCTATTACCTTCTCAGACAACTCATCATCTCCTAATTATCTCAATTTAGTACGTAAAACCTTGATGAGAGTTTATTAAACCGTTTCATACCTTCCCGGTACCTAATTAGCCCTTACCAATTCCTGGTAATCTAAAATCATTCTAGGCAGCCCATATATGACCCTTATACATAAATCCGTATAGTCGTACGTCATTATACCAACTATCAACAATTACAACCAACCTGGATATGCAATCCACATAATCCTTCCTGGGTCACTGCTGCCTTTCTCGCAGCTACAAACAACATAACTCGTTAGGGAGGGACGACCCTAACCACACGGCTCTATCGCACGATCTCAGAGTGAGAAGAATGGAAACTAATCCTAAATATCCTGTAGCCTCCTGATTATAGATGTGGTGCACAACACACCGATAATCAAGACTCTACTAGATACGGCCTGTAGACCCTTTCCGAGGATTAACTGCTCTGATACCACTTTTGTCACGACCCGACCTCAGGTCGTGGTCGTGCCTTACCCCGGGCACCCTTGTGATACAACATCAGAGAAAACCAGCGGAAATAAACTCACAAACAAGAACCATATAAGAATATAAAACAGGCTAACCCAAAGTGGCTACCTCCAAATATAATAAAACGAACAGTTACATCCTTACACCTCAATTCATGACAGGACTACAAGCCTCTAAGAATGTATAAACACTATGACGGGACAGGGCCCCGCCATACCCCCTGAATGTACAAAAATCTACAACCTCAGGGAACCGTACCAAAAGACGAGGCCTCCGGAGAAATGGAGCCTTCCGAGAACCCAATAGTGATCCTAAGAGTGCGGATCAGCAAGCTATGAACCCAACCTGCGGCATGAACGCAGCCTCCCGGAGGAGGTCAGTACAACATGTACCAAATATGCGAAACTGGAAAATACTGTAATAATATCATAAGTCAAAATATAAGCTGGAGTTATAAACGAAAATCAGTTTACTTTGCACTGTGCCTTACTAACAATGAGTAACACAAATGTATATATATACTGCATAAAAATAGGAAGCTCATGATCAAAGCAGGTACCTGCGCGTAGTATCATTAAGCAATCCTACTCGGGACTATTTCACCGCATAGGTCCTGTGGACCCGCGTAGGTCATCCGCCTCGTCATGGGACTATTTCACCCGCATGGGACTATTTCACCCGCATGGATCCTGTGGACCGGATCCGCATGAGTACAAACGCAGCACTCGCATCATGGGTAGCAAATCCATGGCATAAGTAGTAAACCATCCTATTGGAGCATACCCGTGGGCCACCCATCGTGTCAGTATGTCCAAAGGAAATAACAAGAATAACCCGGGGTTTACCCGTAATAATATATATATAACATAGCTCATCCAGCTATCATACATAACATAAGCACTACCGGCCTATCATATCATAACATAAGCACTACCGGCCTATCATATCATAACATAAGCACTACCGGCCTATCATATCATAACATAAGCACTACCGGCCTATCATATCATAACATAAGCACTACCGGCCTATCATATCATAACATAAGCAAGTTAAGAAATCCCCTAACTTCTTATTAACATTATTAATAAATATGCTCTCATTTTAGTATACCTAAGGCACTAACATGTCTTTTAATAGAAAATCCGGGAATTTAACCCAAGTACCATGTACTTCTAACCTTTTAAGAAATAACTCCTTTTTATACAAAAATTCCAAGATACTAATCACCATAGTATCAAGTTACAATTTCTTTTCAAAACAAGTCACATTCCCTTTTAGAATTATAATAAGCTTCTAAATCAAGTGACTTCATTTCCTTTAAAACCTCAGGCAACCAATGCCTAAAAATCAATTAACCTTTCTTAGTTTCAAATCCTTTACCCGTACTTGTTTTAATTAGAGTAAACCTTTCTTTGTGAACCTCTCAAAAATTAATATAACCAACTTCCCATAAAGTCATTATATTAGCGTTATTCCTTTGTCAAATACATTTTCCCTACAAGGGACTTATACTTTTAAAATGAAACAAGTATCATAAACTTTAAAACAAGTGAAAGATATCAAATCTTGTACGTATTCCGTACTACATAGGTACAACTACTCATGCTCAAGAGATAGGAAAGCTCTACATACCTCTTCGGTCAATCCACTTGCTAAGTCCAACTACCGCAAGTAATATGTCAACCTATAATAACCATAGTGCGTTTATTAACCTCTAATTTCAACGTAGAAATAATCTAAGTTCAAAGCCCATAATTCTATGGAAAATTGGGCAGCATTTCCTTTGTTTCTACATACTTTGCCACCTTTCTCAAGGCCGAATTCAACATCCAAATGCCACATTTAAGGCTCAACAATCCAAACATATCAAAAGGGATTACACACCTAAACTTGGGTGTGTAAAATTCTTCCCCAAAAGGTACAACAATTCACTTAACAATTCTAAAGTAGTTTTTAGGCTACAACATGTTCATAATATCTCTTTAGCCAAATCCTTCATACCCAAACCACATTTCTTGCATGCAATGACTCTAATAGCATTATTTGACTTCCACAAGTACTTTCTTCTTAACATGCAACACTAAAAACTAATAATAGAGGAAGAATCATTACCTTAGAGCTTTAGCCAAATTTATCCAACAACTTGCTAGCTTCTATTCCAAGAACACCACCACAACAACCTTCACAAGCTAGCCATGCTTCCTTCTCGCTCTCTACTTTTCAGATTCTTCCTAAGGCTAGAATATCTCTTGGAGTTTTAGAGAGAAGGATGAGCTTGAAATAATTAAGAGAGAAGGAGGAGCTTTGTCTAAGAGAGAGATGAAAGATGACCAAGTCTTTAAGACTTGGTCAATATAATGCATGCAAAAATCAGATGGGGGGGGGGGGGACACTTGTCACCCTCCCATGCCCTTTTTAAAAGAAAAGATCAGATTTTCCTAAGTTTTTCCGCCAGATTTCCCGCCTCACTCATTCTTAGATAATTCGATCCAAAACTGTAACAACGATGGTGACAAAAAGGGCTAAAATCGGAAAAATGGTGGCAAGAACTGTAGTGGCGGCCGCGGTGATGGCGGTGGCAGTGGTAAATGATCTGGCGGTGGAGACAGTGGCAGGGGATACAATGGATAGACGGATGAGTCGCATCACCACTAGCTTAGGACAGTGCACAGTGGTTGTGGGCCACTGACCCAACCACAATTTTTTCCAGCTAATTGGGCCTGGCCCAATTATGCCCAATAGCCTCAAGAAACCTAGCAATCGCGAACTGGACCTTGGCAGCAGGCTGACCTGCTTGGGCCTCAGCCTCAGCAGGCATTCTCTTGCTGCGACCCAACCCCAGTTTCAACTCCCACGGATATCGAGGAAGTGATGCATACACTTGCATTAAATTCCCCAGACGCAATTGGTACATGAACACCAGTGCTACTTCTTATATGACATCCGCACTAGGTAGTCTCTCGTCTTATTTCAATTTGAGCAAAAATCGTGACATCATTATTAGTAATGGTAATTCAATTCAAATTTGCGGTTATGGTAACATAAATTTATCTCCCACAAACCCACCTTTAGTCCTGAAAAATGTCCTTAATTTTCATCACTTAATTAAAAATTTGGTGTCTGTCTGAAAATTTACAACTGATAATTGGATTCTATTGACTTTGACCCTTTTGGATTTTCTGTGAAGGATTTCACGACGGGAATACCTCGAATGAGATGTGATAGTCGAGGCGAGCTCTATCCCATCACTACCACCACCACTACCACTACTCAAGCCACACCGTCAATGTTTGCTGCTTTAGCACCTTCCTTGTGGCATGCACGTCTGGGTCATCCGAGAACGTTTTGTTCTTTCTTCTCTAGAAAATAATAATTTTATTAACTGGAATAGTATGCGTAGTACTAATATTTGTCCTTCTTGTAGGTTTGGGATACATGTTAGCGTACCTTTTGTAGCTTCTACTTCTAGTACTTTGATGTCTTTTGATATTATTCATAGTGATTTGTGGACATATCTCGTTTTGAGCTCTTTGGGCCACCGTTATTATGTGTTATTCTTGAATGATTATTCTATTTTTTTGTGGACCTTTTATTTATATAAAAATCTCAAGTTTTTTCCACATTCCTAAAGTTTAGAACATTCATCCATACCCAATTTGAACGAAAAATTAAAAGCATTCAATGTGATAATGAAAGATAATTTGATAATGGGCCTTTCGGGAATTTTGTGACACTAATGACATATCTTTTAGGATTTCTTGTCCTCACAAATTGGTAAAGTCGAAAGAAAAATTCGTACCATTAATAATATTGTCCGAACCTTACTAGCCTATATTTCACTACTACATTCTTTTTGACATCATGCATTACAAATGAATACTTACCTCCTTAACATACTCCATAGCAAAAGATTAGCATATCAATCCCCACTGAAAATTCTTTATCATGAAAATCTCTCATATTCTCATCTTAGAGTGTTTGTGTGTTTGTGTTATCCACTACAATTAACAAACTTCAAACCCGTTCTACCACTTGTGTGTTTTTAGGTTATTCGTCTAATCATCGTGGTTACAAATATTTTGATTTATCCTCTAATAAAATCATAATTAGTCGCCATGTCATTTTTGATGAAATCCAATTTCCGTTTGCTAAATTGTATAATTTCGTGTCTCATTCTTATAATTTTTTGGATGATACACTCTCACTATACATCATCCATCATTTAGCCCAACAGTTCCGTGACCCAAATCTGCCAGCAGGCCCGCTGCCTACTGGCCCAATTGTACCGAGTCCAGCTTCGGTTTCTCAGCCAACAAGCCCATTGCCTGCTGACCCAATTTTATCCATTCCGGGTCCAGATTCTCGGCCAGCAAGCCCATTACCTGCTGGCCCAACTACCCAGTCTCCTGATCTAGTTTATCGGCCAGCAGGCCGCTCACTGCCTGTTGGCCCAACGTCCACGTCCCTACGTCCAGCAGGCCCACTGCCTACTAGCCAGTCTCGAGCCGGCCCGACACCTACCCATGTCCAGTCCACTTCTATTTCGAGTCAAGGGCCCGTTACTCATAGCCAACGGGGTATGTTTAAACCTTAAAGACATTTAATCTCAATTTTAATGTCACTAAGTCACCCCTACCACGTAACTCAGTGTCTGGCCTTCATGACCCGAATTGGAAAATAGACATGGATGATGAATATAATGCTCTTATTGAAAATAAGACGTGGGAGTTGGTGCCCCGTCCACCTGGTGTCAATGTTATTCGTTATATGTGAATTTTACTCATAAGGAAAAATCTGACGGTTATTTTGAGAGGCATAAGACCCGTCTTGTAGGTGATGACAAAACTCAACAGGTTGGCGTGGATTGTGGAAAGACATTTAGTTCAACGATCAAACCGGCAACTATTTGCTCTGATACCATGAAAGAGAATAATCACTTGATTATTTTCATTAATGAAAATGTATATATACATGATATATAATATTTAATTAAGAAAATTAAATCTATCTTTTCCTAATACAAGACTATTAGCTTTTCCTAATACAATACTACTATCATAATTATACATATACAAGAATTCTACTAATTATAATAAATTATTTACAAAGGAGGAAACTGTGATATACACGGACTACCGTGTGATATACACGGTAGTCTTTCAAACTGAATAATGAATTAAAGTATTATGAAACAGTGGTGTACTTGGCTTGCACTTCGGTTAAAGTTTTGTAGAGGCTAAATTGCTCGGATAAGTTTGTAACTAATTAAAAAGCTTTCTGGGAAAAAATATTTTGTTGAAAAGTGAAAGAAATAATCCCTTGATTATTCTTATTAATGAAAGACATATATATATACAAGTTACAAGGAAGATTCTCTTCCTATTCTACCTAGGAATCTCTATTCTATTTGAAGACTAAGTTTACAATTATGGTAATATTACACTACTAATTAAGGTACAATCCTAAGTCTAATATTCACCAAATATACAAAGGAAAAGGGACAGGCCCCACATGATTTCTAGGCCATTGTCTCGTCGAATGGGCCACAACATATGGGCTGGCCCATATGCTTTAACATACCCCCGCAGTCATAGCGGACGGTCTTCGTACGCTGAGACTGTCTCTAAAATCTTTAAAAAGGATCGAGGGAAGACCCTTTGTAAAGATGTCTGCAATTTGATATCTGAAAGGAATATGTCAGACGCGTACTTGTCCTTTGGCTACATTCTCTCGAACAAAATGAATATCCATCTCTATGTGTTTAGTATTTGGTCTTTGAATCGATTACGTAAAGGTAAATGACACTTATATTATCACAATACACCAAGGTAGCCTTCTCAATAGGACAATGAAGCTCTAACATGAGATTTCATAACCAACATGACTCAGAAACCACATTGGCTACCCCTCTATACTCGACCATTGCACTTGAACGTGAAAGCGTTGATTGACGCTTGAAAGACCATGAGACCAAGTTATTACCTAAAAATATGCAATATCCAGACGTAGACCATCTGGTGTCAGGACAACCACCCCAAACAACATCTGTGTAGGAGACAAGAGTAGACGTCGACGAAGGATACAAATGCAAACCATACTCAAGTGTTCACTGAATGTACCTAAGAATGCGTTTGAGCGCATTCATATATTCAACTCTAGGATCATGCATAAATAAACACACCTGCTGTACAACATATGTAATATCAGGTCGCGTGAACGTCAGATACTGAAGGGCGCATGTAATATTGCGATAGCGGGTCAGATCCTCATATGGGGAGCCTGCTGCAGCACCCAACTTGGGTTTAGTATCAACTGGAGTAGAAGTGGACTTACATGATGACATCCCAACCCTCTCAATGATCTATGTTGCATACTTCTTCTGTGATAAGAACAATTCGCCTGCATGACGAGTGACTGCAATCCCTAAAAAATAACTCAATGAGCCCAATTCTTTCGTTGTAAACTCAGAACTGAGCATTGTCATAATAGACTTTCGCAAAGCATCAGAAGAGGCAGTCAAGATAATATCATCAACATATAACAATATATAAGCCATGGAAAAACCCCAACGATATATGAATAATGAATTATCAGATCTACTGTGCGAAAAACCCATAGTCAAAATATAGTCAGCAAACCTCTTATACCAAGCCCGTAGAGACTGCTTAAGCCCATACAAGAACTTCTTCAATAGACAGATATGATTAGGATATCTAGTATTCCTGAACCCCAAGGGCTGATGCATATACACTGTCTCCTAAAGATCACTATGTAGAAAAATATTCTTCACATCTAGCTGATGAATGAGCCACAATTTTGAAAGAGCCAAGATGAGCACAGTGCGAATGATAGCCGACCTAGCTACCGGGCTAAATGTCTCACCACATTCCACACCAACCTGTTGAGTCTTACCATCACCTACAAGTCTAGCCTTATGCCTTGCAAATGAACCATCAGAATTTTCCTTATGAACAAAAATCCACAATAATATTAACACCAGAAGGACGGGTACCAACTCCCACGTCTTATTATCAATAAGAGCATTATATTCGTCGGTCATAACAATTTTCCAATTAGGGCCATTTAAGACAGAAACATGATTACGGGGTAAGAGAGATTTAAGAATATTTGAATTAAAATTAAAATATCGTTAACTGCAAGTGACTGGACCATGACTCTGGGCTGGATTGGGCGAATTTTGGGAATTTTCAGGAATTTCTGGAATTACCGTTGGAGGCGCCGCGGCGCTAGGGCCGTGACGCCAGAAGAGCTGCAGAGCTCTGCGTTTTAGCGCCGTGCGCTCAGGTGCGGCATGTGGCGTCGCTTTTTGGGCAAATCTGAAAAATGACGTAGAATATAGGGGGATACATCCTCATCCAAAAAAATCATAAGAACTAGGCACATTTTTTTCTAATTTAGAAAAGGGAAATTAAGATTCATCAAAGAGAACATGATGACTAATTATGATTCGTTTAGAGGACAAATCAAAAGCATTTATAACCACAATGATTTGACGGATAACCCAAAAACACGCAAGTAGTAGAACGTGCCTGAAGTTTGTTGATTGTAGTGGATGGGAACAGTGGATAACATAAGCATCTGAAGATCCTAAGATGAGAATATGACGGAGACTTAGTGTATAAGACTTTGAGAGAGGATGAATATGTCAAACCTTTAGAAGGAAGAATATTGAGTAGATAGGTAGTCATTTGTAGCGCATGATGCCAAAATAATGGAGGAACGAAAGAATGAACCAATAAAGTACGGACAATATTATTAATGGTACGAATTTTTCGCTCAGCTTTTCCATTTTGTGAAGACGTACGAGGACAAGAAAAACGAAAACTTATCCCATTTTGAGCACAAAACTCCCTAAATTCCCCATTGTCATACTCTTTGCCATTATCACATTAAATGTTTTTGATTTTCCGTTCGAATTGCGTTCTTATGAAAGCTCTAAATTTTATGAAAATGGAAAAAAACTTGAGAGTTTTTCGCAATTGGAAACGTCCATAAATATTTAGAATAGTCATCTAAGAATAAAACATAATAACGATGACCCATAGAACTGAGAACCGGAGATGTCCACAAATAACTATGAATAATATCAAATGACATTGAAGTATTAGAATTTGACGCTACAAATGGTAACTTAATAATTTTTTCCTAAGCACATGATTGACAAAGTGGAGTACTACGCGTACCCTTACAAGAAATAAACTTATGTCTATCTAAAGAAGATAAAATAGACGACCCTGGATGACCTAGCCGAGCATGCCACAAGGAAGGAGCAAGAGCTGCAAAAGTGGATGACATAGCTTGACGCGAGACGCTGCGACTTGGAGTGATTGGATAAAGATCACCCCTACTGTTACACCTCATAAGATGACTCCCCGTCTTGAAATCCTTCACAGAAAACCTAAACGGATCAAAATTAATAGAAACTCAATTATCAGTGGTGAATTTACGGACAGACACCAAATACTTAATCAATTTTGGGGCATGAAGGGTATGTTTCAGGACAAGGGGTGGATGAGGAGGGGATAAAGTTTATGACCATAACCATTAATTGGAATAGAATTGCCATTACCAACATACCACAATTAATGCTCAAATTGGAATAAGATAAGAGAGTACCTTGATCAGATGTCATGTGGGTAGTGGCGCCGGTGTCTATGTACCAATTAGGGTCCGGTTGAGTCAAACCAAGTGTATGCATCGCTGCTTCAATATCGGGCTGGATGGGCCCCACTGCGTGGTCGGCCTGATGGGGGCGAGACCCAAGTATACTGGACTGCTGAGGCTGCCCATACGCTGGTCTAAACCCTAGAGTCTGAACTGGGAAGAAGATGGGTCGTGACTGAGGCGCTGTGGCGCTGTAAGGTTGAGCCGCGACACTGTAAGGCTGCGCGCGATCTTTGTAATGTGAGTCGGCGCTAGGACCGCCATCGCCGGTGGGTCCTGTGGGCTCGGGGATCGCCGCTGTTGACGGTTTCCTCCGTTGTTGCCGCCACGATTCATGCCATTATTCTTCCGATTATGACCCTTCTTATCACCCCGTTGTTGTGATTTTGAGTCACATTGTCTGGATTGGAAGGAGAAAAATTGGAAGCAGTCATCATGATGACAACGCTGGCCCCAATCGCCACTTTCTTAGCCAATCCGACTTCCTCCAAAGTAAGCATAGAACGGGCTTGATAAAATCCTGGCAGGGGGTTACTCTGACGAATAACTGAAGCAACACCGCTATAGGCCTCTGACAGACCTGCAACCATCTGAAGAACTAGACGACTTTGAGAAACCGGAGAACCCACGTTGCTGAGTTGGTCTGCCAAGTACTTGAGGCGTTTGCAATAAGAGGAACTTTGGGAAAACTCGCCATAGCCACTTGGGAGAATTCCTTCTCAAGGATAACAATTCGAGAATGACTGTTATCTTGGAATATGTCTCGCAATCGATCCCACGCCGCCATGGCTGTAGAGTTGGGTTCCATAATCGTCTGTAAAAGATCTAAGGAGATAGTGACATAAATCCACTGAAGAACCTTGGCATCAAACATGACCCATAATTTTGGATAGACTTCTTTAGTGGGCATAACAGTCGTAGAAGTAGACGCAACATCACCTGCCTTTGGAGGAGTTGGAGGAATGATGTGGTGGAGGACTTTATGTGTCAGAGCATGAATCTTAAATAACTCCGCCCATGTCCCATATTGGACGTTTTCTAGGTCAAGAACGATAGGAAGAACGCTCTTGATATTAGAAACTGTGAGGGATGAGTGAAAAGTGTTTTTATCAGTCAAAACACAAAGATTCTCTGAATTTGTGAGGGAGAAATTATGAAAGAGGAAGAGGTCGGATTTCGGTGAGAATCCGAGGTAGGGAACACAATTTTCAAGAAAGTTTGTGAGAAGTGGAAGCAAGGAAAAGAACCTAGACTCTTGATACCATGAAAGAAATAATTCCTTGATTATTCTTATTAATGAAAGACATATATATACAAGTTACAAGAAAGATCCTCTTCCTATTCTATTTAGGAATCCCTATTCTATTTGAAGACTAAGTTTACAATTATGGTAATATTACACTACTAATTAAGGTACAATTCTAAATCTAATATTTACCAATATACAAAGGAAAAGGGACAGGCCCACACGGTTTCTAGGCCACTGTCTCGTCCAATGGGCCACAGCATATGGGTTGGCCCATATGCTTTAACAAAAAGCTTTTATCTTACAAGTGAAATAGTTATAAAGGCTTTAAAACTTCTCATGCGGAGATGTAAAAGCATAAATAAAAGCCCACAAAGCTGCTGTCATTCTCTTTTTTTTTATCTTTGATATCAAGAAAGATACATATGCCAATAGTGTGTTTTTCTTTTAATTCTGTACGGTGAAATAAGGACTTTTGAAATGATTTATACTTATGTTATCCATGCTGGAATTCATCATTGCTTCTTTCTATTGTACTTAATAATTTTGTCATTGTTCAACTACCTAACTTCAATATGCTTTGTGATTGTTAGTTCTTTCCTTACAGTGTAATATCCTCACTTGGATACTTTAGATCCCATATTGTTCACAACTTCGAATAAGAGAGTACGCAATTATAGCTCAGGAAAACGGTGAAAAGTAGGTCGTGGAAGAACTCACATCTGACGTAAAATATGTACAGTTGTTGTATGCTCACCATTATGATCTGATGTGCTTGTATCCAGGATAAAAATGAGAGATTGTATTACTGAATTACAAGAAAATTAATAAGGGCAAAAAATAACCTGGACCAAGAATTTTTTAGGATAAAGCTCTAGAATAGAACTGGCAAATTGATGTGGCTTTTTAGTACGATTTGCCATGTTCTTGATGATATTTTTTTTTAGGCTTCATATTGTTGAAGTTTTTTCAGAAGGTAACTTAATTAAGAGCTGTAAGAACTTTATGTCCCTATTCATGTTGGGCCGCGCATAGCTCGGGCTACTTACATTTTTTTACGGTGCTTGAATTGCCTGATCTGATTTATGAGTCTATTTGATGATTCGTCACTGATTTTGTAACATGATATTAATCTTCCGTAGAAAGTTTTTTTCATTAATATCAATATATATAGTGTACAATGTTCATCCCATATACAATAAGAATTCTAGTCCCATATACAAGAGGAATCCTAGTCTTACCATAATTATATTTACACAAATATTCTAATTATGAGTAGGGATATTATTATACTACTATACACGTTTACACCCCCCTCAGTCGGAGCGGGAGGAGGCCGGACGCTAAGGCGCGATGGCGGGCCGACCCGACCCGTCCGGTCGACCCGACCGACCACCGGAAACACGACCGCGATATTTAAAAAAACGGACCAGGGCTCGAACCGGCGGGGCGAGTATGGTCCCGCTCGCCCGACCCGCCAGACCGATCCCGCCCGACCGTCCGAAACCCGCCCCGACCCGCCCCACTTGATTCGACCGCTGCGAGAAAATAGCGGTTGTCAACGGCCATTTATTTTGGCCGCTGACAACGCCCATTTCGGCCTCCCCTCCCCAACCCCTACCCCCTTTAACCCAATTTTCAACTATAAATACCTCATTACTCTTCTTATTATTTTCACAAATCTTTCTACACTCTAATCTCTCAATCAATCTCTAATTCTATACAACATTGTCTACATATTCAATCTATTTATTAATTTGAGAATTGGGAGTGAAGTTGGCAACGAGCTTGAGGATTATCTATCGAGCAAAGTTTCAATTTTCAACCTTCGATTACACGCCGACTTACGTCGGCGTTTGGTACATTCGTTCTCTCATTAAATTATTATTTTGTCTTTATTTCATTTAGCACATTTAATTTCATTATCTTTGACTATTTATTAGCATAATTAAAATGAAAGGACTAAGAGGCATGTTGGGTAAGGGTAAGTGGGAGCTTCTAGTAGGGGTGGTAACAAGGACAAGTACTTCTTCTAGTATTCTGCTCCAACTATTCCTAGACAAGATGATTTTATAGATCCCGAAATGTTTCTGAAATACCATATGATCTAGACACAAATGATTATCCCGAAATGAAGAAGATTTTAATTTAGATGACACTCTAGTTGATGATACACCTACTAATGAAGATGACGATACACCCACTAGTAAATGCCTCCTATCCCCTACTATGAGACGAGGTCAAGAAAACGACCATTAAAATCGGTTGTATGGAAATATTTTGACAGGACGTAGCTAATCAAGTAGTGTATGTAAAACTTGTAAAAATGTTTATTCTTTTAAAACTGGACAAGGTCATGGTGGGACGGGGGGTTTAGGAAGACACCTGTTGCAAAAACACAAAGCCTTGCATGCCCAATACATGATTGAAAAAACTGGTGAGCAAGCGTCCTCTCAATCGGGACAAGGTTCACATACTCATCTGGAGAAAGTAGTGGTCAAATTAACCCTATGACGGGAGTTGTAGGCCCTAAATACGATAAACATAAAGATAGGGAAGCACTAGCAAAATTAGTTGCTGTGGAGGGTTTGCCTTTTTCATTTCCCGAATCTCCTGGTTTTATTCATTATATTAGAGATATGTATAATCCTGCTTATAAAGGTTTTCCTAGATCAACTGTTAAAAGAGATGTATTTAAATTTGCACATGAATATCAACAGTATTTACGTTATGCATTATATCATTTAAATTGCAAAGTCGCTCTAACTTCTGATATAGGCCGTAGTACTAACGGTCATGATTATTTAACTGTAACATGTCATTGGATAGACTATAAATGGTCTATGCAAAAACGTATTTTAGCATATAGATATATAGATAGTAGGCACCTTTGGTGAGTTTATTTGAAAATATTTATTCATCTCCGACATTACTTTAATAACGATAAAGTTATGAGTATTACATTAGATAATGCATCTTCTAACAATTCAGCTATTAGTATTTTAAGAGATGTTTTAACTCCTTCTTTTCCAAAACATTTTCATATAAAATGTGCGTGCCATATTTATAACTTAGTTGTAAAGGATGGTCTTTCACTTTTTCAAGATATTCTTGAAAAAATACAATTTGCTATACACTTTATTTTTAAAAGTAATAGAATCCAACGGAAAAAAGATTATAAAAAAATTTGTCACGATTATGGACTATCTTATAGAAAAATTCAAGAAGTACCAACTAGGTGGAATTCTTTATATGACCAACTAGTTGTTGCTTATGAGTATAGAAAACCTATTACTTTATTTTTAACGCCCATAATCAAAATCCAAATGATATGATTGTGGATAATGATTGGGACAAAATTAGAGAACTTATTGTATTTTTAGAAAATTTTCAACGAGCAACAAAAGAATTTTCTACTTTATATTATCCTACTATTTCAACTATGTTGTTTTATATAGCTATAATATTTTTACTTAAAGAATATATGGAAAAACACCTTATCTGCGGCTATTAAAAAAATGTTTATGAAATTAAAGAAATATTTTATTCTTATTCCCCCTATTTATATTATTGGTGCTGTATTAAACCCGACTATTAAAGTAGACGGTTGTAAAAGTCTTATTCAAAATATTTATACCTGTATGGACGTACTACCACCTCCAACTCCCAAAAATTTAAATGTTGAGCCACCTATGAACTAACGCTAGAAGAAGTGTTGAATAGCGTAGAAGATGAATGCAAAAGTATATCGGCGTTACCAGCAAGAAAGTGCTAGTAACCAACCGACTTTTGTACCATCTTCTTCTTCAACACAACCTAAAAAAAGACAAGCACTTTCTTCTTCTGTGGCTAGGCCTAGTATTAATTCTATTGAAAGCCTCAGAAATAGAATGTGCGGTGGTAGCACTTCTAACCAAATTAGCGAGTTCGATGTTTTTATTTTGCGGTACTTTACCTTACCAAGCGAGAATCAATGAAGAAGGAAAGGAAGACTTGTGAAATATTGGAGCGAATGAGAAGACATTTCGACACTTTCAATGATGGCGAGATATTTTGAACATTGGCGTCATCGATCGCTCGAAGCGCTTTTTCTGTGCAGATTTCAAATAGGAGAGCACGTACACTCATTAGCCTGAGCGGCTTGGAGATGGCGGTACTATTCGAGATTGGATACGAGCGGAGCGAAGGAGAGTCTGATTAACGGTGCGAAGAAGATGGCGACAACTACAACGACATTTTATCTCAAGGCATGAGTAGCGGCGTGGAACAATTTGATCAAGATATACCAATTCCAACCAAGAGCCACAAGAAATTATAAAGAAATTAGAAAAGTATTTTCAAATTGGTAATTTATTTCATTGCAATTTTAAATTTTTCTATGTCTTTCACTCTTTTGCAATTTTTTTCAACAACAATACAGTACAATCTACAATGTAATTTTGAATCTTGTATATTTGATATTTGATATTTCAATGAAATTAATAATATAAAAGGCACAAAAACAACCTTGGGATGTTTTTTTTACACTATTCTTGTCTTTGTTTAATTTAATTATTTAGTTTATAACTTTATACTTTATAGTTTATAGTTTATACTTTATACTTTATAGTTTATACTTTATAAATATATTATATATATGAGTATAATACTATAATTATAAATTATAATACTATAAGTCTATAAATTATACTTTGTTAGTAATTTAGTATTTTTAATTTAGTGAAAAATTAAAAAAAAAAAAACACACAAAACCCGCCAACCCGTCCCGTCAGCCCAGGCCGTCAGGCCCCGTCCCGACCCCACTTACCAGCGGCGGGATCGGGACGGGACATGGTATGGTCCCGCCCGACCCGACCCTCCAGTTCGCCCGGCTCGACCGCCCATTTTCCCGCCCAGGCCGTCCGCTCATGAGCCCGACCGGTGGGCCGTCGGCCATCGCCAGCCTACCGGACGCTGAGAATGAATCTGAAGTCAAGAAACAACTGTCTGGGAAGTCCTTTGGTAAATATATCAGCATACTGATATGATGAGGGAACATGTAACACTCTGACATGGCCTAACGCAACTTTCTCACGAACGAAATGTATGTCCATCTCAATGTGCTTGGTTCGCTGATGTTGAACCGGGTTGTGAGAAAGGTAGATTGAAGAGATGTTATCACAATACACAATAGATGCCTGACGCAAAGGACACTGAAGTTTTAACAGTAAATTTTAGAGCCAACAAATCTCAGCTACCACATTTGCAATGCCTCTGTACTCAGCCTCGGCACTGGAACGAGATTGTCTGTCGCTTGGCAGACCATGAAATCAGATTATCCCCTAAAAAATACAAAAGCCGGAGGTGGAGCGTCGCGTGTCTTGACACCCAGCCCAATCTGCATTCGTATATGAGAGCAACTTGTTTGGTGCAGAGGAGTATATGTGCAAACCATAATCAAGTGTGCCCTTAATGTATCGAATGATACGCTTAAGGGCAGTGAAATGAGACTCCCTGGGGGCATGCATAAATAAGCATACCTGCTGAACAACATAAGCAATGTCTGGCCTTGTAAATGTGAGATACTGAAGTGCACATGCAAGACTCCTATACAGAGTAGGATCGGAGACTGAAGTACCATCCATAGCACTGAGCTTAGATTTTGAATCAACTGGAGTAGGCATAAATTTGCAATTCGCCATCTTAGCCCTGTACACAATCTCCTCTGCATACTTACGCTGACACAAGAACATGTGGTTGGCAGACTTGGTCACTGATATTCCCAAGAAATAACTCAGCTTTTCTAAATCAGTCATTGCAAATTCGGTCTTAACCAAGGCAATAATCTCATTTTTCAACCCATCGGAGGAGGCAATAAGAACAATATCATCCACGTAAAGTAATAAGTAAGCAATGCTACTACCTCGATGAAAAATGAAGAGTGATGTATCACTCTTGTTGCATACAAACCCAATCTGCAAGATATACCTGGAAAAACGATCATACCACGCACGGGGGGCCTGTTTCAGGCCATATAGTGACTTACGGAGACGACACACATAGTGATGGACTGTAGGATGGGTGAACCCAAGAGGCTGATGCATGTAGACTGCCTCTCTCAGGTCCCCATGTAAAAATGCATTCTTCACATCAAGTTGATGTATCGGTCAGTGTCTGCCCATATATATGCTGGTAGCCGGTTTGACAACCAGGCTGAACGTCTCACCACAATCAATGCCTTCCTACTGATTCGTGCCATTAGACACAAGACGTGCCTTATACCTCTCAAGATCTCCATTGTCTCTGAATTTGTGACGAAATAGCCACATACACCGAACCACATTCACCCCCTCAGGTATAGGTACTAGATCCCACGTGTGCTGTTTAGTCAAAGCATTGAATTCCTCAGACATAGCCGAATTCCAATTAGGGTCTTATTTGGCCAATTTTGGGTTTTTGGGAATTGGAGAGATGGTTTGGACAACAAATTAAATTGAACTTTGGGTTTGAAGATTCAGTGTTTGGCACGAGTTTCCATTTGGTGAGTAGGAACAGTGGGTGGCTGAGGCAACTGAGTGGTGGGGTCCGAGACGGATAGTAGAGTCGGATATGGAGAAGGTAGAGGTGAAAGCGATCGGGCGTCGCGCGCCGAGATCGAGCATGGCCTGGAAGGGAACATACTTCTCTGAAGTTTTTGCGCCAGCAGCCGCTCATCGGTCGCAGCGCTATCGGCCAGAAAGACCGAATCGCGCATCGCGATTGCTATGATCTAGTTGACTAAGAATGATGGGAGAGATGGCAAGCTCGTCAAGAAAAGAGTAATATTTTTTTTGGAATTTTTGAAGATTAAAAAATGGGAATGTGATCTCGTCGAATGTGACATGACGAGAGATGTGGATTTGACGAGTGTATAATTCATAGCATAGATATCCCCTATGGTTCGGCAGGAAGCCTAGGTAGACATGGAGTGGACCGGGGGGCTATTTTGTGAGTAGCAGTAGATCCAAGGTTAGGATAACATAGATAACCAAATATCTGTAGATGATCATAAGATGAGTCTCTATGATAAATGATTTCGGTAGGGGTAATATTATGAAGTGTGCTAGTTGGGAGAATATTTAGAATGTATTATAAAATTTTAACAGCATATACCCATAAGGACGGAGGGAGAGAGACATGAATCAATAGAGTGTGAATAATATTGTTAATGGTGCAGATGATTCTTTCAGCTTTACCGTTTTGTGGGGAGGTGTGGGGGGCAGGAGAAATGAAAGACCATGCCATTATTAGTACAAAAACGGTGAACATAGAGTTGTTGAATTCACGACCATTATCGCACTGAATTTTTTTTATACCTTTTTAAAACTGTGTTTGAATGAATGTTCGAAACTCAAGAAGGAAAACACTTCCAATTTAAATTTGAGATGATATAACCAAACATAGTGGGAAAAATCATCTAGTAACACAAGATAATATTTATGACCGAGAGAACTAGCAATAGGTGATGTCCATAAATCGGCATGTATAATATCAAATGGTGCAAAGGTAACACCAGTAGATGATTTAAATAGAAGAAGAATATGTTTTCCTAAAGAACAAGAAACACAGTTTTGGGCAAGCTTCCCATTATTACAAGTATTGAAATTATTGCCTCTAAGAAAATAAAAAATTGGGGCTCCTGGATGACCAAGCCTATTATGCCATATTGATGAAGAAATAGCCGCTAGAGATACGGGAGAGCGAGATCTGGCAGCAGAGGTGGAGGGGAATAGATAGAGATCCCCGTGCTATTGTATCTCGTAAGAGGTGTCCCCGTATACAGATCCTTCACAGTGAAACCAGAAGGGTCAAAGTCAACAGAGACAGAGTTATTACGAGTAAATTTGTGGACAAAAATTAGATTCTTAATGATGTGTGAGGCATATAGGACATTTTTAAGTGAGAAGGGTGGATGAGGAGGTGGTGTGTAGGATGCACCATAGCTCTGTATTGGAATGCAATGGCCATTGACAACTGTAATAAATTGAGGATACTTTAAACTAAACATTTTAGGAATGTTACCTGCAGACCGGGTGAGGTGAGATGTGGCACCGGAGTCCATGATCCAACTGTTGTCCGGTTGTTGTAGGTTTAGGCTGCTGAAGGCCTGACCTAAGTAATCGGGGGCCATGTAGGGAGTGAGTTGCTGGAACTGTCCTTGCATAAAGTGGGCTTGCTACGAGTACTGGGCTTGCCGAGTGGCTGGAGCTGGGCCCAACAACCCGTGTTGAGAATACTGGTTGAAGGGCTGCTGGTACTGGAAAGGGGCCGGCGCCGCGACTCTATACTGAGGCACCACGACACTGTACTGAGGCGTCGTGGCCCAGTTGTTTTGCGTACCCTGCTATTTCTGGTTCTGCTTACCATGACCCTTGCCACGACCACGACCTCTTCTGCCACATCAGCTCTTGTCGCCCTTGCTGCCGCGGCCCTGACGCGATTGAGAGTTTTTCAACTACGTCGGGTCTTGGGGTTACGTGTCTACATCTAACGCATGCTGATTGTGCTCATTTTGCTTAGCACGACGTGTTTCTTCGAGCAACAACTGTGAGCGGGCTTTGTTAAAACTAGGTAACAGATTCGCCTGTTGAATCATGGTGGCCAAAGTATCATATTCGCCTTTAGGAAGACCTGCAATCATTTGTAACACCATTTTAGTTTCAGAGACAGGCGTGCCGACGTTGGAGAGTTGATCCGCCAAGTTTTAGCTGCTTGCAGTACTCAGTCACGTTGGAGAAGTTTTCAAGACGTGTTTTGTTAAACTGTTCCTCCAAATACACAGCACAAGTGTGCTTTGTATCCTGAAAGATTTCTTCTAAACGAATCCATAATTCACTGGCGGTGATACCAAATTTCATGATAGTCAGGAAAAGATCCTGAGAGATACTATCATATATCCACTGTTTGACGACTGCGTCGAGACGATGCTATGTGGAATCATCAACCTCCGGGGGGCGAGGAATAGTGTTATCGATATGATCAAGCACGTTATAGACACATGCATGAATGTGAAACAATTCAACCCAAGGAGAATATTGACAGTTTTCTTGATCAAGAAGAATAGGAATGCAATTCTTAATGTTGGTAACATTTAGGGCTGAATGAAAAGAGAGATTTGGTGTTTCGGGAGTGATAACGTTGGAGGAGGAGGTTGTAGGGGATTTCGGAGGAGTCATGATAGTGGATGTAATTTAGAAGAGAAGAGTAGAAAGGAAGAAAAACCAAGAAAATTTCAGGGAGGGCCGCGGCTGAGAAGGGGAGGGCCGACGACTCAATGGAGAAAAATTCCAGGGTTTTGTTTATTTGGCTCTTGATACCATGTAAGATGATATTAATCACCCTTGAGAGTCTTTTTCATTAATATCAATATATATAGTGTACAATGTTCATCCCATATACAATAGAAATCCTAGTCCCATATACAAGAGGAATCCTAGTCTTATCATAATTATATTTACACAAATATTCTAATTATGGGTAGATATATTATTATACTACTATACACATTTACAGTCACTAAGCAGAGAATTAGATCCGAGAGCGAAAGAGATTATGAAAGTTCTCTTTTGCCGCATTTCGCTCAAAGGGTTGAAGGGAGATAGTGCATCAAGCTGTTCGCAAGGGCCAACTTGATCCTCTTCCCCAGAGATCTCAGATGAGGGATCAGAAAGATTCTTCATTCGAGTTGCTTTCCACTCCTCTCTTTTAGTCTATCGAGTTGCTCCGCGCCTTTTCTTAGCGGGAAAGTTGCTTCGCTCCTCTCCTTTTTATTCAAACGGCTTCCACCCCTCTCGCATTCGCTCGAGCAGCTAAAGCTCCTTCTTTCAAAAATCAACAAAGAGCGCTAGTAGTAGCTTGTTGAAACCCCAGAGTTTTTACTTGATCCAGGATATGTGATTTTACCTACCCAATAGTGAAATCCTGCAAATAAAGCAAAAACGACATCGCTCTACCCACATCGGAATGATAACTAGGACAAATGCGAAACTCTAACACAAGCAGATCAAAGACATAGACTCTCTCTTCAATCTGAAAAAGTCAGAGTCTTATAATAAAGCTTCCACTTTTGAGTCTGAAAATAAAGACAAATAAATCCATGGAATCGGTGTTTAACCTCTCTTTTTTGGTGTCTAAAAGCCCGTCATTTTAGCATTATTTAGAGCTGCCAACAGGATTGAGATATGGCCTCTGCAAAGGTATCAGGTTCAAAAAGATGGATGAAATTGCAAAAAAGACTCGTGGGAAGTAGACAGAGACTTAGTTGATACAAACCTACGAATAGGAAAACGAAGACGGGTGGATCTACGTACCCCGAGAATAGAAACCCTAACTAGTTCTTCCCATCTGACAACCCTTCCCACGAACCCAACTCATTTCACTTCTCGGCAATGGTTGAGAGTAAAAAAGAACTGTGTTTCTAGTGGCGGACGGGTGAGTAACGTGTGATCCTTTTGTCGACGGATGCTCTTATTACACTCGTAGTCTCTGAAGGATGAGTAATGATCAAAGTGTGTCGTTCACGATACTTAAAATATTTATCCAGAGTTGCTCCTGTATAAGGAGCAAGGTATTGTAATGTAGCAGGGGAATATAGAATATCCTATTCCCCAGGAAAGCTAACTCAATAGGAATTTTCTCTCTCGCCGATGCTATTGAATCCGTTGCTGTTGGTCTTATCGGTCTTGGTGGTCGATAAAAAAGGACTCCGTTACATTAAGGGAATCGAGGTTGATTGCTTGTCTATCTAGGTGAGTATCGAACATGGTCTCTTTCTACCGCTTGTGAAAGTTTTAGAAATTGTTGTTGGCTCCGGGTGTCAGTAATAGAAAAAGATTGGATTGGGAAAGACCATGGAGGTTGCCAGTGCTGTTGGGGAAGCCTCGGATAGGAGGTCTTGTCGGTATGGAACCTACCCTTCCGGAGTGGAGGGATTAAGTGGAACAGAATTGACTGGGTGGTAGAATCGTGAAAACGCTTGTTTCTTTCATATTTTGGACCTTAGCTCCATGGAAGAATATATTACTGCTGTGACTAACTCCATTGAGAAATGCCCCTCTCTTCTGTGGTTGTTCATGATATTTGAAAAATGAAAAAATCTTGATATATTTCCCTTCTGATGCAACATGGAGGACCATTTTACGTCGTGCAAGCTTGAGCTCTTATATTGCCCAGTAGTTTGTTGATTTTATTGGTGAGTTCTCTAAAGAATCTATTATATGCATGCATGTAAAAAATATAAAGCCCCTGAACATCTATTCTCTTACTTTCTAATTCTTATGGTTGCTATGTATAATGCCTTGTGTTAATTTGATTCTATCGCGCAAGATCTTATCTGCAGAGATGTCCTTAGACGGTTGGAAAATTTAATCGACTATTGTGGTCACCATGTAAACTTTATCAATAAGAGGGATTATATAGATCTGTTCTTGAGACTTGCTCATTTTCTTCAAGAGTATCCAACACCGGGACAAGCCTTAGAGTTCATGAAAGAAGAATCTCCGATCTCAATGACAATTTACGTGTAAATTCAAGATTAGTGTTAAAGAGTCTCACATCTGAAATGAAATGCGAATTTGGACTCGTTATAATTTGAGCTAGATTCATTCTCTTCATGGTATCATAGTCAAATTCATTCCAAGTCTATGTTCACCGTTGTTGGGTCCCCAAATTATGTCATTCACGCTTCAGTTAACGAGATGGACGTGCGGGGAGTGTTAAGAGTTCCACATCGGAAATAGAATGAGAATTTGGACTCCTTATATGGATTAGACAATTCTCCTCCTTTTGAGCTAGCTTTTGGATTGAGTTAGACCCAAGATCCATTCAATTAAAATTTGTAAGAAGCAATTAAAGATAGGGAGGTTTCAACCTCAATTTTGAAGAGCAATATTTCCATTTCTATGCTTTTTTTAAGGTTACTGTGCGTAATCTCTATATTATAGAACTCCAAACCTATATATGGGTTATCTTTGGTGTGTTAGTTTGAGATGATAATCAAAGAAATTATAGCTTTCCTGTCTGATTTTGTTCAGTGTTGATGGTATCTTTTCATCTCTTTTATTGATGTATTAGTTATTTCATCCTCTACTCCACATAAAATAATATATAGATTTTCTCATAACTTATACATATATTAGTTATGCGGAATTTTGAATTGTAAACCAAACGTCGTACTAATTTTATATATAAATAACTTATTTTTTAACTAGCTACCAAACGTGGTATAAATAGGCATAAATTAATACATGAATAAGGTGACTCTTTACTTGTTACCAAACGTGGTATAAGTTATGCAGAGATTAATATATGAATAATTTGGTTCTTAACCAACTATCAAACGATCCCTTAGTGCCTACTTTTTTGTCTAAAAATGTACGTTTTTACATTCGGTGAAATAACTTCGTGATGAGATTGCGATGAGATTGCTTATAATAATAATGCTTATTGTGATGAAAATGTTGAAATAGCAACAAGCAAACTTTTATGGGATATGATATTAGAAATGAAAAAAACTTATCGAACACTTGACTTAAAAACTGGCTAATGCACCGCGTGAAGCGCGGCATATTTAATAGTTTTGAATAAGTCTAAGTGGTGTTTGGCCAAACTTCTGAAAGTATTTCTGTTTCCCAGAAACACTTCTTTGGCCAAACACCACTTTTCCAGAAGTAGAAACATTTTTTTCAGAAGCCAAAAAAATGTTTCTAGATGGGAAGAGAAACAGAAATACCAATTTGGTGCTTCTCGAGAAATCCTTTTTGCTCATTAAATGGATTTTTTTTGGACTCATTTGCCCTTTTTTCCACAAAATTCCTTTTAATCTCATATAATATCCCCATATAAAATAGAAATTTGAAAATGGGAAGGGGGGGGGGGGGGGGGTAAGGGGGAGGGGTAAGAAAAATTCATATATTTTTTTTATTTATAAAAGTAACAAAAAATATGAAATAGAAATTTGAGGATGGATAGGACAATGGGGGGTTAGGGGTAGGGGTAGGACGGGGGTAAAAAAAAAATCATATTTTTTTTATAAAAGTAACAAAAAATATTAAATAGAAATTTGAGGATGGGGTGGGGTGGGGGTAAGAAAACAATTTTTTTTTATAAAAGTAACAAAAAATATGAAATAGAAATTTGAGGATGGGGTAGGGAAAATGGGGTGGGGTGGGGGGTAGTGGGTAGGGCGGGGGTTAGGTTTGGACATATTTGAGTCATTGACTATCATATTATCGTTACATTTCTTATGTACAATATAATATTATTTTTTGATTAAATGTTGCAATTAAATAATTTTAAAAAAATTATTAAACTGTAAAGATATACTAATTTTTAGAAACATAGGATATAAAAGAATATTTTTAATAATTTTAAATCTATTAAAAAGAATATTCTAGTAAATTTGCATAAATGTGAGTCAAACAAGAAACTGTTTCTGTTTCTCAGAAGTACTTCTATAACTATATGTCAAACACTCTAACAGATTCTCCAAAAACAGTTTCTGCAGAATTACTTTTAAGAAACCGGAAAAACTTTTTCAGAAGCTTGACCAAACAAATCTCAAGTCAATAAGCTTTTTTAGTGGAAGGAATTTGTTAATTAGTTTTAGATCTTTTAGGGATTAGGATTGTGAAGAAGGTTATATTTTAGCAGATTTTTCTACTTCACTTATTTACTTTCTTAACTATTTAAAACAAATTAGTAGATCAATAAAATTATTTCTAGTGCATTAAAGTCTTAGGCTTCAATTTTTTCTTCCTCTATTATTTTTATGTATTTGTTTTTCTTTCAAAAATCATTGAGAGACTTTTTCAATCAACACTTTCAACATTTTTTGCTACCCCATCTCTTAAAAAACCAACAATTGATATCAGAGCCTCCATTGATCTTACGAGATCTGTGAGTTCATACCATTTTCAAAAATTATTTTAAACTAATTTTCAAACATGAAGTAGCAGTCTCTCTTTGAGTGCTCCAATCCAAAAAAAATTCAATGCAAAAATTATCAAATTTGGTCAGTGAAAATGAAATCATATCTTGAAGTCTATGATCTGTGAAAAGTTGTAATGAAAGATAGACTCTTACAATCACTCCCTGAAAATCCTACACTTGCCCAAATTGAATTTGAAAAGGGATTTGAATCTCTTATGATGCAAGAGGACGAGAATATTATTAAGTATTATAAAAATATCTCTTTGATTATTAATAGAATCAGGTTGCTTGGTGAGGATTTAAAAAAATGACAGAATAGAAGAAAATATTTTTGTGACAATTCCAGAGAGCTTTGAGTGTAAAATTTCATCTCGAGAAGAGTCTAATGATTTCTCTACATCTATGTTGAAGAACTAATAAATGCTCTTCAAGCATAAGAGCAAAGAAGAGCCCTTAGAAGGGTGCTTTCTATTCACAAATCAGAAAAGAAAAAGTTAACTATCATGTTTACAAATACTGCGAAAAGAAAACACGCTTGAATTTTTTTATTGATGGAGACTTGATGCAATATGTGAAAATTGCAAACAAACATGTCATGTTACGGAAGTATGAAAGTTTTAAATAATCCTTAAGCACATACAACAGAAGCAAAAATTGAGGATGGAGAATTTTTTTAAATGACATTTCCTAAAGCGAGGAGGGGTGTTAGAAATATGCTTTAGTACTACAGTAATTTTTTTTTATTATACGGTCTTTCATTATTTTAAATAAGTCTAAGTCAATAAGCTTTCCTATTAATAAGGAATTTAATAATTAATTTTAGACCTTTTAGGGATTAGGATATATTGTGATGACTGCTATATTTTAATAGATTTTTCTACTTCAGTTATTTACATTCTCAGCTATTTAAAGCAAATTAGTAGATCAATAAAATTATTCTATGCAGATATTTTCAATCAACACTTTCAACCCTTTATGATGTCTCATCTCTTAATAACCAATAATTGTAAAGTTTGAACACCGTTTGTAAAATTTCTAGCCACGCCAGTGCTCAACCCTATTAGTATATTAAGTATATATAACTTATTAAATCCAGCGAGAGTTTAGTTATGACTTATGACATGCCATCGGTGAGTGAGTGAAACCAGAAGAACATGTATGAGGCGTAGGTGGGACGATATTAGTGTGATTAGTGTGAAGACTCTTTTGTTTTGTTTAGTTGATTGTCATATGGTATGGTATTTATGCGAACATGGCGTGAATGGCTATGTAATAATCGAAATCGTGTGCTCATATGGCTTATTCATCGGTCTAACTCGCGGAGTCGGCCAGGTGTTGCAGGTGTTAGTAGAGCTAATGCGACGTAGTGGTCATTATGGTCCTGATACTCCTAATTATTCGAGAACCGATGATAAACCCGACCGATACTCTGACCAAACCTTAACGATCCTGATACAAATACCAAAAAATACCCGACCGATAAGGAACTGGCCCAGAACCCAGAAAATACCCTGAACACCCCCACAAACCCCACCCCAACCCCACCCCCAAAATGGTCATAACTTTGCGCTTCGGATGTCCGTTTGACCTAATATTTTTTGATTTCGCGATTTTTTGAGATAGGTTACAAACAAACAAAGCAGCTTGAGTAGCCAATTTCTCAAAAACATCCGTCTTGCCAATCAATTTCACTTTTACCCTAAATTGTTACTAATTGTTCATTTTTAAATCTAAATATCTCGCTTATACAATATATTTCAACGTAAAATTTCGTGGTAATGTGTCCGAGAATGTCAATTTCAAGATTGGAAATTCATTTTTTTTTAAAAAAATCGCCCGACCGAAAATTTACCGGCCCGGATCGAGAACCGACCGATAAGGTTTCGTCCCGGATCGATCTCGCTCAGACCGAACCTTATCGATCCGATCAGAGCTTATCGGACCTGGCCTAAGTGAATACCCGACGGCCCGGATCGATCCGATCGATAACAACACTAGCGGCGGTACACGCTAAAATGAGACGCCAGATTAGATAAGCTAATGCAACGCCTCAGATGGTTCTAATGCAACGCTCCACTATAGGCGCCGATTAGCCTATCTAACGCAACGACTGAAGGCTAACGCTAACGAACGGTAAAGCACCGCCAGATTAGCCTACGAATGCAATCTGTCCATAGCTAATGCAATAATGATGTTTTTAGATTTTCCCAATCTCATCATTTTATTTGTTTACCCGCGCCCCAATTCTTAAACCCTAGCGCCCATCCCCTTCCTCACCAAGCACAGATCCACTTCTATCTTTGCACTGTACCACATCCCTTCACTTGGACATTCTACACCTGGCGTGGTTATTCGTATGAATTCTAATTCTACTATCAAGAGATTGCAATCTATTTTCCATTGGAAATCCATGGCTCAGACATCGTAACTTTTATCAAGAAACGCGATGTGTGATGTAGACACAAATATGATGATCCGCTTATCCCGGTCTTATTCAACCCTTCCCATTCCCCGATGGTGTTTGACCGACATTAGTTCGATTTCGCTAAGCGGATGCCTTCCCACCGCCGCCGCACTTCTTCCCCACCATCACCGCCGCACTTCTTCCCCATCGCCATCGCCACACATCCCTTTCCCCACTTCGCCGCCGCACTTCTTCCCCACCATCACCGCCGCACTTCTTCCCACCGCCATCGCCACATCCCCTTCCCCACTTCTCGCCGCCGCTCTTTTCCACTCGCCGTCGCATCCACTTCGCCTAACCGCTTCTTCCTCTTCTCCAAGGTTAGATTATCTTTTACCGCCGCTTTACCTTCCTTACGTTAGTATGTTTATTGGTCTTAAAATCACTTTTTCTAAAAAGTTAGTCTATAGTCCATTATCGCCGCCGCTTTACGCTTCCCCACCGCCGCCGCCGTTCGCTTCGTTTTTAGATTCTTTGTTTTATCTTTTTTGTTTTCTTGGTCGGAGGTTGCAATCCTAATTGATTTGTTGTTAAACATGTTTAAATCTGTGCAAAATATTGTAGTAATGCATTCGATCATGTTGTACTGTATGTTCGTTTGAACTTTTCAAATAGTCCACGGGATTCTTAGTATACAACTCCTTTTCAGTTCTGTTGTAGGAATTTGTTGGGTGTAAAACACACAAGTAAGACACAGCGGAAGTTTAAAATTTTGAGTAAACTTACTTGCTCCAACAAACATTTCTGGTACGATTATATGATAATTCAAATCTGCAAAGACATAAAAGAAAAACTTACAGTTTATACTTTTAATGTAGTCTCTACTAAAAGGTGCGCACGCGATTGTCAATCCGGGTGCAAGCTTTGCTTCGGTATATTTCTTTGCCCAAGAAAGCTAGAAAATCTTGGTAGAGGTTTGAGAGAATTTATTTCCTGAACTCTAAGTTCAGAAAGTGGAAAAATGAGTTCTTCTGAAATTATGGGTTAAGTGCCAAATATATAGTGGAGGAAACCCTAAATTAATCGATTTGGATCAAAGCCAAGACTGACCCAAATTCAAATCAGCTGGGCGAACCGCCCATCAAGTATGCGCCTTTATTTATTTTCTGCACGTTTTAGTTCTAATTAAATCCAAGATTTAATTTTAACTTAATTAATTAATTTTCATCAAATGAAAATTATCCCATAATTTATTATAAAATATCTTGATTCAAAATCCGATATTTTACATTCTCTCAATATACCCTTAGACCGAAAAGACAATCGACTTAGTGTGACCTTTGTGCCTTCACACATCGACACTTGATCAAATCAAGATTCACACTAACTCCTAGACTCGCCACGCGATGCACTCCACATGTGAAGTACATTTACAAGACTCAAGTAAACAAACCTCTACGTGAGATGATAAATTCTTTCATTCGCGACACACTCGATCAAGCTTAAGATTTGCCGTTGTCTATCCAAATGGCTTGATCATTTTATCTCATCTATATTAGTCGACAACTAGACCATATCCTAGATATGTCTCGTGATCGCCAATGACTGGTCGACCTAACATCTCTCGGTAGTCGTTGTTCTCTCGAAATTCCAATCGAGAATGAATCCTATTCTCGCTCAACTACCACCTTCAATCTACTTCAGAATGCACCCAATACAAGCCGCGCCTCAACCTATAAGACATTTGAGCTAGACATGATCAAAGTGCATTGCTCGTAAACAAGGCGATATTGACCTCAAGTCTAAGGACCTCTATCTCCCACACGATAATACTCTAGACATGTATAACAAATAGTTTATCGCCAGGTATGCCAATACTCCCAAGAGTATCCATGTGTCCATCACTAGTAACTATTGCTAGCAGAAGTGAGATATACTACATTCTCTAAGAACGTGACGCACTACATGTCGACTTATAACATATCATCGATATCCCATTCTCAATGATCATTAGTCTAGGCTATTTTAAGAACTACACTCTATCATTAATATCTCACACTATTAATGACAATGTAAGTTCAAGGGATGCACATTAATGAATAATATAAACAATCAAATAATAATTCAATAATTGCAAATGCCAAGTATATATTAATCTTATTAATAATATGAAAGCGTTCAAGTACACCTGCTTCTAAAATGATTGTTTCTAGGACATATATACTTTCAATCTCACACTGGCCTAGAGCCAATCACCAATGTATCTAATGCCCATGTTTTAAATGACCATTATGCTTGACTAAGCTTAATGGTTTAGTAAACGGGTCCGCTAGATTATTTTCGGGAATGTAGTCTATCTTTATTTCTTCCGCTCCACCATCTTCCCGAGTATGTGGTATTTCCTCGTACACGCTTGTTTCTATTCGCTGATCTTGGTTCTTTATCTTGAGCAATCACACCGTGTTGTCACAATAAATCGTTATCGACAACCGTACTGGAACAACCCCAATTCCTTTAAGAACTCTGATATCGCGACAACTTTTACCAAATTTTCCGATCCAAAGAATGTACTGGCCGTTGTCGAATCGGCGTTGTAGCTTGCTTGGAACTCTTCCAACTAACTACTCCACCATTTAAAATGAAGGCATAACTGCATCGAGATTTGAAGTCATCAAGATCTGTCGAAGCTAGCATCGCTGTACCCGTAGCTACTAGCTCTTCTTGTCCGCCATGTAGACTAAGAAGTATTCTTTAGTTCGCCTAAGATACTTAAGAATACTCTTGATCGCTTTCGATGTTCCTCCCCGTGATTCTCGCTGAATTTGCAAGTCATGCTAAGTGCATAGGCCACATCCGGCCTTATGCAGTCATGGCATACATGATTGATCCTATAGTCAAGATATGAGATTCTCTTCACGCGCTCAAGTTCTGAATCGTGGAAGGACAATCCTTCCTTGACAACTTGATGCCTTGACCCATGTGAAGATTCCTTTCTTGGAATTTTCCATGAGAAACGCTTTAGCACTTTGTCTATGTATACGAATCGTGATGTTCAACAATCTATTAGGTCTATCTCTGAGATTCTAATTCCAAGAACGTAGCGAGCTTCACCCAAGTCCTTCATCACGGAAGGTTCGATAACCATTCTTTGACTGATTGCATGAGAGCCTTATTGTCTCCCATTATCAATATGTCATCTACATAAATAACAATGAAGACAATGCTCTCATTTGTGCGTTTACTATAAACGCACGGATCTTCCTTGCTTCTAACAAAGTCAAACGATTTGATTGCTTTGTCAAAACAAATGTTTCAACTCTCGAGGCTTGCTTAAGTTCATAAATGGACTTTTGTAGTTTGCATACCGCTTTGGGTGAGTCTTAGATGTAAAACCCTCCGTCAGATTATATACACCTCCTCAATTAGATTACCATTGAGGAAGACGGTTTAACATCCATTTGCCAAATATGATAATCATAGTATGCAATATAGCAAGCAAAATCCGAATGGACTTAATCTTTGCAACAAAGTAAAAGTTTCATCATAATCGACCCGTGCCGTTGATTATAACCTTTAGCCACCAATCTTGCTTTATAAGTCCGTATTTTGCCATATGCATCAATCTTTCTTCAAGACCCATTTGCATCCTATGGGTCTAACCTCGTTGGCAAGTCAACCAAGTTACATACTTGGTTTATGTACATAGACTCCATTTCGCATTTCATGGCTTCTTGCCATCTCTCGTGAATCAATGTCTAATATTGCTTCGTTGTAGGTAGTAGGCTCATCATCATCGTGAATATCTATCTCATTATGTGTTTCAACAAGGAGATTGAGTCTTTCAGTGCACGATGAGTCCTGAGTGATCCTACTGAGTGAACATTCGCGTTTTGGTTTGTTGTATTTTGATTTTGAGAAGATGTTTGTGTGTTGGACAATCCACCACCTTGAGAACTTTCAGAATATCATTTTGAATAGGATGATGCACAACTATTGTGTCATCTATCATCGTCAGTTGTGCATGAGGTCTTGCATTTCTGCAGATCCTCACAACACTCCCATCGTGAAGCGGCGTACTCTAAGTACCCAATCATCATCAAATACTCCCACCGAATCCTTGTCTAGGTTATTTGACAAGTGGGTCATTCTCTACATTATTTTGTACTTCTTGAATTTCTTCAAGTTCTATCTTGTTGCAACTCGTTCCTTGTAGACATAGTCTTCTTCGAGGAAAGTTGCATTTCTGGAAACAATTACTTTATGTTCCTCAGGAAGATAGAAGTAGTACCCTCTTGTTTCCTTAGGATACCCTACAAAATAATACTTCTCACTTTTAGATTCCAATTTGTCAGTGAGCAACTTCTTTACATATGCAGGCACCCTGTGGTCACATGTGTCTAAGTGCTGACTTCTTGCCATTCCATATCTCATATGGAGTTTTCTCAACTGACTTTGATGGAACTCTATTCAAAATGTAGATTGAGCTTTGCAATGCATATCCCCATAGGTATGTTGGTAGAGCTGAGAAGCTCATCATGGATCTAACCATATCTAATAAGGTACGATTTCTCCTCTCAGCAACACCATTCATTTGTGGCGTTCCGGGAGGTGTCCATTCTGAATGGACTCCATGAAGCTTCAAGTAATCTAGAAATTATTTACTTAAGTACTCACCTCCTCGATCTGATCGAAGAGTTTTAATACTTGTTTCAAGTTGCTTCTCTACTGACTTGATCTATGAATTTCTCAAAAGCTTGGACTTATGTTTCATAAGATACACATGCCCAAACCTCGAGAAATCGTCTCAGAAAAGTGATGAAATAAAGAAAGCCTCCTTAGCTTGAGTTGGAAAAGGCCCACATACAGACTAACTCAAGCACCTCTTTGCACGCACTTTTCCTGCAAAGTGATTTGGTTGTCATCTTTCCTCTTAAGCAAGATTAACAATCACCATATGACTCTAAGTCAAATGGTTCTAAGTAATCTAATTTCAATCTGCTATCCTTGATTCATTGATGTGGCCAAGTCTGCAATGCCATAAGTAGGTGGGATTTCTTTGATTACTTATTTTAGCTCTTTTATTTTGTATATTGAAAATTTCATGGCTACAGTTTAGAACATACAATCCATCCATGGCGAGCATTTCCACAAATAAAACCTTCATAAGATAAAACATAGTTTCCATTGGTAATATGAGAAAACCCTCAATGTCTAACATAGGGATAGAAATAATATTTCTCACAAAGATGGAACAAAATAACAATTATTAAGTTCTAAACAAAAGCCCGAAGGTAAATCTAGTCTATAAGTCCCCACGCTGCTCGCATCAACTCTAGCTCCATTGCAACGCAGATCTACTTCCCAAGGTCCAACCTTTCACACATTAGCCCTCGCACATTATTACAAATGTGCGAGCCACAAGCGGTATCCAATACCCAACAAATGAGAATTAGTTATAGACATATTTATTTCAATAACAAACATACCTTGTCCAACAGGCCAAGACTCTTGTGCCTTGTCTCCTCCTGGTCGCATGCCTTCTTCCAATGTCCCTTTCTCTTACAATTGAGGCAAACATCGCAGCCTATCTTGGCCTTCTTCGAACAACTCCTTTAGGTTTCATAGTTGTGGGTTTGGCAACCGCCTTACCCTTCTTCTTCTGCATATTCTTACCCTTAGGTTTGAACTTGCTAGATGAGCCCACCACGAGCACAACTTTACCTTTGGTGGATGACTCGGCGTCTTCAACATATTATGAAGTTCTCGGAGACTTGCTTGCTCCATTCATGTTGTAATTCACAATGAAGTTCTCAAAGAAACCGAAGCGAGTTCAAGATTAGATTAATGTAAACATTTGCAGCGCCTTCGCTCCAATCAAGCCAACCTCTCAATTAATCCAATCATCTTCAAAACATGTTGTGACACCCGACTTCTTCGCTTAGCTTACACTTAAAAGATCTCTCAACAGCTTCATACTCCATCGTTCGAGATCGTGAGTCATGAGACTCTTCAAGTGTTCTAGCATCTCGTCAGCCCATATTTTCATGTTGTCTTTGTAACTCGAGTCATAGAAGATAGCATAACACATTGTGCCGCAACAAAGATCATCAAGATATTTCGATAGTCGATTTGTCAAACAGAGCATACTCTTCAATCTTCACAGGATCAGTAGGAGTGATGTATCCAATACATACTCAATCTTTTCTAATCGCAGTACCAAACGCAGATTTCTTAACCAGTCAGGAAAATTGGCTCCATTCAACTTATTCGTTTCAACCAACATTTTAAGTGACAGATTCGACATTGTAACTGAAGAAAAGATAGACTTGAAATTAATATTTTAATATAATTTCTATTGAACACATTCATTAACTAACTAACTAACATGGTCTTTAGTTTAATTAGCTCCCACTATTTTAACATACTCTTTTACCCCATAAAGAATATAGACTTATATCAAATATGGTCATAATGGGCCAAGATCCAAACTCATGTTGTCTCCGCGTTTGCTGAGGCTGATAACTTCAACAACATGATCTGGTAGGTCTGTAAACCAATTGCAAACAATTTGCAACTCTTGGTTGACCGAATGTTCTAAACAATTCGATCTGCGTCCCTCGGCTGTCCGACACTAGGGCGCCAAGACAACCTAGCAAGTCAATCCCGTTATGCGACTGCAATTATGTATCTAAGTGAGCTTAGCCTTCATCAAGCAAACACTGGGGTGTAAATACTCATGAAAGTTTATCACCTACTACAACATTTATATGCATCTATGAAAGAGTCTGAGTCCTCGTAGACTTAGAGCAAATGCTGGTGCATAAATACTCATCTCGCCGAAAAGGATTTTGCACCATAATCAATTATAACGGACGACACGTTCATTTTAAATGAGACTTGTATTAAATTTGGGGAACATTTTAATTCAGGGTTATGACCAAGATCAACTATTATATCATACATCATATGACATCCTATCATGCAATTTCTAAACACATTTAGATGGAAAACCATCAAACCCAATAGACATGATATAAGATGGTTTTAATCATATACTGGGCGCCGTCTACCTAGACAATTATAGCGGTCATTGAAAGTAAACAATTACTGGGCGCCGCCTACCCAGACAATAATTGCGGACTAACAAATACTGGGCGCCGCCTACCCAGACATATATTTGCGGACTCTATTCTAATTATTTAAATGACAATCAATTAAACAATTAGGAGAAACAATTAATTTGTGCACACATTATCAAATAATATGCTAAATAACAATAATTGTGGGTTAATTAATTTTGTTTCAATTTAGGAAATATTTAAATTCAAAATTTATACTCAATTTTCAATTTTTGGAATTTTCTGCTCATCCAAACAAATTCCTTAATAATTCGAAATTAAAATTTAATTTTCGTGGTATTTCGCAATTTTCGTAACCTTAAAATATTTACTGATTTATCCAGGACCAAATCGCTTTTCAAATTTACAGATTGACCTGGATGAATCTGCTGATTTTAAAAACTTGTAAAATTTCAGAAAATATCTCAGGGACTAATTTGTAATTTTCAGAACTTAAAATATTTTCAGATTTGTTGAAGGACCAATATACAATTTAAAAGCCCTAATTTTAATTGCAAAAAGGTCCTTATACTATTTCAAATTTTCAAAACCAATTCCAACCCCAAATCAAATTTGGGATTCGGATTTCGGGGCAAAATTGACGGAATTAAAACACACCATGCGATGGCACACATCGGGACGAACTCACCGGTGGTTTTCACCACTGATTTGGTGGCCCACGGTGGCCGGAATCTAAGACGCCGCCGGCGGGTTCTAAAACCGTCGGCGGTGCTCCTTTTCCGGTCATCGTTGCCGTGTAACACTACCACCATTAGATTCCTCTCGTCGAGACGAACACGATGGAATTTTTACTTTCTGATTTCGTCACCCGTGGTGGCCGGAAACAGTCCCGCCGTCGGCGGTTTCCGGCGACTTTTTCGGCGTCTTCATCGCGTTCCGCCACCTCTCAACACCTTTATCGACCATCTTAAAAAGTGGATTTCTCGATAATAGTGGAGACGGTGTTAGTACACGTCGAATCGCTGAAAAATTCACCGAATCGCGATCGCTTCACGCCGAACAAGAATCGCGACATCGTTTCACGCTCGAACGATGACAGATCGTTTTATCAGGAATTGAGCGATCGCTCGATTTTTTTTCTTAAATTCCGAAAATCAGTTTTAAATCAAAACAATTAATTTCCCACATATCGTTATTAAAGATTATCGTATAATCATTAAACCAGCCTGAGCTCTGATACCACTGTAGGAATTTGTTGGGTGTAAAACACACAAGTAAGGCACAGCGGAAGTTTAAAATTTTGAGTAAACTTACTTGCTCCAACAAACGTTTCTGGTATGATTATATGATAATTCAAATCTGCAAAGACATAAAAGAAAAACTTACAGTTTATGCTTTTAATGTAGTCTCTACTAAAAGGTGCGCACGCGATTGTCAATCCGGGTGCAAGCTTTGCTTCGGTATATTCCTTTGCCCAAGAAAGCTAGGAAATCTTGGTAGAGGTTTGAGAGAATTTATTTCCTGAACTCTAAGTTCAGAAAGAGGAAAAATGAGTTCTTCTGAAATTATGGGTTAAGTGTCAAATATATAGTGGAGGAAACCCTAAAACCAATCAGATTTGGATCAGGCTTCAAGACCCAATTCAAATTAAAGCATGGGCTACTGAACCGCCCATCATATGCTCCTTTATTTATTTTCAGACGCTTTAGTTCTAATTAAATCCAAAATTTAATTTTAACTTAATTAATTAATTTTCATCAAATGAAAATTATCCCATAATTTATTATAAAATATCTTGATTCAAAATCCGATATTTTACATTCTCTCAATATACCCTTAGACCGAAAAGACAATCGACTTAGTGTGACCCTTTAGGCCTTCACACATCGCACTTGATCAAATCAAGGTTCACACTAACTCTGCACGCATGCACTCCAATATGTGGAAGACGCTTACAAGACTCAAGTAAACAAACCTCTATGTGAGATGATAAATTCCTTTCATTCGCGACACACTCGATCAAGCTTAAGATTTGCCAAGTGTCTATCCAAATGGCTTGATCATTTATCTCATCTATATTAGTCGACAACTAGACCATATCCTAGATATGTCTCTTGATCGCCAATGACTCGTCGACCTAACATCTCCGAGAGTCGAGTGTTCTCTCTCAAATTCCAATCGAGGAATGAATCATATTCTCGATCAACTACCACCTTCAATCTACTTCGTAACGCACCCAATACAAGCCGCCTCAACCTATAAGGCATTTGAGCCAGGACAGATCAAAGTGCATTGCTCGTAAACAAGGCGATATTGACCTCAAGTCTAAGGACCTCTATCTCCCACACGATAATACTCTGCATATGTATAACAAATAGTTTATCGCCAGGTATGCCAATACTTCTCTAAGAGTATCCATGTGTCCATCACTAGTAACTATTGCTAGCAGTAAGTGAGATATACTACATTCTCTAAGAATGTGATGCAGACCACATGTCGACTTATAACATATCATTGATATCCCATTCTCAATGATCATTAGTCTAGGCTATTTTAAGAACTACACTATATCATTAATATCTCACACTATTAATGACAATGTAAGTTCAAGGGATGCACATTAATGAATAATATAAACAATCAAATAATAATTCAATAATTGCAAATGTCAAGTATATATTAATCTTATTAATAATATGAATGTGTTCAAGTACATGTGCTTCTAAAATGATTGTTTCTAAGACATATATACTTTCATCTGTATGGTTGGCTTAAAAAATTGGAAATTTCAGATTCATCGTGTTTTGCTAGCAAAGGTAATTGAAGTTTCATACATTGTTCTTGGTCTTTGTAACATAGTTTAAGATGGTTTTACTTTCTCTTTATATAGTTAATATTTTTTCCGTTCAGTTAGCAGTATTGAATATTTCCTGGAGTATTAATTTTTGTTCCTACCTTTTTTTTTTTCTGGCCTTGACTGTTACTCTACTTGTTCACTGGTTAAAACACTTCTAATTTTGCTATTTCTGATCTAAAATTCAGTTTCTATTACATCATGACCATGCTTCAATTGGAAAGTTAACTTTTCCTCCAACATTTACTTGGTCTATTTTATTTGTGATGATAACTGAAGTAGTTAATCCAGTGGCTTGTAAATGTCTTTGCCAAAATACTGCAAACATGAAAAGAAGAACTTAGCAGTAGCTGAAAGAGATTACTTGCAATATTCTGACAGTTATTGACACTTCTTGCAGATATATCTCCTGATATCAATGTCCCTGCGAGTGGAGGCCATTCAAGAGATTGCTACATTTGTCACGGAGAATTTTGCAGGGAACTTACAGAATATCTTCCAACATCAAGGACGTTGGCAAAGCTTTCAGAGAAGACATCTGATTATTTAAAGAGGACATGAATCCTAAGCCTAAATATGCAATGCAGGAACAGATGAAGGGCTGTTTTTCGATGATGCAGAAGCAGGCGATAATAATAGTAACAGGAGTTTGGTTACTGGCAACAAAGATTGCTCTTACTATTATTGTGGCTGGATATTTGAGGCTGAGGACGTTCCTAGCTGGAATATTGTATCTCAGTGTTGTATTTGACCCATATAAAGAATACTATAGATACAGGACAGTCTAATATTGTAATATCGTACTTTTTATGTCAATGACAATCCTTTTTTTTTTATTATCTTCTCTTTTTATTATTTATTTTGTCATTATTTTTTTTCTATAGCATTATCTCATACAATCGTCGCATAATTTGTTTTTTTTATTTTTTTTTCTTCAAACCGTCGCATTAGGTGGTAAAATAACCATAAAAAGAGTCGACTATCTAATGCTACAGCTCTGTCTGGCCGTCGCATTAGGGGTCGATTAGGGGTCGACAGTGGGGGCCGCGACAGGGGTGATAGCCGTTGCATTAGATATGAAGCTAATGCGACGGCTAAACACAACCGTCGCATTAGCTTCATATCTAATGAAAAGTCTTGAAAGGCGTCACATTAGGCCCTTCCGGCCGTTGCATTAGGTCTAATGCAACAGCCATAAGGGCCTAATGCGTCGGGTTGGGGGCGTCGCATTAGCCTAGAAATGTAGTAGTGGTAATTTAGCATTCTCTTACATCGAATGTGGTGAGGTGAGTTACATAGTAAAAGATTCTTGGGGCATCTTGTCCATTGAGGTGGAAAGTAGCTACTCATAAAGTGAGATCAGATAGTGGGTATACACTCGATATTAGTAGTACTAGCATGCACGTTAGTGTCAGGAATGAAATTGACTGTCATTTTTTTTGATAGTCCAGGTTTTCAGGCTTACGCCTGACTACTTCATTGGTATTACCCAGACGTCTTGAAGGTAATAGCACCACTCATTCAACACTATTACCAGTAAATCGCGGGATGTGCTTCCGCTGGCCGAGCGCAATCGATCGAGACAAGGTCCAATTCCCAACACGCAGAGTTACTGCGCCATGGAATCGAACTCCACGCATACGCCAGAAGATCTTATAGCGCGCCGCATCGACTATGCCCCGGAAGACAATTGACTGTCATCTCTTATTTAGTGCCCAAAAACTTTTGCCTCAATGGTTGTGGCCCTAGCCAACCAAGTCCACTTGTATCGAATTTTGTGTGCAAATGAGCCAAACAGACGTTCAATCAACTAAAAAGTTTGTAGTACAAGGATAGTACGTATAAAAATTCTTTGTTTTCTAATTTTGTCATTGTTAAACAGAGGACTAGCTATCCAGCGTTGCGGCCCTTCGACGTAGTCCAGCCCAGGCCCAACACGGAAAGTGGAAGATTTTATGTATATTTGATATATATTAGAATTAGCCTTGTACCTTAATTAAGAATGTAATATTACCATAATTGTATAATTTAATCTCCTTATAGAATAAGAATTTAGATGTAAAATAGGAATAAGATTCTCCTATTGTAACTTGTATATATATGTCTTCCATCAATAAGAATAATCAAGGGATTAATTCTTTCATGGTATCAAGAGTCTAGGTTATTTTCCTTGCTTCCGCTACTCACTTCTTTCTCAATTTTCCTCTTGAAAACTTTGCCCCCCCCCGTTCTTCCAAAAATCGAGACATATTCCCTTCCCAAAACTGAGACACTTCTCGGTTATTTCATAAATTCTCCCTTCTCTGAATCTTGTTGTTCTATTCATTATGACTGATAAGAACACGTTTCATCAAGAGCGTTCTTCCTATTGTTCTTGACTTAGAAAACGTCCAATATGAGACGTGGACAGAATTATTCAAGATTCATGCTATGGCTCATCAAGTTCTTCACCACATCATTTCTCCACCTACTCATACGGAGGATGATACGGAGACTACAGTAGCGGTGCCAACCAAAGCAGACGATCCTAAATTATGGGTCACGCTTGACGTAAAGGTTCTCCAATGGATTTATGCTACAATATCTATGGACCTTTTTACAGACGATTATGGAACCTAACTCCACAACTATGGAGACTTGGAAGCAGCTGACTGCAGTCCCTGAGCCCGCAAGCGATTGCGTGATACCTTCCAAGATAATAGTCATTCTCGCATTGTTATCCTTGAATAGAAATTTTCTCAGGTTGCTATGGAGAATTTTCCTCACATTTCTTCTTATTGTAAACGACTCAAGTATTTGACGGATCAACTTCGCAATGTGGGTGCTCCTGTTACTAGTAGTCATCTCGTTTTGCAGATGGTTGTCGACCTGTCCGAGGCCTATAACGGCGTTGCTTTGTTTATTCGTCAAAGTAACCTCATACCGGAATTCTATCAAGCCCATTCTCACTTTGGAAGAAGCAGGATTAGCTAAAAATGCTGCTACCGGGGCTTGTCATTCCATCATGGTGACCGAGTCGAACTTTCCTCCGTCAGTTTGCACTGACTCGAGCCACCAACGCAACAACAGTGGCGGAAAAAAGGGTCAACATTGGAAAAATAATGGAAAAAATCGTAGCGGCAATCGGAACGGTGGCGGGGCAGTAGTAACCCACGGGGAGGTCAGCAGCAACAACAGTCGTGGGACCCACATCGGACCCCTATGAAGTGGCAGTGGGCCCCAGTTCCTGTGCAGTTTCCATCCCAGTCCAGCGCCACGGCGCATTAGTATCCAGCGCCGCAACGCCTCCCCAATTTTGGTCCAGGCCCAGTCTGGGCCCAGTTACTTAGGTCAGGCTCCGAGTTTCAGACAAGTCTATGGGCCGACCCAGTTGTCCAACATACTTGGACATCGGCCCCCTCAAGCCCATCACGCAGCAGGACCCATATAAACAAATATTGAAGCCGCGATGCACACGCTTGGAATGACTCAACCGGACCCAAATTTGTACATGGACACATGTGCCACTACCCACATGACTTCCGACCAAGGTACTCTCTCGTCTTATTCCAATTTGAGCAATAATCGTGGTATAATTGTTGGTAATAGTACTTCTATTCCAATTAAGGGATATGGTCATAAAACTTTGTCTCCTCCACATCCATCACTTGTCCTGAAAAATACCCTTTATGCCCTAAAACTGATTAAAAATTTGGTGTATATCCGTAAATTCACCACTCAGTGCCGCAGCCCAGCTATCCAGCACCGCGACCCTTCGACGTAGTCCAGCCTAGGCCCAACACGGGAAGTGGAAGATTTTATGTATATTTGGTATATATTAGAATTAGCTTTGTACCTTAATTAAGATTGTAATATTACCATAATTGTATAGTTAATCTCCTTATAGAATAGAGATTTAGATGTAAAGTAGGAATATGATTCTCCTATTATAACTTGTATATATATGTCTTTCATCAATAAGAATAATCAATAGATTAATTCTTTCAGTCATTTAAAAAGCCAAATACAAATAACTATGCTTTGTTAATTAGTAGACAACTTGATGTACTCATTTAACTCTTAGAAGCTCCATGAACCAAGAAGTGTTATTTTATTGGCTATGGTGACACCGAGTTTGGTTATCGATTCTGGGATGACCAAAATCGAAAGATCATCTGAAGCAAGGACGCCGTCTTCAATGAACAAGTGTTGTATAAGGACAAGTTTTGGGAGAGTTCAGAATCTAAGAACAAGGAATCAGAAACAGTTGACTTGAGAGACTTCTCGGCACCCGAGATACAGCCAGGTACTACTGCAGCAGAGGATTAAGCCAGTGATGGCAAGGTTGATAAAAATGTTGATTCTGAAACAAATAAGAGGACGCCGATCACATAATTACCCAGATCATCCAGGATCAGTAAGTTGGTTCACATGTTCTCTCCATTCCTCAACTACATTTTGCTCACTGACAGATGGGGGCCGAAATGTTATGAAGAAGCGACGCAAGTTGATGAATCGATCAAGTGGAAGCTGACAAGGAAATATGATATAGACTCACTGCTGTCAAATCATATATGGGAGTTAGTTAAGTTACGAGAGGATAAAAAGACATTGCAGAATAAATAGGTCTACCGGATAAAAGAAGAACATGATGGAAGTAAGCTCTATAAAACAAGACTAGTTGTGAAGTGATTTCAACAGAAAGAAGGCATTGACTACACAGAGATCTTCTCTCCTATAGTCAAGTTGGTGACAATCAGAACTGTTCATAGATTGGTAGCAAAATAAGATCTGCATCTTCAACAGATGGACGTGAAAATTGCTTTTCTTCACGGTGACTTAGAAGAGGTAATATACATGAAGCAACCTGAGGATTTGAGGTCAAAGGAAAAGAGAAGCTGGCATGCAAGCTTCAAAAGAGCATGCACGGACTGAAATAGGCTCCATGATAGTGGTATAAAAAGTTTGACAGTTTTATGAAGAAAGTCGAATTCCTAAGGTGTGAAGTAGATCATTATTGTTACTTCAAGAGATTTAAAGACTCCTACATGATACTGCTCTTTTATGTTGATGGCATGCTGATCATAGGAGCATACCTACATGAGATTGATATACTGAAGAAGAAGTTGTCAAAAGAATTTGCAATGAGGGATCTGGGAGCCGCAAACCAAATCATTGAAATGAGAATCATCAGAAGTAAGGAGGGCCTCAAGCTCTCACAAGAAGAATACGTTAAGAAGGTTCTCAAGTGGTTAAACATGGATGATGCCAAGACAGTCAGTACTCCCTTGGCTGAACACTTTCATTATTTAAAGGATCAGTTGCCTGTGACCGAGGACAAGAAGGAGCATATGGACAAGGTACCTTATGCTTCTGCTATTTGCAGTCTTATGTACGCGATGGTATGTACGAGGCCAAACATTGCACATATAGTGGGAGTTGTTAGCAGGTTTATGAGCAATCTGGAAAAACAACACTGGAAGGTTGTGAAGTGGATTTTCAATTATCTAAAGGGCAGCTCAAGTTCAGCTTTATGTTTCGGAAAGTCAGAGACATGATTGCAGGGATATATTGATGCTAACAATGGTGGTGATGTTGATAGTAGAAAGAGCACAATCGGGTATGTTTACACATTCAGAGGTACTATGATTTGTTGGGTTTCAAAGTTGCAGAAGATAGTAGTTCTCTCTTGTTGTGAGGCTGAGTACATTTCCGTGACGGAGGCCACGAAGGAGAGATGTAGCTACAATATTTTTTGTGGTAATTAGATCAGGACCACGAGAGGAGTGTAATATACTGTGATAGCCAGATTACCATTCATTTGAAAAAGAACCCGATCTACCATGCTTGCACGAAACACATACAACTTCGATACTATTTTATCAAATCAGCTTTGGAAGATGGAGTATTAGTACTTGAGAAGATCCAGTGAGTCAGAATCCAGCAGACATACTGATTGTGTGCAACTTTAATTGGACTCCTTAGATGAGGATCGGAGTTGCCGCTGCAAATGCAGACAAATGATTGAAATTAGTCTCCAAGTGGGAGATTGTTGAGTTGTGGAGCTTAATTCACTACCGACACTATGAAGACCCTACGCAGAGTGTGAAATGTTGATCGATCTGGAGGGTATTTTAGGCTTGTATTATATTCTCCCTAGTTTCCGCTGTCATTTTTCTTTATGAGAGGTCGAGCAAGAGAGAAAGAGAGAAAGAGAGAATTGTAAACTCAAATTCCCTATTCGATTATAGTAAAATCTGTAGCGTCAAAGTGGATGTAGCTCGCGCATTGAGGCTGAACCACTACAAATCTGTGGGTGTTATTAGTTCTTCGCTTATATACTATTTTCTGATTAGGTAGGATTTATGACTCAAATCCTAACAACTGGGCGGGTTATGCTGAATTGGGGAGGGGGTCAAAATTGATTAAGTTAATAAATAGGAGGGTTAAAAATTACTTGAGCTGAAATGGATTGGACTAAAATGCGGGTCATAACCCAACCTACCCAAATCATACTAAGTTTTAATTACTTTATTTCAATATTGCTCCCAAACGACACGCAAGTATACGCGGTCGACAAGGAATATAGAATTTTGAAATCCATATATCATACACATAGGGACTTGTACAGTTGTACTTTTCTACTGTTTAACTAATTCAAAATCGTTCATACTATTCAAGAGAGTAAAACTCAAGTTGTTTTGTGAAACTAACTATGACTGAAAAAATAAGTAAAATTGGGTAATTTTGTGATTGAGACAATTGAAATAAGACTGAAAGATTTATCATATGATGCTGGAATCTAGGGTCATGGTTTCGACAATCCAGTTAGTCTTCCGATAGTTCTACTTATTTTGATTTCATGCGTTACTAGTTGTCGGGTTGATTTTAACTTTACGAGTATCTTCCAAGTTGCCCACAATGATGTAGATACTACTATAACTCCTATATTCCTATGATCGTCAGTGTTAGGCGTATTTTGTATACACCTTTTGAGTCATTTTTAGTTAGTATTTTACTCGTTTTTATTGTGTTTAGTATAATATTAGGTTTGTTTTTCTTTCTTTTGAGTCACAGCGGTTACAAAAGGCAAAATGGCGAAAATGAGCGAGAATTGGACAGAAAAGGTGCTCCCGAGGCAAAAAGGATGAAAGTTGGCAAATACGCAGAACCACGGTGCCATATTTACTGAGAAGACACAAGACTTTCAGCACCGCGGTGCCACTATGCAGAACCGCGGTGCCATATTTGCTGAGAAGGTGCAGAGTTTCGCATCGCTGCGCCGTTATCTGCGCATGCCGCGCGCGCGGAAAATCTTAGTTCCGAAGAAGAATTGGATAAGGGCATATTGGTCCATAGGGAACAAAATTTGGAACATATTTAAGCCCCAAGGATTAATGCTATGAGGAGGTTGTTCATTATACAACATAGCACAACACAAGACAACAAGAGAGGCTACAATTGGAGACTTAGTTTGCAGTAATTTCTTTTCTTTCATTTTTAATTCAGTTTATGTATGGATTTTGTGTTAGTTCTTAGCGTGACTATGACTAGGAGCTAAACACTGTATTAGGGCTTTCCTTATGAATCGCTTGAAACTTATATTCATGAATTAATGCAGTAGTTTAATTTCTTCTTCACTTGATTAAGATTTAGTCAATAATTGGTATGAATGTTTGATAATTAATTGATCACTAATTATCATAATATATATGATTTCGAATCAAGAACCGAGAGGAGAGATTTGGATATGCTGTAATTGACTAGACATATGTTAAAATCGCGGACGACAATACCCTGATACTTGTGTAGCATTATAGGTTACTGTTCTTAATCCTCCTATGTGGTAAATCCTATCATAGAAATATAGAAGGGTTCTACACTGGGGTTTAGTGATTATATGTCCTAACTGAAATATAAGACAGTTTAGTTAACCGCTATCTTAACGTAGAAGAAGAAGTCATTCTAGTTGTATTAAAGATTGAATAAAGTGGATAGTCGAGAATTTTGGAAGCCCTAATTCATTCATAACTGATTACAACTTAAATAGTTCAGTAATTCTTGTAATTATTCTAGTAGTAAACAAAAACTCAACTCAAATATCGATTGCCAAATAGATAACATAAAATAGATGAACGGTAATTAGAAATCAGTCCTTAAGGACGATATTCGGTCTTATTAGACTATATTACTTATCAACGATGCGTGCGCTTGTGTGAGCATTCAAAATATCGCTAACAAGTTTTTGGCGCCGTTGCCGGGGACTAACGTACATCTAATATCGAACCATCTATTTTTATTTCTACTTTGGCATTTTTTTAGTGTTAGAACACTGTTGCCTTGATTTGTTTGTTGATTTTGGTCTATTTCAGGGATCTAGTGTATGCGAAGAAGGAGAGGAGCAAATACACTTGTTTCCTTCAACCCTGAAATCGAAAAACTGTGCAAGCAAAACAGGCGTGAGAAAAGAATTGTTGATTTACTAGCCATGGAAAATCAGCAGAATAACAACAACTGGGTACCTGAAGAGGTGTTGAATAATGAGGTACCGACTGACATGGGACAAGTCCCACCACCTCCAGAAAGAAGCTTGGGAGATTATGTTCTGCCCACGGTTACTGGTGCACAGACATGCATCAGGCTCCCAGCAATAGGGGCGAACAACTTTGAGATTAAGCTAGCCATCCTGAGCATGGTCCAGAACACAGTACAGTTTGGGGGATTGCCATTTGAAGACTCCCACATGCGCATTGCCAACTTTCTGGAGCTGTGTTCCTTTTTCAAGTACAATGGTGTTACTGACGATGCTATTAGACTGAGGCTCTTCCCGTTCTCACTTAGGGACAGAGCCAAGAGTTGGTTGAACTCACTACCTGCCAACTCCGTCACTACCTGGCATGACCTAGCTCAAAAGTTTCTTGCAAAGTTCTTCCCACCTTCAAAAGCGGCAAAGTTAATGGAAGAGTTAAACAATTTTTACCTGGTGGATGGTGAGTCGCTCTATGATGCATGAGAGCAATTTAAGGACCTGCAAAGGAAATGCCCTCATCAGGGCATAAAGAAGTGGATGTTAGTCCACATTTTTTATGGGCTGAGTGGTACTACTCGTACCATCATTGATGCTGCAGCAGAATGAGCCTTTATGAGAAAGAGTGCCAATGAGGAACATCAGTTACTAGAAGACATGACTGCCAACAATCATCAAGGAGCGGATGAAAGGTCAGTGAATAACAGGAAGACTATGGGCATACATGAATTAGATGCCATCACTGCCCTGAATGCACAAGTGGCCCTTTCCGACGGCTAATCGCAGCAGAACACTATGTTCGCGAATGCACCCGGATGCTCAGAATTGTGAGATTTGTGGTGGACCGCATTCCTTTGACAAATGTACAGTGGTGGACCCTAATAATGTGCCAATGGAGCAGGTTCAGGCAGTTGGGAACTTTCCGCGGCCTTATAATTCCAACACATACAATCCAGGGTGGAGGAATCACCCTAACTTTTCGTGGAGGAACGACCAGGCTCAGCAACAAACATATCAAGGTAGTTACCACCAACCAAAGAAGAATCGCCACCTCATCCCAAATAGCTTAGACCATCTACACAAGCAGAGGCTTTGATGAGATGAGGGCTGCATTGCTTACACTCACTAATTCGCATAATCAGTTCATGTCTGAAACCAGGTCCTCTCTCAGGAACCTGGAAATGCAGGTTGGGCAACTGGCAAAGATGGTAACTAACAGACTGCAGGGTACTCTCCCAAGCAACACAGAGGTCAATCCAAGAGAGTAGTGTCAGGCAGTGTTGTTAAGGAGTGGAAAACAGTTGGAGCAGGTTGCTCCACAACCCGCAGTGGTTCATGAGAAAGAGGGTGAGAAAGCAGTTGAGGAAGGAAAAAAGAGGGTCACTAAGGACCACCCTACAGTTGAGAAAGCTCCACCAGCACCTTTAAGGGAATACACTGATAGAATCCCTTACCCGCAGAGGCTCCAAAAGAAGGCTGATCGGTGTATTTTATATACACCTTTTGAGTTATTTTTAGTTAGTCTTTTGCCCATTTTTATACAAATATGTGTCGTGTTAGGATAGATTGTCTTTATTTTGAGTCACAATGGTTTAAAGTGGCACATTGGTGAGAAGGAGCGAAAAGAGGGCAGAAACAGAGGTTCCATAGCTCAAAAAGCTGAAAAGTTGGCAACCCGGGCGTAACTCAGGGCGGCGCCGTGACGCCAATCAACCAGCAGCAGAAGAGCCACGACGCCCAAGAAGCAGACCAGCCGCAAAAGTTTCGGCGCCGCGGCGCCGACGCGGGAAATTTGACAAATGCGAATAGGACTGGGCCAAGACCAAAGAGGAAAAGGTTTTACACATTTTTGGGGATATAAATAGGGCCTTTTAGGTCAGTTTTGAAGAGTTCCACACCTTACCTCATCACAACATTAGATCAAGATTGGAGACTTATTTTTGAGTAATTTCTTGTTCTTTACTTTATTTCTTTCTAGTATATGTTGGATACTATTTTAGTTCTTGGCATGTCTATGGCTAGGAACTAACTTAATTTAGGGCTTTCCATGTTGAATAGCTTGAACCTCGTTTTATGAATTAATGCAAGATTTTGGTTTCTTCTTATTATTGTTGAGATTTATTCAATAATTGTTTTGATCGCTTGGTAATTAATTGATCACTAATTATCATCACTTATATGATTTTTAATCGAAATCCGAAAGGGGTGATTGTGAATATGCTATAGTTGAATAAACATAGGTTTAAATCGTGGACGAAAGTACCCCGATACTTGTGTAGTGTAATAGGTTATTGCTCTTAATCTTCCTTTGTAGTCAATCTTGTTATCGAAAGATAGAAGGATTCTATAAACAAATCATCAAATTATCGGTCACCAAATAGATACTACAGAATAGAGGTTGGTAATTGGACACTAATCCCTGAGGACGATAACTCGGTCTTCTAGACTATATTACTTGTCACGATACGTGCACTTGCGTTTAACGTGTGTATAAATCGCGCATCAAGTTTTTGGCGCCATTGTTGGGGATTGACGTAGTTCAATATCATTCTATCTATTCTTAATTTCTAATTTGGTTTTTTTTTGTATTGGTGAAACCGTGCGCCGTGATCCGTTTGTTGGTTTTAATTTATCTTAGGGACCCCGCAAACATGGATTACCACTATCAAGGGTTACAGAACTATCAACAACAATGTAATCACCATGCCCCACAGGAAGAGCAGGATGGGCTACGAGCAGCCATACTCAGGCTAACTAGACACCAAACTCAGTTCATGGATGAGACGAGAGTGTCCCTAAAGAATTTCAAAATGCAAATAGGACAACTCGCGGGCATGCTAAGCAACATAATACAAGAGAATCATCCTGAACATATTGGAGAGAATATAAAAGAGCAATGCCAGTCGATTGACCTGAGAAATGGCGAACCAGTGGAAGCAAACTCACCACCACCGTGTCCAGAAAAGAAGGGCATAGACTTCTCGCAGAAGTTGCAGCGCCACGGCGCCACGGCGCCACGGCGCCGATAATCCTGAGACATTGCAGAAGTTTGGGCGCCACGGCGCCGAATCTCAGGGCCATGGCGCCCAAGGCTCAGAAGGTACAATGATTTTGGGAGCAGTTGTGGACGCACCCCAGGTGAAGATACCGTACCCCCAGAGGCTAAAAACAAGTTCTCTTGACAAACAATTCTCTAAATTCCTGGAAGTTCTCAAACAATTGCAACTCAACATCCCGTTTGCTGAGGCACTAGAGCAGATGCCGAGTTATGTAAAGTTCATGAAGGAGATTCTCAACAAAAAAAGGAGGATAGATGACTACGAAACAGTGGTGTTGACTGAAGAATGCAGTGCCATCCTACAGAGAAAGCTACCTTAGAAGTTGAAAGATCCGGGGGGTTTCACCATCCCATGCACTATAGGAAAGTTTGAGTGTCAGAAGGCGTTGTGTGATCCAAAGCGTGTATAAATTTGATGCCCTATCTGGTGTTTTGCAGACTTGGAATGGGAGAATCCAGACCTACAAACATCACCTTGCAGCTAGCTGACCGCTCCATCGTCCACCCTAGAGGAGTCATCGAGGATGTGTTGGTTAAGGTGGACAAGTTCATCTTTCCCGCTTATTTCATCATATTAGACATGAGAGATAATGACATGATCTCCATTATCCTTGGCAGACCCTTCCTAGCCACAGAACATGCACTCATTGATGTTCGAAAAGGTGAGTTGAGACTCCGTGTGGAAGAAGAAGAGGTGATTTTCAATGTTTTTCGAGCAGCAACCTTCCCAGAGGCAAGTGACAACTGCTTCTCCATTGATATGATCGAAGAAGCAGTGTCGGAAAATGGGTTCAGAAATACTGATGTGCTTGAAGAAGTGCTGACACGATGGGATGATAATAGTGACAATGACCCGAATCTGATGGAGTATGCAAATTGGATGAATTCTTATGAGCAGTGTGATAAGAAGAGATATGGAGAGCTTGGGCAGATGCCAGAGAGATCAGTACCATCCACAGAAAAAGCTCCAGAGTTAGAGTTGAATACTCTACCAAATTATTTGCAGTACCGATATCTAGGTGAGAATCAATCCTTACCAGTGATCATCTCATGTCATCTATCCACAGTAGAGGTTGAGAAGCTGCTGAGAGTACTGAGGGCTCACAAGCGTTCCATTGGGTGGACATTAGCAGACATAAAGGGGATAAGTCCGTCAACAATGATGCATAAGATCCGTCTAGATGAGGAGAGCAGACCTTCCATTGAGGCACAGAGGAGACTGAATCAAAACATGAAGGAGGTAGTCAGAAAAGAAATCATGAAATGTCTTGATGCTGGGGTAATTTATCCTATCTCTGACAGTGCATGGGTGAGTCCGGTGCAAGTGGTGCCCAAAAAGGGTGGTATGACAGTAGTGACCAATGAAATGAATGAGATCATTCCATCTAGAACTGTTACTGGGTGGAGAATTTGCATTGATTATCACAATTTGAACAAGACAACCAGAAAAGACCACTTCCCGTTGTCATTTCTAGATCAAATGTTGGATAGACTTGCAGGGCACAATTACTACTGCTTTTTGGATGGTTACTCAGGGTATCATCAGATTGCCATAGCACCAGAAGATCAGGAAAAGACAACATTCACCTGCCCCTTTGGTACGTTTGCATTCAGAAGGATGCCATTTGGGCTTTGCAATGCACCTGCGACCTTTCAAAGGTGTATGATGACAATTTTCTCTGATATGGTGGAGAGGACTATAGAGAGTTTCATGGATGATTTCTCGATCTTTGGGTCCTCGTTCGACGAGTGTTTGAGGCACTTAGAAGCAGTGTTGAAACGGTGTGAAGAGTCCAGCCTTGTGCTGAATTGGGAGAAGTGTCACTTCATGATAAAAGAGGTGGTTGTCCTTGGACACAAAATATCCAACCAAGGTATTGAGGTGGACAAAGCAAATATTTCAGTAATCGAAAATTTACCACCTCCAGTATCAAAAGTGGGTCGAAGTTTCTTGGGCATGCCGCTTATGTAAGATTCATCAAGGACTTCTCAAAAGTTTCAAAACCTCTTTCCACCTTGCTAATGACTGGGGTTGCTTTTGAATTCAATAAGGAATGCATGACCGTTTTTCAGACACTCAAGGAGAGGCTTATCTCAGCACCCATAGTTATTGCACCAAACTGGGAGCTCCCATTTGAACTAATGTGTGATGCAAGTGATTATGCAGTGGGAACAGTGCTTGGGCAGAGGGTCGATAAGGTATTCAATTCCATTTACTATGCTAGTATAACTCTTAATGATGCACAATTGAATTATGCCACTACAGAAAAAGAATTGCTAGCAATAGTATATGCATTCGAGAAATTCAGGCCATACTTAATTGAGAATAAGGTGATAGTATACACTGACCCCTCTACCATAAAGTACTTGATGACAAAGAAGGATGCAAAACCTCGCCTTATCAGATGGGTTCTGCTATTACAAGAATTTGACATGGAGATCCGTGACAAGAAGGGGACAGAGAACTCAGTGGCTGACCACTTGTCGAGGCTTGAAAACATAGAGAGCCAGAACACCAAGGATGTGTAGATAAATGATCACTTCCCAGATGAGCAATTGTTTCAAGTAAGTGATGTCTTTAAGTTACCTTGGTACGCTGATTTTGTTAATTTTCTCGCAGCTAAGGTAGTACCCCCAGGATTGACAAGACAGCAAGTGAAGAGGTTCTACTCTGAAGTAAAACACTACTATTGGGAAGAGCCAATGTTATACAAGCATTGCGCCAACCAAGTCATCAGACAATGTATACCAGAGGATGAGATGCACCAGATTCTCACCCATTGTCACACCTTACAATGTGGTGGACATTTTGGGGCATCAAGAACAACTGCGAAGATACTGCAAAGTGGGTTCTATTGGCCAACCCTCTTTAAGGATGCCCACACCTTTGTGAAGAGTTGTGATCGTTGTCAAAGAACAGAGAACATATCAAGACGAAATGAAATGCCTTCGAATGAGATCTTGGAGGTGGAACTATTTGATGTATGGGGGATCGACTTCATGGGTCCATTCCCGTCGTCCTTTGGGAATCAGTACATTCTTCTTGCAGTGGATTATGTGTCCAAATGGGTAGAAGCGGTAGCCACTAAAGAAAATGACAGTAAGACTGTCCAAAGGTTCCTTCAAAAGAATATATTCACAAGGTTTGGTACTCCTAGGGCCATCATCAGTGATGAAGGAAGCCACTTTTGCAACAAGCAGCTTGATACACTGCTTTCCCGATATGGAGTCTACCACCGCACCACATTGCCCTATCACCCTCAAGCGAATGGGCAAGCAGAAGTTTCAAACAGGGAAGTGAAGAGCATATTGGAAAAGACGGTGGATGGCTCAAGGAAGGATTGGTCTATCAAATTGGATGACGCACTATGGGCATACAGAACATCATTCAAAACCCTCATTGGAATGTCACCATATAAGTTAGTTTTTGGTAAAGCATGTCATCTGCCAGTAGAGTTGGAACACAGGGCTTATTGGACAATGATAAGGCGAACATGGATGCCAAGGTAGCGAGGCGTAAGAGGTTGCTACTGATTGAGCGAGTTGGATGAATTCGCACAATGCCTACGAATGCAAGGATCTACAAGAACGAACCAAAGTATGGCATGATAAGATGTTGATCCCAAAGACTTCCAAGCAGGACAACAAGTGCTTTTATTCAACTCAAGGTTGAGGCCGCTCTCGCCTCAAATCGCATTAGTCGATCGCATAATCGCAAAGAGCATTCCCCTATGGTGCAGTTGAAGTGAGAGGGAGAGAGGGAGCCCCTTTCAAGGTAAACAGACAGAGGTTGAAATCCTATTTGATCAATGAAATGGAATACATGAGCCTAGTGACCCATCTCATTCCAAAATGAATAGGGAACCTGCGTCCGGCTAAACGACGTTAAAGACAGCGCTACTTGGGAGGCAACCCAAGGTTTTTAAATTTATGCAATTTAGTTTTAGTTAGAACAGTCTCACGGAAGGTATTGTTTACATGTTGTGATGACATGTACACGACTAAAAAGTGGAGGACGAAAAATGTGAGAGAAGAAGGAAATCAGCTCGGCGCCACGGCGCCCAGCAGAGGGCTATGGCGCCTAAAATGCAGAAAGCCACAGGAAGTTGGGTGCCACGACGCCAAATCAGACCGCCACGGTGCCGCCAAAAAATCTGAAAAATAAAGAGCCCTAGAAATGATTTCCCTCTTCCATTCTGACAGGATTTATGACGTTATCTGCCATGCATTATCCGCCGCCACCGCCACCATTTTAAACCAAGTTTGTAAGTTGTCCCGTTTTTATTTTATTTTTGAGTCTTGCACACATTAGGGACAATTGTGTGATTTAAGTTTGGGGGGCAGTTCTTAGTTATTTTTGATATGTTTTTGAGTCTTTTTGTGTTATTTTCTATGTTTATTTGAGTCTAATTTTTTTTAAGATCATGCATGTTGTAGTTACTTGAAACGCCTAGTGAAGTAAAATTGAATAATGTAATGGAATTAGAAGCAACCATCTGAACACTTAGGTTAGATATGCCAAAAATTCATGAAGTCAAACTATTTGGGGTATCTTGCTTGATTTATGCATTGTTAGTGATTAAACATGTGTGTCTACTTGCTTGCTATTTGAGGCGAAATAGTTAGGATATGCATGTTAGGGAGATGACTCAGACATTTCTTTGTTAGCCCTTTCTTACCATTTTTTTTTACATATTCCTGACATTAAAATTGTATCCCTAGTCAGCCCCTTTGAGCCTAAAAATAAGATCTTTCTTTGACACCCTATAATTCCATACTTGTGTCATAAGTGAAGAAATTGATGTGTTTGAAATATAAAGTGTTGAAAAGAGACAAAAAGAGAGTGAATAATTTTGATGCACCCCAAATGAAAAGTAATCATAAATAGGCAAAAGCCTAAGTTTGGGGGTGACTACTATTCATCAGACACCTTATTCTCTCAAAACAAAAGAGGGGAAAGATAGGTATGAGGTTAAAAAGAAAATCAAAAGAAAAGGGAAGAATCGAAAGCAAAATAGCTTATGGTACGTAAGATTGAGCCTAAAAGCCTATTTTTACTTACCCCTGCCTAAGCCTACATTACAACCCTGAAAAACCCTGAAGATCTCTAATGTGTGTATTCATGATTAGTGGAGAATAACAAGTAAACAGGTCATAGGAGTAGGAAATTAACATGCATAGTTAGGTATTCTTACTTCCATTGAGCATGATTAAATTTAATTTGCGAAATATCTGACTTGATGTGTTTAGAATGCTAAAAATTCATGCTATATGTTCTTGCATATTATTCTACTAACCTTCATGCTTTTCTAAGTAACAATGATGCAACAAATTGATCAATGTCTTTGAGTCATTTTATTTTATTTTATTTTATTTCGTGTCTTTGTTTCTATTTTTGATCTTTACTCGAGGGCGAGCAAAGGTTAAGTTTGGGGGTGTTTGATCGGTGTATTTTATATACACATTTTGAGTCATTTTTAGTTAGTCTTTTGCCCATTTTTGTACAAATATGTGTCGTGTTAGGATAAACTGTCTTTCTTTTGAGTCACAGTGGTTTAAAGTGGCACGTTGGTGAGAAGAAGCGAAAAGAGGGCAGAAACAGAGGTTCTAGAGCTCAAAAAGCTGAAAAGTTGGCAACCCGGGCGTAATTCAGGGCGGCGCCGTGGCGCCAATCAACCAGCAGTAGCAGAGCCACGACGCCTAAGAAGAAGACCAGCGAAGTTTGGCGCGCGCCACAGGCCGTGGCGCCACGCTGAAATTTGACAAATCAGATAGATCGCCAAGACCAAAGAGGAAAAGGTTTTACACATTTTTGGGGATATAAATAGGGCCTTTTAGGTCAGTTTTGAAGAGTTCCATACCTTACCTCATCACAACATTAGATCAAGATTGGAGACTTATTTTTGAGTAATTTCTTGTTCTTTACTTTATTTCTTTCTAGTATATGTTGGATACTATTTTAGTTCTTGGCATGTCTATGGCTAGAAACTAACTTAATTTAAGGCTTTCCATGTCGAATCGCTTGAACCTCGTTTTATGAATTAATGCAAGATTTTGGTTTCTTCTTATTATTGTTGAGATTTATTCAATAATTGTTTTGATCGCTTGGTAATTAATTGATCACTAATTATCATCACTTATATGATTTTTAATCGAAATCCGAAAGGGGTGATTGTGAATATGCTATAGTTGAATAAACATAGGTTTAAATCGTGGACGAAAGTACCCCGATACTTGTGTAGCATAATAGGTTATTGCTCTTAATCCTCTTTTGTAGTCAATCTTGTCATCGAAAGATAGAAGGGTTCTACATTGGGGTTGAGTGTTTATATTACCTTAACAGGAGCATAAAACGGCTTAGTTAACCTGCTATCTCAACATAGAAAAAGAACCTTAATTATTTGCATTAACGAGTAAAGCGAACGGATAGTCGAGGAGATTTGGAAGCCATATCTCCACCATATCTAAAGTAAAGTAAAATGATTTAGTTAGCATCTATAATTATAGCTATAAACAAATCATCAAATTATCGGTCACCAAATAAATACTACAGAATAGAGGTTGGTAATTGGACACTAATCTCTGAGGACGATAACTCGGTCTTCTAGACTATATTACTTGTCACGATACGTGCACTTGCGTTTAGCGTGTGTATAAATCGCGCATCAAAGGCCATAAACAAGCAGTTCTCCAAGTTCTTGAAGGTGTTTAAGAAGCTTCACATCAATATCCATTTCATTGAGACATTAGAACAAATGTCTGCATACTTCAAATTCATGAAGGAGATACTTAGAAAGAAGAGAAGGTTGGCAGATTATGAGACAATAACACTGACAGAGGAGTGCAGCGCCATTCTACAAAAGAAACTGCTTCCTAAGTTGAAAGATCCAAGAAGCTTCACCCTGCCCTGCATTATTGACAAAATAACATGCAACAGGGCACTTTGTGAATTAGGAGCTAGCATCAATCTCATGACTCTGTCTGTGTTCAAGAGATTGGGTTTGGGGGAAGCCAAACCAACCACAGTTAATTTGTAGCTGGCTGACCGAACTGTGGTGAACCCCAGAGGCATAGTGGAGATGTGTTTGTCAAGGTAGAAAAGTTCTTCTTCCCAGCAGACTTCCTCATTCTTGACATGGAGGAGGATGATAAAATACCCATCATTTTGGGGAGACCATTCCTTGCAACGGGTAGAGCCTTAATCGATATGGAGAAGGGAGAATTGAGATTGAGGGTTAAGGAAGAAGAGATGTTATTTAAGGTGTTTAAATCCACCAGTGAGTCCCAAGCCAGCCACAAGTGCTTAGAAGAACCACAATGACACAAAGACTCAAAGAGTACATACCAAACCTAGGGAGATCATTCCTACAGCTGTGAACCCACAGGCTAGTTTGAAAGCTGCAACAAAAGTTCATGACATGAAAGCTGACAAACAGGTAATTCCTACTGAACCCAATACTGTGAAAAAGAAAAATAGAGTGAGGAAGAAAAGAATGATCCTTAAGTGGATAGGTTGTGGGGTTAATTTACCCCAATGATTTAATAAGAAACTTGTGTCATGCTAAAAAACGTTAAAGACATCGCTACTTGGGAGGCAACCCAATTTTTAAATTATGCAGTTTAGTTTAATTAGAACAGTCTCACTTTTGCTATATTTTTGTTGTATTGTGAAGCCAGGTGAAGGAATGGGACACTAAGCACAAAGAAAATGATGGAAAATACGGAATTGGGGAAGCACCGCGATGCCATTGTGCAGGACCGTGGTGCCAAATGTTCATAGAGGTCACAAGAGTTTATGCACCGCATGCCATTACGCAGAATCATGGCCGAATGACCGAGGGCCACATATTTCAAGATCAGTGCCATCAGCAAGATCACGGTGTCGGGATGTGATTTCCGAATTAAAAGCCCTAAATCCCCAAATCCTTTCCCACACAAACACAAACACTTCCTCTCTCTACAAATTCCGAAATTCCTCTCCTTTTATCCATAAAAATTCCCACAAACTCTACCAAATTCTTCAAAAATTCCTACATACCACTCCATTAAAAACCCTCATATCTCACACCATCATCATTCCTTCCATTTGGGTCAAGAAATTGGTGAAGAACAACTCTTCAAAAAGGTAATCTTTATCATTGTTCTTGCAATTTCAAAGGTAGTAGGGAAAGTAGCTTGCAAGTTTGGGGGATGTACGTACTGTGGTGGTAGGGTGTTGTGTAGTTGTGGGTGTGTGCTGCAGGGGTTGTTCGTTGTGTAGTTGTGTGAATGGAGGCGTATTGTGGTTTAGTTGTTGTGTATTGCTGCCGTGGTCCGATTTTGCTTAGTTATTATTGTTGTGTGGTGTGAGAGTTGTTGGGAAACCTCAAAGAAACAAAGGAAATACTACTAATTTTTTTCCAACAACCTTCATTATGGCCCATAGGAAACGAACTTCAAGAGCTTCCTCATCTTCATTAGCCCCATAATATGATGTGACTCGATTCGCCAACAAACAGGCGGAGGATCGATACCACAAGATTAGTACTAGGGCATTGATACCAGAAAGAGGCATAGACTACCGGACCATGTCATTTGATGATGATGATGACTACGAGCCTATTAGGGCCATGATTGAGGAAAATTGGTGGAAAAGGTTCACCAATCCAGAAAGGATCTCACTTCAGAATTCTAGCCTTGTGAGGGAATTCTATGTGAATTATCCCGAGCAAGAGGATGGGAGATGCTTTGTTAGAGGGAAATATATGCCCGTAAGTTTTGAAGTTGTGAATGCACTGCTGAGAACCAATGATGTTGAGGACCAATGCGATAATCCATACCACTACAGATGTTGGTCAAGAAACGTCAACCACACCATGTGGAATGTAGTTGCGGAGACATTGTGCTACTCAGACGCTGAGTTTAATTTTGCCCGCAACGGATTCAGGAAACTTGCCCGGTGCCAATTTAACAGAACAACCAGAGGATGGCTATATTTCATAAGTGCACGCTTGATTTCGGCAACTTATTTTACCAATGTTCCCACAGACAGAATAAAGCTCATCTATGGCATCATGACGGGCTAGATAATTGATGTTGGGAGAGAAATAGTGCATAACATAAGGGAGATTAGCAGGCTGACTATTACTGGCGGATTGGGACATGGTTCGCTCATTTCTACCTTATGTGATAGGCATGGAGTCCCAACATTCGCCACAGATATTCTAGAGAAGAGTTAGTCTCCTGTGACCTACAATTTAGTACACTCTTTCCTTGACCCCAATCCAGGACCAGCAGCAAGGAGAAGGGGACCAACAGTAGCAGACGCAGCAGCCATGGATGAAGAAGAGCCTGAGGCAGAGACACACAATAAAGCGGACGAAAGCAGCCATCAGCCTCTTCTATCCTTGGAGCCTCGAATGCCAATGATGGAGCAGATGCTCCTAAATCAACAACAGATGCTGCGAAACCATGAGAGCATGATGCTACACCAGGAGCAGATGGTGCAAAATCAACAACAGATGATGCAAAATCAGCAGCAGATGATGCAAGAGCATCAGGACCTGACCCAACGCGTTGATAATTTAAGTTCTATATTCACCCAATGGTCAATGCAGTATCCGCCGCCACCACCACCATTTTGAACTGTTGTATGTCTGTAAGTCGTCCCTTTAATTTTTGAGTCTTTACACATTTGGGACAATGTGTAGTTTAAGTTTGGGGGGAGTTTTTATTTTATTTTATTTTTGAGTCTTTTGTTTGTTTTTGTATTTTATGTGAGTCAATGTTTTTTTTATGATCATGCATGCTGTGCTTATTTGGAATGCCTAGTGAACTAAGTGGGATAATGTAGTGGAATGAGAAGCTAAAATATGTGTGCTTAAGTTAGATATGTCAAAAATTCATGAAAATTTGATTATTTAGAATATTTGGTGCTTAGCCTATGTGCTGTCAATTGAAAAATGTCTGTGAAGTATGCTTGCTTGTTATTTGAGGTGAAATAGTTAAGATGTACACGTTTAGGGAGTTGATTCAGACATTTCTTTGTTAGCCCTTCTTACCATTCATTACCTACCTTGCAATAAATTATATCCCTAGTCAGCCCCTTTGAGCCTAAAATAAGTTGTTTTCTTTGACACCCCATGATTCCCTTGTGTGCCATAAGCGGTAATTGAAAAATTGAGATGAAAAATAGTGAAAAAGGAATACAAAAAGAGAGTGAAAAAGTGATGCACCCCAATAAAAAAATGTAAAAGCTTAAGTTTGGGGGTGCCTATGTAAATTATTTCATGCTCTCAAAAAGAGAAAGGGGGATATAGGTATGAACTGAAAAGAATACCAAAAAGAAGGAAAAAATGGTTGAGTAAGAAAAATGCTCATGGTACGTAAATTGAGCCTAAATGCCTAATCTTACCTACCTCTGCCTAAACCTACATTACAACCCTGAAAAGTCCTGATGATCTCTAGAATGTATGTCTATGATTAGTGGAGAATAGCAAGTAAACAAACCCATAGAACTAAATGAAATTGATATGCATAGGTTAGGTATTCATGCTTCCATTACTTATGATTGAAATGAATTTGTGAAATATCTGACTTGAAATTCTAGATTGCTAAATTCATGCTATATCTGTTCCTACATATTATCCCAACTGACGTTCATACGTTTCTAAGTACTTGTGAAGCTGCTTGATTTGAGTCATTGAGTCTTTTGTTTTGTGTCTTTATTTTGTTTTGATCTTTGCTCGCCCTCGAGCAAATGTAAAGTTTGAGGGTGTTTGTTAGGCGTATTTTGTATACGCCTTTTGAATCATTTTTAGTTAGTATTTTACTCGTTTTTGTTGTGTTTAGTATAGTATTAAGTTTGTTTTTCTTTCTTTTGATTCACAGCGGTTCCAAGGAAAAATGACGAAAAAGAGCGAGAATTGGATATAAAAGGTGCTCCCGAGGCAAAAAGGACGAAAGTTGACAAATCAGGACGAAGGATTTTCAGCACCGCGGTTCCAATATGCAGAACCGCGGTGCCGGTGCGGAAAATCTCAGTTCCGAAGAAGAATTGGCTAAGGGCAGATTGGTCCATAGGGTACGAAATTTGGAACATATTTAAGCCATAGGTATTAATGCTATGAGGAGGTTGGTCATTCTACAACACAAGACAACAAGAGAGACTACAATTGGAGATTTAGTTTGCAGTAATTTCTTTTTTTTTTCGTTTTTAATTCAGTTTATGTATAGATTTTGTGTTAGTTCTTAGCATGACTATGACTAGGAGCTAAACACTTTATTATGATTTTCCTTATGAATCGCTTGAAACTTCTATTCATGAACTAATGCAGTAGTTTGATTTCTTCTTCACTTGATTAAGATTTAGTTAATAATTGGTATGAATGTTTTATAATTAATTGATCACTAATTATCATAATATATATGATTTCGAATCAAGAACCGAGAGGAGAGATTTGGATATGCTGTAATTGACTAGACATAGGTTAAAATCGCGGACGACAATACCCCGATATTTGTGTAGCATTATAGGTTACTGTTCTTAATCCTCCTATGTGGTAAATCCTATCATAAAAATATAGAAGGGTTCTGCACTGGGGTTGAGTGATTATATATCTTAACCGGAATATAAAACAGTTTAGTTAACTGATATCTTAACGTAGAAAAAGAAGTCATTTTTTTGGGTAAATAAATAATATATTGCAAAAATCAGGACATAAAATCGTTCGTTGAGGGATCTCAAGCCTCAACGTAAAATAAAACAATAAAGGATAAACTCAGGGGGGCGGGGTACACTCAAATGGTGTATGTACATGAGGGGAATAATCTGAAAACTACACGATAAGTTGCTAACTTAACTCTAGCAATAATATCATCCTCTGTCAAGGTAGTCCCGTCAAATATCAACGCATTCCGGGCCCTCCAGATATCGAACACAACGACGCAAAAAGCAAGGAGAACAACCTTAGACCTCATGCTCGTGCCACGATGCTCCTTCTTTATCCACTTCAGGGTGCTCTCAACCGTGGACATCTCCCGTTGAATTCCCAGCCATGCCCGAATGTGTCTCCAAATCCTGCCTAAGAACGGGCAGTCAAAGAACAAGTGAGGTCGCGTCTCATTAGCCTGCTTGCAGAACCCGCAACTAACATCCTCGAGGTTAAGATACGAAAGTGTATCTCTAGTAGCCAGACGTCTCCGACAAGTGAGCCAAACCGTGAACGAGTACTTGGGCGGGATGAAACCTTTCCAAATCTGAGTCATCCAAGGCTTGCGTTCTCTCCTGGTACGTAGAACATCATAGACAAGACTCGTGTCCAATCTTCCATCCACGCAGCACCTCTCTAAGCCGTCGATCACCGCCGCATGACTGCCAAATATCTGTGTAAATCTGTCCCGGATTCCGCATAGCTTCTTGAACAGTAGTGAGTCCTCATGTCTGACGGTGTAGTTCCATATTGATTGACCCCTCAAGTAATAAGAATTCACCCACTTCACCCATAGAGAATCTGCGTTCTTGTGAAATAGCCAAATGGACCGTGATAGGAGAGCACGGTTCCAAACCTTGATATCCATGAGACCTAGTCCACCCTCAGCTTGCGGCACACATACCTCATCCCATGCGACACGGGATGATCTCCCTCCCCACAAGAACTGAAGACAGACAGAACGCACCTTATTAAGAACCGTGGTGTGAAGCGGAAAAGCACGGAACCAAAACCCTTCAACACCCTGAATAACTGATCGAATGAGCTCAAGCTTCCCGACGTAAGAGAGTGAGTGATGCCCCCATTTCCGTATGTACCCGGAAATGGCATCTGTGAGAGGAGCAAACTGCCCTACCGAAACCGAAAGCGGAGCCAAAGGAACCCCCAGGTAGCGTACGGGAAATGACCCCTCCGAAAACCCAACTCTGTCAATGATCCTGTCTCGGCTCAAACCGTGTACACCCGCCAAGTAGATAGATGATTTGGCAGGGTTCAGGGACAACCCAGAAACCGCCTCCAAGTTCAAGACACTTCATAAGTACCGTGACCGAAGTATCATCACCCCTAGCAAAGAGCATGAGATCATCCGCAAAGGCAAGGTGGGAAAGACCCAGGCTACCACACTTAGGATGATAAGAGAACCCTGAGTTTGTAGTCTTCAATTTCAGCAGCCTTGAGAAGTACTCAATACAAATAATGAACAGTGTAGGGGACATAGGATCTCCTTGCCTCAAGCCACGTTCCCCCTTGAAGTAACCGTGCAATTCACCATTGATGGAAATAGAGAAGGAAGGCGTAGTGACACACTCCATAACCCATCTCACGAATCTGTCCGGGAACCCGAGACTACGCAAAATCGAATCAAGAAATCCCCAAGAAACCGTGTCAAATGCCTTACGGAGATCAACCATTAGCATACACCTTGGAGAAGTCCGAGTTCTGTTGTACCCCTTCACGAGCTCTTGAGCAATAAACACATTATCCACCAAGTTCCGTCCTTGTACAAACGCTCCTTGGCACTCATTAACAATAGTAGGCATAAAGGCGGACATGCGGTTGACAAGAATTTTTGTAATGATCTTGTAAACCACATTTGTGAGGCCGATTGGACGGAAATCACTTACCTTCGGATTAGTATCCGTCTTCGGAAGAAGAGCAATGATGGTGTGATTTAGTTGCTTCAACAGAACACCCGACGAGAAGAACTCACGTACACCCCGAACTACATCATGGCCGACCTCTTTCCACCGTGACTTGAAGAATGTTGAGGAGAAGCCATCCGGGCCCGGAGCCTTGTCATTGCCAATATCAAACAGTGCATCATGAACCTCCTTCTTAGACACGGCCTGCAATAGGACATCACGGTCATCATCCCCTAGTTTGGGCCCCGAATCAAGGACAGCAGGGTCTATAGGAGCCGAATTCCGCGGGGTGCCAAGCAGGTTCCTGTAGAAATCAACAAGCAAATCCGCCACTTCATCGGGGGATGAGGTGCATGTACCATCATCCTTAACAAGATAAGAGATATCATTCCTCACATTATTCTTCTTGATCATGCTATGGAAGTACTTGGAGCTCCTATCACCTTCCACCAAGAAGTCATTCTAGTTGCATTAAGGATTGAATAGAGTGGATAGTCGAGGATTTTGGAAGCCCTAATTCATTCATAACTGATTACAACTTAAATAGTTCAGTAATTCTTGCATTTATTCTAGTAGTAAACAAAACCCAACTCAAATATCGATTGTCAAATAGATAACATAAAATAGATGAACGGTAATTAGAAACCAGTCTTTGAGGACGATATTCGGTCTTATCAGACTATATTACTTGTCAACGATGCGTGAGCATTCAAAATATCGCTAACAGTCAGCGGTAACAATAATGCATTTATATCTCCGTATTCAACTAAGTAAGGCTAACAGATATATTCCTATCCTCAGTAGCGAAACGTATAAATATGAACAAGCCCTATTTATTCTTATTACACATGCAAATTCCCTATCCCTAGTCCAACTCACACGCCACAGATAGTGTCTAACTATTTTGTCAAATAATCAAACAATTAAGCTCAATAATAAACAAACAATCCAATAACGAAAATCTAATACACAAAAACTATCATTAAACCAACATTAATGACTTTGCCATAACCCTAGAAATTAAGGATATTAGCTACTCATTATTCGAGAAGAAGAACTAGAATTCATGAAATAACCTAGGATTTATGGATAGAAAATAAGAAAACTAAAGGAAAAGCAATAAAGATGGCTTACAAGTCTCAAAAATATCCCAACACATATTTACAACGATTAAAGATGTTTATTTAGATTGTAGGAATAAAACTAGAATAAGTTGGTTAAATCCCAAACGGATTGAAAAAACTGGGACGTCTTGTGCCTTGCTTGCGCGATGCCTGCCCAAAGCACAAATAACAGTTGCCGAATTTTCTTGACCAGAGAGCATGTTCTTGTGCTATAGCTGCGCGATGCACGCCCAAAGCTCGAGATCTTCTAGTCTTTTTTTCTCTCTAAGTGTTGGACTTATTTCTCGTCAAGTTGCCCAAGCGCAATATGCCTCGAAAATCATCCAAACTTTCTTAGTTTGCATTCAGTTATCATCATTGTACCTAAATACACAAAAGTACCAACGTAAAGTCGAATACAATGATTTCACCATAGGTAAAACAATTAAACTACTAAGAACTAGAGGCAAAGTGACACAAAATAACGATATTTGTGCCAAATATCACCACCCCACTTAGAATTTCCTCGCCCTCGAGAAAACACTTATAACAAACCTATCACAGTTTCAACCATACCACTCAAGCAGGTCTACTCAGACTTCGGCTAATATAACAATTTCAATATATTTCAACAATCATGTAATGAGCCAATACTTATGAAAGTCATGCCAAAGTTTAAAATTATAATTTTCATTATCAACCATCTCAAAAACACGAATGCTACTTAACCAAGAATCCCAATATTTCACCACTTTATTGATAACTATCTGCCCTCATCGAAAGAGAGTAGTCCATGTCTCACAAGAATCAAATAAAATATATATCAATGGAAAGAAATTCAACAAATACGTCCACTCTCATAAAGAATATCACATGCCAAATACGATGAACCATAAACTTGTCTGTTGTGTAACCGCTTCACTAATACAAGTATGTTGACCTAGGATCATGTAGGACTTAAGGGGTTGTAATGTAGGCTAAGGGACGGGTAGGACATATTTGGATAATAGTGACTAAACTCCCTAAGCACTTTAATATACACAACACTTAGCATTTTTCACACTTTCTTTACCAACCAACACAAAAGATATCCAAATCACACCCCTTTATTTCTTTTTATGCAAGCACCACCTTGTTGACAACACACGTTAGAAGGGAACTTTTTCTTGATGAATAACTACAAAATATTTTTTATTTTGTTCTTTTTTTTCAATTCCCAACTAATCAAGTGTACTTTTTCTTTTGATTCGGTGCTCCAATAGATTTCACTAGATCTCAACCAACAACCAATTTTCCTTCTTTTCTTTACATCCCAACTCATATCACATAATTTAATTAAAGTGCTCACAGAGTACATGGGGTAAAAAATCAATCTAATTAGAACGAAGGGGTATGACTCATCGACTGCTATCAAAATATTTATATATTGGTAGGGATACGACAATTTAGACTAACAAAGAAACGCCTTTATCACTTCCTAAGTCAACAAACTTCATTTCACTTCACGAACACACAAGGCAAGTTCTAGACATCAATACAAGGCATGGATTAAACAATCTATATCCTCACACACACATGGCACATAATTAGCGCAAAAGAGATCTATATCGTCCCTCGAATCAAGAAACATATATATTAACAATGCCAAGTGGGTCATAACTGGGCCAAATAAAATACAACTTAAGTGTTTTGATAAAGGTTATGTATTTTTTCATGGCATTCTTTCACAAAATAAGTTAAGAATCGCTCATATGCCAATATTTCACCTAACCCGAGCATCTAACATTTGAATGGCCTTAACCTATGGACTAAAAAGAAAAATTTAAGTACACCAGGTTCAAAGGTCCCCCCTAAAAAATGAACTGAGACCATAAGAAAATCTAAGAGGGTGAATGATGTAAGCCACTAATGAGGGACTTAAAAGAAAATAAAAGAATCAACATTTTTCATTTTCTAATTTTTTCAACACTAAGGCTCAACCTACTTAAAAAAAATCATACGGCATATTTTATCATCATCCTCAACCTCAAAATGTTGTTACAAAAATAGGGATGTATTTACCACCCCACTATCATGCAATACCCTCAATGCATATAGATGAAAATTTTAAAACAAGCACAGCAAGAAATACTCCCTGGGGCACATTAGGACCTAGCTAACAGCATAATCCTTAACATCAAAGGTTGGGATGATCCCACACTTAATCTCAAATATGCTCCTTAGCTTTCAATTTCGGGTCAGACGTTTCCTAATCTGTAAAATAAAAATAAAACAAAACAAAATGTGATACTATAAAAATAAAATAAAAATAAAGTATAAGATGGGTCGCCTCCCAACAAGCACTTGATTTAACATCGCGGCACAACACGAATCAATTTTTCTTTCACTTTAACAATATGAATTGTGCCCGCAATCAGACATCCAGTCTGCGGCTACGCTCCTGTGGTGGATGTACAAATATAACTAGACCAAGTAACCAATTTCGCATTGTGCACTTCTTGGCCTTTTATATGAGGTATGTAATTCTTGGGTTCTAGCACAACAAATTAAAGAATATAGGCACTTGTTCCTCACCCTTTGACTCCTCCATATACTTAGATGACTCGATTACTATATTAATATCTAAACACAATGTGGAAAATGATTGGAATGAGGTCTAATGCATCCTAACTCATTAATTGTACTACTATTTGCATCCCCATAAAACTAGAGTCATCAAAAATAACATTTTTTTACTTCCCCACATGACTCTAGCGTATTTTTCTCAACAATGACATCATTAATAAAATAATGGTCTAATGATTGGTATTCTAATTTTAGCTCCTCAATTTGGCCTAGAGGATCTTTTTCAACTTCACACAACTCATCAGTATATTGTTGGGCGTTAAATGCATCAACATTTACACTCAACTCTGCATCCAAATTGTGCACAACCAAGCCAAATCTGTCAATTTCTTGTGCAAGATCGACTCTCTCCTTAGACCAATCATTCACCAACGTTGTTAGTCAACAACGTCGATCCGCATATTCCCTTAATCGATATATTCGTCACAATACCAACCATTACTTCCATATTCATATTCAGACTTCAAAGATGCCAGGTCATGACTAGACAAAAAATATGGGTCATAAGAATCTTCCATCGACCACACGGTTTCATCAACGACCTTATGTTGACACCAAATATGACCCATATTTTGGTTATTTGTTGCAATTTTAATTATTTTAGGACACCGCATTTTAATCACTATTTTTGGCATTTTTTGTATATTTTTACCTAATATTCTATGTTGCTTTATTTTTTGCAAATTGACATCACGCTTTACTTTTAATTAGACATTTAACATTTGTTAAATATTGTATTTTATTAGTATTGAATCGGTATTTTTCATCTTAATAATTTTGCATCTTTCAAATAATTTTTTTCTTTTAAATAATAAACACGTCTTGTATTTTAGTCAGACCAGTCCAATCTGAGACACAATCCGGATCAGTCCAATCCTACATATTTTAATTTCATCCAAACGCTCTCATTTATTTTCCCCCTCAAAATACCAAATCCTAACCTGAAATCTCCCTATAAATAAAACCATCTCCCTTTTCATTTTGAAAAACATACCAGCGCCGCATAATAGCTCCCCCTCTTTCATCTTCAATCATCTTCCACACAACATCAACACCCATACACCCTTTCCCCACCGCTCATCGTCTCACCGCACCTTCACACATATATCTCTCTCTCATTCCCATTCCCCTCTCCCACTGAACACACAAACTTCAGAGATGATAACACCCATATAATTTCACTCTTTTACTCTCATCTTCCTCACACACACAGGGTCGCCGCCAAAACCAAGCATCACGTCATCGGCGAACCCTCTCTCCATTAACTCCGTCGCCCACTGCCCCGAACCAGTGAACCCCACTCCTCACCAATGTGGTGGCGTCGCTCCAGTGTTGCACCATTGAAGTGACGCTACCGCTGCCCGCTGCCTTTTTGTGTGGTTGAAACCTGCCGGAGTTTGAACTCCGGCGATGACACTGTTTGCTTCTCTTTCGTTGCTATTATATTGTTGTATGGTTGGGACTGACTCATTTTTTGTTATATCTGGCCGGAAATAACGACCTGTGTTGGTTTATGGCTGCGGAATTGGTTGTCATTTTCTGTGGGACTATTTTTTTTTTGGTCTTATACTATTTGGCCAGAGTTTTAAAGCTCCGGCGACGTCTGGTTTTCCGGCGAACTATGCTGCAATAACTTTTACTATTTTGCTACTTTCCGGATCGATATTTGATATTTTTGCCCTTTTTCTGATTTGGTACTATTTTTGGTTACTCCGACGACATTCTTGCTTATCTGGCGAACTGCCCTGTTTCTACTATTTTCAGCGATATTGTGTTGACCGCGGCTATGTTTATCACTGCTCTTGATAGTTGTTGATTTTGGCGGACTGATTTTGCTATGTGGCTACTGTTTTGGCCATTTTATTGACTGGTTTTGGCTATGTTAGCTACTGATTTTGGTTATTTTTTACTGGTTAACTAATTTGAACAAGATACTACACTTATTGTCCGATGAAGGAATCTCCGTCTGATTTCCAAGGCCTCCCATGTACAGAAGATGGGTTTTACTTTTTGATTCTTGTCATTATTTGAAAATTTATTTACTCTCTTACTGACACTTGTTGACACCCAATTTTGACCCTCCCGTCCAACATTAACTATAAAATTACATTAAATCTTTCAAATAAGTTTAACAATTTTATAATAATAAAATGCAACAATAAAATATTAATACGCGCATAAATAAACGATTTAATAATGGCACCGCGTCTTACGTAGAGCATTAAGCATTTTTGAGTCTCACGTCCGCATTCGTCATTTTAATAACAAGCAATTTCATTAATATTATTTGTAATTTAAATTAATTTTAATCTAATACATGCGTTTTAAATAATAGCGTCACATTTATAAAAGCATTAAGCAATCCTTAAATATCATATTTGCATTTTAACATTTAAATAATTTAATAATAATTTAAACCCCAATTTATTTTCCATTAATTAATTTTTACCTAAAACTAACTCCTAAAACTAATACACAAAATAACTACCAACCCACAAGCCTCTTAATAACTTCCTAAGCCCAACCATTTTTCGTCTAAAAAAAACAAACTGAGGCCCAAATCCCTTTTATTATTCCCCAGCCTAATTCCTTTAGCCCACATGCCCAACATCCTTTTTTTACTTCATCTTCCTCAATACATATCACACCTAAACCTAATTCCAAAAGAAGTCGATGCCGCCTCGCTCCCATCGCCCATGCCGGGATTCTCGCTGGAGAATCCGGCGAATCACCTCACGAATCAACTACCACATCACACCCCTAATTCTTACCATAAACCCTGAAATCAGTCCCGAAATGGTCACAGATCTTCGTCCAAAAATCTCACCAAGAATCGAAGCTTACCTTAAACGAATACCTAAAATCTTACCCAAATCAGTATGAAAATCGTGTTAATACCGAAACACACTATATAAACCAACAACCTACACATGCAAAAGGAGGGAGTTTTACACAGAGGAACCCCTCGCAAGATCGAGAAAGCATAGGGAAAACCCTTAGAACAGATAGGCATCGATCTCTACAGAGGAAAATCACAACAACAAGCACAAATATAGGGACCTCGACAACAGCAGGAAATCAAAAGAACAGGCATCTGTTAGCATCAGTTAATAACCCAATCGGGAGGCATCGAAAAAGGATAGTCTAATAGCGATAATCAAAATCCTCAAATCCCTTTTCTCTCAATACCAATTAAGAACCAGCAACTATTCTTCAAGAGAAAACTTTTTTTTTATTTCGCATAGCAACACCAAACTCCGAGTGAATCGACGACTTGATACACTGTCTCGGTTCGTTATCCGGAGAAGGTAAACTTGAATTCCTCTCGACTCTAGTTTATTTCTACGTTCTACGTGCCTTTTATGTGTCTCGGGTCTATTAATCATGTTTAGCTAGATTCCTCCTTGTTACTGTTTTGTCAAGGCTTAAGTATGATGTCGAATACAACCTGCTTAGTTATAACTGCTTGATTGGGATGCGACGACATGTTGTTAAAGACCTGATTGTGTTTCTCATATATTTTTCCTTTTATATGCGCGCCCTCTTTGCTAGCCATTCTCAGTAAGGATGTTCTAGGGGTCCTCGGGTCATTATATATGCACCCGGCTGAGAGATGACGATATGCTGGATGAAGTATGTGATTCGTATATAAAGCCATATTCATGCTACATAGCAAAATAACCCTTTACATGTTATGATACCAATCTGGAAATAGCCTATTCGTATTCATGAAAGAGCCTGGATAACTGGAGTTATGAATATCTGTTTTTCTTTAAGTTGTACTTCTATGTACAGTCAACATAAATCCATGTAATGCACTCGATGTCACTGAAATCTGTCTAAATTGGTTGTAAAGGCGAGTAGTCATATGATAACTGGATAGACAATCTGGAAATGCCATGTTGAATTATTTGTCTATATTGTATGCTCAATTTAGTTTCATGCAATGAGGTACGATATGATCTACCATATAATACGCAGAATTTCTATGTCAAGATGAAGATGTGTACCTTATTTGCCTAAACTATCCACTGTATGATATTCTGATGGCTTCATGCCAATGTTCTAAAATATGCTAGCATATTCTCATTTTCTTCTCTTAGATTAATCATCTACTCGAAGGTCAAATGCTAAATATGTGCCTATAATAGTAAGAGGAAGCTTAGCATAGTGTTCCTGTTTTATGCATGTGATATACTCTACAAGTATCTATGTTGAATATGTTAGCACTAAAACACTCAGTTGAATATGGAATTAAAAGCAGGGAAGCGGAGTATATGTAGTGTTGGATGTCTGTTTATGTAGCATATATTTGGATTGATCATATAACAATATAGGTTTGATATGCCTATCTGCTGAGGCTCATATTAAATGCTAATGTGTGCTTGTTTTGAATACTAAACTGTGTCATATCAATACTTGCCTATTTGGACATCCCTGTGTATTCATTGAAATACGGACTGGTTTGTGGGTCGGTCCTTTCACATGTAGGATTAATTGGCCTTTCTTTGAAACTGAAAATTTTACGTTTTGGGGCTTATTTCTATCTCTGCCTACTGCTTACATCTGGCTAGTGTATTTACAGCATATTTGAGAACCTACTGCAGCAGGTCTGCAGGTATGCTGTACGTATTTTGGGTATATTTCTGACTGTTTCGGCTTAGCAATTACCATCTGTGTGTGTGCTGGTAAATTAGCTTTAGTTATTGGGTTTGTCAAAGCCCACTGCTTCGTTTAAAAGTCGCACATAGGTTGTCCAGGGTCCATAAGTATCGGTTTTTTTTGCATGTGTGGGCTAAGCCCATTCAATTTACTTGCTGACTATTACATCTTCATGTAACTGCATCATTTTATTTACGGATTTGCACAACTTTATCTGCTGATTATGTCTAAGTCGAATTATATGCTTCAGACTTTGATTCGATATTTTCGGGTATATACTAATCCTTATCTTTTCCTATTCTTTTGCATGAAATGCACCGGAGCGAAAACGAAGAGTCTCATGGCGAGACTCATTGCAAGCTACAACAAACGAAGACCCGCATCTATGTTCATTTCTCTATCCATATTGAGAAATTCCAATCCGCCGGCGAATAGCACCACCACTTTGTCGAGTCCTTTTTATTTCCTATCCTGCCCCGTTTATTTATGTAATTAACTGTCTAACACTCGTACATCAGCAGTAAGTTGCCTAGAATAATTAAACTTTGGGTTACCATTAGAAATTAGTTCGACATCAGAAATTGGCTTGTTCCTTTAAGTTAATTATTTTAGCATTGGTTAAATCATATTAGATCATCTAACAATTTCTCACCGGCATAAATATTCAGGTAGCTAAGATATTATTAACGACAGGAGAAAACTATTTTTTGAACTCTTGCTAACATGCATAATAAATCCATTTTTTTAGCCTTTGCATAATAGGTATTTTCATATGATTTGTAAACACACCTTTTCATGTTATTAAAACACTTTATGAACACATGTTTCCCACTAAGTACATTTTAAACATAATTTTACATTTTCTCTTAGTCAAAAATATATCTCAAGTGTTTTAAATATTTTAAATACCCTTTAAAACATGCATTCTTTAGCCATAATAATTAACCTAGGTTTGACCGGACAACCGCAAGTTAGCGGATCCTATAGGGTGCCTGACCCCTTCCCTTTAGGATAATAAAGAACCCTTGCTCGAAATCTCAAGAAGTTAGCAGACTATTTAATGGAGTTAGTGTTGACTTTAACCTAGTTGACATTTAGGTGTCCTAATTCACTCAAACTAATTAGGTGGCGACTCCGCTAATCCTTAGCACTTTTAGCACCTCTTTGAACCCCCTAACATTACTTTTAGCACCTTTAGCAACCACTTTAGCATTTAGCACCCCTTTTATTTTAGCACCTTTTAGCATTTTATTTTATTTTCTAACATTTTTATTTAAGCAGGAATTCGCTAGATTAATGTCGCGGTCGAAAAAGGGCGTGACAACACTTTTACTAAGTGTTTATACAGGTACCCGGAGATGCATTTCAAAAGGATGTCCCGGAGTTCTATTTTATGTCGTATTTAATTTTAGTCTTATTATTCTGTATTGCATTTCATTTTAACTGTAAATTATGAAAAATGCTTAGAATATGTATAATAAAAGCCAATATATAATTAACTGATGTTTGATCGGATAGCAACAAGTTAGCGGATCTTAAAGGATGCCTAACTCCTTTCCTTTATGATAATAAAGAACCCTGATCCAGAATCTCATAATTTCGTAGACCATTAAATGGAGATCAATTGCAGTATTTTTTATTGCAATAGTTCAAGTGTCCTAATTCACTTAACTAATTAGGTGGCGACTCCTCAATACAAGCGTTTTTGCTCAATCCAGGGAACCGCGCCAAAGAGCAACGTTGCGGATATCGTTCAGACTTCGAGGTCAAAAACGGGCGCGACAGCATGACGACTCCGCTGGGGATATCAAGTTCTTGACCATTGCAAACTCAGGTTAATTAAATATTGCACTTATTTCCTTTTAATTTGTTGTAAATGCTTTAAATTTGTAATTAACTGCTTTAATTGTTACTTTTGTTTACTGCTTTTCTTAAACTGACATTTCGTTCATATTTCCCCCCTTACGGAAAATTCACACTATCACCTGGAAATTTCTTTCAAATACCTAAATTTAAGAGAGTTGGCGTTTTACGCGAAGAATCCGATCCAACCGGTGGCCGCGTAGCCTTCTCGCTCGAGTAGTCCGCTCGGGAACCTTGCGTCTAGTAAGCCAAATCTTAGCAAAATTAGGATAGAGCTATACCACCCTTTATTTTTTAAGTCATGCATGCATACATCTTAGGTGGATCGGACCTTGGTATCGTCTCCACAATTAGAGAATCCACCAAATTGTCGACGAGTTTCACAACCCAACGACTAATAAGCATATATGTGTAGCGTGATAATGATACACGGATCCAAGTCTGGTCATGACACGCCGAAATTGGAAAACGTGCACCGTCATTTGGTCGCCATTTCCAACAAAACACTGTAGTTTAACGGCTTGGACCTATTTATCATAATCTTGCATATTTGGTGTTTAGGCCCACCTCTGACATAAGAGAGGTCTCATGCATATTAGGGCGCGTGCTTAATTTGCATGCTTTTGTTTACTATTGTTTATCGCTAGCAATTCTGTACATATTATTCAAAGCAATAATTATCCTCTCAATTCTGTACATATTTTTCTAAAGCAATAATTACCCTTTTTTGTAACTCCGGCCACGAGCATTTGCATTTTGCTGTCACATTGCAATCGGAACTTCTACTGCGTAAATCGCTCTTGAACATCGCGTCTTGGACTTTGTGAAGCATCAACCACCAGTCAGGTCGAACCAATCAGGAGAGTCTTTGACTATATTGTCACACCCCTGCATTTTTATTATTGTCACTTTCCTACTCTCACCCATTTCTCATATTTTTGTAGGAACACCGTCCTCGCAAACAGTCGAGGGCGGTCGGAAAAAAAAATCGTCACAAGAATGAGCGGAAGTTATGTTGACTGAAAGAAGTCATCTTATACCAAATTCAGCGAAGCATCGCTCTGAGTCCTTCTATATTTTGTATTTTTATACATATTTGCAAATTCAATTGATATGTCTAGTGTTGATTACATAATTCTTTCATATCATGCATTCTATAACATAAACTCTCGAACTACGCGTGTCTGATTCTCACCACACGGTGTGATACGTAGGCAACCCATCTTGGGTTCGACACCACATAAAAAAATAAAAAATTTATGATAATAATATAAGGGAGCACATATTAGGTTCATATGCATTTCATTTATTCTATTACGTATATTTATTTTTCATTACATTCATCTTATCACATGCATTCATTTTTATTGCATTCTTTCTACTTTGCATTCGTCTCATAATAGACAATCATTTGTTTTGCACATCTTTTATTCTTGTTATCCTTTCATTGATAAATTCTTTTTCAATCATACATTTTTATAACATATCTGAATGAACTACGCGCACCTGATTCCCTCGGTGGGATACGTAGGCAACCCTATTCGAGTTCGGTGCCATTTATTCAAAAATACAAAAAAAAAATCAAAAAATACAAAAAAAAAAATTATTCAAAAAAAATGTGTTATTCAAAAATACAAAATATTTTTTAAGTATCATTGTTTGACTTGGTTGATACCAACACAGTTAGGATTGTGCATAGAAAAAAAAACAAGTACTAATCAGTATAGGTTGACTTTGCGGTAAACCATAGATTCTTTTGGTACCTCTTATTCACACCCGTAAATGACACTGTCTTGCATGTTTTCAAGATAAGAATGAAACCAACCTCATCGTTTCATATGCATTGTGTGGTGCGTTTTTGAATAAGTTCAATTGCATTGCATTGTGATCTAGAACTTGGCCTGAATGTTTGTTGAGGCGAAATCTTGAGTAACACTCGGTATGAGAAATGATTGTAGGCTTTCTTTGACCCGTTTGAGCCTTTTTCAGCCTATCAAATAACATTATCCGTAGCACGCCCCCTTTGAGCCTAAAACCTATTCTTTTGACAACCACATGTTAAGTCAATACATTTTCTGAGTGCATACGCACTATCCCTGTCTTGGTACGACCTCCTTGAGCGCTTTAAACTGTGCAAGTGGCTGACAAAAATTCTAGTTAAAGTTTCAAAGACCAAAGTTGTCAAAGTCTCCAAAAAAAAAATGGACGGCTTCACAAAAAAGAGGAAATCAAAAGCCCCGACATTATAAAAAAAATGATTAAATAACTCTGAAAAAAAATAAGGGGCTCCAAACGAAAGATTAAAAAAGAAGTCAGTACAAAAAACTGGGACAAAAAAAAAGGCATGTCAGTATTAAAGTGCGCAATTATCAAGCACGGAAGTAGTCCAACACTCGAGGAAGGATTAGTCACTTTTACCCAAATGATATTCATCTCTTCCCCCCAAACCTACATTACAAGCCCGTGACAAACCCTACATAATCTGATACTGAGGGTTCTCACATTAGTGATACTTACATAACGGTCAAGCTAATGGTATCACAATTGCATGTATTGAACATCTTTCTGAGTGTGAGTGTGTTTCTCTAAACGTCTAATTCAAAATACTGAAATATATGTGAGGATGAGACTTTCTTTCAGTGAGGGCATTTGAAACATGAAGATGCGTATAGTTCGAAATCTTGGTTGCAAGCAAGTGTGTCGATACTTAGGTATACCTGAGGTACCATTTGAAGCTGTATGAATTACCCTGTAGTCAGTCTCGGTTAGACTGAAAGCAATAAACAGAAATCCTTATGCACAATACTAATTGTTGGTATCAACTGAAGTCAGAACGTGATGTTGTCTTTCCAATTTTTCAGAAAAAAAATACATATATTGAAAATCTTATCTTTTACTTATCACGAACTACGTCTTGACATGATTCCCTTTGCGGGATACGTAGGCGGTCACATTGGCTTCGGTCTCACATCATTTAAAAATATAAAAATCTTTATTTTTGCATCACAAACTACGTCTAGACATGATTCCCTCTGCGGGATACGTAGGCGGCCACATTGGCTTCGGTCCCACATCATTTAAAAACCATAAAAATCCTTATTTTTGCATCACGAACTACGTCTTGACCTGATTCCCTTTGCGGGATACGTAGGCGGCCACATTGTCTTCGGTCCCACATCATTTGAAAACCATAAAAATCCTTATTTTTGCATCACGAACTACGTCTTGACATGATTCCCTCTGCGGAATACGTAGGTGGCCACATTGGCTTCGGTCCCACATCATTTGAAAATCATAAAATCCTTATTTTTGTATAACGAACTACGCCTTGACCCGATTTCCTCGGCGGAATACATAGGCAGCCACATCGGCTTCGGTCACACTATTTGAAATATTTTATCTCTTATTTTTTCACATAACAAATAAGCTCATCTGATCACCTTGATAGAGCAGACAAATTACATACACGGGACTCGATTCTGTCTAAATGGAGAGTTCAACATCCTCATATATCAGAAACTGGGGCATATTTTAAGGATCACATTCATGTGTGACATCTGTACAAAAGCGCCATCTGGATCTAAAGGGTCCCATCCGCATTATGTTCGTACAAGGACGATGTTTCGACTCACAGAGTCATATTCTCATCATTATCTACTCATTTTTACATTACCTATATCCATGCATTAAATCTTCATCCAGATTGGGTTTGTAAGAACTTTTATATCATTTCAACCCATGTGGGTCGCAAACACATTACATTTATGCAACGATGTCATTTCAACCCAAGCGGGTTGCAAAATAGGTACGTCCATAAAACAACTTTATTTATGTTTCGTCTATGCAACGACGAACATCTGTATCGCGTCTATGCAACGACGCTATTTCATGTAAGCCTATGCAACGACTTCATCTATGTTTCGTCTATACAATGATGGGCATCTGCATCGCGTCTATGCAATGACGTTATTTCATGTAAGCCTATGCAACGACTTCATCTATGTTTCGTCTATGCAACGATGAGCATCTGCATCACGTCTATGTAACGACGCCATTTCATCTAAGCCTATGCAACAGCTTCATCATATTTCGTCTATGCAACAATGAACATCTGCATCGCGTCTATGCAACGATGTCATTTCATTTAAGCCTATGTAACAGCTTCATCATGTTTCGTCTATGAAACGAAGAACATCTGCATCGCGTCTATGCAACGACGTCATTTCATTTAAGCCTATACAACAGCTTCATCATGTTTCGTCTATGCAACGACGAACATCTGCATCGTGTCTATGCAACGACGCCATTTTATGTAAGTCTATGCAATGACTTCATCTATGTTTCGTCTATGCAACGACGAGCATCTGCATCGCGTCTATGCAACGACTTCATCTATGTTTCGTCTATGCAACGACGAACATCTGTATCGCATCTATGGAACGACGCCATTTCATCTAAGTCTATGTAACGACTTCATCATGTTCCATCTATGCAACGATGAGCATCTGCATCACGTCTATGCAACGATGACATTTCATGTAAGCCTATGCAACGACTTCATCTATGTTTCGTCTATGCAACAATGAGCATCTGCATCGCGTCTATGCAACGATGCCATTTCATGTAAGCCTATGCAACGACTTCATTTATGTTTCGTCTATGCAACGACGAGCATCTGCATCGCTTCTATGCAACGACGTCATTTTATGTAAGCCTATGCAACAGCTTCATATATGTTTCGTCTATTCAACGACGAGCATCTGCATCACGTCTATGCAATGACGGTATTTTATTTAAGCCTATGCAACAACTTCATCTATATTTCGTCTATGTAACAACGAACATCTGCATCGCGTCTATGCAACGACGTCATTTCATGTAAGTCTATGCAACGACTACATCTTTATTTCGTCTATGCAACGACGAGCATCTGCATTGCGTTCATGCAATGACGCCATCAGCATCTACAAACACCTTTTGCATTTGGACCTCGGGAACAAACACCCTAGAGACATTTCAGGGAACAAACACCCTGTCTTCTATCAGCACGAGAAATAAACACCTTTTGTATTTTTGACCTCAGGAATAAACACCCTAGAGGCATTTCAGGGAACAAACACCTTATCTTTTTCAGCATCCCATCGCAATTGTAACCCAGTGTCATCAGGATTCGACACTAGGACAAATTTTTGAATCGGCATCCATCCGTTCTTAATTTTTAGCATCACAGCAACCCAGTGACCTCATAATTCGACACTGAGATAATTTTAAATATGCATCAGCTTTGTCCACTCATTGCTTGTTCTAATTCTGACGATGGAGACAAAATTGGCTACAAGTCAACGTCTTTGTCCGAAAACTCTTTCATCGTCTTCAGTCAAAGAGGGACAAGCTGTTGACACTCAATTTTGACCCATCTTTTAGTTATTTGTTGCAAGTTTAAGTGTTTTAGGACACCGCATTAATTACCATTTTGGCATTTTTTGTATATTTTTACCTAATATTCTATGTTGCTTTATTTTTTGCAAATTGACATTATGTTTTACTTTTTATTAGGCATTAAACATTTGTTAAATATTATATTTTATTATTATTGAATCGATATTTTTCATCTTAATAATTTTGCATCTTTCAAATAATTTTTTTCTTTTAAATAATAAACACGTCTTGTATTTTAGTCAAACCAGTCCAATCTGAGACACAATCCGGATCAGTCCAATCCTACATATTTTAATTTCATCCAAACGCTCACATTTAATTTCCCCCTCAAAATACCAAACCCTAACCTAAAATCTCCCTATAAATAAAACCATCACCCTTTTCATTTTGAAAAACATACCAGCGCCGCATAATAGCTCCCCCTCTTTTATCTTCAATTATCTTCCTCACAACATCAACACCCACACACCCTTTCCCTGCCGCTCATCGTCTCACCCCACCTTCACACATATATATCTCTCTCTCATTCCCATTCCCATCTCCCACTGAACACACAAACTTCAGAGCCGACAACACCAATATAATTTCACTCTTTTACTCTCATCTTCCTCACACACACAGGGCCGCCGCCCAAAACAAGCATCACGTCGTTGGCGAACCCTCTCTCCATTAACTCCGTCGCCCACTGCCACAAATCAGTGAACCCCACTCCTCACCACTGCGGTGGCGTCGCTCCGGTGTTGCACCGTTGAAGTGACGTTGCCGCTGCCCGCTGCCTTTTTGTGTTGTTGAAACCTGTCGGAGTTTGAACTCCGTCTATGACACTGTTTGTTTCTCTTTCGTTGCTATTATATTGTTGTTTGGTTGGGACTGGCTCATTATTTGTTACATCTGGCCGGAAATGGCGACCTATGTTGGTTTATCACTGCGGAATTGGTTATCGTTTTCTGTGTGATTATTGTTTTTTTTTGGTCTTATGCTATCTGGCCGGAGTTTTAAAACTCTGGCGACGACTGGTTTTCCGACGAACTATGTTGCTATAGCTTTTACTGTTTTGCTGCTTTCCGGATCGATATTTTGATATTTTTGCCTTTTTTCTGATTTGGTACTATTTTGGGTTACTCCGGCGACATTCTTGCTTATCTGGCGGATTGCCTTGTTTTGTACTGTTTTCGGCGATATTGCGTCAACCGCGGCTATGTTTATCACTGCTCTTGATAGTTGTTGATTTTGGCGGACTGATTTTGCTATGTGGCTACTGTTTTGGCCATTTTATTGTCTGGTTTTGGCTATGTTAGCTACTGATTTTGGTTACTTTTTGCTGGTTAACTGATTTGAACAAGATACTACACTTATTGGCCGATGAAGGAATCTCTGTCTGATTTTCAAGGTCTTCAATGTACAAAAGACGGGTTTTACTCTTTGATTCTTGTCATTATTTGAAAATTTATTTACTTTCTTACTGACACTTTTACTAAGTATTTATACAGGTATCCGGAGATGCATTTCAAAAGGATGTCCCGGAGTTCTATTTTATGTCGTATTTAATTTTAGTCTTATTATTCTGTATTGCATTTCATTTTAATTGTAAATTATGAAAAATGCTTAGAATATGTAGAATAAAAGCCAATATATAATTAACTTAGGTTTGATCGGATAGCCGCAAGTTAGCGGATCTTAAATGATGTCTAACCCCTTCCCTTTATGATAATAAAGAACCCTGATCCAGAATCTCATAATTTCGTAGACCATTAAATGGAGATCAGTTGCAGTATTTTTTATTGCAATAGTTCAAGTGTCCTAATTCACTTAACTAAAATTAGGTGGCGACTCCTCAATACAAGCGTTTTTGCTCAATCCAGGGAACCGCGCCAAAGAGCAACGTTGCGGATATCGTTCAGACTTCGAGGTCAAAAACGGGCGCGACACCTTACCTCCGTATTTTTCATCTCCAGATGTCATGCTAAGAGAACTAGAAACATACTAAGAGAAAAAAATCAAATAATCACAAAAATAAAAATATTTACAAAAAAACGTGAATAGAGCTAATGAAATTCAAACTCGATAAAAAGTAATTTTTCTAAGTCCCCAGCAACGGCGCTAAAAACTTGTTTCTCTCAAACGCACACACATGTATACGCGGTCGATAGGTAATATAGGATTTTAAAACCAAATAATGTACCCACATAAACTTATACTTTTCTACTGTTTAATTTTAATTCAAACTCGCTCGTACTATTCAAGAGAGTAAAAATCAAGGTGTTTTGTGAAACTAACCATGACTGAAAGAAATAAGTAAAATTGGGTAATTTTGTGATTGAGGCAATAGAAAATAAGACTGTAAGATTTATCAGATGATGATGGAATCTAGGGTCATGTATTTCGACAAGCCAGTTAGTCTTCCGATAGTTCTACCTATTTTTCCTGGGTTACTATTTGACAAATTGATTTTAACTTTATGAGTATCTTCTGAGTTTCTCACAAGCCTGTAGATGTTACTATAACGCCTATTTTCCTATGGTCATCAGTGATAAGAACACAATTATATCTTCGTATTCAACTAAGCAAGGCTAAAGGGTATATTCTTATCCTTAGTAGCAAGATGTATAAATACGAACAAGCCCTATTTATTCTTATTACGCATGTGAATTACCTATCCCTAGTCCAACTTACACGCCACCGATAGTGTCAAACTATTTTGTCAAATAATCGAACAATTAAGCTCAATAATAAATAAGCAATCCAATAATGAAAATCTAATACGCAAAAACTATCATTAAATCAACATTAATAGCTTTGCCATAACCCCAAGAATTAAGGAGATTATCTACTCATTATTCAAGAAGAAGAACTAGAATTCATGAAATAACCTAGGGTTTATGGATAGAAAATAAGAAAACTAAAGGAAAAGCAATAATGAAGGCTTACAAGTCTCAAAAATATCCCAGCACACATTTACAATGATTAAAGATGTCTATTTATAGTGTAGGAATAAAACTAGAATAAGTTGGCCAAATCCCAAACGGATTGAAAAAACTGAGACGTCGTGTGCCTTGCTTACACGATGCCTGCACAAAGCACAAAGGTGCTTGCGCTTTGCTTGAGCGATGCACACCCAGAGCTCAAATAACAGTTGCCGGATCTTCTTAACCAAAGAGCATGCTCTTGTGCATTGGTTGCACGATGCACGCCCAAAGCTCGAGATCTTCCAGTCTTTCATGTTTTTTCTAAGTGTTGGACTTGTTTCTCGTCAAGTTGCCCAAGCGCAATATGCCTTGAAAATCATCCAAACTTGCTCGGTTTCCATTCGTTTATCATCATTGTACCTAAATATATAAAATTACCAATATAAACTCGAATACAAAATTTCACCATAGATAAAGCGATAAAGAACTAAGAACTAAAGGTAAAGTGACACGAAATAACGATATTTGTGCCAAATATCTTTCAACTTTTATAAAATTTTAGTACCTTAATTATATAATATTTTTTTTTATTATGGTTATATGTTAATAAAAAAAATTAAAAATATTTTGACAATTTTTCTTGAGTCAATTTATGCTACATATCAACTCAATTATTTATAGGCTTAGTTAATAAATAAGCGGGTCAAAAATCTGCTCAATTTATGTAGGATTTTGTCGGCTTCGTACACGCAGCAGAATTTAAAAATTTATGTTTCAAACCCGACGGACGGTCAAACTGATGGATGATTATATAATGTAAAACACATAGAAACTGTAATGCGTCGATAGAGCACTTACAGTTTAGCAAATCTAGAATCTTCAACTTCGATGTAAAATCCGAGGGTGAGCACGCAACTGTTCCTCGATTGCAAGTCTAAGACTCCGATGTAATTACTCATTTGGAAAGCTAGGAAATCCAGCAGAGTTTAAGCAGAGAATAATTCTTGTGAATTGGGTGTATTAAAATAATGATTGAACCCTCTATTTATAGCTGAAAAAACCCAGCTAGGGTTTCCAAGTGAGCTAGGCCCAAAAACCGAGATAGAGTGGGTCACTTTGGACCCACTGGACACGTGGCGCCGGTTCGCTGAGTGGGAGGCACCGCGGCGCCGGGGACCTGGGTCCCACGAGCCGCGGCCCTAGTCCAATTCTGCCTCATTTCTATTTTAATTAAATCTGAAACATCATCTCGATTTAGATTAAATAATCATTATTTAATCTAATGTCTCGATTATAAACTGAACATATATATTCTCTCGATTACATCCTTGAATCGATGAAACAATTGACTTAGTGTTACCTTACAGACCTTCACATATCGACACTAATATCATTAGGGTCTACACGGAACTCCTACATGGCGCCGGAAGGCGAACTCAATATGTGAAGTATAGTTACACAAAATCAGTGAACTGAAACTCTATGTGGGTAGATAAAATCATTTCATTCACGACACACTCGATCAAGCTTAGGATATGCCAAGTGTCTATCCAAATGGCTTGATCATTATATCTCATATATATTATCTGACAACAAGATCATATCATAGATATGTCTACTGCGTTGGCCAACGACTTAGTCAACCTAATACCATATGAGAATCTGAGTGTTCTCTCAAAAATACATTTGAGGAATGAATCCTAATCTTGGATCAACTACCACCTTTAATTTACGTCACAATATACCCAATACAAACATCGTCTCACCCTATAAGACATTTTAGCTTAGGACATGATCAAAGTATATTACTCTGTAAATAAGGTGTGTATTGACCTCAAGTCTAAGGACTTCTATTTCCCACACGCTGATGATACTTTAGACATTTATAACAAATAGTACATCAGCAAGGTATACCAATACTTCCACAAGTATCCATGTGTCCATCAGAGTTGTCATAACTCGTATCAGGTGAGACATACTACATCCCAAAAGTATATGAGGTAGACCACATGTCGACGTATCACATATCATCGATATCCCATTCTCGATGATCATTAGTCGAGGCAGTTTAAGAGTTACGCTATAATATCAATCTCTCACATTATTAATAACCACGTAAACTCTAGGGATGCAATTATAGAATATTATAGACAATCAACAAATAATTCAATAACTGCAAATTCCATAATATTAATCACCATTAATATAAATATGAATGTGTATAAAGTACATTTGTCCTAATATAGATTGTCTCTAGGACATAAATATACTTTCAATCTTCCACTTGGACTAGAGCCAATCACCAACATATCTGATACCCATGTTCTCAAAATGACCATTATGTTTAACCAAGCTTAATGGTTTAGTAAATGGGTCTGCTAGTGTATGTGAGAACATAATCTAATCTAATATCTGCAGTCTCCACCATCTCTCTTAGTATGTGGTACTTCCTTGGTACATGTTTATTTCTGTTTGTTGATCTTGGTTCCTTTACCTGTGCAATTACACCAGTATTGTCACAATAAATGTTTATTGAATATCTAGCACTCGGAACAACCCCTAGTTCCTTCAGGAACTCAGAAATCGCGACAATCTCTTTACCAGCTTCCGATCCAGCAATGTACTCTACTTCAGTAGTCGAATCAACAGGTGTAGCTTGTTTGGAACTCTTCCAACTCACTTCTCCACCATTGAAAATGAACGTGTAACCATACTGAGATTTGAAGTCATCAACATTTGTATGGAAGCTAGAATCAGTGTATCCAATAACAACTAGCTTCTCATCTCCACCATAGACCAAGAAGTAATCTTTAGTATGTCTGAGATACTTAAGAATACTTTTGACTGCCTTTCAGTGTTCCTCACCAGTATTCTATTGGAACTTGCAAGTTATACTAAGTGCAAAGGCCACATCTGGCCTAGTACAAGTCATATCATACATGATTGATCCTATTATCGAAGCATATGGGATCCTCTTCATGCGTTCAAGTTCTACAACACTAGAAGGTCAATCATTCTTAAATAACTTGATGCCTTGACCTATTGAAAGATCTTCTTTCTTGGAATTCTCCATAGAAAAACGTCTAAGCACTTTGTCTATGTTGGCCAACTGTGACAGCCCCAACAATCTATTAGGTCTATCTCTATAGATCATAATTCACAGAATATAGCAGGCTTCACCTAAGTACTTCATCATGAATGTATTGGACAACTATTCCTTAACTGACTGCATGAGAGTCTTATTGTCTCCCATTATCAATATATCATCAACATATATAACATTGAAGACAATACCCTCATCCTTGCATTTGCTATAAATACAAAGATCTTCTTTGCTTCTGACAAAATCAAATGACTTGATAGCATGTCAAAGCAAATGTTCCAACTCTTATAGGCTTGCTTAAGTCCATAAATGGATTTCTGTAGCTTGCACACATCATTTGGTTTAGACTCGGATGAAAAACCCTCGGGTTGTTTCATATACACTTCCTCAATTAGATTACTATTGAGGAATGCAGTTTTGACATCCATCTGCCAAATGTCATAGTCATAATGTGCAGCTATCGCAAGCAAAATCCGAATATACTTAATCTTAGCAACAGGTGAAAAGGTTTCATCATAATCGACACCAGGCTACTGATTATAACCTTTAGCCACCAGTCTAGCTTTATAAGTCTGAATCTTTCCAAATGCATCAATCTTCTTCTTAAAGACCCATTTGCAACCTATGGGTTTAACCTCATTTGGAAAATCAACCAAGTTCCTCACTTGATTGACATACATAGATTCCATTTCGGATTTCATGACTTCTTGTCATCTCTTCGAATCAATGTCCATCATTGCTTCGTTGTAGGTTGTAGGCTCATCATCATCTGGATTATCTATCTCACTATGTGTTTTCACAAGTAGATTTAGTATTTCTGGAGGACGATGAGTTCTTACAGATCTACGGAGTTAATTGTTTTGCAGTTCAGTTCTAGGTATGTTCTGACTGTGAGAAGGTTCTTGTGTGTTGGTTGATCCACCAACATGAGAGCTTTCAGGAATATCATTTTCATGTCTTTCCTGAATAAAAGGAGGTGCAATCACTGCACTTGCTCCCAAGGTCTGTGTAGGAGGGTGTTGCATTTCTGCATCATTCCTCGCAACACTCCCACTAGACAAAGGTCGTATCCTAAGTGCCCAATATTCGCCAAGAGATCCCACTGAATTTTTGCCTTGATCATTCGGCAAGGATTCAACCTCTATGTTACTTTGTTGTTCTTGAATTTATTCAAGTTCTATCTCTGTGCAACTCTCTTCCTTGCAGACATATTCTTCTTCAAGGAAAGCTGCGTTTCTAGAAACAATGTATCCCTTAGTTCCTTTGGATACCCTACAAAGTGACATTTCTCACTCTTAGATTCCAACTTATTAATGAGCATCTTCTTGACATATGCAGGACACCCCCAGGGCCTCATGTGTCTAAGAGCTGACATCTTGCCACACCATATCTCATATGGCATCTTTTCAACTGATTTGGACGGAACCCTATTCAGAACATATATTGAGGTTTGTATAGCATAACCCCAAAGGTATGTTGGCAAAGCTGAAAAACTCATCATGGATCGAACCATATCAAGTAGGGTTCAGTTTCTCCTCTCGGCAACACCATTCATTCGTGGTGTTCCAGGAGGCGTCAAATCTGAATGAACTCTATATAGCTTCAAGTAATCTAGAAATTCTTTACTTAAGTATTCATCTCCTCGATCAGATCGAAGAGTCTTGATACTCTTTGCGAGTTGTTTCTCCACTTCACACTTGTACTCCCTAAACCTTTCGAAAACCTCAGATTTGTGTTTCATAATATACACATATCAATACCTTGTCAAGTCGTCTATAAAAATGATAAAGTAAGGGAAACCTCCTATAGCTTGAGTCGAAAATGGTCCACATATGTCAGTATGTACCAACTCAAGCACCTCCTTGGATCGTATCCCCTTTCTAGAAAGAGGCTTATTGGGCATCTTACCTTTCAAACATGATTCACAGTTACCATAAGATTCTAAGTCAAATGGTTCGAGGTAGTTAAGTTTCCTCAACCGTTCTATCCTTGTTTGATTGATATAACCAAGTCTACAATGCCACATGTAGGTATAATTTCTTTTACTTATTTTAGCTCGTTTGTTCTGTACATTGAATATTTCTATTTATTTCAATGTCGTACATACCTTGTCCACTAGTGGCAGAAGCAACTGGTGCCTTCATTCCTAGTGCAGTGCAGTCCTTTCATCCAATGCCCCTTCCTATTACAGTTGAGGCATACATCCTTGGCCCGGAATCACCTTTTCTTCTTCACACCTCCCTTAGGCTTCATAGATGAGGGCGCAACGACTGTCTTGCCCTTCTTCTTCTACCATTTCTTACCTTTCGGCTTGGGCCGGCTAGAGGAGCTCATCATGAGCACAACTTTGCTCTTGTAAGTTGAAGATTCAAAGGACTTTAGCATGTTATGTAGTTCCGGAAGACTCGCCTTTGTTCCGTTCATATTATAGTATACAATAAAATTCTTGAACGAACGAGGGAGAGTTCAGGATAAGGGTGGAAGCGACATTATTCTGCAGCCTTATACCAATCGAGGTCAGTCTTTCTATCAGCCCTAACATCTTCAATACATGATGAGACACTTGGCTCCCTTTAGATAGCTTACAGTTGAAGTGTTCTATCAACACCTCATATTCCATAGTTTGGGACTGAGAGTCATAGAGATTCTTCAAATGTTCGAGCATCTCGTTAGGGCCCATGTTCTCATGTGTCTCTGAAGTTCCACAGACATGAAAGACAACATTACACATCGTGTTGAAGTGGCGTCATCTATGTTCTTATGGTAGACTACCTTATCAAATGTGACATATCTATAGAATCATCGGCAAAGACTGTGGAGAATAATTTGTCCAATACATATTCTATCTTTTTTTACCTTAGGACAATTATTAGATTTCTTAGGCCAGTCTAGATAGTTTGGTCTGGTGAGTTTGTTCATTTCAATGATAGGCTAGACATTTTAAAGTTTTGAAGAATTTATATAGACGGAAAAATACAATCAAAAATTTATTTCCCTATTATACACATTCATTTTAGGCTAATCAAACATGACATTTTGTTTAATTAGTTCCCATTATTTTAACATACTTCTACGACCCCATGTTAGAATACAAATCTAAAATCATTTTAAGATTATAATGGGCCAAGATCCAAACCTATGCTACATCCATATTTTCTTTGGCTGATAACTTCAATAGCACATTTTGGTATGTCTTAAACCAATTGCAAAGCTTATTTGCAATACTTGATTGATTAAATAATTCAATTTTAAACCTGCGTCCTTAGATTAGTCCGACACTTTGGCGCCAAGATTTGTCTAAGCAAGTCAACCCCATTACACGACTGCGTTTATGTATCTAAGTAAATCTGGCCTTGTGAGCAAACATTTTGGTGTAAATACCCATAAAAGTTTCTCATCTACATTTACATTTAATACATCTATGAAAGAGTCTGAATCCTCGTAGACTTAGAGCAAATGCTTTGGCATAAATACTCGTATCGCCGAAAAGGATTTTGCACTCTAACAATTATAATGGACAACGCATTTTAATTTTAGAATTGTATTCAATGTTTGGGAAACATTTTCAGTTTTCGGGGATTTCAAGAAAGGTCAACATACATGTCATATATCATACGACATCCTATCATGCAATTTCTAAAACACATTTAGATGAGAAACCATCAACCCAATATGCATGATAACAGATGGTTTTAATCAACTACTGGGCGCCGCCTACCCAGACAGTTACAACAGTCATTTATGTAAATCAATTACTGGGTTCCACCTACCCAGACAATAATAGCTGACACTATGCTAATAATTAAATGCTCGCATTTAAAACACTTAACACATACGTATATTATTCAATAATATACAATTAGTGATAATCATGGGTCTATTTGTCTAAATTCTAAAATCTATGTCTATGCCAAACAGTCCCTAAACATTTTATGATTTTAAAATTCTGATTTTTAGGAAATTCTGTAAACTTTTAGAATTTACAGTTTAGTCCCTCAAGAATTTTAAAATTCAATTTGAACCCTATTAAATTCAGCAAATCCAATTTTAATTCAAAAATATTTCCAGGTTTCAGAGACCTATTTGCAATTTCCAGATTTTAAAAATTCAGTTTTTAGAAACTTTATTTAATTACAGAATTGCCCGAAAGGACCAAATCTGTCTAATTAAAAATTTTAATTTTCAGATTCTGAATATTTTAAACTTTAGACTTTAGATCTGAATATTTAAAACTTCAATTTCTTATTCGGATTTTTTTTGAAAAAATCACCGTCGGAGTCGCGACCCTAATGGGTGTCGCGGCGCCTCGGAGACAGTAATCAAAAAATTTAATTTTTAAGTTTTTGGGATGAACAGTGTCGCGACGCTCCAGAGCAGAGTCGCGACGCTTCTGACAAACCCAGGCAGCGTCGTGACGCTCCATCGTGGAGCTGCGGCGCCGCCGTTAAAACCCTAGCAAGCGCCGCGACGCCTCTACCACAGAAACGCAAAATTCTGCAATTTCGAAACCCTAAAACTGGTTCAGGGTCAGATTTGCAGATTCAACCTCGTACCCCTTCACCATTAAACAACATGTTCATTGACCATTATCTAATTCATTCTCGTTCTTCGTCTCAGTGCACCATGTTCGAAACGAACTGATAACGCACATTAACTTAGAAGAGTTAGATTCAAATGACTTCCTCGATTACATCATTGTTCAATAGTTTAAGAGACAAATATTATGCGTTCTTGAGATTTAAGGTGTTAAAGCTTCTTAACGACATAAAATTTGATTTAAATGAATCCTAACCCATATTACCATTAATAAATATTACATAATCACATAAAACAACTCATACTCTGATACCACTGTAAGGTTTTGTTGGGTTCGTACATGCAGCGGGATTTGAAAATTTATGTTTCAAATACGACGGGCGGTCAAACTGATGGATGATTATATAATGTAAAACACATAGAAACTGTAATGCGTCGATAGAACACTTACAATTTAGAAAATCTGGAATCTTCAACTTCGATGTGTAATCCGAGGGTGAGCACGCAACTGTTCCTCGATTGCAAGTCTAAGACTCCGATGTAATTACTCATTTGAAAAGCCAGGAAATCCAGGAGAGTTTCAGTAGATAATAATTCTTGTGAATTGGGTGTATTAAAATTATGATTGAACCCTCTATTTATAGCTGAAAAAATCAGCTAGGGTTTCCAAGTGGGCCAGGCCCGAAAACCGAGACAGAGTGGGTCACTTCGGACCCACTGGACATGTGGTGTCGCGACGCTGAGTGGGAGGCGTCGGGGCCCTGGGTCCCTTGAGCCGCGACCCTAGTTCAATTCTGCCTCGTTTCTATTTTAATTAAATCTGAAACATCATCTCGATTTAATTAAATAATAATTATTTATTCTAATGTCTCGATTATAAACCGAACATATATATTCTCTCTGATTACATCCTTGAATCGACGAAACAATTGACTTAGTGTTACCCTACAGGCCTTCACATATCGACACTAATATCATTGGGGTCTACACGGAACTCCTAGACGTCGCCGGAAGACGAACTCAATATGTGAAGTATAGTTACACGAAACCTATGAACTGAACCTCTATGTGGGTAGATAAAATCCTTTCATTCATGACACACTCGATCAAGCTTAGGATCTGCCAAATGTCTATCCAAATGGCTTGATCATTATATCTTATCTATATTAGCTGATAACAAGACCATATCATAGATATGTCTACTGCGTTGGCCAACAACTTAGTCAACCTAATACCATATGAGAATCTGAGTGTTCTCTCGAAGATACATTCGAGGAATAAATCATAATCTTGGCTCAACTACCACCTTTAATCTACGTCGCAATATACCCAATGTCGCGCCCTTTTCCGACCGCGACATTATGAATAAACTCCTGCTTAGAAATGCAAATGTTAGAAAATAAAATAAAAGTGCTAAAATATTTAAAAGAATGCTAAAATATAAAAGGGTGCTAAAAGTGCAAAAGGGTGCTTAAATGCTAAGGGTTCGCAGAGTCGCCACCTAATTAATTGGGTGAATTAGGACACCTAAATGTCAACTAGGTTAAAGTCAACACTAACTCCATTTTTATGGTCTGCTAAACTTAATGAGATTCCGGGTAAGGGTTCTTTATTAATCTAGAGGGAAGGGGTTAGGCACCCTCTAAGATCCGCTAACTTGCGGTTGTCCTGCCAAACCTAGGGTTAATTATTATACTAAGAAAAATGCATGTCTTGAAGGGTATTTAAGAAAAAAGATGCGTTCTCAATAAAAGAAAGTTGTAAAATTTATCTGCAAAACCAAGGTTAGTTTCAAATGAGAATATCTATTCATAAAATACTTTAATAAGGTGTATATATCGCATAGCATGATTATAGTGCAAAAATATTGATTATGACGAAAGATACGTTTATGGAGTATACCTAGAATGCAAGGGGTTTATTACTAATTCTCCTACATGAATATTAATAAGAAAGTTAGTATAAAATAGGTTTCTTATGCTAGGATTTAGTAATAAGTATCGTGGCTACCTAAATAATTATAGGAGTGAAAATGATAAAAACTTAACAACGTATGGCGAGCTAAACTAATGCCAAGCTACTTGCTAATTTATTAATTCAGGATTTAATTGTTCTAATCGTTTCTCGATAGAGTAATGTTAGACAATAATTACAATAAATGAATAGGGGGAAGAAATCAAAGAGGACTCGAAGGAGCGGCGATATCATTTCGCCTGTAGCTTTGGAATTTACGATGCGGACACGGACGCGGATACACGCAAATGTGGGTGCAGATCTTTGATGGAAGGCGCGATGGGTCTCGCAATGAAACCCTTCATAGGCTCCGGTGCATTTCATGTAAAGCAAAGAAATATAAGGATTAGTATATATTTGACAAAATGGCTAGACAAAATAATCACGTGCTCAAACATGCTTATGATTTAATTATGAAAGCCTATGAGAAAACAGATCTAAAGAAAACAGAGAGCCGAATTAAGTAAGCAGCAAATTCAGTATGAAATAAATAACACATATAGAAATATGCAATCACCTAATGATTAAAAGAAGGAAAAAGGGGACCAGAACCGAAACAGGGGCCCAAGAACAGTCAAGAACAATAGTTCACTTAGTTGAGCTTCATATTTCCAGTAGCACATGACAGAAAAGTAGAATAGACCCAAGACTAGAGATATATATTTTCAGAATTCACAAACATAACTAGAATCCTCAAGCAAAACAGATAATTAACAGAAATAGACTATGATATATATATGACCAAACCAATCTGTCGGATGTCTATCATAACACCTTTCATGATTCAAAACGGCTTTGCAGACAAACTCTCACATTTGAAAATATGTCAACGACAACATGTGTTGATCCTAAGACCTAGATGACACTTATCAAATTGATCACATACTTAAATAACATCAGATTTGACATAATGATGCAATCATAGACAAATGAACTACACAAACCAAGAGTTTACCACAAGTGATCTAAAGGGAGCATTTTGACAGTATAAGGACTATACTTGGCCGCTAGATGCATAGGAAAGGTAATACACACACATTTAACCTCTTCATAAGATCTGAATATACCCTAAGGACATCCTACAGATTTAAAGCTAACCAGATTACACAAAGAGAATTCCTAGCAAGTTTTTTAACACACTAAATTAACCTAGGAATAACTTGAACTAATTCTATGCCTTCCAGGATTTATACATGTTCTACCTGACAAATACTTAACCTATGCAAAACAATTACTAGAATATTTACAACGAGCATAAACGACATGATCCAGTAATCTTCAGACAATGACCACATCATTCGAACAGACAACAAATGCTAGTAAAACTAACAATCACTGATGCAAACAGTATAATCATTCATCTCAGATTGAATCGATACGCCTTCAAGCAAGCATACAAGACTCGTATTACACATATTAACGGCTACCAACACATAATTGTCACATATATCACGAAATATCAATCGAAGGAGAAAATAAGAAAGGAGGCGAGATTACCTTCTCCGGACAGCGACCCGGGGCAGCGTATCAAGTCGTCGGTCCGCTCGACGGGCTTTGGGTTTGCGATGCGAATGAAAGGGCGAGTTCGTTTACTGATTTCTGGCTGGAATTGAAAGGAAAGGATTCGAATTTCCTATTTTATGCGAAGCTAATTCTCTGGATGCTGAGCCCTAACTCCTTAGTTGTCGACTGCTGCTAAGGAGTGTCCTCGTCGATGCGATGGGTCTCCTGTCTGGCTCCTGCTCTGTCTCCTAAACTGCTGGTGGTTGCTAACTATTGCTAAGGTGTAAAATGATTGCTATCTCCCCGACTCTCAGTGTCTTGCCCTAAATTGCTATGTAGTTGCCCCCCGACTCCGCTCTGAATTGCCTCCCTTCTCGATGCCTATTGCATGTCGTTTAAATAGCCTAACTCTAGGTTCTACAATTGGTAAGTAAATAAAGGCTGAGATTGGGCTAATATTTCATAAGAGATTTGTGCTGATTTGGTTCGATTATGGAAGGAAGAGCTGGCTAGGGTGCGTGGGTAAGGAAAGGGAGCCGGATTTTCAGGCGAGAAATCCGGGCTAGGGTAAGGGGTGAGGTGCTGGCGGCGATTGGAAGCTTAGGTTTAGGGTTTTGTTTTTTCTTATGGAAGGTTTCGTTTTTAGGGAGACGAAGTGAGGGTAAAAGGAAAAATAAAAGAAGGCTGGGGCTTGGGCTGCTGATAAGGAATGAAGCGTGGGCCGGGTCGCGGGCATGCGGGTAGAGGGTTAATTAATGGGCTGGGGTGATTGGGCTGGTAGTGGTAGATTAATTAGGTATTTTAATTTTAGGAGTTAATTAATTAGGTAAAAATTAATTGATTAAATTATTTAGGTGCTTCATTAATCTATGTTTGAGATAAAAATAAAGACGGACGCTCTACTTAATTAATGCTTAATACTTTAGAATGCGGCGCTATTATTTAAAATCTTATTATTATGCATTATTATGAAGTTAAATTAAAATTGAATTGAGTTTAGGTTAAATTATTTAAATGCTAAATGCAAGTATGATATTTAAGAATTGTTTAAAGCTTTTATAAATGCGACGCTATTAAATGCATGTATTAGATTAAAATTGATTTTAAATTAAAAATGATTATGAAATTCTCTTGCGTATTAATAAACGCGGCTATGCTACTTGACACGACGTCATTGCTAAATTATTTATTTTATGTATTTATTATTAATTAAGAATCATGACAGGGCTTTAATCGCGTAACTTTCTACGTAAGACGCGGCGCCGTTATTAATTGTTTATTTATGTCTGTATTAATGTTTTATTGCTGCATTTTATTATTTTTAAAATTATTAAAATTATTGTTGAAAATTAGTGTAATTTTATGGTTAATGACTGGACGGGAGGGTCAAAATTGGGTGTCAACAGTTGTCCCTCTTTGTATGGAGATGATGGAAGAATCTTCGGACAAAGACGTTGACTCGTAGCCAATTTTGTCTCGATCCTCGGAATGGAAAGGTTTGGGCAAATAGACAAGGCTGACGCAAAAATCAAAATTGTCCCAGTGTCGAGTTATGACGGCACTGGGCTACCATGGTCAAACACCAAGGCGGGCTAATGCGGACTCAAAATTGTCCCAGTGTCGAGTTATGATGACACTGGGCTATGGTGCAAAAAGGAAAGAAATAAAAATAACTGGCTTGAACCTGGGTGTACTGCTATGGCTTAATGGTGCTGGAATGAGTGGACCGACGCTTGAGGCCGCTTCTGCCATTCATTGGGAAGGTTGGCCCCCCAACAAATTGCCGGTCACGCGAGAAAATCCACGCGTTGCTCCTCGCTCGCACGCTAAGACTTAAGCAAACGGTTAGTGCATAACTGTCAAAACAAAATAATGTAAGAATGTAAATTTTGTGTTGTGGTTGTATAAAATGAAATGATGTGATGATACGCTGTCTTGTATAAACGAGATGTAGATGTTCGTCGTTGTATGGACGGAATGCAGATGTTCGTCGTTGTATGGACGAGATGCAGATGTTCGTCGTTGTATGGACGAGATGTAGATGTTAAATACGTTGTGTGGGCGAGATGCGATGGGCGAGATCAGATGTTAAATGCGTTGTATGGACGAGATGTAGATGTTAATCGTTGTATGGACGAGATGCGGATGTTCGCCGTTGTATGGACGATGTAGATGTTCGCCGTTGTATGGACGATGTAGATGTTCGCCGTTGTATGGATGATATGTAGATGTTCGCCGTTGTATGGGCGAGATCGCAGATGTTAACGTTGTATGGACGAGATGTAGATGTTCGTCGTTGTATGGACGAGATGTAGATGTTCGTCGTTGTATGGACGATATGTAGATGTTCGTCGTTGTATGGACGATATGTAGATGTTCGTCGTTGTATGGACGATATGTAGATGTTCGTCGTTGTATGGACGATATGTATATGTTCGTCGTTGTATGGACGAGATGCAGATGTTCGTCGTTGTATGGACGAAATGTAGATGTTCGTCGTTGTATGGACGATATGCAGATGTTCGTCGTTGTATGGACGATATGTAGATGTTCGTCGTTGTATGGACGAGATGCAGATGTTCGTCGTTGTATGGACGAAATGTAGATGTTCGTCGTTGTATGGACGAGATGTAGATGTTCGTCGTTGTATGGACGATATGTAGATGTTCGTCGTTGTATGGACGATATGTAGATGTTCGTCGTTGTATGGACGATATGTAGATGTTCGTCGTTGTATGGACGATATGTAGATGTTCGTCGTTGTATGGACGATATGTATATGTTCGTCGTTGTATGGACGAGATGCAGATGTTCGTCGTTGTATGGACGAAATGTAGATGTTCGTCGTTGTATGGACGATATGCAGATGTTCGTCGTTGTATGGACGATATGCAGATGTTCGTCGTTGTATGGACGATATGCAGATGTTCGTCGTTGTATGGACGAGATGCAGATGTTCGTCGTTGTATGGACGAGATGCAGATGTTCGTCGTTGTATGGACGAGATGCAGATGTTCGTCGTTGTATGGACGAAATGTAGATGTTCGTCGTTGTATGGACGAGATGTAGATGTTCGTCGTTGTATGGACGATATGTAGATGTTCGTCGTTGTATGGACGAGATGCAGATGTTCGTCGTTGTATGGACGAAATGTAGATGTTCGTCGTTGTATGGACGAGATGTAGATGTTCGTCGTTGTATGGACGATATGTAGATGTTCGTCGTTGTATGGACGATATGTAGATGTTGTATTGGAATGTTATTGTCCTCCTTGTTCCTGTTGACCTGCAAAATTCACTCAAAGAAAAATTGTGAGTTCGGGGAGGGGTAGGCCGATTTGTGTTGGCTCTTGATATTTGCACGCGTTGTCTTGTCTGGACCATGTAACCCCTGTCTGATTTCGAGTCTCGGTCGAAAACATTTGTTGAGAATATTCTATCTTGAGAAAATATACTAGTAGGAAATTATGTTGATTTTTGAATAGTGACATGTTGTGAAACAGAGCGAACATCCTTATCCGAAATCGGCGGTATATTCTCCCCTACTCTCGGTGCTCCGCTGCAGTCAGGCTCTCTTTTAAAATTTGTCCCAGTTTATGTTGATCTTTCGAGCATATGGAATCATATTTGTCGATGTCCTTTCGTGGCGAAGTCCTTAAAAATTGTCCCAGTTTTGACTGACGAAACTGGGTCGGATATATGTCGTTGCCTGGACATAGTGCTGATAACGTCGTCGCCTGGGCGTATTGTCGTTTCGGACTTACTGTGCTGATAACGTCGTTGTCTGGACGTGTTGCTGTTGCTCCTGTAGAATAAATGCCCCTGCAAGCTAAGCTTGAGAAAAGTTAGTGCATAACTGTTAAAACAGAATGATAAATATTTGAGAAAGGCAATTATATGGGTAGAGATGTCGTCCCTGAGATGTTTCTTTGCAACTGACGAATTGCCATGATGCCTTTGTTGTGTGCTTTATGCCTGAGCTGATGCGCTAGACTTTGTTGCGGACTTTTGAATTCTGACTGTTGATTGTCGGTGCCTCTCTCTGCTTATGTTGTTTCTTTCTGCTTTTGCTAATATGAAGAACTTTTGTTGTATCTTCTGCTAATATGAAGGACCTGCACTCAAAGAAAATTTTGTGAGTTTTGGGGGGTGGTCGATTCGTATTTGACTTCGCCGTCTTATTCCTTGACATCTGCGTGCCTTGCTTGTTTGGACTTGCAACCCCTGTCTGGTTTCCTACATTGTCCCAGTTTTGAAAAAGGTGTTTGGCCTAAGGGGGTCTCAATGGAGTTTCTTGTATGTTATGTGTATTCTTGTTATTTTCAGAACGAAGGGAAAGTTTCCTAATGGTGTGACCGAAGCCGATTTAGGCCGCCTACGTATCCCCATGAGGGAATCAGGTCATGACGTAGTTCATTACAAGCGAATATTGGGTAAAATTCTAAAGGTGGGACCGAGGCCGATGTGGCCGCCTACGTATCCGCCAAGGGAATCAGGTCACACGTAGTTCAGATTACAAGCAAAAGAGAATTTGGGATTTTCTAAAAGGTGGGACCGAAGCCGATGTGGCCGCCTACGTATCCGCCAAGGGAATCAGGTCACACGTAGTTCCAATTACAAGCAAATATTGGGTTAAATTCTAAAGGTGGGACCGAGGCCGATGTGGCCGCCTACGTATCCGCCAAGGGAATCAGGTCACACGTAGTTGACATAAGCAAAAGAGAATTTGGGATTTTCTAAAAGGTGGGACCGAAGCCGATGTGGCCGCCTACGTATCCGCCAATGGAATCAGGTCACACGTAGTTCCAATTACAAGTAAAAGAGAATTTGGGATTTTCTAAAAGGTGGGACCGAAGCCGATGTGGCCGCCTACGTATCCGCCAAGGGAATCAGGTCACACGTAGTTCCAATTACAAGCAAAAACAACGGAAAACATTATTAAAGCTTAAATACGAGTCTTGAATTATTCTGCTAAATTAAATTGTTCTTTCTTATCCGGCTCCAGTCGTCACGACCGACCTGGCCCATGGTGCCCTACCTCAGGCACCCTTGTAAACATCGAGATAATCGTGAACATACAAGAAACTTATAAATAACACAATGTAGTAAACAAAGGTTAGCCGATAGTGGCTACCTTCCCGACATAAATATATACAACAAGCGGTTGCCTCATTTCTTTACAAGTGACCCACAACATGTGACTACTGGACCTCTAAGAGTTTTAACATAACAAGCGTATGGACAGGCCCGCCATACCCCAATATACGTGAATCTACTACATCGGGAAGACCGTACCAAGAGCTAAGCCTCCGAGCAAATGAAGCTTTCTCAAAATCAACCGAGATCCTAAGAGCGAGGATCACCAACAGTACCTAAAACTGCGGGCATGAACGCAGCCCAGAAGAAGTCGATTACAACAGTGCGAATATGGAGCGAAATAACGTCTGAGAAATGATCATAAGCGTACAAAGAATGACAAGGACAAGTATAAAAATACATACCAGATCCTGCCGTGTCATTACCACTTATGAACTTAATCGCACCTTATTATCTTTTCCCATTTTTCAATAAAAGTTATAGCCACATTCTTACACACATGATTAGGAAAAATCATTAAGTTCATTACTATATAACTTAACTTATCTTTCATAAGTATAATCCGACCCCTTTAAGAAGGGCACATTTACTACCCGGCCCAATCTGGGACGCGATCAAGTCACACTAATATCAAGCGTGTCCGTGGAATCCCCCATCACTGCCGACAACTACAAATGTAAAATATAATCATGTGTCGCGCCCGTGACATCCCACCTCACGATCGGCGTACATACACAACACATATATATCTCCCGCGTGGAATCCCACATCACCGCCGATCCAGATATAATAATACGCCAATAGGCGTACATGAACACCAAGTCCCACCTGGTATAGCGTCTTGGGGGTCTACCCCTCACTTATACTCTTACCCTGGAGAAGTTGGTAAAGCAGGTGGTATAGCATCTTGGGGGTCTACCCCTCACTTATACTCTTACCCTGGAGAAGGTGGTATAACGTCTTGGGGCTTGCCCCTCATTTATACTCTTACCCTATCTCAACCGACCATTATACAAAACAAGTAGGGGGTATAATGTCTTGGGGGTTTACCCCTCACTTATACTCTTACCCTGGAGAAGGTGGTATAGCATCTTGGGGGTTTACCCCTCACTTATACTCTTACCCTATCTCGACTGGTCGAACAAACAAGCACTACCATGTCTTCTATAAGAATCCGAATTTAACCCAAGTACTACAAATAATCTAAGCATACCCGTGGAATCCCACATCACCGTGAGACGTCCAAGTACTTACAACAAGACAATGACCCTCCAACCGAGAGTCGCGGCATCGTAATAAAACAGACTACTTGCACCCACAGGCTATCACCCGCACACATAGGCTAAGTCTCAACTAATCAAGCCAAAGTACTAATCAAGGCATCACATAGAATTATTCTCGATTAACAAGCCAAAGTACTTATCAAGGCACATTTAGACTAATTCTCAATTAATCAAGCCAAAGTACTTATCGTGGCACAAATAGAATAATTCTCATTTAACAAGCCAAAGTACTTATCGGGCACAAATAGAATAATTCTCATTTAACAAGCCAAAGTACTTATCGGGCACAAATAGAATAATTCTCATTTAACAAGCCAAAGTACTTATCAAGGCACACTTAGACTAATTCTCAATTAATCAAGCCAAAGTACTAATCAAGGCATCACATAGAATTATTCTCAATTAAGCAGCAAAGTACTACGTGCGCATTCTTTTCAAAAGACTCCTTTCCAAATAAAACTTCCCGATACTAACAACCGTAGTATCAAGTCCTATCCACCTTTCAAGACAAGTCACAATACCTTTTAGAAATACAATTACCTTCTAAATCAAGTGACTTCTTTATTAAAAACCTTAAGCAATTGTTACCTTTAAAACAATTTGCCCTTCCTTAACACAAGTTATTTCTTTGATTACTTTATTTAGGGAAAACCATTCTCTTAACCTTCCATAAAGCCGTTATAACCAACTTCCCATAAAGCCGTTATAACCCTTTATGGTTTAGACCAACACGTTCCTTTTATAACCAAGAGACTTCTACTTTTTGAAACCGAGTATTAAATACTTTCAAATCAATTCTCATAACTTTCAAAAATACAATTAGTCTCTTAACCTTTAGAAAACAAGTGACTCTTTTATTATAAAACCTTAGGCAATTAATGCCTTAAAAACAAGTGGCCTTTTCACTAAAATCAAATCACTTATCTTTCCATAAAGCAAATATAACTAACTTCCCATAAAGCCGTTATATTCACTTTATACCTTAGCCAAAAATAATTTCCTATCCAAGGGACTTATACGTTTAAAACGGAACAAGTATCACATACTTTAAAACTCTTCAAGTCCCTTAACTTTAATAGAACTTAAGACATCCTTTATACTTTCAAAGAAGAGTTAATCTCCCAACTCACCCGACTTGGCTATTCACAAACTAGTAAAGGATATCAAGGTGTTGTCGCTCACCGTACTACATACGCGTGCAACTAGTCATGCTCAAAGATAGGAAAAGTTCTTCATAGAGTAGATCACACAACTACCTCTTAACTTCTAAGAGTAACAGGAAACATGAAATGATACCACAGGTATATTCCATACATAGAATCATGCCAAAGGAAGGAAGAGGTTCACATACCTCGCGACGATTGTCGACAAGTAGCAAAATGCTCCAAAGTACTTCAACCTTGAGCTATTCCATTCTTCAAGTAGGATACGCTATACTTAGTACTTCAACCTATAATGGTCACCATACGTCCATTAACCTCTTATTTCAAGCGTAGAATATTCTAGGTTCTAAGTCGCTAAATTCTACGGAAAATCGGACGAGACCTCCTTTGTTTTTACTTACTTTGCCACCTTTTCAAGGTCGAATACAATAACCAATACAGCCCCAATTGGCTCACCACAATCTATAAGGTAGTCCAATATAAATAAATAACCATACAGCCCCGATTGGCTCACCACAATATGAAGGTAGTCCAAAACAAATGAAAACCAACTATTACAAACTAGAGGTACAAATTCGCCACCTTGAGTTCAACAATACTAATTCTTATCCAATTTCCATTTCAATCCAAATTGGTAGCATAACATGATATCAAGTCGCGTTTGATTATAACAACCATAATCTTTAAGTAAGTAACATGCGGCGATTTCTAATAAGCGACCAATTAGTAATCCAACTTAACATGGCTTACATTTCATTTCGAATTTCCAAGGCTACAATCAATCCATAATCCTTATAAACTTCTACATATCAACTTACGTACTAGCAATAGGAAAAGCTAACAACACAAAATAAATATATAACCTTGTAACACTTTAAAAGACATGTTTATACATCAACGACTCTTAATCCAACTCCAATCGGAAGTCGTTCCTTAGTAGTTTAGAACCTCTCCAAGACACTTCAATCCGCTTGTTGAGACCCTTAGAACCACACCAACAACTTTCCTTCAACTTACAATCCAAAACCTAAAAAGCCACTAGGTTTTCACTTTGCGACTAATACGAAAAACTCTCTTTTTCCGGATTTTTCTATTGAGATACACTTACATAACACTCATGAACCTTGGTTTAAAGTGTGGGGCTTATAGGACAAGAAACACAATTTTTTTCTTTTCATGGTCATGGCCGAGAGCTTCATTTGTTGCTCATCCAATTTTTGTGCAAATATGGCTAAGTGTTAAGCTTGTCTACTACTACTAGTATTAAATAGCACTGGAGGTTATGATATAAACACATGGGTGGTTTGGATGATCTCTTAACAAATATCAAGACTTGTGGGACCTTGACTTAGTCAAACTTCTCAAGCTAAACAACTTGCAAGACTTGCCATCTAGGACTATGGCCAATGACCAAATGGCCATGCCAATTTCGTCCAAGGCATCTATAAGGGGGTGACACGTGTCGTCCCCCCATTCGTCACAATAATACGTTTTCCGACAAATTCCAATATTTCCGATAACTTTTTACAAGTCTCAAATCTTAACACTCGTGAGTTCTTTCGTCGTTCTAAAACATGTCCTGTAATTACGGGTGTAACATTCTTCCCCTTAGAAACATTCGTTCTCGAATGTTCTTTCGAGTCAAACTTATAATTAGCGACATAGTTCCCTTTCACAACCCCGACATACCAACAATGCCACACATGGCCCTAATACCTCGCACACGCGTACCGCTCATCATAAGCCCAAACGAGGTTACCTTTTCGCACTTCTAACTCATACTAGCATACATAACTTTCATACCGATTCGGCCTCAAATCTTGGAGTCACTCTATAATACAATACGACCATTTCCGCCACGACTGGTTCCTGGAGCGGCCCACGAACCCAGTAAAACAATTTACTAGTCTTGGCCTTGCGCCTGCGTGACTTCGCCACGTGGCGAACTACTACCAACCGATCTTACTCCATTCCAGGCCATGGGGAGACCTGTAACAGTCCTCAACCCGACTCACACACTTAACTCTTATCCTTGGTCCGACTTAAAATCTTATTGCGAGAAAGCCTTATATACCTAAGGTCTCGCGTGAATCAATATCCTTAGGCTCGCAATTTCCATGCTCCAAGCCTACCTTACGATCCCCAAGAACGGTACAAAACTTCTCATAAAACCAAAACCATGTTGTCTCGATCACAACAACCATTTCTTACTCTATACGGACCTCATTCGTACAATTCTCTTAAGCTACTACGCGACAATCTATTAACATGACATTCAGTTAGGTTCTTAATATGGCTTCTTAAGGGTTCACTACCTACCGGCATACCTTTCACTCCCAATTATCTCAAAAAAAAAAAAAAACACAAAACACAAAACCTTGGCGAAAATTCATTAACTATTCCATACCTTCCCGGTATCTAGTTAGTCTTTACCAATTCCTGGTAATCTAAAATCATTCTAGGAAACACGCGTCGACCTCATACATAACTCGTATAGATGTATGTCACAATACTAACTATACTATAATCATTACCAACACCGATACGCAATCCACATCGTCGTTTCACGGGTCTTTGCGCTCGTGGCTGCGATCAACATAACTCGTTAGGGAGGGGCGACTTAACAACATGACTGTCGCGCGATCTCGAGTGAGAAGAATGAAACCAATCCTAAATGTCCTGCGACCTCACGATTATAGATGTGGTGCACAACACACCGATAATCAAGACTCTACTGAACACGATGCGTAGACACCTTCCGAGGACTAAGCGCTCGATACCACTTTTGTCACGCGACCGAGCCGGGCATCGTGCCTACACAGGCACCTACGAGTAAACATCGAGATAATCAGCGGAACATACAAGAAACTTATAAATAACACAACAGAAGTAAAACAACGGGTTAGCCGATAGGCTACCTTTCCCGACATAAATATATACAACCAAGCTTGCCTCATTTCTTTACAAACCGACCCACAACGTGTGACTACAGACCTCTAAGAGTTTTAACATAACAAGCTGTATGACGGGCCCCGCCATACCCCTGAATATACGTGAATCTACTACATCAGGGAAAACCGTACCAAGAGCTAAGCCTCCGGAGCAAATGAAGCTTTCTCTCAAAAACTGAACCGAGATCCTAAGAGCAAGGATCACCAACCTGGTACCTAAAACTCGCGGCATTTAACGCGGCCGAAGAAGTCGATAACAACAATTGAATATGGAATGAAATAACGTCTGAAATGATCATAATCTGTACGAAGAATGACAGGGACAAGTATAAAAAAAATACATACCAGATCCGGCCGTGTCATTACCACTTATGAACTTAATCGCACCTTATTATCTTTTCCCATTTTCAATAAAAGTTATAGCCACATTCTTACACACATGATTAGGAAAAATCATTAAGTACATTACTATATAACTTAACTTATCTTTCATAAGTATAATCCGGCCCCTTTAAGAAGGGCACATTTACTACCCTACCAACTGGGACGCGATCAAATCACGCTAATATCAAGCGTGTCCGTGGAATCCCCATCACCGACTACTACAAGTGTAAAATATAATCATGTGTCGCGCCCGTGGCATACCACCTCACAGTCGGCGTACACATACACAACACATATATATATCTCCTGCCCGTGGAATCCCGCATCACTGTCGACAGTCCAGGATATAATAATACGCCAATAGGCATACATGAACACCAAGTCCCACCGGTGGTATAGCGTCTGGGGTCTACCCCTCACTTATACTCTTACTCGGAGAAGTTGGTAAAGCGGTGGTATAGCATCTTGGGGTCTACCCTCACTTATACTCTTACCACGGAGAAGGTGGTATAACGTCTTGGGGCTTGCCTCATTTATACTCTTACCCTATCTCAACCACCATTATACAAAACAAGTAGGGTATAATGTCTTGGGGTTTACCCTCACTTATACTCTTACCACGGAGAAGGTGGTATAGCGTCTTGGGGTTTACCCTCACTTATACTCTTACCCTATCTCGACCGTGTCAAACAAATGGAAGCACTACCGTGTCTTCTATAAGAATCTGAATTTAACCAGTACTACAAATAGCGGAAGCATACCCGTGGAATCCCACATCACTGTCGGTACGTCCAAGTACTTACAACAAGACAGCCGGCCCTCCAACCGAGAGTCGCGGCATCGTAATAAAACATAATACTTGCACTCAAAGGCTATCACCAGCACACATAGGCTAATTCTCAATTAATCAAGCCAAAGTACTAATCAAGGCATCACATAGAATTATTCTCAATTAACAAGCCAAAGTACTTATCGGGGCACAAATAGAATAATTCTCATTTAACAAGCCAAAGTACTTATCCAGGCACAAATAGAATAATTCTCATTTAACAAGCCAAAGTACTTATCGGGGCACAAATAGAATAATTCTCATTTAACAAGCCAAAGTACTTATCAAGGCACACTTAGACTAATTCTCAATTAATCAAGCCAAAGTACTAATCAAGGCATCACATAGAATTATTCTCAATTAAACGGGCAAAGTACTACGTGACGTACATTCTTTCAAAGACTCTTTCCAAATAAAACTTCCCGATACTAACAACCGTAGTATCAAGTCCTATCCACCTTTCAAGACAAGTCACAATACCTTTTTAGAAATACAATTACACTTCTAAATCAAGTGACTTCTTTATTAAAACCTTAAGCAATTGGTACCTTTAAAACAATTTGCCCTTCCTTAACACAAGTTATTTCTTTGATTACTTTATTAGGAAAACCATTCTCTTAACCTTCCATAAAGCCGTTATAACCAACTTCCCATAAAGCCGTTATAACCCTTTATGGTTTAGACCAACACGTTCCTTTTATAACCAAGAGACTTCTACTTTTGAAACCGAGTATTAAATACTTTCAAATCAATTCTCATAACTTTCAAAAATACAATTAGTCTCTTAACCTTTAGAAAACAAGTGACTCCTTTTATTATAAAACCTTAGGCAATTAATGCCTTAAAAACAAGTGGCCTTTTCACTAAAATCAAATCACTTATCTTTCCATAAAGCAAATATAACTAACTTCCCATAAAGCCGTTATATTCACTTTATACCTTAGCCAAAAACAATTTCCTATCCAAGGACTTATACGTTTAAAACGGAACAAGTATCACATACTTTAAAACTCTTCAAGTCCCTTAACTTTAATAGAACTTAAGACATCCTTTATACTTTCAAAGAAGTGAGTTAATCTCCCAACTCACCCGACTTGGCTATTCACAAACTAGTAAAGGATATCAAGGTGTCAGACGCTCACCGTACTACATACGCAACTAGTCATGCTCAAAGATAGGAAAAGTTCTTCATAGAGTAGATCACACAACTACCTCTTAACTTCTAAGAGTAACAGAAACATGAAATGATACCACGGTATATTCCATACATAGAATCATGCCAAAGGAAGGAAGAGGTTCACATACCGCGACGATTGTCGACAAGTAGCAAAATGCTCCAAAGTACTTCAACCTTGAGCTATTCCATTCTTCAAGTAGGATACGCTATACTTAGTACTTCAACCTATAATGGTCACCATACGTCCATTAACCTCTTATTTCAAGCGTAGAATATTCTAGGTTCTAAGTCGCTAAATTCTACGGAAAATCGGACAAAGACCTCCTTTGTTTTTACTTACTTTGCCACCTTTTCAAGGTCGAATACAATAACCAATACAGCCCCAATTGGCTCACCACAATCTATAAGGTAGTCCAATATAAATAAATAACCATACACCCCAATTGGCTCACCACAATATAGAAGGTAGTCCAAAACAAATGAAAACCAACTATTACAAACTAGAAGTACAAATTCGCCACCTTGAGTTCAACAATACTAATTCTTATCCAATTTCCATTTCAATCCAAATTGGTAGCATAACATGATATCAAGTCGCATTTGATTATAACAACCATAATCTTTAAGTAAGTAACATGCGACGATTTCTAATAAGCGACCGATTAGTAATCCAACTTAACATGGCTTACATTTCATTTCGAATTTCCAAGGCTACAATCAATCCATAATCCTTATAAACTTCTACATATCAACTTCATGTTAGCAATAGGAAAAGCTAACAACACAAAATAAATATATAACCTTGTAACACTTTAAAAGACAAGATTATACCTCAACGACTCTTAATCCAACTCCAATCCGAAGTCGCTCCTTAGTAGTTTAGAACCTCTCCAAGACACTTCAATCCGCTTGTTGAGACCCGTAGAACCACACCAACAACTATCCTTCAACTTACAATCCAAAACCTAGAAAAGCCACTAGGTTTTCACTTTGCGACTAATACGAAACTCTCTTTTTCCGGATTTTCTATTGAGATACACTTACATAACACTCATGAACCTTGGTTTAAAGTGTGGGGCTTATAGGACAAGAAACACAATTTTTTTTCTTTTCATGGTCATGAAGCCGAGAGCTTCATTTGTTGCTCATCCAATTTTTGTGCAAATATGGCTAAGTGTTAAGCTTGTCTACTACTACTAGTATTAAATAGCACCTTGGAGGGTTATGATATAAACACATGGGTGGTTTGGATGATCTCTTAACAAATATCAAGACTTGTGGGACCTTGACTTAGTCAAACTTCTCAAGCTAAACAACTTGCAAGACTTGCCATCTAGGACTATGGTCAATGACCATATTGGCCATGCCAATTTCGTCCAAGGCATCTATAGGGGGTGACACGTGTCGTTCTCCCATTCGTCACAATAATACATTTTCCGACAAATTCCAATATTTCCGATAAATTTTTACAAGTCTCAAATCTTAACACTCGTGAGTTCTTTCGTACGTTCTTAAAACATGTCCTGTAATTACGGGGTGTAACACAGGCGGACCAGAACAAGGGTGCAAATCCAACCAATACGCCTTCTTGCTCTGTGTCATGGCTGGCTGGGTCTTCATGCTCTGCTATCAATATCTTCTTCTTTTGGCTTCTGCGTGGTGCATGCTCGGATAGATGATTGATTCAGGCGGAATGGGCATAGGCGAGAGTGTATTCTCATCTAAGGTTGTCAGTGCATCGACGCGTGGCCGTGGTTTGGCAAGGGATTTGGGGCGGACTCTTCACCAATTACCCCTTCTTTGATCAACGCCGATTCGTCTGCGAGGAGTAGCAATTTTCGATGTCGTGCCCTCGACACCGAGTGGTATGCACAATATTTGGTTTTATCGTGCCTCGGGAAGTAGGCACGGGATATTTCGAATTGGTGAGTATTCCTGCGCTCTCGACTCACTACACTTGGGCTATGGGTTTGGTTAAAGGTGTATAGGTTCTGGTTGGTTTTCTCTTAACACCTATGCGGGGTTTGAAGGTGTTTAGTGAACGGGCATTTGGCTGTGGCATATGCACGGATGAGTATCGTAAGGGGTTGTCGTATGCATTGCAAAAGTGGGTTGGTGGTGGCCTTTGGTTTGTGTTTGGCTGGAGCATAATTTGGTTTTGTGTGGGATGTATGGGTGCATTGTATATTGGCTGAATGGGATATGTAGTAAGGGGATACTGGTAGTAATTTGGAGGATTTTGACTGTTTTGGTTGTTTGCAGTGACGAGTACTTCAGTGATGTTTCTGAGCCTTCTGATTTCGGCCTGCAGGTTTGCTATTTGCTGCGGTATTTGGGCGAGCTGCTCGACCGGATCTATGCTGCCTTTCTCTTCTGAGACCCCTGCTTTGCCTATAGGAACCAAGACAGGTTCCGACTCGTTCCGCTCAGATGCCCTTGAATCAGTCATGTCACTGGACCGTGCCTTTGATCTTGTGAGATATCGATGTTCTGCCATTGTTTAGTCAAATACAAATCGACCTTTGGGGAGATGATAAATCTTTCTAAAAAAATGCAACAAACGGTGTTAGCATAAAGCACGTAATTTGCAGGTATGTAACAGATATATCGCACATAGCACATTCAAACGTTTCCTAACAAGCAGGGGGACCTCTTTATGCCAGAGGTAGGCCTAAACGTCACATATACGAGGCCATGATAGATTTGTCCGAGCCGTCCAACTATAATGCCTTTGTTGGAAATGGCGACCAAATGACGGTGCACTTTTTCCAATTTCAGCATGTCATGATTGGGCTTGGATTTGTCTGTCATTGCCACGCTACACATAATATGCTGGTTGGTCGTTGGGTTGAGAAACCCATCGACAAGTTTGGTGTCTTCCTAATAGTGGTGTCGATACCAAGGACCGACCCACCTAAGGTAAATGCATGCATGCCTTAAAATAAAGGGTGGTATAGCTCTATCTTAAGTTTGCTAAGATTTGGCTTTTCTAGACGCAAGGTTCCCGAGCGGACAACTCGAGTGAGAAGGCTACGCGGCCACCGGTTAGACCGGGCACTCCACGTATGTTACCAACTCTCCTAAATTTGGGTTTTGAAGAAAGAATTTTGCTGATGCACCAAGCGCACCTCGCATGCAGTGTGTGATTGTGTGAATTTTCCAGAATGGAAGAAATATGAGCGGAATGCCAGTTTAAGGAAAGCAGTAAAGCAGGTAGCAAAAAATAAACAAAATACAATACACAAAAATTAAATGCAAAATGATTGCCAAATAATAACCCTAGGTCTGTTGTGGTTAAGAACCTAAAATCCCCAGTGGAGTCGCCATCTGTCGCACCCGATTTTGAATAAACTCCTGCTTAGAAATGCAAATGTTAGAAAATAAAATAAAAGTGCTAAAATATTTAAAAGAATGCTAAAATATAAAAGGGTGTTAAAAGTGCAAAAGGGTGCTTAAATGCTAAGGGTTCGCGGAGTCGCCACCTAATTAATTGGGTGAATTAGGACACCTAAATGTCAACTAGGTTAAAGTCAACACTAACTCCATTTTTATGGTCTGCTAAACTTAATGAGATTCCGGGTAAGGGTTCTTTATTAATCTAGAGGGAAGGGGTTAGGCACCCTCTAAGATCCGCTAACTTGCGGTTGTCCTGCCAAACCTAGGGTTAATTATTATACTAAGAAAAATGCATGTCTTGAAGGGTATTTAAGAAAAAAGATGCGTTCTCAATAAAAGAAAGTTGTAAAATTTATCTGCAAAACCAAGGTTAGTTTCAAATGAGAATATCTATTCATAAAATACTTTAATAAGGTGTATATATCGCATAACATGATTATAGTGCAAAAATATTGATTATGACGAAAGATACGTTTATGGAGTATACCTAGAATTGTCGTTGACATATTTTCAAATGTGAGAGTTTGTCTGCAAAGCCGTTTTGAATCATGAAAGGTGTTATGATAGACATCCGACAGATTGGTTTGGTCATATATATATCATAGTCTATTTCATTAATTATCTGTTTTGCTTGAGGATTCTAGTTATGTTTGTGAATTACGAAAATATATATCTCTAGTCTTGGGTCTATTCTACTTTTTCTCACATGTACTCTTGGAAATATGAAGCTCAAAGTGAACTATTGTTCTTGACTGTTCTTGGGCCCCTGTTTCGGTTCTGGTCCCCTTTTTCCTTCTTTTAATCATTAGGTGATTGCATATTTCTATATGTGTTATTTATTTCGCCTGTAGCTTTGGAATTTCTGATGCGGACACGGATGCGGGATACACGCAAATGTGGGTGCAGATCTTTGATGGAAGGCGCGATGGGTCTCGCAATGAAACCCTTCATAGGCTCCGGTGCATTTCATGTAAAGCAAAGAAATATAAGGATTAGTATATATTTGACAAAATGGCTAGACAAAATAATCACGTGCTCAAACATGCTTATGATTTAATTATGAAAGCCTATGAGAAAACAGATCTAAAGAAAACAGAGAGCCGAATTAAGTAAGCAGTCTGTCGCACCCGATTTTGAACTCTCAGGCTTAAATGCGCGACGGAATGGTTATCCTCCCAAAATGTAAAATAAAATGTTTTAAGGGAGTCGCCACCTAATTAATTGGGTGAATTAGGACACCTAAATACTAACCGAAAAGTGTTAGAAAGCAAATAAAAGTATTAAATGTTTAAAGAATACTAAAATTTAAAGAAGTGTTTAAAATATTTTTTTTTAAAAAAAAAATGCTAAAGGGTTGCTAGGGAGTCGCCACCTAATTAATTTGGTGAATTAGGACACCTAAATGTCAACTTAGGTTAAAGTCAACACTAACTCCATCTTTTAATGGTCTGCTAAACTTAGTGAGATTATGGGTAAGGGTTCTTTATTAATCTAGAGGGAAGGGGTTAGGCACCCTCTAAGATCCGTTAACTTGCGGTTGTCCTGCCAAACCTAGGGTAATTATTATATTTTAAAAAAATGTAAAGTAAAAGCTCTTCCTGCTTAAATAAAATGCTAAAAAAAATGTTAAAATGTTTTAAAAGGTGCTTAAAGTATAAAAAAAAGGGCAAAAGGTGCTATATGCTGAAGAATGCTAAGAGGCGCTAAAATATTAAGGGTTAAAGATGTTAAAAGGGTGCTAAATGCTAAAATGCTAAAGGTAGTGCTAATATGCTAAAGTACAAAGAATGCTAGGAGGTGCTAAAATGTTAAGGACAAAATGTGCTAAAGGGTGCTTTTATGGACTAATTATGTATACTGATGGCTAAATTAATCTTGCTTAACATGCGTATAATATTATATGAAAAATTCTTAAGATGATTTTTTGAGAGTTTAAGAGAAAATCTGTTATGAATTCTAATAAGGAAACAGAATGTTTGATTTCATGATGCAAGTTAAATTGTTTAGATTATTTTTGTCAGAATTTAGACATGCCTAACAATCCTAAAGGACAAATAAAGTAGAAGCGTATTCCTAAATGTAATTACTTCCCGTCTCATATGTTTAAAGACCTAATTGCTAGAAGTTCCCCTATTAATTACAAAATTAAATAATAAAATTACAATAAACAAATAAAGGCATAAAAATAAGACAAGAAAGTTAAGAGAGTGAAGGGATTGGAGCGGATGACTCCGTCCTATTTGTTTTTCTAGGAGTTTCTGAAGCGGGAATGCGAATACGGGTGCACATAGACGCGGGTTGCCATTTGAAGTGGCTCGCGATGAGTCTCGCCGTGAGACTCTTCGTTTTGCTCCGATGCATTTCATGAAACAAGAAAGGAAAGATAAGGATTAGTATACACCCAAATTATATTAAAAGTGTAAAGAGTAAGCACATAATTTGCAACTAAGCACATCGATATTATTGAGGCAGCCAAAAAAAAAACGACGGAGAGCAGATTCTAATTGTATTCAGGGTATACATTATATGGGCTTTAATCCCAACAATAATAATAAGGATAGAAGCAGCATGGGAAAGGGCAGGGCATAACTAGTTTCCAAGTGAAGACAAGTAAACAATAGGCCTTGGCAATCCCCTATTCTTGAAGCCATTTCATCCAGTAAACAGATAGGCAGTAAGCAGCGACAAACAGATGAGGGAAAGGGATAATAGACAAGCCCAGCTGTTAAGCCTTCGACACAGACAGAATGTTAAGGCAAACCCAAAAAGAAATTTCACATATGGATCGAGCAGATAATGGGAGAATAAAATGTGTAGACTATTGAAATCTTTATATGGTTTAAAACAAACTTCTAGACAATGGAATATCAAATCATTTACTGCCTTGACTACACTAGAATTTGCACAGAGTCCTTATGATCATTCTCTATTTAGCAAACAGTCTAGAAATGATATAGTGGTGATTCTAGTGTATGTGGATGATCTCTTGATTACAGGCAGTAGCCAGAAGCTGATTCAGGAGGCATAACAGGCATTGCACAACCACTTTAAGGTCAAAGACTTGGGATAACTTAGATATTTTTTGGGGATTGAAGTGCTGAGGTCTAAAACTGATATTCTGCTAAATCAGAGGAAGTATATTCTTAGTTACTATCAACAATGAGGTTAAGTGGTACAAAACATGTTTCCACACCTATGAAGATGAATTTGAAGCTCACCACAGTTGAGTACGATACATTGCTCAAGAAGACAGATGATGGATAGTCCAAAAGGACATATAATCCAATTTTTGAAGACATTCTTATCTACTAACAACTTATAGGAAAGCTGATTTATTTGACAATCACTAGACCTGATATATGCTTTGCAGTGCAAGTTCTTAGTCAATCCATGTAGTGTCCAAAAAGATCATATTATGAAGTTGCTATGAGGGTGATGAACTATTTGAAGAAGGCACCAAGACAAGGAGAATTAATGAGGAGAGGTAGCATAGACATTTGACAGTATTTGTGATATAGATTAGTCTTTATGTCCCAACACAAGGAAGTCAATCACAGGTTATGTTGTGCAACTGGGAGGTTCTTTGATCTCATGGAAATAAAAATAACGATTCACAAAAGAAAGTTCAGAAAAGTGAGTATAGGAACATGACAATAGTAGTTGCAGAAATAATTTGACTAGTTAATTTACTGCAAGATCTGAAAATACCAATCACACTACCAGTCAAGTTATACTGTGACAATAAGGCAACATTACAAATATCTTCTAATCCCCTATTTTATGAAAGAATCGAACATATTGAGATAGATTATCATTTTGTAAGGGATAAGCTCAAGAATTGATTGATCAAGTGATTTAAATGTCGGGATTAGATACCTAACTAATCTAATTCGAGACTCCATCACATACATATTTATATACCATTTTTGAGAGCCCAACAAACATATATACTCGCGGGACATTATGTCATTGATTTATGCATAAGCGGGTCAAAGCAACCACAAAGATATGGCATTTCGCACAAGAACGAAGCGAATAGATATACTCATATACGATGTGCAATATGGTCAATTAGTGAATGCGATGGACATAAGTAGATAGACACCCAAGGCAATTTTCAGATTATAACATTTGCAAGTATAGCCAAGGAATATTGCAATACCCAGAAACACACCAAAGCATTCTTCGCATTTATCGAACACGCAAATAACAAATCGACATCATACTCACATATTTCTCAATACGACAGGCATCATACAGGTTAACATAACAGAAAGTTAGGAAAGGTGATGAGTTTACCTTCTCCGGACAGCGACCCGGGGCCGCGTATCAAGTCGTCGGTCCACTCGACGGGTTTCAAATTTTGGGTTTGCAATGCGAATGAAAGGGGCAAGGTTTTGTTTGCTGGTTTTGGCTAAGATTGAGAGAAGGGATTCAGATTACCTATTCTTGAGATGCTAGTGGCCTAGTCTCGAGTCCCACAATTCCGTCGTGCTACCGTCTCTGTTCTCTGTTGCTCCTCGACTGTCCGATGCCTTCTGAGTTGCTGACTACGGCTAAGGGTTCTTAACTGTGTTCGACTGCTGCTGAGGAGTGTCCACCTCGATGATATGGGTCTCCTCCTCTCCCACTGAGCTCTGTTTTTTCGAATGTCTATCGCATGTGCGTTATATAGCCTCACTCTAGGTTCTAATATTGGTAAGCAATTAGGGCTGATTCTGGGCTTGATTTGTGCTTGATACGAACAGAAAATCCCTCCTGATTTCGTGTGATTCGATAAGGTGCGGTCTCAAGGATTTTTGTAGGGATTCGGTTTATCTAGGGTAAGAAAGGCTGGCTTCGTGCATGGGTAAGGAAAGGGAGCCGGATTTTCAGGCGAGAAATCCGGACTAGGGTAAAGGGTGAGGTGCTGGCGGCGGTTGCTAGGGAGGTTAGGTTTTCTTTTAGGTTTTCTAAGGGAATGGGAACGATGGGGAGATAATAGGGGCTGGTCGAAGATGAAGGGAAATAAAAGGGCGGATGAAATTTGCGAGTGTTGAAGGTCATGTCGCGGGTTTTAATTTGGGTAGATATTAAGTGTATTATTAGTGTTAGTTTTAGGCTTTAGTTAGTTTAATTAATAGTTTTAGGCTTTTAATTAGTGACAAATTAATTAATTAATTGTGATTATCTAATTGTTATAAAAATAAATGCAGGCGTGCTATTTAATTAGTGCTTAATATTTTAGAATGCGGCGCTATTATTTAAAATCTTATTATTGTGCATTATTATGAAGTTAAATTAAAATTGAATTGAGTTTATATTAAATTATTTAAATGCTAAATGCAAGTATGATTTTTAAGAATTGTTTAAAGCTTTATAAATGCGATGCTATTAAATGCATGTATTAGATTAAAATTGATTTTAAATTACAAATGGTTATGAAATTCTCTTGCGTATTAATAAATGCGGTTATGCTACTTGACACGACGTCATTGCTAAATTATTTATTTTATGTATTTATTATTATTAAGGATTATGACATGGCTTTAAAATTAATAAATATGGTCGCGAGACTCTAAGTGCGTAAGACGCGGTGCCATTATTAAATTATTTATTTATGCCTGTATTAATGTTTTTATTGTTGCATTTTATTATAAAAATCATAAGAGATTATTGTTGTATTATTAGTCTAATTTTATAGCTAATGACTGGACGGGAGGGTCAAAATTGGGTGTCAACACCCAATACAAGCCGCGTCAACCTATAAGGCATCTGAGTTTCGGACAGGATCAAAGTATATTACTCTGTAAACAAGGTGTGTATCGACCTCAAGTCTAAAGACTTCTATCTCCCACACGCTGATGATACTTTAGACATCTATAACAAACAATACATCAGCAGGATATACCAATACTTCCACAATTATCCATGTGTCCATCACGAGTTGTCATAACTCGTAGCAGGTGAGACATACTACATTCCAAAAGGATATGATGCAGACCACATGTCGACGTATCACATATCATCGATATCCCATTCTCGATGATCATTAGTCGAGGCAGTTTAAGAGTTACGCTATAATATCAATCTCTCACATTATTAATAATCACGTAACTTCTAGGGATGCAATTATAGAATATTATAGACAATCAACAAATAATTCAATAACTGCAAATGTCATAATATTAATCTCCATTAATATAAATATGAATGTGTATAAAGTATATTTGTCCTAATACAGATTATCTCTAGGACATAAGTGTACTTTCAATTTAGACAGGTTGGACGGTTATATATATTTTTATGGGCTTATTTTTCCACCTCTAATTGGGTCGCTTCAAGCCTTGTTGCATGAACGTACGATGGTTTAACCACTTGAACAATTGGTTTAAGATTTGCTTGGCGGGCGTTAAGCTCGTTAGCTTCCGATCACTGCCTACCCGTTACAATATTTCTAATAGGATTAAAATGCTTGAATCAAAGAAGGATCAAATGGCCCAACGAGACATAAAACAACTTATACTCTATATCTATCCTCTGCCATGAAACCTACTTTGCATACAATTGAGACAAAATGTGAGGGTGATCACCAGTATATGTCAAGCAAGAAGGGACCTACCTAGTATTTACACCCCACTCATTATTAAGATAATGATCTTGACATCTTCACATGGATTCCTGGTTGTCCACATGAACATCAATCTCTTGCCTCTTTCTCTTTTTACAATAATTTGTACTTAATTTTACTTGCCATTAGATTTCTTCAATGCACTGTCCCACTGTTCCCCTAATTTATCTTTCACCACAATCTATCCAACCTAGACTGAAAATAACACAACACTGTGGAATGCACCTTCATTAAAATATTCATTATCCCATATCTTCTTGGATATGGAAATGTGACTAGCAACACATGTCCTTAATTATTCATTGGATATCTTCTTGCAACCATGAAATGAGTTTTCATAATCAAGAAGGAATCATTTCTTTTAAACTTCTGAATGTGCCCGGAGTACATCAACGTGCATTTTTCACTGTTAGCTGCTACTTTCTCTCTCAATTTATGTGATATAGTTTGACTCGACACGAAGTTTAAGAAATAAAGAAAGACTTTTAAATCTTGTAATTTAAAACAAATCAAAGATATTTGTGTGATTATAGATCATCTCGTTAAGCGTAAAAAGTAAATGTTAAAGTTCAATTGTTGTAAAATAAGGAAATATATCATTTTTTTAACGGACTAAAAATGAAAGTGTATCACATAAATTGAGACATAATGAGTATACATTTTTATTTGCTCCCTCAGTCTCAATTTATGTGATGGTATTTGATTAGACATGATTTAAAAAAAACATTTGAGATTTGTGATTTAAAACAAGCATAAACATTTGTGTGACCATAATCATCTATTAAGGGTGTGTTTGGTATGGAGTTTTAAAATGTTCTCAAACAAATGTTTGATTGATTAAATTCTTTTTGAAAAACATTTCTCTAGAAAAACAAGTTTTTTAAAATAAGAAAAATGACTTTCCTAATGGAAGTAAGGAAACAAATTCCATAAGTGATATTCAACATTGATTGTAGCTCCTTCTGCCCCTCCAACACACCCCACCCTCCATAGCCCCCTCCCCACTACACCCGCACCCCCTATGCCTCACCTCATCTCTATAGTGTTTGTCTAGATTATATACAAATATCTTTGGAATAATATTTTCTACTTATCAAACACAAGAAAATAAGTAAGAAATCACTTATTTTCGAGAAAAACATTTTTAAAAAAAAAGTATTTTATGTGGGAAACATTTTCCTTCATACCAAACACGCTCTGAGTAAAGTGACAAGAATGATATTCTATAGAACAATCCAAAAAGGAAACTATATCACATAAATAAAATTGAATAAGTATATACTAAAGCTTTGTGAGCTTATTAAGAACTCCTTAAAGGATTAAACAAATTGGAACTAACTGAATTTTGTGAACTCCCAAGTCACAAGAAGAGCAATGACTTAATCATAAAAGAAAGTTCTAATCATCTTGAAGTAACTCAAAAAACACAAAGATTCGTATCACTTCTTCAAATTACTCCTAGTTTCTAATTCAACAGCTGCATTTGGGAGCGATAACATGGCTTGTTTAACTACTTAATTGATTTACTGTTGGAAAACAATGAATGTACGAAAATAGTAACTAATTATTATAAGTGTTTCGAAAGGGTAAACTATCAGGATTACATTAGCAACAAACTTGTAGCCAACAAGAATTGTAGTAACAACAAGTTTTGAGATCTTGATATCATTCTTGAATGCGTCTTGAGTCATTGTATTCAACTGTCGCAAGCTCCTTGATATTAATAACCTGAAATCAAGAGACACTAAATCCCTACTTGTTACAACTGTGTTGAGTGGAGTGTTATCACTCTTTCCTTAAGACAAGATTGCCCCGTATATATCCTTTTACGTTTAATGGGCAATTATCTCCTAAGATAAAACAACATCAAGTAAATGAGCAAAGGAAACTGAAGTGTTTACTAGAAGAACCTTGAGTGTTTGAAAGTATGCTTAGAGAGGAGAAGTTCAAAAAATCTGAGTGTATGTATAGAGTTGTGTAGTACATCTCCAATTGAGCCAAAGGCTTCAATATATAGTAGTGTAAGAGGGTCTCTTCAAGTGCTCATGTAATGGTCATTTAAATGTCATGTAATGGCCATTCAATCCACCAAGTAATGCAGGCAAATAATGGCTGATTTATGGAGGAAAAGCTTTCATCTTAATGCCCCAAAATGTCCCCATAATCAGTCAAACTTTTGGACTTCCGTCGCACAGACATTGCCCACGAAGAGCCGCGGCGCTGCAATATTAGAGTCGCGGCTCATTAGAGCCACTTCCCATACGCGCCGCGGCCGCGATTAGTCGCGACTTCGGCGGTTACGATGGGTCACGCGGCTTCGCGCCTCGCGACGCTTCGACTTCTTTCATCTTACACTTCGAACACTTCTTCCTTCATTTATCAACGTGGAATACTTATCATTTTGCCAATAACCGTCCATCACTTTATGTCTCAAACATTTCACTTACGTACCAATATCTCTTTCACTAATGAAATTTACGATACTTGACACTATGTGTGCACGTGTGTGGAAACGATGTTTCCGACGTGCGGGATTCCAATTGTTCGAGTCATAAATAATGGGATAAACTTAATTTCACATTAGTAAATTTAACAATCCCCTCTTGAAATAGATTTTGACGCACTCACAAGGTGCATTTCTAGCAATTTTTCAGCGGAACGATGTTGCATCTCGATAGGTAGCATTAGCTTTGAACCTTCCATAGTTGAATACCATCAGACTTACTTACTGTGTGGTGAACATGATGTCTTGAACCGTCAGTATTTAGTGTAAGCCAAGAAAACGGTACCAACACAACAACTTTCCTTCAACACAACAACTTTCCTTACTCTGTTCTTCTTAATGTTTTGTCCGTTGTGGTCGTGGACACACTTGGATTCTTAAGTACGTTCATTTGAGGCGGCATGTACTCGCACTTAAATAGGTGGTATCCTATAAGGTATCCTGCTATACCCATTTCACAAATGTTAGAAACCATTAAAAGTCTCCCTAAACTTAACCTCAACATTTGAGGATCATTAAAGGTTTAGAAACTTTACCTCTACCCACTATGCATGTAGCACTTTAAAGTCTATAATAAGAACGACTTTGGATTCATGTTTCCTTACAGAAATCATCATCATAAGTGCTCTTGCTTCCACTGAAGCGCTCAACTGAATTTTTATGACCTATTTTTCCCATTGAACCTAATTCTTGGGATCTCCAGTCAGTAAGGTGTGGTATCCACCATATCAGTCCTTATCATTTGGGTATTACGCTTATTCCCCTAGATCGACACAATTTTTGATCTTCGGGTAATCCCTTAGTTAAAAGGTTCATTTTATCCTTTGATTAGTAATCAAGGAAGTGACACCCGAGATGATCAAATGCTCAACGATCTTATGTCTCTGACTAGGATGTCCAGACGCGGTCATCCGTGCTCTACAGTGTAGAACTGACGAAGGCACATGTTTCTCCTAATAAGGGACATCCTCTAAGAGGTCGTGAAGTTACTCAACTTCTTTCCATACTTTTTCCAAAGCGATAAACTTCGATTCCATCATGAATCGACCGATGCAAGTTTGATTAGAGGATTTTCCAAAGACACGCCATGCACATTCACATGTGGCTTTGGTGTTCTGCAAGTCTGATTTCTAGTTTGCACATTGTGTTATCCCAGAACCGTTGGACATCCAGAATGCCATAATCCGTAGATAAGCGAATATTTCAGATATCATCATATCCTATTTAACGCCTTGTATCAAGTATTTCTAGTGAACCTTAGTTCAACTGATCTACTTTGTGAGCCGATACCAGGTCATTTGTAGTGTGTAAAATACATTAAACTACATATGACCTGTGCATATCTCTCCTGGTATATGGGTGCACCATGATTCCAATCACTTTTATAATTCATATCCATTGGTGACTTCAACGAGACTATTAAAACACCTCACAAATGAGTTTGGATTTAGACCAGTCTGTTAGATGTCTTAGAAATCTCAATTCCTAAGATATCATCTGCAATACTCATATCATTTCATATCGAAATGTTATTTCAACATACTCTTAGTCTCTAGGATCAAACTAGGACTACAACCTGTGAACGAGTCAGAATTACCTTTCATGTAGACACATTTGTCACACTCATTAATGGAGAAACCCTTCGATAGTAGAGTACTATCAAAGTTTCTGTTCCATTACTTTGGGGCCTGTTTCAGCTCGTACCAAAATTTGACAAGTCGCCAGAATTTCTTCTCCTGCCCTGGAACCACATACCTCTCGGATTGTTCCATATTCATTTCTTCTTCCACTTTCGGAATGTTGGTTTTCTAACTTCAGAGTCAATATTTCTGTTGTCAGATTCGTTATTTTTGTTTAAACTGAAATTTCTAGGACCAAAATGTAAACATTTCAGAACCAAAACGAAAGTTTAGGACGAAGCCCAACAGTCCACCAAACCAAGTCTCTGGTTAGGAAGGCTATCTCAACATCCATCCCACGCAGGACTATGGTGACCCTGGATATTAAGATATTTACAGGAGAGCACATGTCTAAGTAGCCGAGGCCTTATACTCGTCAGTAGATCCATCTACTTTGTACTCAATTTGAGTATCCACTTTTACAACCCAAAGGTTTTTTTTCCCGGAGGAAACGTCAACCATTACACAAGAATGGTTCTATTTGATGAAATCTTATGGTTTCTTGCCAAAGCAGTGCTTTTGGAGTTGACAATTATTTGTTAATTGTCCATGGTTCATTCTTAACCATATAATATAGAAGGCCTGGAATAAGTCTGTGTCCCCTCTTAGCTCAGTCTCGGTTCAACATCTAAAATCTCTGAGTTCTGTAGATCTGAAATCTCTAGTTTCGGACAGTCAGACACTCGCGGGTTCTTATTAAACTCAAGCAATTACTTCTTTTCCTTCTTAAGGAAAGTTATCTTAAAAAATTTTAGCATTCTTTGACACCAAGAGGGGATAAGCACTATTGTTATTTGCATATCCAGTAGATATGCAATCTACAGTCTTAGGTCCAACTTGACCTGTTTTGGTATTCCAACCTTTACCAAGCCACCCCACATCACAACATTTGTATGTGGGATACTTTCCAACTTTCACATGGAGGGTTATCCTTATCCTTATGTGCAGTTCTATTGAGAATCACATTAGCGGTCACGATCGTCTTGCCCCACATAACTTGGGCGTACGACACTGCGCTTGGCTAAGACTGTTAGACTGAGGTGAGTAAAGAACATTCGTTTGATGAACGATGCTTCACATTCTCCCCATTTATCACTACAAATTCCTCACTCTGTAGACTTAGTTGATTTTTAACTTCTACTTTGTAGCGCATAACCGCTTTAACAACTTCATCTTTGCTTTTCAACAAAATAAAGGATGCAAAATGTTGTACCATCGTCAATGATACTCACAACGTACTTATACCCCCGTCTATTTTGTACAAACTTAAAATCAACCATGTAGGTGTGACTAAGATCTAGAGGAGCGGTGCTTCTTTCGCTATTCCTTTGACGGAATGGAAATGTAATTTTGCCTCTTCGCCCACTTCACATTCATTTTGAGTGTTTATGTCGACAGAAGACAACAATCTCAACTCAGTTATCTTTTGAGTGACTTTCTATTTAATGTGTCTTAATCTATGATGGTATATATACACAGATTACAAATACATCATTCATTTTGCCACAGACATAGTGTACCACTCTTAGTTATTACAAACCTGTTAGACTAGACTCAAACCAGTTTGACCAACAGCGTCCCTGAAATCAAGTTTGGGACATGTATCACCTCGTTTTAGAGTGATCACATTCTCTTAAGTCCTTTTAAGGACAACCTCTCTAACCCATCTACTTTAAATGTGGCGTTGCATCACATGAGTAACTTCTTGCCCATGGTTAGGGCGTAACCGGATCATATAAGATCTAGATAATCTGCCTCACTCCAGTTGCCTTGGCAGACTGAGTGTCTAATTTCTTTTTTGCCTTTCTTTTTGCCTTCATATAATTTAAGACCTGGAAACTCTGGACCACTCCAGTCGCCCGGAGACTTTGTTCGACTGAGTGTCCAAAACTATCCTGTCAGATGAAGGATCTTCTGGGTGATAGGTTTGTCTTTAGTCATTTTTCCTTGTGATTGGTGCCCAGGGAATCTCTGGAGCTTACTTAAGAGTGATAACAGTTTTCGCACAGTCAATGGATCTCTCTCCTTCGTATGTGCGAACATACTTTACACACTTTTAATAATTACACCCAAAAGAACGGATCTTTTAAGTCTTGTTTCCAATAGCCCAATCTTTAAACGGAAAGGAATGTGAGATTAAACTTCTGGTTTTAAAGCATAAGGAACATAATTTTTTAGGAAAACCTTTTCATATTTCTAACTTTACTTTAAGCCCTTTAATCTCATTATTCACAAGGAAGAATAATGAACTCATACCTTTTGGATTCTGGCCCACGTCAGTCACTTTGTTGGACTGCGTGTCCAAATCCTTCTTACCATAAGATATAGGCATTATGCTACAAGATAGAACATCATCTCCAGCCTTCTCCTCTTGTCCCAGTTAATATCCTACACCTCTCGTGTGAGCTTTCTTCCACCACTCTCGGGAGCGGTGACACCAACTCTTTCTTGATCCTTAGTCGTATAGCATGACTATCAGCAGTGTCTTGAAGCTCATCATCAGATCCAGAGATCCCACCTTTGATGGAAATAGATTTGTAACTATCGTCAAAGAGTGACCTAAAACTAGGACTAGATTTGGAAGCACAGTTGTTGACAGAGACAGTGTTTGAACTGTTAACATAACTGTCAACCGAACTATTTTCAAGAAGTAAATCACAGCCAAATTTGGCACTATATCTGCTGACAAACATATTTCGAGCACTAATACAAATCTTGTCTTAAGATTGTTGGAAAACAATGAATGTAAGAGAATATTAACTAACTATTACAAGTGTTTCGAAAGGGTAAACTATCACGATTACAATAGCAACAAACTTGTAGCCAACAAGAATTGTGGCAACAACAAGTTTTGAGATCTTGATCTCATTCTTGTATGTGTCTTGAGTCTTTGTCTTCAACTGTCGAAACCTCCTTGATCTTGATAACCTAAAACCAAGAAACACTAAATCCCTACTTTTTACAACTGTATTGAGTCGAGTGTTAGCACTATGTCCTTAAGACAAGAGTGCCCCGTATATATCCTTTTACGTTTAATGGGCAATTATCTTCCAAAATAAAACAACATCAAACAAATGAGCAAAGAAAACTAAAGTGTTTACTAGAAGAAGAATCTTGAGTGTTTGAAAGTATGCTTAGAGATGAGAAGTTCAGAAAATCTGAGTGTAGGTATAGAGTTATGTAGTACATCTCCAATTGAGCCAAAGGCCTCAATATATAGTAGTGTAAGAGGGTCTCTTCAAGTGCTCATGTAATGGTCATTTAAATGTCATGTAATGGCCATTCAATCCACCAAGTAATGCAGACAAATAATGACTGATTTATGGAGGAAAAACTGACATCTTAATGCCCCAAAACGTCTCCATAATCAACCAAATTTTTGGACTTCCGTCGCACAGACACTGCCCACGAAGCTGCAACAATCAGAGCCGCGGCTCAGTAGAGCCACTGCCCATATGGCGTCGCGGCGATGGCCGATTAAGTCGCGACCGGCTCCGCTTCGACGTTACGCGCGACCTTCGCGACTCGCGCGCTTTCCGACTTATTTCATCTTACACTTCGAACACTTTTTCCTTCATTTACCAACGTGGAATACTTGTCATGTTGTCAATAACCGTACATCATTCTATGTCTCAAATGATTCACTTACGTATCAATATCTCTTTCAGTAATGAGATTTACGATATTTGGCACTACGTGTGTGGAAACGATAATTCCGACGTGCGGGATCCCAATTGTTTGAGTCATAAATAATTGAATAAACTTAATTTCACATTAGTAAATTTCCAACACTTGATTCATAAGGTTGATAAAGAATCAATTTTGATCACAATTCACACCTGTATACATAAAATTCCAGGCTATCCTGTACCATATTTTCCCTAATTTGTACCCAAATATAAGGACGAAACTGCACGTTCTTGTAGACATATAGTATAAGGCAAATTTCTATTACAATTATTCATCAAAGTTCCCCTCCATCTTTTTATGCAAAAGCAAGATTTGCTACTTGCAGATAAACCAAATATTCATGTGGTCCACTTTTAGCTCATTTTCTTTGTGATATTATTCATCTCCAATTCTTTAAACATTGCATAGGATAGGAATAAATTTTCAAATTCTTTTTAGGAAATTACTTGTTATAAAGCTCATACTCTTGAGTATATTTTGCTGATTCTACAACTAGAGGGGTTTCTTGGACTTACCCTCCTATATATTTGTTAAAAATAACATAAAGTTTAAGTGCCATATTCAAAGTCTTCATTACCTACATTGTATTCCATAAAAGAAGCTGGTAGCATGGAACAGTCAAGAAAGCAAGATGAATCAGAGTTCAATTTTAGAGAATGGGCTATTAAGGCTAAACTTAGCAGAGAAAAAAACAATTCAAGAAGGCATTCTGCATCTTGTATTAGAAGTTTTAGGGAAGAGGCAAAATCTTTTAGATCAAATGTCACCATTTCAAGCACTGCTTCCTCTCCTGGCTACACCTTAAGAGGTAACACCTTCCACTACTAAAAAATCTCTATTTTTCCACTGAAAAATATTTAGTGGTTATTTTCCATTGAATGTCAGCGGGAACAACCTAATTAATAGTGTTTTCACACTAAAAAATAAGAAGTTTCCTACGTTTCAATGGAAACCTGTTTCTCACCATGCGTTTTTCGAGTGAGCTAGTTCGGTGGAATGAGGTAGAAAATCATATTTTATAGCACAAATTCCCACTGAATGTCGATGCGAAAAACCTCTATTTCTAGCAGTGTTCTGAACACAGACGAAATCTTGAATTGCTTATAAAAATATCGTTTGGATTATTGTATCTCATAAAGTTCTAATGTTTTTGTACAGAGGAAATTGATCCATCAAAATATTCTTTTACCACTGCCCTGAAAGGTGAGTCATTTGAACATTTGAAGATGATTATTATGAAAGACAATTTTCATGTTTACAGAATTTTGTGCTTGTTCTTTTTTTTTTCAAGTGCAGCATTACAGGCAAAAACAATATACAGTTGGGAATACATGTCATCAGATGGTTTGGCTCTGCATTCAAAATGGAATGAAGCTGAGAAATACATATGCAATCCATATTCAGGGGAAGTTCCTTTGGAGTGTTTGTCCACAAAAATACTAAGTGGAAGATCATTTCAACAACCAAAAAGCAGAATTACCATCTCAGGACCTCTAATTTATCCTTCTCAGACTCAGAGTAGAGGACAATTCCAAACAAAGCAGCATGTAAAACCTTCTTTGCATACACATGATGTTGAAATCCAAATCCCAAGTGAAGGTATAAAATTACTGTATTTGTTAAGATGTGTGACTACTTCATCTCTTCACGTACGAGATTCTCTTTCACGAGCCATACACGTGAAAAAACTTTTTCTATAATGAATGATGGTGAGACTTGAGCTCAAAATCCGTTTGATATCATTTTGAAATATGTGATCACCTCGTCCAAAAGTTTAAGCTAATAAAATTAATTTTATACTAATATGTAATGAATAAGAGTGAGACTTGAAACTCAGTACCTCCAGCTATAGTACCATGTTTCTCATTTAAAAATTTAAATTATTAATGATAATATATTTTTATTTATTGAATTATATTACTACACTGTTAATGACATTAATATAAAACTATCCTTTTTCTCACAATGTTTTAAAAAAAATATATTTTTTCCTAATTTTAGACAAGAAAGAAGTTAACAATATAAGAGATGTGGGAACACAGAGCATTTCAGCACATGTAAGTTCAAACAGTCCAAGTCCTGCACCAACTCCATCAATTGAAGAAAGGTCTATAAAGCTAAGTGAGGGAGCTGATTCCTCACCTATGACTACTCCATCCATTAAAGAAATATCCTCAATGCACTGGAAAGCAGATGCTGCAGATCACTCACCTATCACTAGTCCAAAACTAAAATCTGACCAAGAGGTAAGCAATTTCATCCAAAACTCTGAATTAATCTTATCTTATGAAATGTTTGCATAATGCATGGTTTGCTACCGTCTTCATGCAGAACAATTTTACAGAAATTATGTATAGACCATTTCATAAAAAGTCTTGGTTCTAGTCTATGCATCTTCCTTAAAAAGGTTAGGATGCAAGTTTTATTAAGACTTAATAGCCTAATAATAGTTACTTCTTTTGTCACAATTTATCTGGTGCAATTCGATTTGCTCATAAGCAGTGTTTTAAAAGGAAGTTTAAGGACTCGCTCCGGGGCGGAGCACTGGCAAAACGCCCCAGGGTTCACGTGCGGGACTTAATTCCTGTGAGGCTTACGCCCTGAGAGTCCCTAATCACGCCTAACGTCCAATACTCGGGGCTCGTCTAACCGTTCTTACACAAATTATATGTTAAATTCCTTAATTAAAATTGTTGACTTCTTTAACAAATGAATGATACTTAATAGTTTTTCATCTATAGAAATAAGAAGATTGGTTTTAACTCAAATAACTAGTCATGGTATTGCATATTTACTATTTGAAAATATCGTGAGGGTGAATATCACTTAATATCTATTTTAAAAATACATAGCCGAATTGTATATTTTCACTTGTCAGATGTTTTTTGTCCTATGTATCAAGATTATCATATTTTATTATTTCGCTATTTGAAAGTAATTTTATTTTTTATTCACGAACGAGTTACGTTTTAATTATAATACTGATAAAGTTTATTGATTATTTGCTTATAGGGAGATAAAATGAATAGTACGATAGTAATATTGTTTTAAGAAATTGTGATATTTTCATTGTTTGAAAGATAATATGTGTCGAGTTGATTTGCATTTCATAATATCTTTTTTTATATTGTGTTGTTTATACTTGTAAAATTATGTTATATGTAATTACAAGTTGTACGTGGCGTATAGTGAAGTACTTTGATTAGTTTTTTTTGTGAGGATCAAGTGCGCGAGCACACACATATGTGTGTGTTTGTGTGTGTATTTTTAATTTATTTATAATTTTTTTTAATGTAATTTTACCTATTTAAAAATATTTATTATAATTATATTATTTTATTAAATATTAAAATTAAATAATAATAGGGCTTACGAGAAGCCAAGGCATATGTAAAACACCCTGCCTTTTAAAACACTGCTCATAAGTTTAGCATATGAGATTGATAGAGAATACATCACATCAAAATTTTAAATTTGGCTTGTCATATAGTTTTGAATTTAAGGGACTTCTGAAAACAACAATAAAAATTATACCTCAATCTCAAATAAAAATCATCACTAATTATGTTTCTCTATTTTATTCATCTCATGCTGTTGTATAGTATTATTTAAGATATTTTAAAATGAATAAAATGACACATAAATTGAAATAGAAAAAACAAACAGTAACGGTATCTCAATAATTCTCAAATTTGGACAATGTCCTATGTATGATCCAAGGATATGATCATAGTGGATGGGGGACAATAGTAACTGAAAGACAAGATTATCAAGATTGTCTGAATAACATGATATTGATAGACATAGACTATGCCCTAGTAATTGGTGGCGGGCTCCATAATTGGTCCCTGAAACTTCCATCAGCTTAATTCAACAAGCACATGTCAGTCACTTGCTTTTGTGGGCTCAAACTCTTAATTGTGTGGACAAGTGAGACTATAGCCTATTATCACATGTTAATTTATATCGATAGTGTAAAAACCAAGGCTGGCCAGTGGGCCGGGACGGGCCCACCGGGATGGGGTTTGGGGGGGTCGGGGCGGGGGCGGGGCTGAGAAAAGGGGCGGCAGTGGGGCGGGCTGGAGGGTGGTCGGGCGGGACCATACCATGTCCGCCCCGATCCCGGCCCCGTTGGGTAGTCGGGGCCTGTCGGGGCCTGGGTCGGGACGGGACGGGTTGGCGGGTTTTTTTTTTTAATTTTTCACTAAATTAAAAATAATAAATTACTAAGTACTAACAAAGTAACATTAAGTATAACATATACTTGTCATATTATAGACTTATAGTATTATAATTTATAATATATTTATAAAGTATAAACTATAAACTATAAAGTATAAACTATAAAGTATAAAGTATAAAGTTATAATTTATAAACTAAATAATTAAACAAAGACAAGAATAGTGTAAAAACATCCCAAGAAATTTGTTTTTGTGCCTTTTATATTATTAATTTCATTGAAATATCAAATATACAAGATTCAAAATTACATTGTAGTGTCTTGTTGTTGAAAAAATTGCAAAAGAGTGAAAGACATAGAAAAATTTAAAAATTGCAATGAAATAAATTACCAATTTGAAAATATTTTTCTAATTTCTTTATAATTTCTTGTGGTTCTTGGTTGGAATTGGTATATCTTGATCAAATTGTTCCACGCCGCTACTCATGCCTTCGAGATAAAATGTCGTTGTAGTTGTCGCCATCTTCTTCGTTAATCTCGTTGATCGCACTCTCCTTCGCCTCCGCTCAGTATCCAATCTCTGAATAGTACCGCCATCTCCAAGCCGTCTCCGCTAATGAGTGTCAGGTTTCCTATTTGAAATCTCGCAGAAAAGCGCTTCGATCGATGACGCAATGTTCAAAATATCTCGCCATCATTGAAAGTGTCGAAAATGTCTTCTCATTCGCTCCAATATTTCAGCAAGTCTTCCTTTCCTTCTTCATTGATAATCGCTTGGTAAGGTAAATTACCCGCAAAATAAAAACATCGAACTCACTAATTTGGTTAGCACCGCTACCACCGCACATTTTATTTCGAGGCTTTCAATAGAATTAATATTAGGCCTAGCCACGTAAACCGCTTGTCGTTTTTAGGTTGTGTTGAAGAAGAAGATGATACAAAAGTCGGTTGGTTACTAGCACTTTCTTGCTTGGTAATGCCGATATACTTTTTGCATTCATCTTCTACGCTATTCAACACTTCTTCTAGCGTTAGTTCAATGGTGGTTCAACATTTAAATTTTTGGGAGGTGGTAGTACGTCCATACATGTATATATATTTTCAATAAGACTTTTACAACCCTCTACTTTAATAGTCGGGTTTAAAGACCAATAATATAAATAGGGGAATAGGAATAAAATATTTTTAATTTCATAAACATTTTTTTAATAGTATGATAAGCGAGTTTTTCCATATATTCTTTAAGTAAAAATATTATAGCTATATAAAACAACATAGTTGAAATAGTAGGATAATATAAAGTAGAAAATTCTTTTGTTGCTCGTTGAAAATTTTCTAAAAATACAATAAGTTCTCTAATTTTCTCCCAATCGATTCACAATCATATCATTTGGATTTTGATTATGGGCGTTAAAAAATAAAGTAATAGGTTTTCTATAGTCATAAGCAACAACTAGTTGGTCATATAAAGAATTCCACCTAGTTGGTACTTCTTCTGAATTTTTCAGAAGATAGTCCACAATCGTGGCAAGTTTTTTATATTCTTTTCTTTGTTGAATTCTATTATTTTTAAAAATAAAGTGTATAGCAAATTGTATTTTTCAAGAATATCTTGAAAAAGTGAAAGACCATCCTTTACAACTAAGTTATAAATATGGCACATTTGATATGAAAATGTTTTGGAAAAGACGGAGTTAAAACATTTCTTAAAATACTAATAGCGAATTGTTAAGATGCATTATCTAATGTAATACTCATAACTTTATCGGTTATTCCGTAATAATCGATCGAATAAATATTTTCAAATAAACTCACCAGTGTGCCTACTATCTATATATCTATATGCTAAAATACGTTTTTGCATAGACCATTTATAATCTATCCAATGACAGGTTACCGTTAAATAATCATGGTCGTTAGTACTACGACCTATATCAGAAGTTAAAGCAACTTTGCAATTTAAATGATATAATGCATAACGTAAATATTGTTGATATTCATGTGCAAATTTAAATACATCTCTTTTAACAGTTGATCTAGGAAAACCTTTATAAGCAGGATTATACATATCTCTAATATAATGAATAAAACCAGAGATTCAGAAATGAAAAAGGCAAACCCTCCACAAAGAACTAATTTTGCTAGTGCTTCCTATCTTTATGTTTATCATATTTAGGGCCTACAACTCCCCACATAGGGTTAATTTGACCTGTACTTTCTCCAGACGATAGTATGTGAACCTTGTCCCGATTGAGAAGACGTTTGTTCACCGCTTTTTCAATCATGTATTGGGCATGCAAGGCTTTGTGTTTTTGCAACAGTGTCTTCCTAAACCCCGTCCCACCATGACCTTGTCCAGCTTTTAAAAGAATAAACATTTTTACAAGTTTTACATACAATACTTGATTAGCTACGTCCTCACAAAATATTTCCATACAACCGATTTTAATGGTCGTTTTGCCGGACCTCGTCTCATAGTAGGGGGGATAGGAGGCATTTCACTAGTGGGTGTATCATCATCTTCATTAATAGGTGTATCATCAACTAGAGTGTCATCTAAATTAAAATCTTCTTCAATTTCAGGATAATCATTTGTGTCAAGATCATATGGTATTTCAGGAAACATTTCAGGATCTATAAAATCATCTTGTCTAGGAATAACTGAACAGAATACTAGAAGAAGTACCTTGCCCTTGTTACCACCCCTACTGAAGTTAAGCGACCCTTACCCTTACCCAACATGCCTCTTAGTCCTTTCATTTTAATTATGCTAATAAATAGTTAAAGATAATGAAATTAAATGTGCTAAATGAAATAAAGACAAAATAATAATTTAATGAGAGAACGACTGTACCAAACGCCGACGTAGAGTCGACGTGTAATCGAGAGGTTGAAAATTGAAACTTTGCTCGATAGATAATCCTCAAGCTAGTTGCCAACTTCACTCCCAATTCTCAAATTAATAAATAGATTGAATATGTAGACAATGTTGTATAGAGAATTAGAGATTGATTGAGAGATTAGAGAGTAGAAAGATTTGTGAAAATAATAAGAGGAATGAGGTATTTATAGGGGTTAAAAATAAATATAAAGGGGTAGGGGTTGGGGAGGGGAGGCCTAAAATGGCGTTGTCAACGGCCAAATAAATGGCCGTTGGACAACGCTATTTTGTGCAAAGGTCGAGCGGGATTTGGGGCGGCTGGGCGGGCGGGATCGGGGCAAGCGGGTCGCTGGCGGGACCATACTGTCCCGCCTTGCCGAGCCCCGGTCCCGCTTTTTTTTTTTTTTTTTTTTAATACCGGTGTCGTGTCGGGGTCGGGTCGGGACCGGGACGGGGTCGGGTCGGCCCGGCCCACTGGCCAGCCCTAGTAAAAACCTCTTAAGTTAGGGTGTGTTTGGTATGAAGGAAAATGTTTTCCTAAATAATATTTTTTTGAAAAATCAGTAGGTTTTTTATTTATTTACTATAGTATTTGGTAAGCAAGTAAAAAAATATTATCTCAGGAACATTTATACGTAATCTAGCAATATATTATGAAGGTGAGATAGGGGGTTCAGGGATGGGATGATCAAGGGTAGGGAGTTGGGGGCATTTGGTGGGTGGGAAGGATCATGAGATAATGTATTTGAAATGTCACTTAAGAAACTTATTTTTTCTACTTTCATTAGTGAAATTATTTTTTTCATTTTTAAGAAATTTATTTTTATTAAGAAAATATTTTAACTAATCAAACGTGAAATATTAGAAAACATTTACCAAACACACCCTTAGTGTATATAGCTTAAACAATTTAATTAAAATCCAAGAAAAGAGCCTTGCTGACACAAAATTAATTCAACCGTGCATTGATTTCAGGATCAGGTTCAAACACTTCTGACATTGATAATGTGTATATATATAGGTGGAAGTGAAAGAAACAGGAGAGAAAGTGAAGCAGAGGTGCAGACAATTAGGTGGGTGCTTGTCATGGAGGAGTTTGTGGATGAGAAGAACAAGGCAGAGAGAGAAGCATAAATCAAGAAACAACAACATTTTCTTTTCCATATAAAGAGTAATTTAACATGTCCTTGCTTGGCCCTTTCTAATTTCTTAGATTCTAGTATATCTAGGACGGATTTTAAATTTATATGATATAAAATCTCCGAATTAGCAAAAAAAAAACAATGTAACATGTGTATTCTAATACCTTGTAAGTTATTTTATTTTTATTTTTCAGATTATTCATTACATTTATTATTTTTAAGTCAGGGTTGCTCAACTGCTTCTGGTCTAGTATTGGTACTCCTTAACTCAAATATATTTGTATGCTATTATTAGCTTCGTATGCAGGGCGGATCATACCTTGGGCCAGTCTGGGTCCTGGCTCATCCCTATTTAAAAAAAAAATGACTACTAATATTGACCCATTGTCTTTCCAAAAAATAAATATTTAACATATTGAAAAATTATGAAGTCATTACTCTAAACCGCGTGCGTGGGTGAAGAATTGCAATTTTCAGCGACACTGCGACAACAAGTAGAACGACAACGAAAGCTTTCTTCTCCAGGTGTGTAGTATTCTCTTTATTATTTTATTAGGTTATTTGAAGGTTTTGTAAATAAATTTTTTGGGTTTAATTTGGATTGTTAATTATGATTGCAAATTAGAGAAAAATTAATTTTAAACCAATTCTTTTATTGATTGGGTTTGATGAATTGTTAGAAATATTTAATTTATGATAGTAATATTGTGGTCCCAATTCAATTTTAGTTAGGCGATTGGTTATTTTAAATGTTTGATTTTTTTGTCAGATTTGAGAATATTATACAAATGTCAAAACACAAAAGAATTAGTTCGTTCTTTAAAATAAAAGAACCCACTAAACCTTTGGAAAATGATGCACCTGTGGTAAATGAACATGTTACAAATGTCGGGGTTTCAAGTGAACGAGAAACTTCAAAGCGCGCTAGGCCAAGAGAGCTTAGTATCAATTCTATTAATTATGATCTCGTTGAGCGAGCTCAAATTTGGGAATATCCTTTTGGCCAACGTGATGAAGTTAGACGTGCTCATATCAATGAAGGTCCTTATCACCCGGATGAAAAATATATTTTCCCGTATTCAGGTCCCGTCGGCCATCAAAGAAGTTGTCAACATCATTGGTTTATAATCTTTACATGGTTGGATTATTCAAAGTCAAGGGACAAACTTTTTTGTCGTCCATGTTTTTTGTTTAATAGTCCGGGCAATTTAAAAGTGTTCACAGTTGATGGATTTCAGAATTGAAAAAGGGTAGGTGGAAAATATTGTGCTTTCTTGACTCACCCTATTTTAGTCGGCCTACCCTATGATTATTTCGTTAGTCCGCCCCTGTTCGTATGTTAAAACAAAATATACAATGAAATATTTATATACCATCAATCCTCTATAACAATATTTCACTGTAATGAGTATTTAAGTTTGTTTGTGGAATATATTAAGTATTTATGTTATGTTATATTATATATTTTCAATAACAATATTTTATTTTAATAATTAAAAGATATCCTTGTCTCCGTCAAGGGCATATTTAGTTAGGGATGTCCAGTGGACCGACCCGTTCCGATCCCGCCCCGCATCCCGACCCACCCCATCTCCCCTCCTCCATCCCGACCCCCCGCAAAAATAGCTGTTGCACAACGACCAAATTTAGATTTTGGCCGTTGTGCAACGTCTATAACAACCATTTTGGCCCCCCACCCCATAAACACCCTACCCCCTTAATATTTATGTTTAACCCCTAAGTTAATATATTTACACTTTAACTCTATTTCTCAACTATAAATACCTTATTTTCCTCTTCATTTTTCTCACAAGTCTTCCTACCATCTCTCTAATCTCTCTATCTATCTTTCTACAAGTCTACATTGCTTATTAAATATTTTATTTGTTAATTTATATCAAAGTTCAAAAATTGGGAGAGAAGTTGGCAACTAGCTAGAGCATCATCCATCAAGCAGAGTTTCAATTTTCAACCTCGATTACACGTCGACGTTACGTAGGTGTTACCAACCTTCGTTCCTTCTTTAAATTATTATTGTTACTTAATTTTAATTATTGTACTTAATTTCATTATCTTTAATTATTTATTTGCATAATTATAATGAAACACATTTGACGTTTTATTTCTGGTAGAGGTACTAGGGATAAGGGTGCATCTTCTAGTAATCTTATTCCTAGTCCCGATGATTTCTCTCATATAGATGAAATTATTTTTTTAATGATATTAATATACCATTAGATCATGAGGTATATTATGCATCTGAACCAGACTTTAATTTTGAAAATGAATTAGACGATAATGTAGATAACACACACTAGTGCACCTCCACTTCAAGCTCAGACTCAGTCTCAGCCTGAAACTCAAATTGGAATGCCTCATATTCCCCCTAGTATGAGTCGAGGTTCGAGACAACGAAAATTAAAACCACATGCATAGGAATTTTTTGATAGGGACACTTGTTGACACCCAATTTTGACTCATCTTTTGGTTATTTGTTGCAATTTTAATTATTTTTAGATATCACATTTTATCATCATTTTTCGCATTTTTATATAATAATCATATTTTTACCTAATATTCTATGTTTTTTTTTTCACAAAATGACATCGCATCTTTTATTTTTAAATTAAGCATTAGGTCTTTCTTAATATTATTTTTATTATTATTACACCGTCATTTTATTTTAATAATTTACATCTCTTTAAATAATTTTATTTTTAAAAAATAAATCCTTTTGTATTTTTATCCAATTTCATCAAACCAGTCCAATCCGAAGCCCAATTCGGATCAACCCAAAACCAAATCCAAACCCAATTAATACCATTTTTACTTTCCCACCAGAAATCAAACACCCATTATTATAACCCCCAAAAAATAAACACACTTTTACTCTCCCAAATCAAACCCTACTTTTCATTTTACCCCAAAAAATCTAAAACCTAAACCCTAATCCTACCCTATAAATAAAATATTACCCTCCCATTTCTCTCCCAACTTTCATCAGTCGCACTTCACATTTTTAATACCCTTCCTCTTTCTTTTTTAATTCCCCACAACCGTCACTGCTCATTCACCTTTGACCTCCCCGTCGACTTCACCGAGTCTCGGTGAACACCCCAGTTAATCTCCACCTACCACTAGAGAACCATGCCAAATCCATACCTTTTCTCCATCATTTTCCACCACACTGTCGACCATCACTGCTCCAGTGAAACTCCCGTAAACACCACTCTGGACAAGATTGTATTTTTAGTGTTGCTTCGGTGAAAATCGTCGAAGCAACGTCGTGCTTCCCCATTCTTGTTTTGCCGTTGTTCCGCCGAATTTGACTACCGGCGGCGGTACACTATTTCGACTGTCTTTTATTGACTCATTGTTTTATTTTTGTGTTTATATTTGTTCTGTGTATTTTTGGGTTTCCGATGAGCTAGATTCCTCAATTTGTGAGTTGCCGCCGGAGCTCCGACTCCGACGACCGTTGGTTACTTCTTTACTGTTTACTGTTTGTCGGACTGAGTTCTCGATTTCGTGTCTGGATGGAATTTAAAAATTCTGGCGACCTCTGTTGGCTATTATTTTTGGTATCCATTGGTCGTTTTGGTTTGTTGGACTGATTTTTATGACTTTTGGTTACTGGCCAGAATTTAAAAACTCCGGCGACCTCGCGTTGTCAATACCGTGCATTCTGAACTGTTTTGCCCCCTTTCTAATGTTTTGTCTTATCGCCGGAGTTCCAACTCGCGCCGATCGTTACCGATTTTGTTTCTCGCTCGTCGTTGGATCGATTTTGAGACGATATTTACCCGTTATTTTATTAAACTGATTTAGAACAAATGCTACACTGTTGGTTAACTGATTTTGAACATATACTACACGCTGGCGATGAAAAAGTTATCCGTCGATTTTTGAGGCCTCCACAGTTGCAAAGACGAAAATAAAATCTTCTGGGCAATGATGATTTCTTCCACATACACCAGATGCCAACATGCGCTGGCAGGAGGAATTCTCGCAGCCAGACTTGTTTGTGATGTCCCACTTTTTATATATCTGAGCCCTCCGTAAATCAAAACTATTATTGTTTTGCACGGATATGAAGGCTTTATTTATATTTTTTTTTATTTCTAACTGTTTTGTTTTTACAGCTTGTGAAGAAACGCGCTAAAGAAGACAATCGAGATTTTATTTCTTTTATTGTTGTATTTAATTTTTATTTTTACTTTATTTTGTATTGCATATTGTAATTTAATTCATTGTACTTGTATAAATATTGAAATGCTTAGAATAGGTATACTTAGAATTAATAAATCAAAAAGAGATAGATTAAAATCGGAAACCCGACGCTAGTTTTATTTTTTCTTAGGCTCGTCAAGCATGTTTCAAAACGCCTCTAGTTTATTTATTTTGTCATTGCATCTTTTAATTCATTATTTACAATATTTGTTTTAGTTAATTTTGTATCTAAAAACTGTCTTTCCTTTAGCATAATAATTAACCTAGGTTTGATCGGATAACTGCAAGTTGGCGGATCTTAAAGGATGTCTAACCCCTTCCATTTAGGATAATAAAGAACCCTTATCCAGAATCTCATTTCGCAGACCATTAATTGGAGATCAATTGTAGTATTTTTATTTCAATAATTCAAGTGTCCTAATTCACATAACTAATTAGGTGACGACTCCTCAAAAACAAGCATTTTGCTCCATCCAGGGAACCGCGCCAAAGAACAACGTTGTGGATACCGTTCAGACCCTGCGGTAAAAAATGGGCGCGACATCATGGCGACTCCACTGAGGATATCAGGTTCTTGACCATCGCAAATCCAGGTTAATTAAATATTGTGCTTTACTTTGCTTTTATATTTGTTGTAAATGCTTAAATTGTTTACTTTTAATTTTGTAATTAACTGCTTTAATTGCTATCTCTTTTACTGCTTTCCCTAAATTGACATTCCGCTCATAGTTCCTCCCTTTCGGAAAATTCACACTATCACACACACCGTTTGAATAGCCATATGAGAATCTATCGTGAGGGTGGGATAAAAGGCGTTAAACCCCACTCATTTTAGAAATCTATTCAAAATACACGCGAGGTGCGCTTTGTGCACTAGCAAATTTCTTTCATAAAACCTAAATCTAAGAGAGTTGACATATATGTGGAGTGTTTGGTCCAACCGGTGGCCGCGTAGCCTTCTCACTCGAGTCTTCGCTCGGAAAACTTGTGTTTAGTAAGCCAAATCTTAGAAGCTTAAGATAGAGCTATACCACCCTTTACACTAAGTCATGCACGCATATACCTTAGGTGGGTCGGTCCTTGGTATCGACGCCACAATTAGGAAAATATCAAACTTGTCGACGGGTTTCACAACCCAAAGACCAATCATCATATTATGTGTAGCGTGATAATGATAGATGAATCCAAGTTTAAACATGACATGCAAAAATTGGAAAATGCATATTCAGTTGTCGTCATTTCCAACAATAGCATTACAGTTTGACGGCATGAACCAATCTATCATAATCTCGCATATCTGGCGTTTAGGCAGACCTTTGGCATAAAAGAGGTCTCATGCATATTAGGGCACACGCTTAATTCACATGCTTTTTGCTTACTATTGTTTGTCGCTAGCAACTTTGTACATATTATTTAAAGCAATAAATATCCTTTCAACTCTCTACATATCATGTCATATTCTTGCAACTCCGGATACGAGCATTTACATTTTGCACTTTTTGCTATAACATTACAATCAGGACTTCTACTGCGTAAATCGCTCTTGAACAGCGCGACTTGAACCTTGTGAAACATCAACCTCCAGTCCGGTCGAATCAATCAGGGGAGTCTTTTACTATATTGTCACATCCCTACATTGTATTATTTTTGTGACTTTCCTACTCACCCATTTGTCATATATTTTGCAGGAAGACCGTCCTCGCAAACAGTCGAGGACGGTCGTTAAAAAACACACAAAAAAAAAGAATCAAATTAAATCAAATCACAGAATGATCGGGAGTTATGTTGACTGAAAGAAGTCGGCCAATACCAAATTAAACGAGGCATCGTTCTTGGTTTTTCTATACTTTTGTATTTTCATACATATTTGTAAATTAATTGATATACTTAGTTTTCGTTACATAATTTCTTTACATTACACAACACATCTCCCGAACTACGCGTGTCTGATTCTCACCACACGGTGTGATACGTAGACAACCCATCTTGGATTCGGCACCAAATAAAAAAATATAATAATAATAATAATGATAAAAATAAAAGAGATGACATATTTGGTTCACCCATGCATTTCATTCATTCTATCACATACATTCATTTTTTCATTATATTCATCCTATCACGAACATTCATTTTTCATTACATTCATTCTATCACGGACATTCATTTTTCATTACATTCATCATATCATGTACAATCATTTTACTTTGCATTCATTCTATAGTGGACAATCATTTATTTTGCACAACCTTTATTCTTATCATCCTATCATATATGAATTCTTTTTAAGCATACATTTATAGCATATCTGAACGAACTACGCACACCTGATTCTCATCAAATATGAGATACGTAGGCATCCCTACTCGGGTTCGGTACCATTTATTCAAAAAATATAAAAATATTTGATTCAAAAAGCATAAAAATTTCAAAAAAAATACAAAAAAAATTATTTTAAGTATCATTGTTTGACTTGGTTGATACCAACACAATTATGAGTGTGCATAGGAAAGAACAAGTAATAATCAGTATGAGCTTACTTCGTGGTAAACCATAAATTATTTTGGTACCTCTCACGCATACCTATAATGACATTGTCGTGCATACTTTAAAGATAAGAGCGAAATCAACCTCATCATTTCATGTGCATTGTGTGGTGAGTTTTAGAATAAGTTCAATTGCATTGCATTGTGATCTAGAACTTGGCCTGAATGTTTGTTGAGGCGAAATCATGAGTAACACTCGGTATAAGAAATGATCGTAGGCTTTCTTTGATCCGTTTGAGCCTTTTCAGCCTACCAAATAACATTATCTGTAGCACTCCGCCTTTGAGCCTAAAGCCTATTCTTTTGACAACCACATAATAAGTCTATACCCTTTCTGAGTGCATACACGCACTATCCCTCTTTTGGCCCTGTTGACAGTCAATTTTGACCCGTTTTTTGTATATTTGTTGCAATTTTAAGTATTTTAGCACACCACATTTTAATCGTTATTTTGCATATTTTTACATAATATTCTATGTTTATTTCTTCACAAAAATGACATTGCATCTTTTATTTTTAAATTAAGCATTATGTCGTTGTTAATATTATATTTTTATTATTGTTACACCGTCGTTTTATTTTAATAATATTTGCATCTTTTTAAATAATTAATTAGCATCCCGTTTTACTTTTAATTAGGCATTAAACATTTCTTAAATATCGTTTTATTATTATTATTATCGCATCGGCATTTGTATTTTATAATTTTGCATCTTTTTAAATAAATAATTAACCAGCCTTGCATTTTTGTCAAACCAAATTACCCAAGACACAATTGGAATCAGTCCAATCCAACACCATTTTTGTTTTCATCCAAACACTCTTTAATCTCCCCCCTAAATTTTAAACCCCACTTTTCATCTTTCCCCCCCAAAACAATACCCCACTTTTCATTTCCCCCCCCAATACCTAACCCTAATCCTACCCTATAAAACAAAACACTTCCCCCCCTTTCATTTGGACCCCAGCCGCAACTTTAAACTTCAGCCCTCTCTCGTCACTCTCCCTCAACTCCCATTCCCTCACTCTCTCCTTCACCAGCAGCCCTCTCCCATCGACCACCCCCCTGCCCTCTCACCCCCGTCTACCTCCACAGCAGCCGCCATCATCGCCGGAGTTCAGAGCTCCGGCGAACCTCACCATTATTCCGTCGACGCCGACAAATTTCATCTCTACATCACCGCGAACTCACCCCATCGCCGCCTCCCTTCGCCGGAGCTCCAAGCTCCGGCGAAGCCCCCTTTTAACACCCACATCATCTACCTCACCCTCTCCCGTCGACCACCACCATTAAAACCTAGCTCACTCTCCCGTCGTCGCCGCCTCACCCTCTCAGCCCTAACTCCCGTCGACCACCCTCCTTGTCCCTCAACCACTCGCATACATACAACACCAAAGAACACCGTCGCGAACCACCATTCCATTTCCGTCGCTGCCGCCATCGTCGAGCTCCACCTGATCGAACCGTCGACCTTGAACCACTGTTCCAGCGTCGACACGCAACCCCCTTCCCGCTGCCTTTTCGTGTTGTTAACTCCGGCAATAGCACTGTTTGTACCTCTTTTGTTGGCTATGTCGGAAACTGATTTGATTTCTGTTTTGGTCATTCGCCGGAGTTGTAGAAACTCCGGCGAGCTCTACTGTTTCCGTGCATTTTACTGCTTCCGGCGGTTGCTTCCGGCGAACCGCTGATGTGTTACCGTTTCAGGAACTGTTTTGACATTTTTGCCCTTTAACTGGCTTTGTATTATCTTGAATTTTCCGGCGAGTTTTGTTGGCTACTCCACTGTCTTACCGTTTGTTGGACTGATTGTGGTTATTGGTTGGACTGATTTTCGTCATCTTAATGGGCTGATGCTGGACCATTTTCGTTGCTATGTTGTCATTTATTCCACTGTTTGGCTGCCCTTTGTTGTCCACTGATTTTCTAAGAATTGCTTACTATCCGCTGGATGCTGGACTGATTTTTAGGCTATTTTTGCTACATTTTTTGCTGGTTTACTGATTTAGAACAAATATTACACTGTTGGTATTTTACTGATTTGAACAAGATGCTACACTTGTAATGGCCGATGAAAAAGTTATCCGTCGATTTTTGAGGCCTCCACAGTTGCAAAGACGGAAAATAAAATAAATGAAGCTTTCTGGGCAAGGATGATTTCTTCCACTTACACTGGATAACCAACATGCGCTGGCAGATAATTCTCGCAGCCGCAATTGTTTAGGCTGTCCCACTTTATATATTTTTCATATCTGAGCCCTCCGTGTTTAAAACTATTATTGTTTTGGCGCGGATATGAAAGTTTTATTTATTTTATTGCTTTTAATAATACTGGCTGATGAAGGAATCTCCGTCTGATTTCCAAGGTCTCCTCTGTGCAAAAGACAGATTTATTTATATTTTTGCTTTACTTATTAAATTCCTGTCATTACTTTAGAATTATTTATTCTGATACTAACATTTTTACTAAGTGTTTATGCAGGTAGCCGGAGATCATCTTGTGCAGAAAGCCTAAAAAGGGCTAAAAGATGTCCCGGAATGTTATTTTATATCGCATTTAATTTAGTTTTATTATTGTGTAGTGCACTTTATTTTAATTATAAATGCTTAGAATAGGTAGAATAAAAAGAGCAATAAATAATTAACCTAAGTTTGAACGAACAACCGCAAGTTAGCGGATCTTGAAGGATGTCTAACCCCTTCCCTTTAGGATAATAAAGAACCCTGATCCAGAATCTCACTAATTTCGCAGACCATTAAATGGAAGTCAATTGCAGTATTTTTATTGCAATAAACTAAGTGTCCTAATTCACTATAATAATTAGGTGGCGACTCCTTAAATACATTTAGGAATCAACCATATGTAGCAGTAATCCCGTTTCCGACTCCGGTTAAAATGGGGTGTTACAGCATGGCGACTCCGCTGGGGATATCAGGTTCTTGATCATAACATACTCAGGTTAATTAAATATTGCACTTTATTTTTGCTTTTATATTTGTTGTAAATATTTTATATTGTTTGCTTTTATTTTGTAATTAACTACTTTAATTGCTACATTCTTTTATTGCTTTTTTTAAATTGTCATTCCGTTCATATTTCCTCCATTATGGAAAATTAACACTATCACACACTACACGCGAGGTGCGCTTGGTGCATCAGCAAAATTCTTTCTTCAAAACCCAAATTTAGGAGAGTTGGTAATAGACGCGGAGAATCCGGTCCAACCGGTGGCCGCGTAGCCTTCTCACTCGAGTAGTCCGCTCGGGAACCATTGTGTCTAGTAAGCCAAATCTTAGAAAACTTAAGATAGAGCTATACCACTTTTTATTAAGTCATGCATGCATAAACCTTAGGTGGGTTAATCCTTGGTATTAACGCCACAATTAGAAATCCACCAAACTTGTCGACGGGTTTCACAACCCAACGACCCATTAGCATACTATGTGTAGCGTGATGATGATAGACGGATCCAAGCCTGGTCATGACACGCCAAAGTTGGAAAAAGTGCACCGTCATTTGGTCGCCATTTCCAACAAAATATTGTAGTTTAACGGCTTGGACCTATTTATCATAATCCCGCATATTTGGCGTTTAGGCTCACCTCTGGCATAAGGGAGGTCCCAAGCATATTAGGGCACACGCTTGATTTGCATGCTTTTTGTTTACTATTGTTTGTCGCTAGCAACTCTGTACATATTATTTAATGTAATAATTACCCTTTTGTGATTTCGGGCTCGAGCATTTGCATTTTGTACTTTTGCTGTCACATTGCAATCAGGACTTCATCACGTAAATCACTCTTGAATAGCGCGACTTGGACTTTGTGAAGCATCAACCACCAGTCCGGTCGAACCAATCAGGGGAGTCTTTGACTATATTGTCACACTTTTGCATTTTATTAATTTGGTCATTTTCCTACTCACCTATTTCTTATATTTTTTGCAGGAAGGTCGTACTCGCAAACAACCGAGGGCGGTCGAAAAAAAAAGAAAAAAAATGAGTGTTAGTTATGTTGATTAAAAGAAGTTAGTCTATACCAGATTCAACGATACATCGCTCTCGATTCTTCTTTACTTTGTATTTTTATTCATATTTGCAAATTCAATTAATATGTTTAGCGTTGATTGCATAGTTCTTACATATCATGCATTTTTCACCATAATCATTTCCGAACTACGCGTGTCTGATTCTCACCACACAGTGTGATACGTAGGCAACTCATTTTGAGTTCGACACCACAAAAATAAAAACCAAAAAATAAAAAATGCATTTCTCACTAATGCATCTCATTCATCATGTTCTCGGGCATTCATTTTTCGTTACAGTCATTTTTTGCACTCGTCCACAGTGGACAATCATTTTCTTTTGCATAGCTTTACATTGTCATCCTTTCATTGATAAATCTTTTCAAGCATACATTTTATTACATATTTGAATGAACTACGCGCACCTGATTCCCTCGGCGGGATACGTAGGCAGCCCTATTCGGGTTCGGTACCCTTTATTCAAAAAAAAAAAAAATTTGCTTATAAATACAAAAAAAAATGTTATTAAAAAATACAAAAACATTTTGTAAGTATTATTTTTTGACTTTGTTGATACCAACACAGTTATAACTGTGCATTAAAAAAAAAAATGATAATCAGTATGGGTTGACTTTGTGGTAAACCATAGATTCTTTTGGTACCTCTTATTCATACCCGCAGATGACATTGTCTTGCATGTTTCCAAGATAAGAATGAAATCGACCTCATCGTTTCATATGCATTGTGTGGTGAGTTATTTGAATAAGTTCAATTGCATTGCATTGTGATCTAGAACTTGGCTTGAATGTTTGTTGGGGCGAAATCCTGAGTAACACTCGGTGTAGGAAATGATCGTAGGCTTTCTTTGACCCGTTTGAGCCTTTTAAGCCTACCAAATAACATTATCCCTAGTACACCCCTTTGAGCCTAAAACCTATTTTTTGACAACCGCATATTACACCTATACCCTTTCTAAGTGCGTACGCACTATCCCTCTCTTGGCCCGACCTCCTCGAGTGCTTTAGAAATGTGCAAGTGGCTGACAAAATTCTAGCTGAAGTTTGCAAAAAAAAAAAAAAAAAAAAGTCAGTCTCAAAAAACAAAAAACAAAAGCAGAGACGACTTAACACAAAGAGAAAATCAAAAGCCCAATATAAAAAAAAAGGGGAATATATGACCCCGAAAAAAAGGGGCTCGAAATGAAAGATTCAAAAGAAGTCAATGCAAAAAACTGAGACAAAAAGAAAGCAAGTCAGCATCAAAACGCACAAATATCAAGCACGGACATAGTCCAACTCTCGAGGAAGGATTAGTCACTTTTTACCCAAATGATATCCATTCCTTGCCTCAAACCTACATTACAAGCCCGTGACAAGCCCTACATGATCTTATACTGAGGGTTCTCACATTAGTGGATACTTACATGACGGCCAAGCCTATGGTATCACAACTGCATGCATTGAACATCTTTTTGAGTGTGAGCGTAATTCTCTCAACGTCCCAAAATTCAAAATACTGCAATATGTGTGAGATAGGACCTTCTTTCAGTGAGGCATTTGAAACGTGAGATTACGTTTAGTTCGAAACCTTGGATGCAAGCAAGTGTGTCGACACTCAGGTATGTTTGTGGTACTATCTGAAACTGTGTGAATTACACCAGAGTCAATCTCGGTTAGACTGAAAACAATAAAAGAACATCCTTATGCACAATACTAATTGTTGGTATCAACTGGAGTCAGAACGTAATGTCGTCTTCCATTTTTCGTAAAAACAACAAAATGCATATTACATAAAAATCATTTTGCATCACGAACTACGTCTTGACCTGATTCTCTCAGCGGGATACGTAGGCGGCCACATCGGCTTCGGTCCCACAATATTTTAAAATCATAAAAAATTCTTATTTTTGCATCACGAACTACGTCTTGACCTGATTCCCTCAGCGGGATACGTAGGCGGCCACATCGGCTTCGGTCCCACAACATTTTAAAATCATAAAAAATTCTTATTTTTGCATCACGAACTACGTCTTGACCTGATTCCCTCAGCGGGATACGTAGGCGGCCACATCGGCTTCGGTCCCACAACATTTTAAAATCATAAAAAAATTCTTATTTTTGCAGCATGAACTACGTCTTGACCTGACTCCCTCGGGGGGATACGTAGGCGGCCACATCGGCCGGTCCCACAACATTTTAAAATCATAAAATTCTTATTTTTTGCGGCATTGAACTACGTCTTGACTGACTCCGGCGGGATACGTGGCACCACATCGCTTCGGCCACACCGCCGTAAATATTTCTTCCTTGTTTCTGCACATGACTCGATTTTGTCCATTGGAGAGTTTAGCATCCTCATATATTTTGCATCCATTACTACCTACATATTTTCGGGGGGTTGCATTCGCATCTACTCAATTGTACATTGTCCATATTCTCGCATTAGCTTTTCATTCATTATAAAAATAAAAAAAATGCTTACCTGATCGCCTTGATAGCGTCAAGATGAAACCTTACCAGATTCAACATCTTCATTACGAAACCGACATTTTAAGGAATTCAAGCAAGAAAATGACAATAGACAGAAAAGCAGGCCAACTAGGTCTTCAGTGCAAACCAAGAATGCAAGCGTCAAGAGCCAAAGCTACAGAGTCGACGCTAATTAACCACTCATTTCCTAAAAAACTCACAAGTTTTCTTTGAGTGCAAGATCTTCATATCAGCAAAGGCAGGAACACAACAATAGGCCCATGCGGGTTACAAACGCACAACGTCTATGCAATGACGTTATCTCAACCTGTGCAAGTCACAAAGGTGTACGCCCCTAAACCAATGCATTTCATTTAAGCCTATGCAACGGCTTCATTCATGTTTCGTCTATGCAACGACGAGCATCTGCATCGCGTCTATGCAACGACGCCATTTCATTTAAGCCTATGCAACGGCTTCATTCATGTTTCATCTATGCAACGACGAGCATCTGCATCGCGTCTATGCAACGACGCCATTTTCATTTAAGCCTATGCAACGGCTTCATTTATGTTTCGTCCATGCAACGACGAGCATCTGCATCGCGTCTATGCAACGACGCAATTTCATTAAAAGCCCATGCAACGGCTTCATTCATGTTTCGTCCATGCAACAACGAGCATCTGCATCGCGTCTATGCAACGACGCCATTTCATTAAAAGCCCATGCAACGGCTTCATTCATGTTTCGTTCATGCAACGACGAGCATCTGCATCGCGTCCATGCAACGACGCCTTTTTATTTTTAAGCCTATGCAACGGCTTCATTCATGTTTCGTCTATGCAACGACGAGCATCTGCATCGCGTCCATGCAACGACGCCTTTTCATTTTTAGCCTATGCAACGGCTTCATTCATGTTTCGTCTATGCAACGACGAGCATCTGCATCGCGTCCATGCAACGACGCCTTTTCATTTTAAGCCTATGCAACGGCTCCATTTATGTTTCGTCTATGCAACGACGAGCATCTGCATCGCGTCCATGCAACGACGCCTTTTCATTTTAAGCCTATGCAACGGCTTCATTCGTGTTTCGTCCATGCAACGACGACGAGCATCCGTGATCGTCTACGCAACGACGCCATTTCATTTAAGCCTACGCAACGGCCATTCATGTTTCGTCCATGCAACGATTTAGCATCCGTGATCGCGTCTATGCAACGACGCCATTTCATTTAAGCCTATGCAACGACTTCATTCATGTTTCGTCCATGCAACGACGAGCATCTGCATCGCGTCTATGCAACGACGCCATTTCATTTAAGCCTATGCAACGGCTTCATTCATGTTTCGTCTATGCAACGACGAGCATCTGCATCGCGTCTATGCAACGATGCCATTTCTTTTAAGCCTATGCGACGGCTTCATTCATGTTTCGTCTATGCAACGACGAGCATCTACATTGCGTCCGAAAACGACGTCATTTCATATAAGCCTATGCAACGGCTTCATACATGTTTCGTCTATTCAACGACGAACATCTGCATCACATCTATGTTTCGTCCATGCAACGACGAGCATCTGCATCGCGTCTATGCAATGACTCCATCAACATATACAATAACCTTGTCTTTTCAGCACCACATCACCTGCAGCCCAGTGTCAATCATACTTCGACACTGGGACATTTTTAATCAGCGTCAGCTTTGCTTTTTAATTTTTGCATCACAACGACCCAGTGTCACCATGATTTGACACTGAGACATTTTTTGGATCTGCATCATCCCTATTTTTGAATTCTAGTTTATAAAACAGGACAAAATTGGCTACAAGTCAACATCTTTGTCCGAAGACTCTTCCATCATCTTCGTACAAAGAGGGACATGCTGTTGACAGTCAATTTTGACCCGTTTTTTGTATATTTGTTGCAATTTTAAGTATTTTAGCACACCACATTTTAATCGTTATTTTGCATATTTTTACATAATATTCTATGTTTATTTCTTCACAAAAATGGCATTGCATCTTTTATTTTTAAATTAAGCATTATGTCGTTGTTAATATTATATTTTTATTATTGTTACACCGTCGTTTTATTTTAATAATATTTGCATCTTTTTAAATAATTAATTAGCATCCCGTTTTACTTTTAATTAGGCATTTAACATTTCTTAAATATCGTTTTATTATTATTATTATCGCATCGGCATTTGTATTTTATAATTTTGCATCTTTTTAAATAAATAATTAACCAGCCTTGCATTTTTGTCAAACCAGTCCAGTCCAAGACACAATTGGAATCAGTCCAATCCAACACCATTTTTGTTTTCATCCAAACACTCTTTTAATCTCCCCCCTAAATTTTAAACCCCACTTTTCATCTTTCCCCCCCAAAACAATACCCCACTTTTCATTTCCCCCCCCAATACCTAACCCTAATCCTACCCTATAAAACAAAACACTTCCCCCCCTTTCATTTGGACCCAGTGCAACTTTAAACTTCAATTTCTCTCACACTCTCCTCAACTCCCATTCCCTCACCCTCTCCTTCACCAGCAGCCCTCTCTCATCGACCACCCCCTGCCCTCTCACCCCCGTCTACCTCCACAGCAGCCGCCATCATCGCCGGAGTTCAGAGCTCCGGCGAACCTCACCATTATTCCCGTCGACGTCGACACCCCCACTGTCCTACATCACCGGCGAAACTCACCCCATCGCCGCCTCCCTTCGCCGGAGCTCCAAGCTCCGGCGAAGCCCCCTTTTAACACCCACATCATCTCCCTCACCCTCTCCCGTCGACCACCACCATTAAAACCTAGCTCACTCTCCCGTCGCCGCCGCCTCACCCTCTCAGCCCTAACTCCCGTCGACCACCCTCTCCCTTGTCCCCTCAACCACTCGCATACATACAACACCAGCAACACCCCGTCGCGAACCACCATTCCATTTCCCGTCGCTGCTGCCTATCGTCGGAGCTCCACCCACTGAACCGTCGACCTTGAACCACTGTTCCAGCGTCGACACGCAACCCCCTTCCCGCTGCCTTTTCGTGTTGTTAACTCCGGCAATAGCACTGTTTGTATCTCTTTTGTTGGCTATGTCGGAAACTGATTTGATTTCTGTTTTGGTCATTCGCCGGAGTTTCTACAACTCCGGCGAGCTCTACTGTTTCCGTGCATTTTACTGCTTCCGGCGGTTGCTTCCGGCGAACCGCTGATGTGTTACCGTTTCAGGAACTGTTTTGACATTTTTGCCCTTTAATTGGCTTTGTATTATCTTGAATTTTCCGGCGAGTTTTGTTGGCTACTCCACTGTCTTACCGTTTGTTGGACTGATTGTGGTTATTGGTTGGACTGATTTTCGTCATCTTAATGGGCTGATGCTGGACCATTTTCGTTGCTATGTTGTCATTTATTCCACTGTTTGGCTGCCCTTTGTTGTCCACTGATTTTCTAAGAATTGCTTACTATCCGCTGGATGCTGGACTGATTTTTAGGCTATTTTTGCTACATTTTTTGCTGGTTTACTGATTTAGAACAAATATTACACTGTTGGTATTTTACTGATTTGAACAAGATGCTACACTTGTAATGGCCGATGAAAAAGTTATCCGTCGATTTTTGAGGCCTCCACAGTTGCAAAGACGAAAAATAAAATAAATGAAGCTTTCTGGGCAAGGATGATTTCTTCCACTTACACTGGATAACCAACATGCGCTGGCAGGGCGAATTCTCGCAGCCGCAATTGTTTAGGCTGTCCCACTTTATATATTTTTCATATCTGAGCCCTCCGTGTTTAAAACTATTATTGTTTTGGCGCGGATATGAAAGTTTTATTTATTTTATTGCTTTTAATAATACTGGCTGATGAAGGAATCTCCGTCTGATTTCCAAGGTCTCCTCTGTGCAAAAGACGGATTTATTTATATTTTTGCTTTACTTATTAAATTCCTGTCATTACTTTAGAATTATTTATTCTGATACTAACATTTTTACTAAGTGTTTATGCAGGTAGCCGGAGATCATCTTGTGCAGAAAGCCTAAAAAGGGCTAAAAGATGTCCCGGAATGTTATTTTATATCGCATTTAATTTAGTTTTATTATTGTGTAGTGCACTTTATTTTAATTATAAATGCTTAGAATAGGTAGAATAAAAAGAGCAATAAATAATTAACCTAAGTTTGAACGAACAACCGCAAGTTAGCGGATCTTGAAGGATGCCTAACCCCTTCCCTTTAGGATAATAAAGAACCCTGATCCAGAATCTCACTAATTTCGCAGACCATTAAATGGAAGTCAATTGCAGTATTTTTATTGCAATAAACTAAGTGTCCTAATTCACTATAATAATTAGGTGGCGACTCCTTAAAATACATTTAGGAATCAACCATATGTAGCAGTAATCCCGTTTCCGACTCCGGTTAAAATGGGGTGTTACAGGCCCGACTTCCTTGAGCGTTTTAGAAATGTGCAAGTTGCTGAACAAAAATTCTAGTTGAGATTTTCAAAGATGAAGTTGCAAAGTCTCAAAAGAGAAAAGAAAACAAAAACAAAGAACGACTTCATTACAAAGGAGAAATATATAAAAAAAAGAGGAAATAACTCTGAAAAGGGGAAAAAAGCTCCAAACGAAATATTCAAAAGAAGACAGTCCAACAGAAAAGGATGAAAAGAAGCAGATCAACATTAAAGCACACAAATACCAAGCGCGAACATAGTCCAACGCTCAAGGAAGGATTAGTCACTCATTAACCAAATAATATATGTCCCTTTCCCCAAGCCGACATTACATACCCATAAAAGCCCTACATGATCTTATATTGAGGGTTCTCACATTAGTGGATACTTACATGATGACCAACCCTATGATATCATAATTGCATGCATTGAACATCCTTCTGAGTGTGAGCGTACTTCTCTATACCTCTCAAAGTTCAAAATATTGAAATATATGTGAGGATGAAACTTTTTTTTCAGTGAGGGCATTTGAAAATGAGGATGCGTATAGTTCGAAATTTATGCTTAAAGCAAGTGTCGACACTCAGGTATGTCTGAGGTATCATCTGAAGTTGTGTGAATTATCTTGGAGTCAGTCTCGGTTAGACTGAAATCAAATAATGGAAATCTTAAGCACAATACTAATTGTTGGTATCAACGGAAGTCAGAACGTGATGTTGTCTTTCCACTTTTGCAGAAAAACAACAAAAAAATACATATATTGAAAATCTTATTTTTTTACATCACGAACTACGTCTTGACCTGATTCCATCAGCGGGATACGTAGGCGGCCACATTGACTTCGGTCCCATTTTTTAAAAACTGTACAATCTTCTTTTACTTTTCACGAACTACGTCTTGACCTGATTTCCCTCAGCAGGATACGTAGGCGGCCACATTGGCTTCAGTCCCATTTTTGAAAATTGTACAATCTTCTTTTACTTTTCACGAACTACTTCTTGACCTGATTCTCTCAGCGGAATACGTAGGCAACCACGTCGGCTTCAGTCCCATTTTTTGAAAACCTTAGAATCCCTATTTTTGCTTACAACGAACTACGTCTTGACTTGATTCCCTCGACGGGATACGTAGGCAGCCACATCGGCTTCGGTCACACCATTAGAAATCTTTCTCCCTTTGTTCTGCACATAACAAGATAAGCTCATCTGATCACTTTGATAGAGCAGACAAGCTACCTACACATTTGTCCGTAAACTCTTTCATCGTCTTCAGCCAAAGATGGACAAGCTGTTGACACCTAATTTTGACCCATCTTTTGGTTATTTGTTGCAATTTTAAGTATTTTTAGACATCGCTTTTTATCATCATTTCGCATTTTTATATAATAATCATATTTTTACCTAATATTCTATGTTTTATTTTTCACAAAATGGCATCACATCTTTTATTTTTTAAATTAAGCATTAGGTCTTTCTTAATATTGTTTTTATTATTATTACACCGTCATTTTATTTTAAAAATTTACATCTCTTTAAATAATTTTATTTTTAAATAATAAACCCTTTTGTATTTTTATTCAATTTCATCAAACCAATCCAATCCGAGGCCCAATTCGGATCAACCAAAAACCAAATTCATACCATTTTTACTTTTTTCCTAAAAAAAACACCCTTTATTCTTCCCCCCCAAAAACTAAACACACTTTTACTTCCCCCCCCCCCCCCCAAATCAAACCCTACTTTTCATTTCCCCCAGAAAACTAAAACCTAAACCCTAATCCTACCCTATAAATAAAACATTACCCTCCCATTTCTTTCCCAACATTCATCAGCCACACTTCACATTTTAAGACCCTTCCTCTTCCTTTTTTAATACCCCACAGTCATCACTGTTCCCGTCACCCTTTGACCCTCCCCCGTCGACCCGCACCGGAGCTGGGAACTCCGGTGAACACCCCAGTTAATCGCCACCTACCACTGGAGAACCATGCCAAATCCATACCCTTTCTCAATCATTTTCACTACACCGTCGACCACCACTGCTCCGGTGAAACTCCCGTCGACACCAATCAGGACAAACTTGTATTTTTAGCGTTGCTCCGGTTAAAACCGTCGAAGCAACACCGTGCTTCCTCATCCCTCTTTTGCCGTTGTTCAGCCAAATTTGAATACCGACGGCAGTACACTGTTCCGGCTGACTTTTATTGACTCATTGTTTTATTTTGTGTTTATATTTGTTCTGTGTATTTGTGGGTTTCCGATGAGGTAGATTCCTCGATTTGTGAGTTGATACCGGAGCTCCGACGACCATTGGTTACTACTTTACTGTTTGTCGGACTGAGTTCCCGATTTCGTGTCTGGTCGGAATTTAAAAATTCCGGCGACCTCTGTTGGCTATTATTTTTGGTATCCGTTGGTCATTTTGGTTTGTTGGACTGATTTTTGTGACTTTTGGTTACTGGCCAAAATTTAATAACTCCGGCGACCTCGCGTTGTCATTACCGTGCATTCTGAACTGTTCCCCCCTTCTATTGTTTGTCTCGTCACCGGAGTTCCAACTCCGGCGGTCGATTGGTTACTGATTCTGTTTTTTATTGTTCGACGGGTTCGGACTGATTTTGGGATGATTTTTTCCCATTATTTTATTAAACTGATTTAGAACAAATGATACACTGCTGGTTAACTGATTTTGAACAGATACTACACACTGACCGATGAAAAAGTTATTCGTCGATTTTTGAGGCCTTCACAGTTACAAAAACATAAATAAAATCTTTTGGGCAATGATGATTTCTGCCACATACACCGGATGCCAACATGCGCTGGCAGGGCGAATTCTCGCAGCCATACTTGTTTAGGATGTCCCACTTTTTTATATATCTAAGCCCTCCGTAAATTAAAACTACTATTGTTTTGCACGGATAAAAGGTCTTATTTATATTTTTTATTTCTAACTGTTTGTTTTTGACATCTTATGAAGAAACACGCTAAATAAGACAATCGAGATTTTATTTCTTTTATTGTTGTATTTAATTTTTATTTTTACTTTATTTTGTATTGCATATTGTAATTTAATTTATTGTACTTGTATAGATATTGAAATGCTTAGAATAGGTAGACTTAGAATTAATAAATTAAAAATAGATAGATTAAAATCAGAAACCCGACGCTAGTTTTATTTTTTTTTAGGCTCGTCAAACATGTTTCAAAACGCCTCTAGTTTATTTATTCTTGTCATTGCATCTTTTAATTCATTATTTACAATATTTGTTTTAGTTAATTTTGTATCTAAAAACTGTCTTTTCTTTAGCATAATAATTAACCTAGGTTTGATCGGATAACCGCAAGTTAGCAGATCTTAAAAGATGTCTAACCTCTTCCTTTTAGGATAATAAAGAACCCTTATCCAGAATCTCATTAATTTCGCAGACCATTAATTGGAGATCAATTGCAGTATTTTTATTGCAATAGTTCAAGTTTCCTAATTTACTTAACTAATTATGTGGTGACTCCTCCAAAACAAGCATTTTGCTCCATCTAGGGAATCGCGCCAAAGAGCAACGTTGCGGATACCGTTCAGATCCTGCGGTAAAAAACGGGCGCGACAACACTGATAATGAACTAGCTAGATGTAAAATTTATCAAGAAATTTATAAATTTAAAACTGAAAAATGTCTAGGTGAGACAGAAGGTTTAATGAAATATGTAGAAAACTCTCACAAAGCAAGGTATAACCAATACCTGGCTGAAAAATCGGGTGTGTCAATGCCTTCTGATTCGGGAAAAAGTTCACATAGTGTCCCTGATCAAGTACAGAGTCAAATTAACCCGATGACGGGGGAAATTATAGGTCCTAAATATGATAAACACAAAGATAGGGAAAATATAGTAAAATTAGGTTGTAGTACTAACAGTAATGATTATTTAACTGTAACATGTCATTAGATAAATCAGAATTGGTCTATGCAAAAACATATTTTAGCGTATAAATATATTGATGATAGGCACACTGGATCTTTTATTGCAAGAAATATTCATGAAATTTGTGAATATTATGGAATAAATAATAAAATTATGACTGTTACATTAGATAATGATACTTCTAATGATTATGTAGTAACCCTTTTAAAAACTCGATTAACTTCATCTTTTCCCGATAATTTTCATATAAGATGTGCATGTTATATTTATAACTTAGTTGTAAAGGATGACCTAAACTTTTTGAAAACATTCTTGATAAAGTATAATTTGTTATAAACTTTATTTTTAAAGGTAATAAATACAAAGGCGCAAAGAGTATAAAAAACTTATCATGATTGTGAATTACCTTATAGAAATATTCCAAAATAAGTAGCGACTATGTGGAATTCTTTGTATGAACAACTACTTGTTGCTCACGAGTATAGAAGACCTATAACTTTATTATTTAACCCCCATAATCAACATTCAAGGGATATGCTTGTAGATAATGATTGAGAGTTTTTTTTTAGAACTTATTGGATTTTTAGGAAAAAAATCAGCGATGTATTAAATCAGACTATTAAAGTAGACGATTGTAAAAAACTTGTTGAAATGATTTATGAAAGTATAGAAATACTTCCACCTCCAAATCCAACAGACCCAAATAAAGAACCAACTCACGAACCAACTAAAGAAGAATTTATGTCTAGCATACACATTAAATGTAATATATATATATTACCAAGAACAAAATGCAAATAATCAACCGGCTTCTGTACCATCTTCTTCTACTTCGCTGCAATCTTATAAAAGACATGTTGTTTCTGCCTCAAGTATTCAAGGCTATAGAAATAGAATGTATTGTGGTTCAATTTGTTCACAAATTAGCGAGTTTGATGTTTATGTCTTGCAGGGTGTTGTACTGTACGAAATAATTTTCAATGAAGATGGACGTGAAGACTTGTTGAGATACTGAAGGGAAAACGAGAAGACATTTCTGACATTAGCAAAGATGGCTTGAGATGTGTTGAATATTCAAGCATCATCAACAGCTTGGGAAATCATTTTTTATGCTGGAAAGTTTCAAATAGAAGAGCATGGACACTCATTGGCGGGAGACAACTTGGAGATTGCAGTTTTATTCAGAAATTGGATTAGAGCGGAGCATAAGAGGTGCGGTCAACCAGAGATCAATGAAGAAGACGACTACAACTACAACAAAATATTATCCAAGGGAGCAGGAAGCGACGTTGAATAATTTGACCAACAACTTCCAATTCCGACAGAAGATCCTCAAGAGATTGTGAGGAAATTAGAAAAAGTATGGTTGCATATGTAATTTTTTTTAATGGCAATTTTACTATGTGATTTGCAACTTTTGAACTACGAAACAAAATTATAATTTTAAAATTGTATTACAAAAATCATATTTCTATTAAATAATATAAGATGGGCGAAAACAACCTTGTGATGTTTTTATTCACTATCTTGTTCAATTATTTAAGTGCTTAAATATACATTTTATAAATTAAGTGTCTAAAAAAACCTCTCAAATCCTGGCCCCTCTTCCGGCGTGGGACGAGACCTTTTCCCGTCCCGCCTATCCCAGCTCGCTTGTCCCGCTGGATCCCAATCCCGGCCACCACCTCATCCCTCTAGAGCCCGTCCCGCTCGGTGTTCACCCGAACATCGCCGAAAAAAATTATGGTGTATATATATGATAGATTTTTATGTTTATGTACATATACTAAATTTTGAGCACCTTGAATAAATGCAAAATGTTAGTTTAAGTTGTCCGACTGTGCAAATTAACGGTTAAACCAATAACCCGAACCGATAATTGAGTTATTGGGTTAATGGTTGGGGTTAATGTGTTACTAGTTCAGATATCGGATAGTATTATATAGTTATTAGATTATCGGTTCGGGTCTCGATTTTGTCACTTTGTTAACTGGTGAACCGGTAACTCGATAATCATTTATTTAATTATAATGATACCCTTCTCAATATAAAGTCACTTGACTAGACTTAGGGTTTGGTTTCATTTCTCACATCACAAACTCAGTCTCTCTCTAGCGACGATTTCTCCAGCTTGATTTTCAGGTAAGTTTTTATAAACGTGTAAATATAGGAAATAATATATTCCCTACCCATAATTAGAATATTTTCATATATTGTGTAAATATAATTATGGTAAGACTAGGATCCTCTTTTGTATAGGCTTAGGATTCCTAATGTATAAGGGATGAATATTGTACTCTATATATACCTTGATATTAATGAAAGACTCCCCAAGGGAGATTAATATCATCTTACATGGTATCAAGAGTCAAACACCCAAAACCCTAGAACTCTTTCTTCCTACTGCCGCCGAGACCCCCCCCCCCCCCTTGGAACTCGCCGCGGCCCCTCCTACAAATTCTAGGTTTTCTTCTTCATTCCTCTCTTCTCTAAATGACTATCCCTGAATCTTCCACACTTTCTGAATCTTCTACCTCCACAAATCTCACCACCACGTTGTCATCCTCTTTTCATCCAGCTCTAACTGTTACAAACATCAAGAACTCTATTCCCATTCTTCTTGATCAAGAAAACAGTCAGTATTCTCTCTGGGTTGAACTGTTTCGTAATCATGCATGTCTCTATAACGTGCTTGATCACATCGATGACACCATTCCGCGCCCTCCGGAGGTTGATGAGTCTACTTGGCGTCGTCTAGACGCCGGCGTCAAACAGTGGATTTATGGTAGTATTTCTCAGGACCTTCTTCTTACTATCATGAAATCTGGCGCCACAGCCCTTGAGTTATGGAATCGTTTGGAGGAAATTTTTCAGGACAATAAGCACACCCGTGCTGTGTATTTAGAGGAGAAATTTAATAATACACGTCTTGAAATTTTTTCCAATGTGACTGAGTACTGCAAATAGTTAAAGCTACTGACGGATCAACTTGCTGCTGTCGACGAGCCTGTTACTGACACCAAACTGGTGTTACAATTGATTGCTGGCCTTCCTAAAGGCGAATATGATACTTTGGCCACCATGATTCAACAGGCAGATCCGTTACCCAGCTTTAACAAAGCTCGCTCGCAGTTGTTGCTCGAAGAGACTCGTCGTACTAAGCAGGATGAGCACAGTCAGAAGGCATTAACAGTCGAAATGCGCCCTTAAGATCCAACGCTGCCAGAAAACTCTCAACCGCAGCAGGGACGCGGTGGAAAGTGTGGCAGAGGCCGCGGCAGGGGATGTTAAGGTCGTGGAAAGGGTCGCGATCAACAGAACCAACAGCAACAACAACAATAGGGATCATCGAACAACTGGGTTGCGGCTCCTCAGTAATTCGCACACAGCACCGCGGCGCCCCAATATAGAGTCGCGGCGCCCCAGTTCAGAGTCGCGACACCGAGTCCATTCCAGTACCAGCAGCCCTACATTTTGTATTCTTACCCTGGTTTGCTGGGCCCCGCTCCAGCCTCACAGCATGTCCACTTCATGCAAGGTCAGGTTTTGCAACCCTCATCCGGCATGACACCCACTGAGTTGGGACATTCAGCACCCTCTCCATGCAACATCATGATAATATTTGGTACATGGACTCAGGCACCACATCTCACGTCACCCAATTTGCAGGTACTATCCCTAAACTGTTTAGTTTAAAGCATCCTCAATATGTTACAGTTGGTAGTGGACAACACATTCCAGTTAAAGGGTATGGTACCTCATACACACAACCTCCTCATCCACCATTCTCCCTAAAAAATACCCTATATGCCCCACACATGATTAAGAACCTCATATCTGTCCGCCAATTTACTCGTAATAATTCTGTCTCCGTGGATTTTGACCCTTTTGGTTTTACTGTGAAGGATCTTCATACGAGGGCACCTCTTACGAGATGCAATAGCACGGGGGATCTTTATCCATTCACTTCCACCTCAGCTGCCAGATCTTGCTCTCCCGTCACTCTAGCGGCTGTTTCTTCTTCAATTTGACATAATAGACTTGGTCATCCAGGAGTCCCAGTTTTTAATTTTCTTAAAGGCAACAATTTCATTGCTTGTAATGGAAAACTTGCCCAAAATTGTGTTTCTTGCTCTTTAGGCAAACATATTCGTCTTCCGTTTAAATTATCTACTAGTGTTACACTTGCTCCTTTTGTTATTATACATGCCGATTTATGGACATCTCCTATCTCTAGTTCTATCGGTCATAGATACTATCTTGTGTTACTTGATGATTTTTCACACTATGTTTGGTTATATCCTCTTAAATTTAAATCGGAGGTGTTTGCCAAATTTCTTGAGTTTCGCAAGTTTATCCACACACAATTTGGAAAAAGCATAAAATCATTTCAGTGCGATAATAGTCATGAATTCAATAACTCTATGTTTCACGGGTTTTGTACAAATAATGGCATAGTTTTTCTCTTCTCCTGCCCTCACACCTCACCACAAAACGGTAAAGCTGAAAGAATAATACGTACCATTAAGAATATGATTCACACCCTATTGATTCATGCCTCCCTCCCTCATTCCTTCTGGGTATATGCTGCTAAAATGTCAGAATACATTCTAAATATTCTTCCTACTAGCACTCTTCACAATATGACCCCTACCGAAATCCTCTACCATAGAGTCATCTTCTATGATCATCTACGGATTTTCGGTTGTCTGTGCTATCCCAACCTCAGTTCTACCGCCCTCACAAGATTGCTCCTAGGTCTACTCCATGTGTCTTCCTAGGATTCCCGCCAAAACATAGAGGCTATCTATGCTATGACTTGTCGACTCGTCAAATCCACATAACTCGTCACGTCACATTCGACGAGACCACATTCCCATTTTTGAATCTTTCAAAATTCCAAAAACTGGACTACTCATTTCTTGACGAGCCTGCCATCTCTCCCCTCATTCTCGAACAGCTCACGTTCTCTGTTCCATCGTCAAAGCTGCGACCCCAAGGGGAGGCGCCGCGATGCCTGATTTCCAGTGAGCAATCTTCAGGAATACGGCCGCGCTCGCGGCCGAGGCACCGCGCGCCAAACTTCGCAGGTCACAACATTCTAGCGGCTGCTGATCCAGAGCCGCGGCTCCTTCGACGGCTTCACCCCCACCTTCTCTTTATTCGACTTTACCCACCGTCTCAGACACCACTCCGCCACCCACTGTCCCTACACATCCAATGAAAACTCGTTCAAAGCATGGAATCTTCAAACCCAAAGTTCATTTCAACTTGTCTGCCCAAACCATCTCTCCATTTCCAAAGAACCCAAAATTGGCCAAACAAGACCCTAATTGGAATGCGGCTATGTATGAGGAATTCAATGCTTTAACTAAACAACACACGTGGGATCTAGTACCTAGACCTGAGGGGGTGAATGTAATTCGATGTATGTGGCTTTTTAGTCACAAGTTCAGAGACAATGGGGATCTTGAGAGGTATAAGGCCCGTCTTGTGGCTAATGGCACAAATCAGCAGGAGGACATTGATTGTGGAGAGATCTTCAGCCCGGTTGTCAAACCGGCTACTATTCGCACAGTTTTGAGCATTGCCATGGGCAAACACTGGCCGATCCATCAACTTGATGTGAAGAATGCATTCTTACATGGGGACCTGAGAGAAACAGTGCACATGCATCAACCGCATGGGTTCACCCATCCAACAGTCCCTCACTATGTGTGTCATCTCCGTAAGTCATTGTATGACTTGAAACATGCTCCCCGTGCGTGGTATGATCGCTTTGCCAAATATATCTTGCAGATTGAGTTTGTATGCAGCAAGAGTGATACATCACTCTTCATTTTTCATCGAGGTAGTAGCACTGCTTACTTATTAAGTCAAATGGTTCTAAGTAATCTAATTTCCTCAATCTTGCTATCATTGATTCATTGATGTGACCAAGTCTGCAATGTCATAAGTAGGTGGGATTTCTTTGATTACTTATTTTAGCTCTTTTATTTTGTATATTGAAAATTTCATGGCTACAGTTTAGAACATACAATCCATCCACAAGCGGTGCATTTCCACAAATAAAACCAATAAAAGACAAGACATAAAATGCTATCGCAATGAATGAAGAAAACCCCTCAATGTCTAACATTGGGATAGAGATAATATTCCTCGTTAACGAGGTAACAAAATAACAATTATTAAGTTCCAAACAAAAGCCAAAGGGTAAACCCAGTCTATAAATTCCCACGCATTTATCATCCACTCGTGCTCCATTTCCAATGCGCAGATCAACCTCCCACGGTCCAACCTTTCCGCTGTCAGTTAGACCCTTCTCATTATTACAAATGTGAGAGCCACATGCGGTATCTAATACCCAGCAGTGAGAGTTAGTTACAGACATATTTATTTCAATGACAAACATACCTTGTCTAGCAGGTACAGAAGCACCTAGTGCCTTGTGTCCTATTGGATTGTTGCAATCCCCTTCATAAACCTTCAGCATGTTGTGAAGTTCTGGAAGATTCACCTTGGTTCCATTCATGTTGAAGTTCACAATGAAATTCTCAGATGGACCATGAAATGAATTTAGGATTAGGTTGACAGAGACATTTATAGGCAGCTTCGTTCCAATCGAAGTCAACCTCTCTATTAACCCAATCATCTTCAGAACATTCGCTGACACTGGACCCCCTTCGTTCAGCTTACACTTAAAGAGGTCTCTCAACAGTTCATACACCATTGTCTGAGACTGTGATTCATAAAGACTCTTCAAATGTTCTAGCATCTCGTTGGGATCCATGTTTTCATGTTGCCTCTGTAACTCTATAGTCATGGAAGACAACATTATACATTGTGCCAGAGGAGCATTGACTCATTGTCTAGATGCTTCTGATAAGCCATCTTTGTCAAACAAGGCACTCAGCAGGATCATCAGCAGGGACTGTTGGGAATGTTGTGTCTAACACATACTCAATTCTTTCTAGTTTTAACACTAATCGCAGATTTCTTTAACCAGGAAAGTTTGCTCCAGTGAACTTGTTTGTTTCAACCAATATTTTAAGTAACAGATTCAACATTTTATACTGAAGAAAAGATAGACTTGAAATCAATACTCTAATATAATTTCTATTGAACATATTCATTAACTAACTAACATGGTCTTTAGTTTAATTAGCTCCCACTATTTTAACATAATCTTTTACCCCATAAAGAATACAGACTCATATCAAATACAATCATAATGGGCCAATATCCAAACTCATGTTGTCTCCGCGTTTTCTGAAGCTGATAACTTCAACAACACTATCTGGTAGGTCTCTAAACCAATTGCAAACAATTTACAATTCTTGGTTGACCGAATGTTCTAAACAATTCGATCTGCGTCCCTCGGCTGTCCGACACTGGGGCGCCAAGACATCCTAGCAAGTCAACCCCGTTATGCGACTGCAATTATGTATCTAAGTGGGCTTAGCCTTCATCAAGCAAATACTGGGGTGTAAATACTCACGAAGGTTTATCACCTACTACAACATTTATATGCATCTATGAAAGGTTCTGAGTCCTCGTAGACTTAGAGCAAATGCTGGGGCATAAATACTCATCTCGCCGAAAAGGATTTTGCACCACAATCAATTATAACGGACGACGCGTTCATTTTAGATGAGACTTGTATTAAATTTGGGGAACATTTTAATTCAGGGTTATGACCAAGATCAACTATTATATCATACATCATATGACATCCTATCATGCAATTTCTAAACACATTTAGATGGGAAACCATCAAACCTAATAGGCATGATATAAGATGGTTTTAATCACATACTGGCGCTGCCTACCTGCATAATTATACGGTCATCAAAGTAAACAATTATCGGGCGCCGCCTACCTGCATAATAATTGCGGACTAACAAATACTAGGCGCCGCTACCTGCATATATATTCATGACTCTATACTAATTATTTACTTGAAAATCAATTAAACAATTAGGAGAAACAATTAATTTGTGCAAACATTATCAAATAATATGCTAAATAACAATAATTGTGGGTTAATTAATTTGTTTCAATTTAGGAAATATTTAAATTCAAAATTTAAACTCAATTTTCAATTTTTCGGAATTTTCTGTTCATCCAAACAAATTTTTAATAATTCGTAAATTAAAATTTAATTTCGGGTATTTCGCAATTTTCGTAACCTTAAAATATTTACTGATTTACCTGTGGATCCGCTTCAAATTTACAGATTGACCTGTGGATCAATCACGATTTTAAAAACTTTTAAAATTTCAAAAAATATCTCAGGGACTAATTTGTAATTTTCAGAACTTAAAATATTTTCAGATTTGTTAAAGGACCAATCTTCAATTTTAAAACCCTAATTTTAATTGCAAGAAGGTCCTTATACTATTTTAAATTTTCAAAACCAATTCCAACTCCAAATCAAATTTGGGATTCGGATTTCGGGGCGAAATTGACGGAATTAAAACACACCAAACGATGGCACATATCGGGACGAACTCACCGGTGGTTTTCACCACTGATTTGGTGGCCCACTGCGTCGGACCGAGACGCCACGGGTTCTAAAACCGTCGGTGGTGCTCCTTTTTCGGTCATCGTTACCGTGTAACACTACCACCATTAGATTCCACTCGTCGAGACAAACACGATGGTATTATTACTTTATTATTTCATCGCCCGTGGTGGCCGGAAACAGTCCCGCCGTCGGCGGTTTCCGGCGACATTTTCCGGTGACTTCACCGTATTCCTCTACCTCTCAACACCATTATCGACCATCTTTTAAAAGTGGATTTCTCGATAATAGTGGAGACGGTATTGGTACACGTCGAATCACCCAAAATTTCACCTAATCGCTATCGTCACGCCGAACAAAGGTTTGCCATCGCTCATCGCTCAATTTTTTTATAAATTCCGAAAATCAGTTTTAAATCAAAACAATTAATTATCTCACATATCGTTATTAAAGACTATCGTATAATCATTAAACCAGTCTGGGCTCTGATACCACTGTAGGGATTTGTTGGGTGTAAAACACACAAGTAAGGCACAACAAAAGTTTAAAATTTTGAGTAAACTTACTTGCCCCAACAAACGTTTCTGGTATGATTATGCGATAATTCAAATCTGCAAAGACAGGAAGAAAACTTACAGTTTAAGCTTTTGTTAGTCTTTACTAGCCGAGCGCACGCGATTGTCAATCCGGGTGCAAGCCTTGCTTCGGTATATTCCTTTGCCCAAGAAAGCTAGGAAATCTTGGCAGAGGTTTGAGAGAATTTTATTTTCTGAACTCTGAGTTCAGAAAGTGGAAAGCCAATTCTTATGAAATTATGAGTTAAGTGTCAAATATATAGTGGAGGAAACCCTAAACCAAATCAGATTTGGATCAGCCAAGACCGACCCAAATCAAATTGCGATGGGCTCACGAATCGCCCATCACATGCATGCTCCTCTATTTATTTTCTGCACGTTTTGGTTCTAATTAAATCCAAGATTTAATTTTAACTTAATTAATTAATTTTCATCAAATGAAAATTATCCCATAATTTATTATAAAATAAAATATCTTGATTCAAAATCCGATATTTACATTCTCTCAATATACCCTGAGACCGAAATGACAATCGACTTAGTGTGACCCTTTAGGCCTTCACACATTGGCACTTGATCAAATCAAGGTTCACACGAAACTCCTAGACGGAGCCGGTGACGGACCAAATATGTGAAATACGTTTATAAGACTCAAGTAAACAGACCTCTATGTGAGATGATAAATTCCTTTCATTCGCGACACACTCGATCAAGCTTAAGATTTGTCAAGTGTCTATCCAAATGGCTTGATCACTTTATCTCATCTATATTAGTCGACAACTAGACCATATCCTAGATATGTCTCTTGCATTGGCCAATGAATTGGTCGACCTAACATCTCTGAGAAGTTGAATGTTCTCTCGAAATTCCAATCGAGGAATGAATCATATTCTTGGCTCAACTACCACCTTCAATCTACTTCGTAATGCACCCAATACAAGCCGCGTCTCAACCTATAAGACATTTGAGCTTAGGACAGGATCAAAGTGCATTGCTCCGTAAACAAGGCGATATTGACCTCAAGTCTAAAAACTTCTATCTCCCACATGCTGATAATACTCTAGACATGTATAACAAATAGTTTATCAGCAGGGTATGTCAATACTCCTCTAAGAGTATCCATGTGTCCATCACTAGCAACTATTGCTAGCAGTAAGTGAGATATACTACATTCTCTAAGAATGTGATGCAGACCACATGTCGACTTATAACATATCATTGATATCCCATTCTCAATGATCATTAGTCTAGGCTATTTTAAGAACTACACTCTATCATTAACATCTCACATTATTAATGACAATGTAAGTTCAAGGGATGCACATTAATGAATAATATAAACAATAATTCAATAATTGCAAATGCCAAGTATATATTAATCTTATTAATAATATGAATGTGTTCAAGTACATGTGCTCCTAAAATGAATATTTTTAGGACATATATACTTTCAGTGGTAACATATGTAGGATGTGTTTTATTTTCTATTGGATTTTGATTATCAAAGGTCAAACATCTCTGAGAGTTGAATCTATGTATTCATTTTACAGTAACTACATAGCTTCAGTGTTAGTTAATGGAGAACTTGCGTGCTAATAAATTTGTACAACTAATCTTTATCTTAAAACTGGGAAATGGTTAAATTTTTTACCCAAGTGGTTGACACACTTGGAGTTTTACTATTGCACCTATAAATTTCGAATATCCGGTTTTTTTCAAATCGGACTCGGATGATAATTTTATCAATCCGAAATGAACTCTCAGGTACCAAAGTTTATTTTAAAATTTAAATAAAGTAGACGAGAAAGCATTTAAGTATGATATTTACTATAAATTAACAGTTGTCGTTGTAGTATAGTGTTAAGTATTCCCACTTGTCACGCGGGTGACCCGGGTTTGATCCTTGGCAACCGCGTTATTCTTTTTTGCCAATTTTATTTCCTTTTTTTTTTTTTTTTTTTTTTTGACGAAGGAACCCGCAGCCGCTACTCTTTCGAGTGCGCACAGGGTAAACCCCGGGCTGACGCAATAGCCTGCAAACCACGTCAGTCGATTAACCACACTTGGCAAGCCATGTGTGACAGGCTCAACCAAGAAGGTTTTGCAGGGGATCGAACTCGTGACCTTGCGGTCCCGTGCTCTACTGCTACACCAATTTCTTCTGGTTTTATGTGTTCTTTTTCTGCAGTGTCGACGGTTGAGAGACAACCCTGTGCGTTTAAATCAAATGTGAGAAAGACAACATATACCGGTTAAATATAAGATACATTTACAATAACTGGTTTTATCCATTTGTACATGGCATTCATAAATTGTGAAATTTTTGGAAAAAACAGTTATCATGAATTAAATGCTTAAAAGACCAGACAAGCTTTCTAGGTTCTTTTTCATGCTCCAACAATAAACTTTTATAATTGATGAGGAATGCTTAGAATGTAGTTAGGCTAAATATCCATACAGATATGGCATGCACTTAGCTACCATGTACACCTTAGTAACACAGAAAAGTAATAGTACTATATTTCATGTGTAGTGAAACATTGTAATCACTATTTTGGAGGTGGTTTCAAGTACTCCATCTAGGAAAGAAATGAAAGGTATAGTCACTGTCATGTGTGGCCAGAGAATATTTTGGCCAAAAAGTAAAGAGGAACGAAAAGAAAAATACCAAAAAAACTTAAAAGGAGAATCAGAATTTCACCAGAAGGATGCCATGTTAGTTACTGAGATTGTAATTTTTTTTTCTAATTTACAATTTATGTGGATGTTGTGACATCACCTTCTGATACCAGGCAGCAACCATCCAAATCCCCAGTATCCATCAGCACATCACCTTCTGATACCACTGTCATGTTTAGCAAACTTCTTTAGCTCTTCGGAATCTCTGATGCCAGAATAACCACATCGACACGATTCAACAACCAATGAATTTATTTCTGTGATAACAGATGAATTATATAGAGATTCAATAGTTCGCTAATGCTGTCAATAAGTGACAATTCAGCAGACTTAGAAGAACTAATTAACTAGAAACAAAAAAGTGAGAAAGTGTGATTGTCATATCATCTCTGTTTCTTTTATGCTGGCTATTCTTGCATTCTCTCGGTCCTTCTTGAATGTCCAATACAACGGGGTATAAAACAAGCAACACAAACCAAAAGGAAGGGCCATCATTGAAAAGAGGCCTTTTGACAATGCTAAGGCCTCTTTTGCAGATCCTAACACCGGATCAACAGACTTGGTATCATAACCATATAGTTTCTCTGCGAGAATTCCTACAACTGGCGCTGCAAAGGAAGAAAATGAAACTTCAAACGCGCGGTCAAATGCATAAATCATGGTCCTGTGTTTTGAAGGCACGACTTCTGCAAACATGGGACCATTTGAAGCGGTAGAATTCCAGCTGATTGTCAGCCCCATCAGGAATAATGTCACAGCAAATGTGTAGTAGCTGCTCACACACTGGGCGATAACTCGAAGAAGGAACCATGAGAATGGGATGCCCATAAAAGCACTAAATTGCGCACACATGATACGCCCTGTATTAGGGTACATGTGAATTATTCTATCTGCAGCTACACCACCAAAAAAGGATCCTAGCGCACATCCTGCAGCAAATAGACCGACAAGAGTTGCTGCGCTGTTGTGATCAAAACCTGCATCATAATTTCATGCTTAATATGTTGGACAGTCATGAACTATTTAATATAACTAATCTCAGCAAAAGAGAAGGAAACATACTAAACATTAAGTAGGTGCTACTCACCAATTAATTCGAACCACAATGTAAAGAAAACCATGGCTGTCCAAGGTAAGGATCCAACCAATCCCTGCAAAACAATGAACTGAAACGTTTGCACTTTCATGACAGCTTTCATGGCTGTCCAGGACTCCATCCAAATCGACACTGGATTGGTACTTCCCTTCTCTATCAAGTCCTCCCTAAATCGGAGCACAAGAAGAGTAAAAGGATGTTTAACTCTAGACCAAAGGAAATGAAACTATAACAAGAAACCCGTACCTGTCAGTACTATTTTTTGCCATATCATGCTCTATGCTGCCTCTTTTTCTTGGATCAACAACAAATGTGAAGACAAGAAATGCAATCAAAATACTGAAAGTCGCCATCATTACAAAGGCAAAGCGCCATCCTGGAATGCCCCAGAATTTGTAGCCAGCCATAACAGTAGCAATAGCTCCACCTCCTATCCCGCCCACAGTTCCAACAAGACTAAGAAACCCAAATCCAGTTCCTCTCGACTCATCCATATAGCTATCTGCTATAAAGGACTGGAGTGCAGGTATCACGATTGCTAGTCCGAAGCCATTTACTGCCCTCCAAAATCCAACCTGCATAAAATACTTACTAGCACCCACTGCACCAGTTGATAGAGACCATCACACGATACCTATTGCAAGAACAGTGGGACGGTCATAATTTATGACTAAAATACCTGCTACTGGCGATGCAATCCCCTGTGCGAAATTTCTTATGAATGTGAGATAACCAAGATCAGATGGCCCAGCCTTGAAAGTTTCACTGACTTCTTTGTAAACAGCTGGTAGGAGATTTTCATCAGCACGCTCCATTATAGCTGCCATGTTGATGATGATTAGGGAAAGAGAAATCCCAAATATTCTCCTTGACCTGTAATGGATCAACATTTTTAAAGAAGAAAGTTAGTGTCATATTTCGTGATTATCCTGCATCTTTCTCTACAATAACACACAGTGATATAACAAGAAACTATAGAAGCAGCAGCCAAGTGAGACCAACATGTTTAAATCAATATATCAGCTTATCATATATCTGTATAAGTGCATTGAAACTTTTCGTTGTAGATAAATTGCACTGCATTTGATCTGTGTATGCTGAGAGTAACTGTTTTCAAATCACATCAAATACCCCTTTGCTTGTGCCATCTCTTAACATCATCAGTTTGTATGGATGTTGAGTCCTAGTTTCTTGGAGCATGAGAGCCATAAGCCATAAATTCATTCTGTTGAGTTGATTACTTGGCTAGAAACTTAACATGATTATTTAGCATTATGCCCTGATAGTTGATCACAAATTTCATTAGAAGTATATGCTATTTCACCATACAAACAGAGAATTGACTTAAAATACCACATTAAAAGGTCAAAGCACAAATTTGAACCAAAAATCCTGAGACAATATCATTAACACATAGGTACTTCGCTCTATTTAAACTAAAATTGGTAGAAGAGCTACATACCATCATGTAAGAAATATTATTCCTTGATTATTTCATTCCAAAGGGTTAATATATACACCCAGTAGTACAATCCTAATCCTATGTACATAAGGTAATAAATTATCCTAATCCTAGGTACATAAGGTAATGAATTTGACTAAATATACACTTGCCATATACAAAATATACACAATTATGACTAATTATATTTTTCCTATTCTATCACACCCATTCAGTCGAAGTGGGAGGTCGGCGTATGTTGAGACTGTCTCGAAAATCTTCAAACAGAATCAACGGAAGACTTTTGTAAAAATATATGCGATCTGATAGCGTGACGGGACATGTAAGACACGTACCTACCCACGAGCAACCTTTTCGCGAACAAAGTGAATATCCAGTTCTATATGTTTAGTGCGTTGAGGTTGAACCGGATTTCTAGAGAGATAAATTGCACTCACATTATCACAATAAACCAATGTTGCCTTCGAAATAGGACAGTGGAGCTCGAGAAGAAGATTGCTAAGCCAACACGATTCGGAAACCACATTGGCAACTCTCTTGAATTATGCCTCGACATTGGATTTAGACAAAGTAGCCTACAATTTGGATGACCAAGATACCAAAATATTACCAAGGAACACACAGTAGCCAGACATGGAACGTCTGGTGTCCGGACAGCCACCCCAACCTGCATTAGTGTAAGCAACGAGAGTGGATGTCGAAGATGGATAAAGATATAAGCCATGATCATGAGTACTCTGAATATAGCGCACAATGCTCTTAAGAGACTGCATATGATCCTCCATCGGGTTATGCATAAATAAGAAAACATGTTGTACAACATAAGATATGTCGGGTCTCGTGAAGGTAAGATATTGCAGGGGCGCCTGCAAGACAACGGTAATGTGATGGATCATCATATGGTGTACTGGAAGTGGCACTCAACTTAGGTTTAGTATCAACCGGAGTGGTAGACGTCTTTCATGATGACATGCCAACCCACTCAACAATTTCCTCTACATACTTCTTCTGAGATAAAAATAAACCACCTGAATGACGTGTTACAACTATCCCCAAAAAATAACTCAAAGGCCTCAAATTTTTCATAGCAAACTCGAAGTTGAGCAGGGACATAATAGACTTACGAAGAGCGTTAGATGAAGTAGTCAATATAATATCATCCACATACAAAAGAAGATAAGCTATATCAGGACCCTGTCGGTACATGAAGAGAGAATGATCAGACCTGCGGTTAGAAAACTCAATAGTAAAAACATAATTTGTAAACCTCTTGTACCAGGCTCTATGATCTTGTTTGAGCCAATACAAAGATTTCTTTAGTAAGCAAACATGATCAGGATAAGAGGGACTTATGTAGCCCATGGGTTGGTACATGTATACCGTTTCATTGAGTTCTTCATGCAGGAATGCATTCTCTACATCAAGCTGATGTAGAGGCCATGCCTTCAAAAGTGTTAGACTCAGCACCGTGCAGATAGTTTCCAGTTTGACCACTAGACTAAAAGTATCACCACAGTCCACACCAACCTGTTGAGTTTTTTCATCACCTACAAGACAGGCTTTATGCTTCTCAAAAGTACCATTTTCTTTGGCAAAACCTGTTTCTTCTAGTATGAGCATAGAACAAGCTTGGTAGAATGGTGGAAGAGGGTTTCTTTGGCGGATGAGCGTACCAACACCACTATATTTAGAATGAGTCGATTGCTAGTGACCGGCGTGCCGACATTCTTGAGTTGGTCGGACAAAATCTTGAGTCGTTGGAAATATGAGGATGCATTAGGAAATCCGTCATGTCAGTGGTAGAAAATTCCTACTCAAGTGTGATAGCCCGAAATTTGTTATTATCCTGGAATATATCACGTAAACGATCCCATGCCTCTTTTTCTGTGGAGTCGGGCTCAAGAATTGTATGCAACAAGTCACTGGAAATCGTGGCATAAATTCATTGTAAAATTGTTGCATCAAGGGTCACTCATAATTCCTTTTCATCATTGGTTTTTGGCACCTTCTCCTTGCCATTATTCGGGGAGATGATGTGATGAATAACTCGGTGTGACCTACAGTGAATTTTAAAAAGTTTTTCCCGCATAATGGAGGTTTTCCATCTCAAGAGTGATGGAGATGTGAGACTTAATATTGGAGACCGCTAGGGTCGGGTGAAAAATTGATTTGGAGTCCGACATGGCAGACGAAACAAAGAAGTGGAAGGAAAAAAATATATGGTCGGCGGCGGAAGAACTCGGCCGACGGTGATCAGCGGCGGAGAGGTGGGGGGCGGACAAGAGAGAAGGAAAAATTTAGGGTTTAAGATATTTTCTTAGACTTTGATATCATGTAAGAAATATTATTGTCTTGATTATTTCATCCCAAATGAGTAATATATATACCCAATAATACAATCCTAATCTTATGTATATAAGGTAAGAAATTATCCTAATCCTAGGTATATAAGGTAATGAATTTGACTAAATATACACTTACCATACATAAAATATACACAATTATGACTAATTATATTTTTCATATTCTATCACATCAGATATTGCGCAGTATGACCAATTTAATGAATGAGGGCGATCCATGTACTTCTCAAGAAGTTTGAATATGCATTACCATAGGTGAGACTCAAACAAGTGCAGTGACTTAGAGTTTACTTAAGCTTTTTTATCTGAGGCCAACCACATAAAAGGAGTAGCACGACAAAGAGAAATGCAAATGGAAGAACATCAGGAGGTCCAATTTCACAGTTTCAGCTGTGCATAAACATGATTCAATCATTCGAACTGAGACTTCCGACCCTTGCTACAATAGCGTGTTGAAAAGAGAACATATTCCATAAGATCCTCTAAAGAGTCAGTTATGTTGAACTTCAATTGACAGGATATCAAATCTAGTAAGCGATACCCATAAATGATATGTTAAAATTAAGTTGTGTTCATATGACTTGGGTATGAAAGTCATGATAGAGAACTTCCATTTATCGATGATCAAAGCGTGCATTAAACAGAGAGGTGATTCAGCTGATGACTACAGCTTCCATTAAATAAAGAATTATCCAGCATTCATTGTCAGTAGGTGCATACTGTTGGAAATTTTACTAATGTGGGATTGAGTTTATCACATCTTGAATGACTTAAACATGTGGGCTCCGCATGTCAGAAATATCGTCGCACATGCCTAATCTACTAAGTAAGTAGATGATGTTAGTGCTAAGTATCGTCAAATTTCTTTAAGAAATGAAAGAGATATTGATACACAAAGTAAGGTGTTTGAGACAAAGAGATCCTATCAGCCATGAAGTACGCATAAGCGGGAATGGGCACCTGATCCATGCATAATATCAGGAAAAATGGGATGGAGGGTCTTTGGCCAAAAATGACAAATCTCCGTCATTAGTAAAAGATGAAGAGTTTATGCAATATATAAACTCTAAGTTTGAGTAAGCGTTTGGGGCCCCAAGGGGTAACACATGTGTTTGAAAGAGGGAGGACCTAGGTGAGCTTGGGTTCGGGGATAAGCTCCACACGCGCGCTGACGCCGCCCGCCCGTTTGGTATGGGCTCGGGTCCCGAGTCCTGGGTCCTGGGTCCTGGGCCGTTGATGTCTTCCGAAACTTTCCTTTTGGTCCCTGTAATATCAACTATTTATAATCTGGTCCTTGAAGGTTTTGAAGGTTACAACTGTTATGAAACCAACAGACGTAACGGTTGGCAGCTTAATTGCTCAAAACGTTTCAAACGCAATAAAGTCCAATAGTTACAACACTTAATTGTCTCCCTATGACTTCTGACCTCCCTTTTCTAATCCTATATATTGAACACTTCAGTTATGGTTCCTGGTTCTAATTCCGGTTTTGGCTCTGTTATCACCGAAGATTTTGTTGGTAATTCCGTTAATAGTTCGTGTTCGACTATTCTTAACAGTTTTGTTTCTGGTTCTGCTGTTGTTCAAGGAGCTACTGCTGATCGAGCAAATGTTGTTGTCTGTAGCGCTGTTCATGAAAATGTTATTGTCCATGCTCCTGACAGCTTCTAATGCAAACGACAAGGTAAGGTTTGGACATCAATTACAATAAGAGAATGAGACTTAAGATGTTTTTCTATATTACTGTGTTGAGCCTGTATCGATCTCAGACATAAGATCCCCCTTTTGGTGGGGATGCAATGGCCACTCAGTCTAAGACAATGACTGAAGTGGAACAAGATATCCAGGTCTCAAATGACTTGAAGGCCAATAACAAACGCAAGGCAGAGGCTAACGTTATACAAGGGTAATCCTCTAGATCTTGACGACAAGATTGTGGATTTATCCGCAGTAGTGCTGGAGGCAAATCTGGTGGCGAGTCCAAATCAATGGTGGATAGACACGGGTGCAACCCATCACATCTGCTCAGATAAGAGTGTATTTTCCTCTTACGCCCCAGTCACAGGAAAGAAGATGTTCATGGGAAACGACGCCATCTCTGAAGTACAAGGGGTTGGGGAGGTCGTCCTAGAGCTTACTATGAAGGAAGTGATGCATGTCCCTGACATCAGCAAAAACTTGGTTTCAGGGCCACTGTTGGTACAAGTTGTATTAGACTAGTTTTTTTAGTCCAACAAGTTTGTAATAACTAAGAATGATATGTTTGTAGGAAGAAGGTTTGCGTGTGACGACCTCTTCAAAATGAATGCCATGTCTGTAATTCGTTCATCTAATGAAACGAAGTCTTCTACTTACTTGATTGAGTCTTCTAATCTATGACATCATAAATCAGGACACGTTAACTACAAATCCATTCAAAAGTTAGTAAAGTTAGAATTGTTGTCTTCCTTCGACATAAACCCTCAACATAAATGCGAGGTGCGCATAGAGGCAAAATTAACCAAGTCATATTTCCATTCAGTCGAAAGAAATACCCTCCTCTAGAACTTATTCACACGGATATATGTGATTTAAAGTTTGTACAAACTAGAGAGGGGAACAAGTACTTTGTGACTTTCATTGATAATAGTACAAGGTATTGTTACGTTTACTTGTTGAAAAGTAAAGATGAAACATTTGAAGAGTTTAACATTACAAAGAAGAAAATCTAAATCAACTAAACCTACATATTAAGACAATTCCTAGTGATAGAGGGGGAGAATACGTAGCACCATTTGAAGAATATTGTACTAAATTCGGAATTGTTCATCAAACGGCCGCTCCTTACTCGCCTCAGTCTAACGGTGTTGTCGAGCGCAAAAACCGTACGTTAAAGGAAATGATGAATGTCTTACTCAACAATTCTAGTTTAGCCCAAAACATGTGGGGCGAAGCAATTCTTACCGCTAATACAATTCTTAATAGAGTTTCACATAAGCGTAAGGATAAAACTCAATATGAACTATGGAAAGGAAAGAAACTCACTTACAAATATTTGAAAGTGTGGGGTTGTCTAGCAAAGGTCGAAGTACCTAAACCAAAGTAGGTCAAAATTGGACCTAAGAATGTAGATTGCATATTCACCGGATATGCAAATAACAGTAGTGTTTATCACTTCTTAGTGTATAAGTCAGAGATACATGATATCCACGAAGGTGCGATCATGGAATCAAAGAGTGCTGAATTCTTTGAAGAGATCTTTCCCATAAAGGGAAAAGAAATAATTTCGCGCAAATGAAGTTATGAACAAAATGCTAAAGTCAACAAGACCCGGGAGTTTATGATTATCCGGAACTAGACGTTCTAGATCTACAGAACTCAGGAGTTATTGACTATTCTGAACTTAATATTTCAGACCTACAGAACGTAGGTGTTCCAGAGGAGGAACCAAGACAGAGCAAGAGGGCCAAAAATGATAAAGCCTTTGGTCCAGACTTTCTAACCTATATGGTTGAAAATGAACCGCAATCAAAGAAGCATTGTTAACTCCAGAAGCACCGCTTTGGAAAGAAGCTATAGAAAGCAAAATAGATTCCATCGTGTAAAACCATACTTGGAAATGGTTGATCTTCATCTGGGAAGCAAAACTTTGGGTTGTAAGTGGATACTCAAAAGAAAGTATAAAGTAGATGGAACTATTGACAAGTATAAGGCCAGATTGGTAGTCAAAGGCTACAGTCAAAAGAAAGGCCTCGATTACTTCAACACATACTCACATGTGTCTAGATTAACGTCCATAAGAGTTTTCATAGCCATAGAAGCTTTGCATGACCTTGAGATACATCAAATGGATGTTAAGATAGTCTTCCTAAACGAAGATTTGGAAGAGGAAATATACATGGAACAACCCGAGGGGTATGTGGTCCCAGGACAAGAAAAAAAAGTATGTCGACTTGTTAAGTCTTTGTATAGACTTAAATAAGCCCCGAAACAATGGCATGAAAAGCTTGATAATACTTTATTATCAAAAGGTTTCTCCATTAACGAATGTGATAAATTTATCTATATCAAAGGAAACTCTGACTCATTTGTTATGATATGCCTTTACATAGTACATGACATGCTCATCACCGCAAGTAGTCTAACCTTGGTCCTAAAAATCAAGAAGATGTTGAAATAATGCTTCGACATGAAAGATATGGGTATTGCAGATGTAATCTTAGGAATTAAGATTTCTAAGACATCTGACGGACTGGTCTTAATCTCAATCTCATTACATTGAAGATGTTTTGAGGAAATTTGATGTAGTTGACAGTTCTCCTATGAAGTCACCAATGGATATGAATCATAGAATTGATAAAAATTGTGGTGCACCCATATCCCAGGAGCGATATAAGGTCATTAGCAGTTTAATGTACATTACCAATTGTACTCGACCCGACATCGCTTATCCAGTCAATAAGTTGGCTATGTTCACTCGTAATCCTGGAAATGATCACTGGAAGGCGCTAAATCAGATACTACGATATCTGAAATATTTGTTGACCTATGGATTATATTACTCAAGGTATTCATCCGTATTGGAAGGATACAGTGATGCAAACTGGACATCGGATATAAAGAACACCAAATCCACCAGTGAGTATGTTTTTACAATTAGTGGTGGAGATGTATCTTGGAAATCCTCGAAGCAAACATGCATTGCCCGATCCACTGTAGAATCGGAGTTTATCTCTTTGGACAAAGTAGGAGAAGAAGCATAATGGCTTCACAACTTCTTAGAGGATATCCCTTGTTGGGATGAACTCGTGCCTTCGGTGAAGATTCGCTGTGACAGCCATTCGTCTTTAGGAAGGACACGAAGTAATATGTAAAACGGCAAGTCTAGACATATTTATGAGAGACATAAGACCGTTAGGCAGTTGATCACTACGAGTATTATTTCCATTGATTACGTCAAATCAAAAGATCTTAACTAAAGGCTTACCCAAAGAACAAATATTCTACTTGTCTAGGGGAATGAGCTTAAAATCCATACAATAAGAATCTTTATGGTGGTAACCCAACCTTACTGGAGATCCCAGGAATGGTTCAATGGGAAAACTAAGCTGTAGAGGTTCAGTTTAGCGCTTCACTTGAAGCAAAATCACTTCGGATTATCATTCTTTAAAGAAATATAACTCCAAAGTCGTTCCCGCGATAGACATTAAGTGCTACATGCATTATGGGTAAGGGATACGTTTCTCAAACTTTTAATGATTCCTAACACTTTCAAGTGGGGTAGAGCATATACCTTATAGGAGATCACCTATTTAAGTACGAAGACAGGTGATGGGCGATTTATGCATACGCTAAACGCAAGTGCACGTGTCGTGATAAGTAATATAGTTTAGAAGTCCGAGTTATCGTCCTCAGGGATTAATGTCCAATTATCAACCTCTATTCTATGGTATCTATTTGGTAACCGATAATTTGATGAATTGTTTATAACTATGATTATAGATTGTAACTAAATTACTTTATTTTACTTCAGATATGGTGGAAATAGGGCTTCCAAATCTCCTCAACTATCTGCTCGTCTTACTTGTTAATGCAAATAATTATGGTTCTTCTTCTATTTTGAGATAGCAGGTTAACTAAGCCATTTTATACTCCTGTTAAGGTAATATAAACACACAACCCCAATATAGAACCCTTCTATCTTTCGATGACAAAATTGACTATAAAGGAGGATTAAGAGCAATAACATATTAAGCTACACAAGTATCGGGGTACTTTCGTCCACGATTTAACCTATGTTTATTCAACTATAGTATATTCACAATCTCCCCTTTCGGATTTCGATTAGAAATCATATAAATTATGATAATTAGTGATCAATTAATTACCAAGCAATCAAAACAAATATTGAATAAATCTCAACAATAATAAGAAGAAACCAAAACATGCATTAATTCGTAAGAACGAGTTTCAAGCGATTCGACATGGAAATCCCTAAATTAAGTTAGTTCCTAGCCATAGACATGCCAAGAACTAAACTAATATCCAACATAAACTAAAAAGAAATAAAATAAAGAACAAGAAATTACTTAAAAGAAAGTCTCTAATCTTGATCTCCAAGTTGTGATGAATTCTCCAAAGTGGGATCCCCCAAATCTGACCTAAAAATGTCCTTTTTATAGCTTCAAAAACGTCCAACAACTTTTCCTTCGCCTCGCCCATTCCCATTCGGATTTGGTGATTTCCGCGCCCTGCGGCCCAGCGCTGCAATGAAACTCTTGTGGCTCTCTGTTCTTTGGGCGTCGTGGCGCTCGATCTTTCTTGGTTGGTGGCCATGGGTTGCCAACTTTTTAGCTTTTTGAGCTCTGAAACCTCTGTTTCTGCCCTCTTTTCGCTCTTTTTCGCCAATGTGCCACTTTAAACCATTATGACTCAAAAGAAAGAAAATTTATCCTAAGACGACACATATTTGTACAAAAATGGGAAAAAGACTAACTAAAAATGACTCAAAAAATGTATATAAAATACACCGATCAAATACCCCCAAACTTAACCTTTGCTCTCCCTCGAGCAAAGATCAAAAGAAAGAAATAAAGACACGAAGGAAAAGAAAATAGAATGACTCAAAGACATTGATCACTTTGCTGCATCATTGTTACTTAGAAAAACATGAAGGTTAGCAGAATAATATGCAGGAACATATAGCATGGATTTTTAGCATTCTAAATACATCAAGGTAGATATTTCGCAAATTCACTTTAATCATGCTCAATGGAAGTGAGAATACCTAACTATGCATGTTAATTTCAAAATCCTATGGCATGTTTACTTGCTATTCTTCACTAATCATGGATACACATATAAGAGATCTTCAGGGCTTTTCAGGATTGTAATGTAGGCTTAGACAGGGGTAGGTAAAAATAGGCTTTTAGGCTCAACTTACGTACCATAAGCTCTTTTTCTTTCAACTCTTCCCTTTTCTTTTTTGATTTTCTTTTTCACTTCATACCTATATTTCCCCTCTTTTGTTTTGAGAGAATGAATTGTATTATGAATAGTAGGCACCCCCAAACTTAGGCTTTTGCCTATTTATTATTACTTTTTCATTGGGATGCATCAAAATTGTTCACTTCTTTTTTTTCTCTTTTTCAACACTTTATATTCCAAACAACTCAATTTTTCACTTATGACACAAATATGGAATTATAGGCCGTCAAAGAAAGGTCTTATTTTTAGGCTCAAAGGGGCTGACTAGGGATACAATTGTAATGTTAGGGATAGGTAAAAATGGTAAGAAAGGACTAACAAAGAAATGTCTAAGTCATCTCCCTAACATGCATATCCTAACTATTTCGCCTCAAATAGCAAGCAAGCAGACACATAGGTTTTAATCACTTAACAATGCATAAATCAAGCAAAATACCCCAAATAGTTCGATTTCATGAATTATTGACATATCTAATTCAATTACATTATTCAATCTTACTTCACTAGGCGTTTCCAGTAACTACAGCATGCATGATCTTTAAAAAAAAATTATGACTCAAAAATACTTAAAAACACACAAAACAAATCAAAAAGACTCAAAAACAATAAAACACCCCCCCAAACTTAAATCACACATTGTCCCGAATGTGTGCAAGACTCAAAAATTAAAAGAAAAACGGGACAACTTACAAACTTGGTTTAAAATGGTGGCGGTGGCGGCGGATAATGCATGGCAGATAACGTCAGAAATCCCGTCAGAATGGAAGAGGGAAATCGTTTCTAGGGCTCTTTTATTTTTCAGATTTTTCGTCGCGGCGCCACGGCCCTGCAATCGGCGTCGCGGTGCCCAAACATCTGCGACCCTCTGAACTTCCGGCGCCGTGGCGCTCTGATTTGGCGCCGCAAGGCTCAAACTTCAGAGACCTTTTGGACTATCGGCGCCGCGGCCCTGCAACCGGCGTCGTGGCGCCCAACTTCTTGCGCCTTTCTGCATTCTCGGCGCCATGGCCCTCTGCTGGGCGCCGTGGCGCCGAGCCGATTTTTTCTTCTCTTCACGTTTTTGTCCTCTAATTTTTTTGGCCCTGTACCTGTCATCACAACATGCAACAATACCTTCCGTGAGACTGTTCTAACTAAAACTTAAATTGCATAAAATAAAATAAAATAACCTTGGGTTGCCTCCCAAGTAGCGCTGTATTTAACGTCTTTTATCCGGACGCACGTTCCTTATCAAGAGGCATGGGGTAAATTAACCCCACAGCCTATCCATTTCATAATCATTTTTCGCTTCCGCCTTCTGTTTTTCATTTTCTCCTTTTTCTCAAGAGAAGGTTTAACGTTGCTCACTTGTTCGCGACTTATTTCCTCGCTTTGCTTTGTCTTGGCTCAACCGATGTCTTGTGATCTTGGCAAAACACTTGCTTATGACTGGGGGTTCAACGATGTGTTTAAACACCTTGAACACCATCTCTTCATTCTCCACTCTGAGTGTCAGCTCGCCCTTCTCCACATCAATCAGGGCTCTCCCAGTTGCCAAGAATGGTCTTCATAATATGATAGGGATCTCATCATCTTCCTCCATATCAAGGAAGAGGAAGTCCGCAGGAAAGAAGAATTTTCCCACCTTAACTAATACATCTTCAATCATTTCCACGATGCGCACCTGTCATATCCGCCAATCGCAGCCCAAGCTGGTTGGTTTGGCTTCACCCAACCCCAACCTCTTGAAAACGGACAAGGGCATGAGATTTATGCTGGCCCCCAAATCACATAGGGCCATGTTACATGTCACCCTGCCAATTGTGCAAAGAAATGTGAAGCTCCTTGGATCCTTGAGTTTGGGGGGCAATTTCTTCTGCAAGATGGCACTGCATTCCTCTGTCAATGTCACTGTCTCATACTCAGCTAACTTCTTCTTCTTCCTAAGAATTTCCTTCATGAATTTAAAATAAGTAGACATTTGCTCCAATGCCTCAATGAACGGAATGTTAATGTGCAGCTTTCTGGATACCTCCAAGAATTTGGAGAATTGCTTATCAACTGCTTTCCTTTGCAACCTCTAAGGGTAAGGAATCTTCTCTGTGTATTCCCTCACTGGGACTGTTGGAACTTTCTCTAACATAGGGCTAAATATCTCCCAAGCCTCATAGAGTGACTCTCCATCAGCCTGATAAAAATTGTTCAACTCCCCTCTCAGCTTAGCGGCTTTGGACGGTGGAAATAACTTTGCTAAGAACTTCTGTGCCAACTCCTGCCATGTGAATATAGAATCAGAAAGTGGAATTCAACCAAACTTTTGCTCTATCCTCGAGCGGTAGCGGAAAGAGCCTCAATCGGATGGCGTCGTCAGTAACGCCATTATACTTGAAAGTTGCACACAACTCCACGAAGTTCGCTATGTGCATATGAGGATCTTCCGATGGCAACCCTCCGAATTGAACAGTATTCTGCACCATACTCAGGATCACATGCTTGATTTTGAAATTATTTGCTCTTATTACTGGGAGTCTGATGCAAGTTTGTGCTCCATTCACCCTTGGCAGCACATAATCTCTCAAGCTTCTCTCAGCTTGGACCTGGACCCTTCCTTCCACATCCATTGGTAAACTCCGGGGCATCCTTTGATTAGGTTGATGATCACCTAACCCTTCGTTCATCTCATTGATATTCTGCAAGCCTCCCATTGCTATTAAGGCCAAAATTCGTTTGTTTCTCCGGTTTTGCTTGCAAGTCTTTTCAATCTCCGGGTTGAAGGGAACAAGTGTATCTGCTCCTCTTTTTCTTCGCATAAACTAGATGTCTGCAACAGATCAAAATCAACAAACGGATCTCGACGCACGGTTTCACGAATAAAATAAAAGAGAAAAATATAATAATAAAAAGGAAAAAAACAAAATAAATTAGAAATTAGAAATAGATAGAATGATATTGAACTACGCCAATCCCCGGCAACGGCGCCAAAAACTTGATGGGCGATTTATGCATACGCTAAACGCAAGTGCACGTGTCGTGACAAGTAATATAGTCTAGAAGACCGAGTTATCGTCCTCAGGGATTGATGTCCAATTATCAACCTCTATTCTATGGTATCTGTTTGGTAACCAATAATTTGATGAATTGTTTATAACTATGATTATAGATGCTAACTAAATTACTTTATTTTACTTCAGATATGGTGGAAATAGGGCTTCCAAATCTCCTCAACTATCCGCTCGTCTTACTTGTTAATGCAAATAATTATGGTTCTTCTTCTATTTTGAGATAGCAGGTTAACTAAGCCGTTTTATACTCCTGTTAAGGTAATATAAACACTCAACCCCAATATAGAACCCTTCTATCTTTCGATGACAAGATTGACTATAAAGAAGGAATAAGAGCAATAACCTATTAAGCTACACAAGTATTGGGGTACTTTCGTCCACGATTTAACCTATGTTTATTCAACTATAGCATATTCACAATCTCCCCTTTCGGATTTCGATTAGAAATCATATAAATTATGATAATTAGTGATCAATTAATTACCAAGCAATCAAAACAAATATTAAATAAATCTCAATAATAATAAGAAGAAACCAAAACATGCATTAATTCGTAAGAACGAGTTTCAAGCGATTCGACATGGAAATCCCTAAATTAAGTTAGTTCCCAGCCATAGACATGCCAAGAACTAAACTAATATCCAACATAAACTAAAAGAAATAAAATAAAGAACAAGAAATTACTTAAAAGAAAGTCTCTAATCTTGATCTCCAAGTTGTGATGAATTCTCCAAAGTGGGATCCCCCAAATCTGACCTAAAAAGGTCCTTTTTATAGCTTCAAAAACGTCCAACAACTTTTCCTTCGCCTCGCCCATTCCCATTCTGATTTGGTGATTCACGCCTGCGCCATGGCCAGAATCAGCCATGCGCTGAAACTCTACGACTCTGTTCTTTGGGCGCCGTGGCGCCTGATGTCGCTGGTTATGCCATGGCGCCGCCTGCTTTCGCCTGTTGCCAACTTTTTAGCTTTTGAGCTCTGGAACCATCAAGTTTACCTCTTTTTCGCTCATTTTCGCCAATGTGCCACTTTAAACCATTATGACTCAAAAGAAAGAAAATCTATCCTAAGAAGACACATATTTGTACAAAAATGAACAAAAGACTAAATAAAAATGACTCAAAAAGTGTATATAAAATACACCGATCAACAGGCCGCTTCAAATGTACGTACTTAAGAATTCAAGCGTTGTCTATGACCACAACGGACAAGATAATAAGAAGAAGATGAATAAGGATAGTTATTGTGTTGATATTATTGTCTTGATTTATACTAAACACTGACGGTTCAAGACATCACGTTCACCACACAGTAAGTAAATCTGATGGTAATCAACTAAGGAAGGTTCAATGCCGAAAGCTACATATCCTGATGCAATATATTTCCGCTGAAAGATTGCTGAAGTTTGGCACCCTGTGTGCACCAATTCTCTTTCAAGAGGGGATTGTTGAAATTTTTACAAATGTGGATTGAGTTTATCCCATCTTGAATGACTTAAACATGTGGGCCCCGCATGTCGGAAACATTGTTTCTTCGCACATGCCTAATATACTAAGTAAGTAGATGATGTTAGTGTCAAGTATCATTAAATTTCGTTATGAAATAAAAGAGATATTGATACACAAAGAAATGTGGTTGAGACATAAAAAGATGGAGGGTCTTTGGCCAAAAATGACAAATCTCCCTCATTGGTAAAAGATGAAGAGTTTATGCAATATATAAACTCTAAGTTTGAATAAGGGTTAGGGCCCCAAGGGGTAACTCTGAAAGAGGGAGGACCTAGTTGAGCTTGGGTTCGGGGTTAAGCCCCACACGCGCGCCGATTTCAACGGGTCGTGGGCTGTTGGGTCGTTGGGCCATTGATGTCTTCCGAAACTTTCCTTTTGGTCCCTGTAATGTTAACTATTTATATTCTGGCAGCTTAATTGGTCAAAACGTTACAAATGTTTCAAAGGCAATAAATGTCAACAGTTACAAGACTTAATTGCTCAAAACGTTTCAAAGGCAATAAAGGCCAACAATTACAAGACTTAATTGCATCCCTATGACTTCTTGCCTCCTTTTTGTAATCCTATATATTGAACACTTCAGTTCAAACAAAATAGAGACTACGGAACAGAAAGACATACGCAAAACATACAACTCAAACTAGTTTATCTTTCTGTCTTTTTCATCGTCAAGAATATACACACAGAAAACGACAATACAAAAAGCATGCAAAAATCTTTTTCCGCTCTCTTTCTTTAGTAGTCTGTTCTTATTCATCTTCTTCGCTAGGATCAGTTTTATTTGCTTTGTACAATTTATTAGTTGTTGTTTTATCTTGGGAGACTATTGCGGTATTTTCCAATACCGTAAAAGCATTTATACGGGACAATTTTATCTTAAAGACAGAGAGCTATCTCTCGACTCAGCGTTCCGTTTGTTTAACCTTTCGAATACTCTTTAACCTCGGTTCCAAAAACCAACACATACCACTGCACTCACTATTATTTTGTAGAAAAAATTTCAAACTATGTAAAAAAAAACTACCAGTACTATATTGTTAAAGAAAAGATTCAACTGCATGTACAAGTTCAAGCAGAAGTTCTACCTCCACTACTAGTGCCATCAAGCACCAATCAAACGGGATAGAAAAGCTTATAGACAACATATGGAATCAAATGAAACACCTAAAAAAACGGTAAAGAATGGATATTGGGCCTAACTCAACCCCAAAAGCTAGCTTGTAGGGTGAGTATTGTCCAAGTTCATATAAAAAGTCTATGTTCTCATTCCATTACCGATGTGGAGTCCCCCGCACGCCCGAGCCCGTTAACTGAAGCGTGGATGACATAATTTGGGGAATGAATCTTGGGTTTAACTCAAGCCTAAAAGCTAACTTATAGGATGAGTATTGTCCAAGTGGAGTCCATGTTCCCATTTCATTATCGATGTGGACACTTAACAAATTTTAACGGAACAACAGATAATTATTGGAACATATATATCTTATTTGCAACCAGAGTAGTAAGAGAGAGTGAAGTTCAATGAGAATAACAAAAAAACAAGTAGCATAGGAGAAGTACTTTTATATCATAAGGTCCATAATTGAAAAACGTAACTCATGGTACAAAGAAGAGATAACAACCTTAATGGTACAATTAACACATGTACATTGAAAGATAAGAAATAAATAAAGAGTGGAGCTAACCTCATGGTGCTTGAGTAGCAGAGATTTGGAATTGGAGGACAAAATCTGGAAGCTTAGCAGTTAAGCCCCATATATCACAAATAAGAGGTCAACGGTCTTCTTCCCCATCCATCACTCAGTAGAGTGATTCAGAATTTTGATAAACTTTTATATACACATTTAATAAACCCGAGTAAATGCACGTGCTGGGTTTGGTAGGGAACCATTTAACGTGGAAGCAGAGAAATTTCTTCTGCGATGAACTTACGAAGCATAGAATATTCATTATTCAAATTAAAGAGCATAAACTATACTTGGACCAATACCAACATGGCAGACTTTGTTAGTAATAGATGTAGCTTCCAGGGGTAGATTGTCCAAGTAGTCAGGTTCGAGCCCCGGCAGCCGCAGTGTGGGAGTTTCATTCCTCCTTTGTGGGGATGGCTCTTTGTTGGCACTGGGTCGCCAAGTCACCATCATTTACCTCCTCCACCAATCTCTGTCGGGCCGGGGGCGGGGCCATATCCGCCGAGTCACCATCATTTATCTCCTCCACCAATCTCTGTCGGGCCGGGGTTGAGGCCATGTGCGCGAGGGATTTCGCCTTTTGCCCCAAGTAATGAGTTTTGCAGGCGTGGACAATAATGGAACATAGGACAAAGGAAAGATGAACTCCGGCCTGGCCAGCCAGAAAGTAAAGCAGGCGCTGCTCATTACGATATCGTGAGTTCGATTCCCCGCAATCACGAAATAACTCTGCGTGTTGGGGAATTGAACCTTGTCTCATTGATCAGTTGTACGCTCCCAGAAACTGGCCACCGGAGGTAATAGTGTTGAAGGACCGGTGCTATTACCTCCAGGACGTTTGGATAATATCAGTGAAATAGTCAGGCGCAATAAAAAAAAAGAAGGAAAGATTCAAACTGTCGTCTGTCTTGTTAAGGGTGACACTGTTAATCTACAAAATAAGACAAATTATCTTATGTACACTGATTAATAGAGGCGAATTCCGAATTCTGCCACAACTCCTTTTGATTTATTGGGTTTGTAATTTATATTTTAATGAGTATTAATTTAGTGAATTATTTAACGCATCTACGTGATTTGAGCTAAAACTATTCGATTCGAACGAACCAATATATAGCCAATGCACTAGGTCTGCTCCTGCAATAAAGAGTAGTATAAAACTTTTTTACACAATCAATGAAAAATTATTTACACTCAAATGTATATAAGTTAAATTCACATCGTTGTAGTCTTAAGTTAGAAATTATATGTGTAAGCGAATTAAAGAGTTTAGGTGGGAGTGTGTGTTTGGCGAGATTGACTTGGACATCAATGCAGATTGTGGAGAACTGACCAAGAAATACCAACGTAGCCATAGAAAGTCCTGTTTTACTAAAGCTAAGGTGGAACAATTGAGATTAGGAAGTTTATGTTCAACTATTTTCGGGTTTATATGTTCAAATTTTGTGTTGTTACACTTTGCTACTAATATGTAATAGAGAGTATTGATTTGGTCTTTAGGTCATATATAATGACAATGTAAACATTTTTATATTATCAATGTAGTTTAACATGTGATACTATGCTAGTTACTATCATAGCCTACATAACTGTTGTCAGAACCAATCTAAGTGTAATCATCTCCAACACAATACATCGGTACCCACCCAACTGATCATAGTCACTAAGATAGGACCCCAACACACCTAATACCCCCTCAATGATTATAAGTTATACATGCTTCTATCGAAGTCTAAAAGAATAAATTGTAGCCTACCTCACGGCCGAGCAGGTGCCATAAAGTCTCTCTCGCGCCAAGGACTTACCTTTTCATATCACTTCCAAATGAACGTAGTCTAAATATCATAGATTTTACGTTAACACATAATTTTAGAATACAACCATAAAGATAAGCTTCTTAAAAAATCCTGAACATGCAATCCAAAAGTGACCCCAAGCCCACGAGGGAAAAGTTAAAACTTTAGTTTAGAAAAATATTACACACAGTCTAAATAGTCATATATTTAAGTTTGATAGAAAACTAATCACAATTAGGCCTTCAACTGCCCTATTCATCAAAATCTCCAAATTTAGAAGAACCTTAATTCTCAAATAGGAATCATAGATTTAAAATAGAAATTTAAATTTAGTAGTAATTTCCCCATGTATTAACAACTCTAAATCTTAAGAATCAATAATAAAAGACAAAATCTTGGCATTAATTTCATGAAAAACTATTTTTAGAAACTTGGGTTTAAAACCCTACCCTTTTCTACCCAAAGTAAGATTCTAATCCACAAAATAGGTAAGGAAACATGATATAAGGTTAAAATATTACCCCCAAATAGAAATGGTCGAAATCCCTCTAATTCTCCTTATAAATGGAGTTTTTAAAAAGTGAACTTGGAATTTCAACATTCTGATTTCAGCGATTTCTGCTTCTGCTGACCATTCCTCGCAGAAATGGCTTTCGCTTATGTGGATAAATGGTCACAGAAGTGGCTTCCACTTGTTGGATGAAATGTCACAAAAGCGGTCAAGGTTCGCAGATGCGGCCTCGCCCCTTCGCCAAGGATTTCACATAAGCGCCCCTTCCCAATTCCCAATACCTCGTATTTGTGGATAAACTTCTGCAGGAACGGCTCCGCAAGTGCGGCCAAAATATCACAAGAGCGATTACACCAACAAGAGCAACACTAAAATAATGAATTTTCAATCCAACGTCCGAGACCACCCGGAAACCAATTATGCTACATGAGTGTAAACGACGCTACGAGCTTGCTCGCGCACTCAGAATACCAATCCGACATTGCTAAGACTCTTTTTTCTACAAATCACCCTCAACTTTTCCAAATTTCAAGATTAGTCAATAACGACTTGAAACACATCTGAACACCTCGGAAAATGAACCAAAGACTCAAATAAGTCATAAATGACATTTAGACCTACCAGAAGTGATGAAATTCAAAAACAAACCAGCTTACCAAAAAGTCAACTCTTTCACTTTCTAAAACTTCTAACTTAGATATTCATCTCGGAAGTTATCTAAGTCAAATCGGGAACCGTGCCACCCATCCCTGCAAGTCACAAACATTGAAAAGAATCTACCGAAAGGGTAGTTTGATCAATACAGAGTACCAAGACTAAAATGACTGAACAGATCGTTACATCAGATACCAATTAAATAAATGTTCGACCTCGAACGAAAAAGAGATGAAAGGGAAAACTTACCAGAGTCGATAACAAGTTGGGGGTATATACTCCCCATATATGCCCCGGTCTCCCAATTAGCCTCATCAACCAGACGATGCTTCCATTTGACATTCTCAGAAGCAATCTATTTAGACCTCAACTTTCTAACATGTCTGTCCAAAATGGTCATAGTCTCTTCCTCGAAAAATAGATTCTGGTCAAATAACACTGAATTCCAATTGAATGATATAGGACCCATCAGAATGGTATTTCTTCAACATGCAAACATGAAATACCAGATGAACACTTGATTGACCTGGTGGCAGAGCCAATTCATAAGACACCTCACCAACTCGCTGAAGAATCTCAAATGACCCGATATACCTCAGACTCAACTTGTCTTTTTTTCCCAAACCTCATCATGCCCTTCATAGGCGTGACTTTCAGCAGAACCTAGTCACCAACCATGAACTCTATATTACGAACCTTTCGGTCTACATACTCCTTCTGTCTACTCTGAGCCGTTAGGAGCTTTTTCTAAATCAACTTCACTTTATTTGAGAATTCTCTCAATATATTCGTACCCCATGATTTTACCTCGAATGTATCAAACCAACCAATCAAGGATTAACACCTCCTACCACATAAAGCCTCATATGGATCCATATCATTATTAGAGTGGTAACTATTGCTGTAAACAAACACTACTAACGGAAATAACTGGTCTCAATGACCATCAAAATAGATCACGCATGCCTGCAACGTGTCCCCCAAATTCTAAATGGTCTACTTGGATTGACCGTCCATCTGCAGGTGAAATGTCGTATCGCGATCTGACTGAATTCCCAACTCCTTTTGCAAAGTCCTCCAGAAATGAGAAGTGAACTGAGTGCCCTAGTCTGAAATGATGTAAATGGGCACTCCATGCAACAAAACAATCTCTCTAATATATATCTTTGCTAGCTTCTCCGAATTGTAGGTCATCTGAACCAAAATGAAGTGCGTGGACTTGAACAACCTATCCACAATGATCCAAATAACATCAAACTTGCCCAAAGTCTTCGTTAGTCCAACTACGAAGTCCATATATATCCTCTTTCATTTATACTCGGGTATGGGCATCCTTTGAGTCACATCACCTAGTATATGGTGCTTATACTTAAATTGTTGACAATTCAAATATTGAGATACGTGCTCCACAATATTCCTCTTCATCCTGCCTCACCAATAATGTTGTTTTAAATCACTATACAGTTTTGTTGCACCCGAGTGGATGAAATATTTAGAAATGTGAGCCTCATCCATAATCAATTTGGTCAATCCTCCAACACAAGGAACACAAACTCGCCCCTTAATCCTCAAGACTCCCTCACTATCAAGAATCATTTCCTTGGCCTCCCTTCGCAACACTTATCCCGAATCTTACATAACTTCACATCATCACACTATTGAGTCTTAATTTTCTCCAAAAGAGACGACCTCACCTCAACGCAATCCAAAATCTTGTTCGGATTTAAAATATCAAGTCTCACTATGATATTGGACAAGGATGGAAAATCTAATGCCAAAGGATGTTCATCCATAATCAACCGCTCCAAGCTACCCATACTCACTATCTTTTGGCTCAATGCATCCTCTATTATATTAGCCTTTCCCGGATGATAAAGAATGGTCATGTCATAATCCTTAAGAAACTCCATCCACCTATGCTGCCTCAAATTCAAATCACTCTTATTGAACACATGCTGATGATTGCGATGATCCGTGAATACCTCACAATGGACCCTTGATGCGCGAAAAGATGCACACACTTTAACGCAAGTGCACGTTATCGTGACAAGTAATATAGTCTTGGTAAGACCGAATATCGTCCACAAGGATTAGGGTTCAAGTACCAACTATCTATCTTTTGGTATCTTTTTGGTAACCGATATTTGATTTTGTGGTTTATAACTAACAATTATAAAAGCTAATTAACTATAGGTTTACTTCAGTTGTGATGGGAATAGGGCTTCCACGTCTCCTCAACTATCCGCTTATGTTATTTATTAATGCAATTGAATTATGGTTTTCTTCTCTCGGAGCTAGCAGGTTTACGAAATCATTTTATATTCCCGTTAAGGATATATAAACACTCAACCCCAAAGATGTTCTTTCTACCTTTCTGATAAGGATGACTCTATAGGAGGATTAAGAACAAAACCTAGTTAACCGTCACGCACCATGCGTAAAATTAGGGTTGTTAAGCCTCTCATTAACGCTACATAAATAATTGAGGTATTTTCATCCCCAATCCAAAATATGTCTACCCAACTTACAGCATATTCACAACCTCCTCCTTTCGAAGTTTGATTAGAAATCATATAAATAATGATAATTAGTGATCAATTAATTACCAAGCATTTAAATCAATTATTGGATAAATCTCAACAAGAAGAAGAATAACCATAACATGCATCAATTCATATCATAAGTTTCTAGTGAGTTAACATGGAAAGCCCTATAAAAGAATTAGTTCCTAGCCATTGACATGACAAGAACTAATTCAAGGTTCATCATACAAAACTGAAATAAAGAAAAGAAAAAGGAAAGAAATTACTAGACTATGGTCTCCAATCTTCAATCCAAGAAAACTCAGGTCAGGCAAGAAAGGTAACCCTTAAAATCGCTTGTGGTTCTCCTTTTATAGGCTCAAACCGCCTAACTTTTCCCTTCGTGCCCGCCCGTAAATTCGTCATTAAACTCGATTTTCCGCGTGCCGCCGCGTTCGCTATCGCGCGCATACGGTTCTCATGCAGATTGGGTGATTTGGCGCCGCCCGCTTCTCGCTATCTGCAGCCATGGCGCACGCAACTTCGCGATCCTTCGACATTAGCGCCGCACTCGTGCTTCGCTGCTCGCCACTTTCTCGCTTAAGCTCCTAACCTCCACTTTTGCCCTCTTTTAGCTCCTTTTCCGCCATTTGTCCATTTTAACCACTTTGACTCAAAAGAAAGAAAATTTATTCTAATACGACACTTATTTGTATAAAAAGGGACAAAAGACTAACTAAAAACAACTCGAAAAGTGTATATAAAATACACCGATCAAATACCCCCAAACTTAACCTTTGCTCGCCCTCGAGCAAAGATAAAAAGAGAAAATTAAAGACTCAAAGAAACGAAAAATAAAAGACTCACTGACATTGATCACTTTTGTTGCATTGATGTTATCTAGAAAAACATGAAGGTTAGCAGAATAATATGCAGGAACATATAGCATGAAATTTTTAGCACACTAAACACATTAAGCTAGATATTTCGCAAACTCATTTTTATCATGCTTAATGGAAGTCAACATACTGAATCATGCTTGTAAAATTCAAAAATCTTATGACATGTTTACTTGCTATTCTCCACTAATCCTGGGTATGCATAAAAGAGATCTTTAGGACTTTAAGAGTTGTAATGTAGGCTTAGGTATAGATGGGTAAAAATAGGCATTTAGGCTCATTTTTGTGTACCATAAGCTCTTTAACTTTTCAGTGTTTCCCTTTTCTTTTGATTCTTTTCTTCACTTCAAATCAATCTTTCCCCTCTTTTGTTTTGGGAGAGTGAAGTGTATAATAATGACAAGCACCCCCAAACTTAGGCTTTTGCATATTTCTTATTACTTTTTTATTGGGGTGCATCAAGCTTGTTCACTCTTTTTGTCTTTTTTTTAACACAATTTATTCCACTATTTCATATTTTTACTTATGACACAATTTGTGGGAATATAGGATGTCAAAGAAGAAGTTTCAATTTTTAGGCTCAATGGGGCTGACTAGGGATATTTTTAAAGTCAGGGATCGAAAAGAGTGGTAAGAATTGGCTATCAAAGAAACGCCTGAGTCATCTCCCTAACATGCATATCCTAACTATTTCGCCTCAAATAGCAAGCAATCATAACACATAGGTTTTCATCATTTAGCATGCATAATTTAAAGCAAGAAACTCCAAATAGACAGATTTTGTGAGTTTTTGGCATATCTAACCTAGGTGTTTAGATAGTTGCTTCTAATTCCATTACATTATTCCACCTTACTTCACTAGGTGTTTCTAGTAACTACAACATACATGATCTTTGACAGGCAACTATGACTCAAAAGAAAAAAATTTGTGACTCAAAATATACACAAAACAATAAAAAAAAAGACTTAAATAAAACAGCAATAAGACACAAATAAGCCACCCCCCAAACTTAAATCACACATTGTCCCCAATGTGTGTAGACTCAAAGATAATAAAAGAAATAAGACACTTGCACTGCTAAATGCAAATGCGCGCGGTGGTACGATAGTGCATGACCATCGGGTTGAACAAGGAACTCATCTCATTAATTTGCCGCCGCTTCTTGTCATTCCTTGTATCATCGCGGTTCCAAACTCGTGATCATCCTCATCCGATTCTCAATCAATTGCTCCATCACGGCACCGAGGTTCTCAATCTGGTAGGTCAGTGGCTAGGCTCGCACGCATATCGAGCCTCTATTTCGTGCTCATCTTCGCTCATCGCGCCTCTGCCGCCGCTGGTGGTTGTGCTCTTTTTCTTGCTGCCGGGGGGCTTAGGTCTGGGAAAAAGTGCATTATCCCATATGTCACCGGCAGTTGGTTTCTTTCATTAGTATCAGTGGGTAGGATTGGGACCCCATTCCTGTGGCATAAATTGGTGATAAGTGAGTCATGTCCCAATCCACCTGTTGTCACCAACCTGCTGATTTCTTCAATGCTCTGCACTATCGCTTTCCCCACATCAATCGTTATCCCCCTCATAATTCCATATATCGCTGATCCTATCTTCCGCACTCGTGAAGTGCGTGGATGGAATCACGCGGGCCGACGAAATATAGCCAACCTTTGGTCGCTTTGTTGAACCGCACCGCCAAAGCTCTTGACCCATTTCTTGCAATATCAAATGCAGCCCCAGGGTAGCTTATTGTGTCTGCGACGGCACTCCAGTTGATGTTGTTAGTGCTCCTGGACCATGTTCTAAAATAGTTTCAATCACTACTTTCTTCAACATCAACCGTCTTCAATTGTGCATTTACATCTTCTGCTGTCACAGGCACATAATTTCCCCTTACAAAGCATCCCCTTTCCACCTTCTTCGGAAGATTAACATAAAATTCACGCACCATTACTGTGTTTATTGGTGCTAACCCTTCCTGTTTTACAAATCTTTTCCACCCCCTCATCTCAATCATCGCCCGAATGGGCTCATAGACATCCCCTTCCTCAAGCGCGCCCCTTTGATAATTCATTCCTCTTCGTGGATTAAGGCCTCAGACTAAGCTTTTTGTATCTTTGGAAGACTTGGTAGCTCACGAACCTAGTATCATCGTATTGCGGGGCTGAGGTGGATGTGGAGGCTCTTCTCTTTCTGGCGGACATGGCTAATACTTTCTGCAGCTTACAACTTAGTAGCGCAAATGCTCCTCAACACAATCAACAATCAGCAGCTAAAACACTAACACCCCCAAACTTCAACTCTACTACCCAATACCACACCCTCCTCATTACTCCTTCTAAACTTCACAACCAATTTTTCAAAGACCCCAACTACTTCACAACGCAACACTTCTCCAAACTACTACCTTTTTTTAACTACAAAGCTTTCAAGAAAAGATGAAGATTACCTTTTATGGTGTTCTTCAAGGTGTTCTCGCTTCTAACGGTGATTCGAGGCAATGGAACGGGTTTTTGTTGGTAGAGATGGGTGAGGTTCTAGGAATTTAAGAGTTTGGTTGTTTTGGGTTTGATTTGTGGAGGATTTGTGGGTAAATTGTGGATTTTCGTGGGTTTTGTGGAGAAGGGTTAGGTTTTGGTTTTGGAATTGGGGAAAATCGATTTCTGGCGTTTTAATTTTTGATTTCGCCGCTGCCGCAGTTCGCTAGCCGCGCGCCCAATGTTCAGACTCTTCGAAAATTTCACGCGACCATTATTGCCATGGCGCCTAGACTTGGCAATTTTTCTAGATTTTTGGCGCCGCGGCGCTCTGGCGCCGCGGCTTAAACTTCGCTGTTTTTCGCGCGCTACTGCTTCAGCCATGCTACCCGCTCGAAATCCCGGTTTTTCTTCGCCGCCTTCGCTTTATTTGCCTACACCTGTCAATCACAACAAAAACACTACCTCCGTGAGACCGTTCTTAATAAAAATTACTATATTAAAGCAAAAAAAATCAAAATACCTTGGGTTGCCTCCCAAGTAGCGCTGTCTTTAACGTCTTTTAGCCGGACGCAAGTTCCTTAACTCAATAAACGTGGGGGTGGATCAACTCCACAACTAATCCATTTTCTCCACATTTTGCATTTTCTTTTTCTTCTTCTCCTCTTAGCATTATCATTAAGGGGGAGTTCAGGAACACATACCTACTTTTGTGGAGGTTTGGCAAACCATGCCTGCTTTCGTGGGCTCATCTCCCTTGGTCTGGCTTGTATGGGCTCACAGGGAGGTTTGATGGTGCTGATTGCAAAGCACCTGGTCATGGTTGGTGGCTCAATGATGTGTTTAAATACTTTAAACACCATTTCTTCCTTCTCCACCCTTAATGTCAGCTCTCCTCTTTCTACATCGATCAAAGCTCTCCCTGTCGCTAGGAATGGTCTCCCCAATATGATAGGGATTTCTGCATCTTCTTCCATGTCAAGAACGAGGAAGTCCGCAGGGAAAAAGAATTTCCCTACTTTAACAATCACGTCCTCAATTTTCCCTCTTGGATGAACCACTGTCATATCGGCTAGTTGCAGGCTCACAGTGGTTGGTTTTGCCTCACCCAACTCCAATCGTTTAAATACCGATAATGGCATCAGATTTATACTTGCCCCTAAATCACACATAGCTCTGTTGCATGTCACCCTACCCACTGTGCAATGTAGTGTAAAGCTCCCTGGGTCTTTTAGTTTTGGTGGCAACTTCTTTTGCAAGATAGCACTACACTCCTCCGTTAGTGCTACCATCTCGTACTCCGCCAGCTTCTTCTTCTTCCCCAAGATCTCCTTCATGAACTTGAAATAGGAGGGCATCTGCTCCAAAGCCTCTATAAAAGGTATGTTGATATGCAGCTTCCTGAATGTCTCCAAAAATTTGGAGAATTGTTTATCAACCGCCTTCCAGTAATCTCCGGGAAAGGGATCTTCTCTCAGATACTCTTCTCCGAGTTTTCTATTATCGCTAGGTTCAACCACCTTCTCTTTCTATCTCTCGCCTTTGCTCAACTATCGGGCCGAGGTGATCGCCGCCCAACCGCTTACCACTCCTCAATTGTATCGCTCGCATTGCTTCCTCGATTTACTGTTGCTTGGCAGTGTACCGTGGCTCGCTATTTGCCCGCTAGCTGACCCACTTGTGTTTCCAAGTTACCGAACGAGGATCTAGCTTCACGAATCGAGTCAGGCGCTGGTGAGTGCCAACAAAGCCGCTTTAGCTCGCTCGCTTTTCACGAACCTGGCATCGAATCGCTGAGAATGTGGGCCCGAGTAGGGATGCCGATTTCGGTTCTCGCTGGCTGGCATCGCCCCTATATTGGTTCTCCGCTCGGTCTCCTCTCCATGAGAAATTTGGGTGATTCTCCACCGGATTATAAGTGTTGGAGTATGGATTGTTTTGTGGCTCTCGATAGTTACCCACTACCGACACTCGCTTCTATTGGCATATTATTAGATCACCAAGGACAACTATCGAACGTATGTGGGCCTCCACAGATTTCACACTCTTTGGCATCCGTGACCGCATTCACCGATATTGTATGTTGCCGCAATCGCTTTGCCAAAAGGGCCACTGGGCATTCAAGGCGCAAGAATGGCATCTATTTCGTGTACTCCCACCGCTCTCCTCCCACTCGCCGATCTCTCTTCTCGTGATACGGTTGTTAGTGGTCATATCTTCTAATAACTCGCGAGCGCCGTGGTCGTTTTTCTCATGAATGTCCCACTCTGCCAGATCTATAATGGTCCCGTTGTACCGCCACCGTTATAGAAGATGTGGACCAAGTTCCACAACTCAATGAACGTGTGGGCATTTTCTCTCAGAATCTGAACCTTTCCTAAGCTTCAGATAAGGACTCTCCATCCGCTGGTAGAAGTTATTCAACTCCCTCTCAATTTTGCCGCTTTGCATGGGGAAAAATTTTGCCAAACATTTTGTGCGCACTTCTGCCATGTAAAAATCGACCTACAGGAATTCAACCATACTTTTGCTCTATCCCTGAGTGAGAAGGGAAAGAGACTCAATCTGACGGCATCATCAGTAACGCAGTTATATCTGAAAGTTGCACATAGCTCCAAGAAATTAGCTATGTGCATATGTGGATCCTCCGATGGCAGTCCTCCAAATTTCACTGTGTGATGTACCATGCTCAGAATCGTCGGTTTTATCTCAAAGTTGTTTGCTCCTATGGCAGGGAGCCTAATACAGGTATGTGCTTCATTCACTCTTGGTAGTACATAGTCTCCCAAGCTTCTTTCTGCCTGGACTTGAACTCTTTCATCGACATCTATAGGTACTTGCCGAGGTATTCCTGGGTTAGGTTGATTTTCACCTAACCCTTCTCTCATCATGTTGTTGTTTTGAACACCGTCCATCTCTATCAAGGCTGCAATCCGCTGATTCTTTCTGCTCGCATGTGTTTTCAATCTCGGATTGAAGGGAACAAGAGTGTCCGCCTCTCTTCTCCTTCGCATAAACCGATTTCTTGAAATAGATCAAAATGCATAACAAATCACGGACTCGATTTTTACCAAAATAAAGAGAAAATAAAATAAAAATTAAAAACCAAATTAGAAATTAAAAATAGATAAATTTGATATTGAACTATTCCTAATTCCCGGCAACGGCGCCAAAAACTTGATGCGCGAAAAGATGTGCACACTTTAACGCAAGTGCACGTTATCGTGACAAGTAATATAGTCTTGGTAAGACTGAATATCGTCCACAAGGATTAGGGTTCAAGTACCAACTATCTATCTTTTGGTATCTATTTGGTAACCGATATTTGATTTTGTGGTTTATAACTAACAATTATAAAAGCTAATTAACTATAGGTTTACTTCAGTTGTGATGGGAATATGGCTTCCACGTCTCCTCAACTATTCGCTTATGTTATTTATTAATGCAATTGAATTATGGTTTTCTTCTCTCGGAGCTAGCAGGTTTACGAAATCGTTTTATATTCCCATTAAGGATATATAAACACTCAACCCCAGTATTGCTCATTTCTACCTTTCGGTGATAAGGATGACTCTATAGGAGGATTAAGAACAAAAACCTAGTTAACCGTCACGCACCATGCGTAAAATTAGGGTTGTTAAGCCTCTCATTAACGCTACATAAATAATTGAGGTATTTTCATCCCCAATCCAAAATATGTCTACCCAACTTACAGAATATTCACAACCTCCTCCTTTCGAAGTTTGATTAGAAATCATATAAATAATGATAATTAGTGATCAATTAATTACCAAGCATTCAAAGCAATTATTGGATAAATCTCAACAACAAGAAGAATAACCATAACATGCATCAATTCATATCATAAGTTTCTAGTGAGTTAACATGGAAAGCCCTACAAAAGAATTAGTTCCTAGTCATTGACATGACAAGAACTAATTCAAGGTTCATCATACAAAACTGAAATAAAGAAAAGAAAAAGGAAAGAAATTACTAGACTATGGTCTCCAATCTTCAATCCAAGAAAACTCAGGTCAGGCAAGAAAGGGAACCCTTAAAATCTGCCTAGGGTTCTCCTTTTATAGGCTCAAACCGCTCTAACTTTTCCTTCGTGCCCGCCCGTAAATTCGTCATTAAACTCGATTTTCCCACGTCCATGCCGCGCCTCGCTATCGGCGGAAGTTCTGCGCAGATTGGTGATTTGGCGCTGCCCGCTCTGCTGTTAGGCGCCGCTGCAACTCGCGATCCTTCGACATTAGCGCCGCGCCTCGCATTTGCTCAGAGTAGGCGCGCGCTGCTCGTGCTTCGCTCGTTCGCCACTTTCTCTGCTTTTAAGCTCTGGAACCTCCACTTTTGCCCTCTTTTAGCTCCTTTTCCGCCATTTGGCCATTTAACCACTTTAACTCAAAAGAAAGAAAATCTATTCTAATACGACACTTATTTATACAAAAAGGGACAAAAGACTAACTAAAAACGACTCGAAAAGTGTATATAAAATACACCGATCAACCCTATACAAGTAATGCCTCAAAATCTTCAAGGAAAATACTACCACCACCAACTCCAAATCATGAGTGGGGTAGTTTTTCTTATTCACCTCAACTTCCTCGATGCATACACTGTAACCTTGCCTTCTTGTATCAACATACAATCCAATCTGATCCGCGAAGCATCACAATACATGGGAATGTCCTTCCCATCCAAAAGTAAACCAAAATCGGGGCTGAGGTCAATAATTACTTGAGCTTTTGGAAGCTCTCCTCACATTCATACCACTGAAATGATACATCTTTCTGGGTCAACCTGGTCAATTGGGAAGCAATAGATGAGAATCCCTATACGAACCTACGATAAAAACTTGCAAGACCCACGAAACTCTAAATCTATGTCAGTGTAGTTTAGACTAGCCCAATCTATAATTGCCTCAATCTTCTTAGGATCCACCATAATACCCTCTTTCAACATTACGTGCCCCAGAAATGTCACTGAACTGATCCAGAACTCAAACTCAGAAAATTTGGCATAAAACTTCTTATCCTTCAATAACCCAAGAACACTCCTCAAATGCTTCTTATGATCCTCCTTACTATGACAATACACCAAGATGTTATCGATGAAGGCAATGACGAAATAATCAAAATAAGGCTTAAAAATCCCATTCATCAAATCCATAAAGGATGCGGGAGGCATTGGTAAGCCCAAATGACATAACCAAGAACTCATAGTGGTAATAACGGGTCCTGAATGTCATCTTCAGAATATCCTCTACTCTAATCTTAGACTGATGGTACCCTGACCTCAAATCAATCTTGGAGCACTTATGCACCCTGAAGCTGATCGAATAATTTATTAATATGGGGTATCGGATACTTATTCTGATTGTGACCTTGTTCAACTACTGATAATCAATACACATCCGCATGGTACCTTATTTCTTCTTCACAAATAGAATGGGAGCACCTCACAGAGACACACTGGATCGAATGAATCCTTTGCTCAACAAGTCTTGCAACTGCTTTTTTAACTCTCTCAACTCTACAGTAGCCATCCAGTATGGAGGAATAGAAATAGGATGAGTGCCCGACTCCAAATCAATACAGAACTCAATGTCCCGGTCCGGTGGCATACCAGGCAAATCCGTCGATAAGATCTTCAAAAACTCACTCACCATCATCACATACTCAAGTAGAGGAGTATCTATTCTAGTATCCTAAATATGCGCCAAATACGCCAAACACCCCTTCCTCGCTTGAAGAAATAATATAATCCTCTTAGGTGCAGGGTTAAGAGTAACCTTCCACTCTAACCTTGGAATACTTGACATAACTAATGTGATTGTCTTGGCATGATAGTCTAGGACCACATGATAAGGTGACAACTAATTTATACCCTTAATAATATTGAAGTATACCATATCCAGATCTACTTAAGTGTCATACCCTATAAACATAACCACATAAGACTGATAGACTCGATCCACTATCACAGAATTACCAATAAGAGTAGAAACAAGAATAGGTATATCAAACATATCACATAACATATCCATACATGTACAAAAATAAGTGGACACATAAGAGAAATTATAACCCGGATCAAATAACATGGAGGAAGACTGATGAAAGACTGAGATAATACATGTGATAACTGCATTAAAATCCTAGGCCTCAAATCTACCCGAAAAAGCATAGAAATGGGCACATTTACCCTCGAACTGTGTACCCTCGTGACCACAGCGGGCTGTTTGAGCTCCATCTCTCACTGATTGAGTACCACCCAACCAGCTTGGTAACCACCTCTGCTTGATTACAAGCCTCTCCTTCTTGACTGTCCACCTCCCCTAGCTGATTACATTGGAGTCCTAAATATCTGAGCTCGAGAACCCTGCTGAGCCCTACACTATCTATGTATGGGACAATCTCTCTGAAAGTGCCCAAGGTCATTGTACACTTAGAAAGTATTGCCTGGCATAGGCTGTTGATCTATCATGATGAACCATAATGCCCTTTACGATATGAAAATTGGGAGTAAGAGCTCTGAGATGTCTGCCCACACTGTAACCATTGTAACCTGAAGGTCCACCCACTAAATTCTGGAGTGCTAACTAAATAAGGCGACTAGACTGAGGGTGGTGGAGTATGTTATACTAACCACATCCACTGGAAGAAGAACCACTGAAACTACCAAATATGTGAGCCTTCTTCTCGGAACCACTATTTTGATACCCACCCTTCACTGACTCAACCATCTTGGCGTGATCTGTCATAATCTGAGACAATGCCCTAGAAGATACTAACAACAAAATCTCCAACTGAAGTGGAATAGTCAATCCCCTCACAAAACATCTATTTCTCCACCTCAGTCGGGAGTAATGGTTATGCATAATAAGACAACATGGAGTCGGGACTCATAATTTATGACAGACATACCTTCCTGATCTAATCTAGAGAACTCATCCCTCTTGCTCTCTCTAAGACTGCAGGGAACATACTTCTTCAAGAAATATTGATAGAATTGAGTCCAAGTCAACGGAGGCTACCCAGATGGACGACATTCAATGTAGGACCTCCAACATTGTTTAGCATCCCCGATCATCTAAAAATAAACATAATCAACCTCATGCAACTCCATAAACCCAATATGTAAAGCCTTGTGTGATAACTCGGAATAAATATATATGCATCATCCTCGGGTGTACCATAGAAACATGGAGGTTTCATGTTGGAAAACTACTCAAAGATCTTCCACTCCTCGAACTAGCTAATGACCAAACTCTGGTGCTGGAATATCATCAATACAGGGTGCCATAGAAGTTGTAGGTTGTGTCCCTGGAGTACTGTACTAATTTTGAGTCTGAACTCCCACTCGGGTATGTGACCCATCTAGAGCAGCTGAAAGAACTCATGTCTGGGTCAAACCGTCTAGAAGGCTCAAGATGCGTACCATGGCATCATGAATCACTGACGTGGCAATAATCTCTGGCTGTGACTGGGTTGGTCCTAATTTTTCCTTAAATTATGCTCAACTCGAGGGATAAAGATCTAGGACGGGCCTGGCCAACCCCCTATGCTCCACCCCTATCAGGTGTCGTTCCATAGGGTCTACCCTACCATGTCATCTGCATCTACCTCTACTACGTACCATAGTAGCAGGCATCAAAGCCTCATATCTAGTCACATTTGCACGTGTCCTCACCATATGTGAGAGAATAGAAAATACAAGATCAAATACTAATTTGATCAAACTATCACAAATGAATGAAAGAAGGGAAGTTTACTAAATGTATCATAGCCTCTTTAAGATAAGTACAAGCGTCTTTGTACCATTCTACAAGACTCTACTAGACATTGCTATTGTACTCGTGAGACCAGTAAACGTAGAGCTCTGATACCATCTTATCACAACTCATTTCACTGATCATGGTGATACTTATAATGTCCCCCGGTAGGTGAACCACTCCCAAAACTGATTAATCAATTAAGGACTTAAAAGATAAAAAGAGAGAAATAATACTAAAACTTATCTTGCCATAGATAATAAGACATAAATGTGCAGAAATCATCTAATTATTACATTCCCAAAACCTGGTCTAACAAGAACATGAATAAAAGAGAGGAAATCCCGGATACAAACCAAGTATGCTGCTGGAATATAAACGATGCTACAAACTTGCTCGCACACTCATAATACCAATCTGACAATGCTAAGGCTCATTTTTCTACAAATTACCCTCAACTTCCCAAATTTCAAGATTAGCCAATAAGGACTTGAAACACATCCAAACACCTCGGGACGCGAACCAAAGACTCGATTAAGTCATAAATTATTTTCCAAACCTACCGAAAGTGATGAAACTCGGAAATGAACCCATTTACCGAAACGTCAACATTGAGTCAACTCTTTCCCTTTCCAAAACATCTAACTTAGATATTCCTCTAGGAACCTATCTAGCTCACCTGGAGAACTATGCCACATATCCCCGTGAGTCACAATCACCAAAAAGAATCTATGAAAAGGGTAGTTTGTTCAAAATAGGATACTAAGCCTAAAACGATCGAACGGGTCGTTACAGAAGGTAAAGTTATTAATTTGTATAAGTCACATATTATAAATTTTGTCACAATACAAAAAGGCCAAATGTATAATAACTTCTCGTGCATGGGGAAGTCTCTATGAGAGAAAACAAAATAAAATAATGTCAAAGGCTGCGTAAGGAAATTGAAAAGAGCATTTTTTCTTCCGCAGATGACAGATTAACTTGGTATTCTAATGAAGTTGAGAGATGCATTTTATTTACTCTCCGACATTACTACTTCAAAGATAGATCTTTGATTAAGAGAAATCAATTGAGTTAAGAATCTCATGTTTAACTCATAAGGTTCCGGTGTTAATTGTAGTCCTAAACATGAACTTGTATTTGTCAGCTGAAGTACTCATTTTGGGCGACTGTTTTTCAGCCATGTTTATTGTTCAACATCAATTTAATTTTGTCCACGTTAATGTTGCTCACAAACACACATGCAAGTATACGTGGTCGTACAAGTAATATAAAATTTAAGTCCATATATCGTATCCACATGGACTTAAATTTCTATTTAACTAACTCAAATTTATTTATCACTTTTCAAGAGAGTAAAATTCAAGAAGTTTATTGTAACTAAAGTATCGACTGAATGAAATTAATAAAACAAGTGATTTGTGAAAAAAATGAGGCTAGGATGAGGTTTTTAAGTTTGTCAGATGAGAAAGAGTTCCAGGGTCATGGATTTCGACAATCCAGTTAAGTTTTGTAACAGTTATACCTATTTTATTCTATGTGTTACAGGTTACAACAACAACAACATACCTAGTGAAATCCCACAATATGGGGTCTGGAGAGACAGAAAGTACACATACCTCACCTCCACCTTGGTAGGTAGAGCGGTTGTTTCGAAAAAATCCTCGGCTCAAGACAAAGCATAATTAGGCAAAGCAAGTAAAACAAAACAAAGTATGAGAAACGGTCAGGTTGACCAGTTAATTTTAACTTTATGAGTATATCTCAAATTGCCCAGAAGCATATTCAAGTTACTATAACGTCTATATCTCTATGATCATTGTAAATTAACGGGAACACATTTAAATCTCCGTATTCAACTAAGTAAGGCTAAAGGGTATATATCTCTATCCTTAATAGCGAAACATATTCTTACGAACAAGCCCTCTTTATTCTTATTACGTACGTGAATTCCCTTTATCAAGTTCAATTCACGCTCCACAGATAATGTTCAACTACTGATGAGGTAATTAAACGATTAAGCACAAGAATAAATAAGCAACCCAAAAGATGAGAATTCAATAGATTAAAATTGTCGTCAACTAACTGTCATGTCTTTGCCACAACCATTTATAGTCTAGGTTAAAGGCTGAAATAAGTAGACCAAATTCCAAATTAATTAGAAAAAAATGGCGAGCATCCGCGCTGCACCGCGCCACATGGGTAGCGCGTAAGTGTCTGATATTCCAAACATCAGAGATTGAGAAAGTTGTCATATGCGTGCTATATCCGCGATGCGTGACCATCACCTGAGGTCTTTTAGTGACTAGATTTTTCTCCTAGTGTTTTACGATCCTCTTGTCATCTCGTTCACATGCAAGTGCCTCCAAAATCTACCAACATTGTCTATTTTCACTCATTTATCACATAAGTTCTAATACAATGATTTTACTATAAAGAATACAATTAAAGTACTAACAAATAGAGGTAAAGTGACACGAAATATAGATATTTATGTCAAATATCACCACCCCACTTGGACTTTGCTCGTCCTCGAACAAATACTTACCAATCACCAACTTATCACAAATTCACTATCATACCATTCAAACAGGTTTAATCATACTTCGGTTAATACAACCATTTCAAAATCACATTACAAGACAAACATTGAGCCAATTCTTACGAAAGTCATGCCATCATTTAAAATTTTCAGTTCACAACATCAACAAACAACCTTCTAAAATGACTTACTTTTCCAAAAAAATATGACTCAAAGACACCACTCAAAGCAAAACAATCATGCTACTTAACTGAGAATCCAACATTTCATTAATCCATTACCAACTATGTTCCCTCATTGAAAGAGAGTTGTCCATATATCTCACATGAATCAAATAATTTTATTTGGATGGACACCAAATCAACAATTATGCTTACTCTCACAAAAAATATCACATGCCAAATACAACTAACCATAAGCTTACCCGTAGTGTAACCGCGTCACTAATATAAGTGCATTGAACCTAGGATCAAGTAGGACTGAAAGGATTGTAATGTAGGCTAAGGAATGCACTACAAGAAGAAAGACATTTGCCAATAAATTTTTTGTTGTCATATGTTGGATGTTGTTGCAAAAAATATTTTTTGCAACAACAAAAGTCATGCATGTTATTGCAATAACCTCTTATGCGAAAAGTTTTTGCAACAACAAGTTGTTTTTATTGCCATTTATATTTTTTAGCAACAATATATTAAATTTTTGTTTCCATTACATTTTTTAACAACAATATATTTATTGTTACTAAAGTTTTGTTATCAATTCTATATTTTGTTGTAGTAACGGATAGAAAATATTTGGATAATAGTGACTATTCTCCCTAATCACTTTAATACATACAACACATTCGTTTCGCACAAATTCCTTTACCAACCAACAACCACTCCTCCCAAATTGAACCCATTATTTCTTTTCATTTAAGCACCTTTTTTTTGCCGACACGAGTTAGAAGAAAAAACTTTTATTCAATGATACTCAAACCATTTAGGCTAATTAGAACAAAAGGGTATGAAGAAACTACTAAAGGCTCAACGGGGCGGAATAAGATATCATAGTACATGTTGGTAGGACAACTTTGAATTTTAAGGCTAATAAAGAAATACCTCTCTCACTTCCTAAGTACAACATACTTCATTTCATTTTACAAATACACATGGCAAGCTCTAGACATTTATACAAGGCATGGATTATACAAGACATTTATCCGGGTCGCTCTGTGCTTGCGACTCTGCTTCATCACTTGCTGTTCTATTGGCCTCCATAAGGTCTGTCGAGTTCACATCATCATCCTCAGGCATTCAGGCCTCATCACCAAGAAGAGTCTGGAGTATATTGTATGTGGGGCCTCTTCATAAACACTCGAGAGGTCTAAACGAAAGTGCTCGGCTTGAATCATAACCATCTTATGAGGTTATTCTTGATATACGGCTCTGGAGCCTTGACTTTAGAAATATCAATCATATTATCGCTTTCCTCAAGAACCCTATCAAGATGATCAACCACGTCTCTGTTCAGATTCATCAATTATGTCATGAGTGTGTTGCCAAAGTGCAACCTATGAGACTTGCCCTATTGTAATCTTTTCATTTCTTGAACCATCCAATACCCTATGTTAACAGACATCCCATTAATGAGGAAATATACAATGCATACCATGTCCTTTTATATATTCGTATAGTGGTCGAATGGCATAATTCAGTAGTTCAGCAATCTCAACCATACTCGTGCCTCTTTGTGAAAGTTTCTCATCTGCATGCTCTTGTGTCTTCGGTATTTTCCATCATATCAGGCCCATTTGGCCTTAGAGTCAGGCCCATACAGTGTCTCCCTTATCGCCTTATAATCGGGCCTCCAGATAAAATATTTTAAAGGCTCAATCGGATGATCTGGAACTTCAAGTGATGCACAAAAAGTAAATTCTTGCAAAGACATCCACTAACCGCGAATGAAGACTGACGGTTGGTCTTTATCTGAACGTACCAATCGAAAGTTGACATATAGCTCTAAGATCATATAGTAACTATTCACAAGCCCCATCTTGTCAAAGACTGACCTCTATCCTATGGCGATGATTTGATTGAATATGTCCCTGAAATACCGCCTCAATGTAGCTGGATTGACAACACGCTCATGGATGTAACCCTCTAACATATCAAATTAGCATACCATTCCTTCCCTTTGCCAGCTCCCATAAAGAAGGGGTGACGCCTCAACGAAGAAGCCAGAGGAACAAGAGTGGTTGGATTCTTGCCTGCTCCTGATTTGGTACTTTTTTCTTTTTCGAGTTTTTTTAGAGTGTACCATCTTTGTGCCTTGGGAGGAGGATGTGGCAGTGGATTTTCCTTTGGTATTAACCATTGTTCGTGCAAAAATAAAGCATTCCAAATGATAAGTATAGATGCAATAATCAATGAGGGTTGTGGAACGACCCCACTTATTTCAAAGTTCAAACCAAGGCTGGCCAGTGGGCCGGGACGGGCCCACCGGGATCGGGTTTGGCGGGGTCGGGGCGGGGTCGGGGCTGAGAAAAGGGGCGGGGTCGAGCTGGCGCTGGAGGGGTCGGTCGGGCGACCATACAATGTCCCGGCCCGATCCCGGGCCCGTTGGGTGGTCGGGCCTGACGGACGGTTGGCGGGTTTTTTTTTTTTTTTAATTTTTCACTAAATTAAAAATAATAAATTACTAAGACTAACAAAGTAACATTAAGTATAACATATACTTGTCATATTATAGACTTATAGTATTATAATTTATAATATATTTATAAAGGATAAAGTATAAACTATAAACTATAAAGTATAAACTATAAAGTATAAAGTATAAAGTTATAAACTAAATAATTAAACAAAGACAAGAATAGTGTAAAAAACATCCTAAGCATTGTTTTTGTGCTTTTATATTATTAATTTCATTGAAATATCAAATATACAAGATTCAAAATTACATCAGTAGTGTATTGTTGTTGAAAAAATTGCAAAAGAGTGAAAGACATAGAAAAATTTAAAATTGCAATGAAATAAATTACCAATTTGAAAATATTTTTCTAATTTCTTTATAATTTCTTGTGGTTCTTGGTTGGAATTGGTATATCTTGATCAAATTGTTCCACGCCGCTACTCATGCCTTCGAGATAAAATGTCGTTGTAGTTGTCGCCATCTTCTTCGTTAATCTGGTTGATCGCGACTCTCCTTCGCCCCGCCGTATCCAATCTCGAATAAGTACCGCCATCTCCAAGCCGCTCCGCTAATGAGTGTCTGCTCTCCTATTTGAAATCGCCGCGTAAAAGCGCTTCGTAAGCGATCACGACGCCAATGTTCAAAATATCTCGCCATCATTGAAAGTGTCGAAATGTCTTCATTCGCTCCAATATTTCAGCAAGTCTTCCTTTCCTTCTTCATTGATAATCGCTGTAAGGTAAATTACCTGCAAAACAAAAACATCGAACTCACTAATTTGGTTAGCATCGCTACACCGCACATTTTATTTCCGAGGCTTTCAATAGAATTAATATTAGGCCTAGCCACGTAAACCGCTTGTCGTTTTTAGGTTGTGTTGAAGAAGAAGATGATACAAAAGTCGGTTGGTTACTAGCACTTTCTTTTGGTAATGCCGATATACTTTTTGCATTCATCTTCTACGCTATTCAACACTTCTTCTAGCGTTAGTTCAATAGGTGGTTCAACATTTAAATTTTTGGGGTTGGAGGTGGTAGTAAGACGTCCATACGGTATATATATTTTCAATAAGACTTTTACAACCCTCTACTTTAATAGTCGGGTTTAATACTGACCAATAATATAAATAGGGAATAGGAATAAAATATTTTTAATTTCATAAACATTTTTTAATAGTTGCAGATATAAGGTGTTTTTCCATATATTCTTTAAGTAAAAATATTATAGCTATATAAAACAACATAGTTGAAATAGTAGGATAATATAAAGTAGAAAATTCTTTTGTTGCTCGTTGAAAATTTTCTAAAAATACAATAAGTTCTCTAATTTTCTCCCAATCGATCCACAATCATATCATTTGGATTTTGATTATGGGCGTTAAAAAATAAAGTAATAGGTTTTCTATAGTCATAAGCAACAACTAGTTGGTCATATAAAGAATTCCACCTAGTTGGTACTTCTTCTGAATTTTTCGTAAGATAGTCCACAATCGTGGCAAGTTTTTATATTCTTTTCTTTGTTGAATTCTATTATTTTTAAAAATAAAGTGTATAGCAAATTGTATTTTTCAAGAATATCTTGAAAAGTGAAAGACCATCCTTTACAACTAAGTTATAAATATGGCACTACATTTGATATGAAAATGTTTTGGAAAAGACGGAGTTAAAACATTTCTTAAAATACTAATAGCGAAATTGTTAAGATGCATTATCTAATGTAATACTCATAACTTTATCGGTTATTCCGTAATAATCCATGATCGAATAAATATTTTCAAATAAACTCACCAATTATGTGCCTACTATCTATATATCTATATGCTAAAATACGTTTTGCATAGACCATTTATAATCTATCCAATGACAAAGTTAGTTAAATAATCATGGCGTTAGTACTACTTACACCTATATCGGTTAAAGCAACTTTGCAATTTAAATGATATAATGCATAACGTAAATATTGTTGATATTCATGTGCAAATTTAAATACATCTCTTTTAACGATTGATCTAGGAAAACCTTTATAAGCGAGGATTATACATATCTCTAATATAATGAATAAAACCAGAGATTCAGAAATGAAAAAGGCAAACCCTCCACAAGAACTAATTTTGCTAAGTCTTCCTATCTTTATGTTTATCATATTTAGTGGCCTACAACTCCCGTCATAGGTTAATTTGACTGTACTTTCTCCGAGATGGTATGTGAACCTTGTCCCGATTGATAGGACGTTTGTTCACCGATTTTTCAATCATGTATTGGGCATGCAAGGCTTTGTGTTTTGCAACAGTGTGTCTTCCTAAACCCCGCCCCACCATGACCTTGTCCAGCTTTTAAAAGAATAAACATTTTTACAAGTTTTACATACTACTTGATTAGCTACGCCTCACAAAATATTTCCATACAACCGATTTTAATGGTCGTTTTGGGACCTCGCCTCATAGTAGGGGATAGGAGGCATTTCACCAGTGGGTGTATCATCATCTTCATTAATAGGTGTATCATCAACTAGAGTGTCATCTAAATTAAAATCTTCTTCAATTTCGGGATAATCATTTGTGTCAAGATCATATGGTATTTCAGAAACATTTCAAGATCTATAAAATCATCTTGTCTAGGAATAATCGAACAGAATACTGTAAGAAGTACTTTGCCCTTGTTACCACCCCTACTAGAAGCTCCACTTACCCTTACCCAACACGCCTCTTAGTCCTTTCATTTTAATTATGCTAATAAATAGTTAAAGATAATGAAATTAAATGTGCTAAATGAAATAAAGACAAAATAATAATTTAATGAGAACGATCAGACCAAACGCCGACGTAGAGTCGACGTGTAATCGAGAGGTTGAAAATTGAAACTTTGCTCGATAGATAATCCTCGCTAGTTGCCAACTTACTCCCAATTCTCAAATTAATAAATAGATTGAATATGTAGACAATGTTGTATAGAGAATTAGAGATTGATTGAGAGATTAGAGAGTAGAAAGATTTGTGAAAATAATAAGAAGAGGAATGAGGTATTTATAGGGTTAAAAATAAATATAAAGGGGTAGGGGTTGGGAGTGGGAGGCCTAAAATGGCCGCTGTCAACGGCCAAATAAAACGGCCGTTGACAACGCTATTTTGGCAAAGCGGTCGAGCCGGGATTTCAGGGCGGGGCTCAAGTGGATCGGCTCGGCGTGAATCGCTGGCGATGATATACTGCCCCGCCTGCTCGAGCCTGGCCCCGCTTTTTTTTTTTTTTTTTAATACCTGTCGTGTCGGCCTGGCCTGCCTGACCGGATTTGGAATCGGCCTACCAATCGCCACTAGTTCAAACTACGTATACTTGTGTTTGGAGTACTTGACTCTTTAAATTTGAGCACTTTCATGGTTATTCCATTCTTTTATACTCATCCGAGGTTGAACCGACCCCACAGTTAATTCAAACTAAGATACAAAAATAGAAAACAAAGAAGTTAACTACTCTAAATTCGAGTATTTTATTGAACATCTTGTGGGCATAGAATTTACCCTTTAAGTTTGACAACAATGGGGGTTGTAAAACTCTCTATCTTTTAACGGGAAATCCTTGTTCTAGCCCTAAGCATAAACAAATAGTACAACAACACCAAACCCCGCCTAAATTCGCCCAACCCCAACAATCCTAGTTTTTAATTTCAATAAAACTCAAGAAGAAAGGAAAAAAGGGAAAGGAAATTCACTGATTGATGACAAGAATCACTTACCTTGTGATTTTTTTTTTTGATAATCCAGGTCTCGGGTGGCCTTAGTACCTCATATCGCTAGTACCTGCACAAGTACTGGTACTAGACTCCTGGTTCTTGTGTTTAATTGAGAGTGAAAGGGAAGATGGGAAGGGTTTTTACGGATGTGAGAGCATTTGAGGGAGAGAGATGAAATAAGAATGAGAGGGTCTGTTTTATTTTTTAAAGACTTAACAAAAATTCGAATTGGGCTAACCGTGCATTGTCTACGCATCGCTCACCCAGAGAGGAATTACTTCCATCCACTTTGAGACGTAATCCACCACGACAAGAATATTCTTGTTCCTATTTGATGGAATGGAGGGGCACATGAAGACGATACCCCCAACAATCAAAGATCTCAATCTCGAGGATATTATTTAACGATATTTCATGATGCTTCCTGATATAACCCGTTCTATGACACCTATCATATGCCCTCACAAATGCATGAGAATATTTAAACAATGTTGGCCAATAGAAACCCAACTAGAGTACCTTAGCTGAAGTTTGGTCACCACTGTGATGACCCCTATAAGGCGAAGAGTGATAACTCTAAAGAATTTCATTAACTTTCTCTACTGTCATGCATCTCCTCACCAGTTGGTATAGCCTAATCTTATAGAGGTATAACTCATCCCAAATATAAAACCTACTATCATGCAAAAGCCATTTCCTTCTCTCGAAATTAGCATCGTGCTGATACATTTCACTCACTAGAAAGTTCCCCATGTCAGTGTACCAAGGTAATTCGATTGACTGAAGAGAAAAAAGCTGCTCATCTGTAAAGGTCTCCTTGATTACCGTGCCATCATCAATATGCTCTCGAACCTCAAGTCTAGAAAAATGATCTGTTATATTGTTCTTTTTGTCCTTTTGATCTAGAAACTCAATAGCAAACTCTTGTAGCAACAATACCCAATGAATAAGCCTAGGTTTTGCATCCTTGTTTGCGAACAGATAACGAACAACAGTGTGATCAGTGTACACTATCACTTTCATTCCCACCAAGTAGGATCTGAATTTGTCAAAGGCGTAAACCATAACTAATAACTCCTTCTCTGTGACAGTATAGTTCATCTGAGTTGCACCAAGTGTTTTACTGGCATAATATATAGGAGGAAAAATCTTGTCCCGTTTCTAACCAAGAACAACCCCACAACAAAATTATTTGCATCACACATCAAAACAATTAGTAGAGTCCAGCCGGATGCAATGGTAATCAGGGCAGTCACTGACCTCACTTTCAGCTCGTCAAAGCCTTCAGACAAACCTCATTGAACATGAACTTCACATTTTTTCTAGCATCTTACACATCGAATTCTCAATCTTGAAGAAGTCTTTTATAAACCGCCAATAGAAACCTGCATTCCCTAAGAAGTTGCGCACATCTTTGACATAGGACGGAGGTGGTAGTTTCTTGATTGTTTTAACATTTGCCTTATCAACTTCAATGCCCTTTTTAGAGATCTTGTGCCCAAGAATAATGTCTTCTCTAATCATGAAGTTGTACTTCTCTCAATTTAGCACCAAATGCATCTCCTCACATCGAGCAAGTATAGTATCAAGATGATGCAAGCACTCATCAAAAGAATCCCCAAACACAGAAAATTCATCCATGAATACCTCCATATATTTTCCACTATGTCGGTGAAAATAATCACCATACACCTCTGGAAAGTACCTGGAGAATTGCATAACCCAAACGGCATCCTCCGAAATGCGAAAGTGCCTTAAGGACATGTAAATGTGGTCTTCTCCTGATCTTCTAGCGCTATCATAATATGATTGTAACCTTAATATCCATCCAAGAAACAAAAATAGTCGTGCCTTGCCAGTTGATCTAACATCTGATCCATAAAGGGTAAAAAAATGATCATTTCTAGTTGCAGTGTTCATCTTGTGGTAATCAATGCAAATTCGCCAACCAGTTACCATTCTCTGCGGTACCAACTTACTTTTTTCATTCTTCATAACTGTCATTCCCCATTTCTTTGTAACACATTAAACAGGGCTCACCTAATTGCTATCGAATATAGGGTAAATAATTATGGTATCAAGCCACTTGATCACCTCTTTCTTCACTACCTCTTTCATGATCGGGTTCAACCTTTTCTGATGCTCAAATATATACCATCCAAGAGATCGTATTTTGTATCTCAACACTTACAGTACACGTTCAACCTGCACATCAAACAAAAATGCAAAGAGTATCACGGGCAGTGTGTTATCACTGTCCAATAAGCATAATGAAGATGCGAAGGTAAAGGTTTGAGTTCAAGAACTAGGGGCTCCTCAATGGAGGATTTTAGTTTCTTCCAAGTGGCTAGGATGTTAAGCTCCTCAAACAGTTTATCTCCCTTTACATATGCACAAGTAGTGTCAAGAATCTGAAAACACTCCTCTACTGCTTCATTTTTCACCAAATCTTCACCGTACACCAATGCTCTCTCCAACGGGTTTTTAGTAGCTAGAAAGTGATACAGCTCCATGGATGTCAACTCAGGTTCCACGACTATTATCATCTTCAACTCCTAATAATAGGCCGGTAATTTAGCAGCTTTGAACACATCAAAAGTTGTCTCTTGCCCATCCACTGTCATGGTCATCTTTCTCTCTCAGACTCGGATAATAGCATCAGAAGTAGCTGGAAATTCTCTCCCAAAAATAATGGGTACATGTTTGTGTCAAGCGATTTTCACGCGCTTAACGCAAGTGAACGTATCGTTCACAAGTAATATAGTCTGGTAAGACCGAATATCGTCCTAAGAGACTAGTTTTTAATTACCGAACATTTATTCTAGATTATCTATTTGGCAAACGATAATTGAATTGGGTTTTTATCTAACTACTAGAATAATTGCAAGAAGTAAACTAATTTATTTGGGTTTTATCAGTTATGAAGGAATTAAGGCTTCCAATATCCTCGACTATCCACTTTATTCAATCCTTAATGCAACTAGAATGACTTCTTCTTCTACGTTAAGATAGCGGTTAACTAGACTGTCTTATATTCCGGTTAGGATATATAATCGCTCAACCCCAGTGCAGAACCCTTCTATATTTCTATGATAGGATTTACTACATAGGAGGATTAAGAACAGTAGTCTATAATGCTACACAAGTATCGGGGTACTTTCATCTGCGATTTTAACCTATGTCTATTCAACTACAGCATATCAAAATCTCTCCTCTTGGTTCTTGATTCGAAATCATATAGATTATGATAATTAGTGATCAATTAACTATCAAACATTCATACCAATTATTGAATAAATCTTAAATAAGTGAAGAAGAAATCAAACTAATATATAATTCATGAATAATTCTAGTGATTCAAAAGGAAAACCCTAATAAAAAGATTAGTTCATAGCCATATACATGCTAAGAACTAATTTAATATTCATACATGAACTGAATTAAAAACAAAGAAAGGAAAGAAAATAACTGAACAGGTCTTCAATCTTCTGCCTTGATTCCTATCTGAACGGTGTTGTGTGGTGTAGAATAGGGTTTTTAGAATATGTACAAGATGCCACTTTTAGGTCAGCCTCCTTCTCTTTTATAGCAAACCCTAGGGCTTAAGTATGTTGCAAATTCCGTGCCCTATGGACCCTTTTGCCCTTGGCCAAATTAACTTCGGAACTGAAATTTCCGCGTCGGTGCCGCGGCCCTGCAGACTGGCGCCGCGGTGCCATAATTCCTGTGGCCTCTCAGCTGTTTCGGCGCCGCGGCCCTGTTGTTCGGCGCCGTGGCGCTGCATGGCTTTCGTCCGGGTTGTCAATTGTTGTCCTTGTCTGCATAGGATTCCTCCTTTTATGCCAAATTTTCGCTCTTTTTCGCCATTTTGCTTTTTTGAACCGCTGTGACTCAAAAGAAAGAAAAACAACCCTAATACTATACTAAACACAACAAAAACGATTAAAATACTAACTAAAAATGACTCAAAAAAGGTATATAAAATATGCCTAACAGTTTGTCATCCTCATAATCAAGAATGATAAAGTCGACATGAAGAATAAATGGCCCACTCTCACAAGAACATCTTCAATTATACCGTCAGGATAAGCCAAAGATTTATCGGCTAGCTGCAGAGTCATAGTCATTGGTCTTTGCTCACTGAGTCCTAACACTTTGAACACAAAAGTGGGCATCAAATTGATATTATACCCCAAATCATATAACGCTAGCCCTACCTCAATATTACTAATCTTGATCGAAATGTTGAAGCTTCCTGGATCATTCAACCCTAGAGGAATTTTGCTCCTTACCCTTGAACTAAACTCATAAGTGTCATCATTTCAAACTCTATCAGACTTCTTTTGTTTGCAACAACGTCTTTGATGTACTTAATATATTTCGGAACCTCTTGCAAGAGCTCCACCAAAGGGATGTTGACATGTATCTATTTCAAGATCTCAAGAAATTTCTTACAGGATGAATCGACTTTCTTCCTTTGGAACCTTTGTGGGAACGGTGGTGGTGGCTTGGCTACCCCAACTTTTGACTGCTCTGTTATTTTTGCTCGGGTTCAATTCTTTTGGCCGGAACAAGTTCAGTCTCGACCTTCTTCTTCTTTGGTGGAACTTCCTCTAGTTGTCTTCCATTTCTCTAAGACACATCCTGAACTTGCTCTGTCTGATTTTTCTCAGTGTTGCTTGGAGTAGCACCCTGTGGTCTGACAGTTTGTGAAATAGCCATTTGCCCCATCTGACGGTCCAGCTCATGAAAATATTTATGCACTTCACTTTCTACCTTGTCTTGTTTAGTCATGTAATGTTTTAGCAACTCCTCCAGGGAATTGATTGTTTACTACACTTGATGTTGCTGAAAATTATTATATGGTCTCTGATTATTCTGATTGCCACCATAAGAGAGATTCGGGTGATTTCAGTAGTTCTGACTGTAATTGTTGCCAAACTTATTACCATGGTTCTCATACCCATAATTATGATGCCCCATGTAGTATATAGAATCTAGGTTTTATGGACAATTTATGTAATCATGATTATCACTACAAACCTCACAAGATGCTCGTACCTGCTGCACCTAGTTCATGTTTGGAGCATTAACTAATTGGTTGATGACATGGGCAATCTGGATCACTTTTGCTCGAAGTGCTGTCATTTTATCTACTTGGAGTACCCCCAACAGATTTTTGAGCGATCCCTTAATGACTTGTATCTGGTTAAACTTGACTACCCGCATATATTAGATTTAAGATTGCTTCCATTTCCTCATATGTTTTTGCCAAAATCTTACCTTGAGCAGTAGCATCCAACAATGATTTAGAATTATGTCGGATGCCCTCAATGAAGTTATGCGCAATGATCTCCTTCGGGTATTTGTGATGTGGACAATCTCTCAAGTAGCCTTTATATCTATCCCACACTTGCGATAATTCCTCTCTATCTCTTTGAGTAAATCTAGCAATTCTCTCTCTCAACTCTTTTATTTTCCTGGAAGGGAAGAATTTGTCGATGAACTGGGTGGAAAGGATTTCCCAAGAAGTAATGGAGCCAGACGACTCATTCTATAACCATTCCCTTGCCTTTTCGATCAATGAGAAGGGAAACAATGTCATCTTCACATAGTCATGCGGGACATTCTGATAGTGGAAATTCTCGCTCAGATCGATGAATGCTATTATGTGCCTATATGGGTCTTAATGAGGTTTACCATGTACTGACACGTGTTCTGCACCAGCTGCACTGTACCTTCTTTCAGCTTAAAATTTCCTGTGATGGCAAAATTAATAATAGCCTTCGTTGTATTCTCTATTTGTTGTGTCATCTCAACTACTGCGATTTCTCAATTTTCTACTAACACAAGAGGATATTCTTCAGCCACTTGTTTGCCTTGTGAAACGTTCTCTCAATTTCGGGGTCAAAGATAACCAAATATTTTCCTTGACTCCAAGTATTTAGCATAAACTCCATCAGTAACCTGAGATGCACAACCGAACCGAAGAAATAGAGTAAAAACTTGAATAGAACAAATAGAATCTAAACTTGAAAATAGTAAATTTTTCTATGTCCCCGGTAATGGCGCTAAAACCTTGTTGCTTCCAAACGCATAAGCAAGTATACGCGGTCGTATAAGTAATATAGGATTTAAGTCCAGATATCGTATCCACAAGGACTTTCATTTTTCTACTGTTTAACTAACTCAAATTTCTTTGTAACTATTGAAGAGTGTAAAATTCGAGAAGTTTATTGTTACTAAAGTATCGACTAAAAGAAATTAATAAAATAAGCGATTTGTGAAAAAATGAGGCTAGGATGAGGTTTTTAAGTTTATCGTATGAGAAAGAGTTCCAGGGTCATGATTCCGACAATCCAGTTAAGTCTTCTAACAGTTTTACCTATTTAATTCCTGTGTTACTAGTTGATTAGTTAATTTTAACTTTATGAGTATATCTCAAATTTCGCAGAAGCATATTCAAGTTACTATAACGTCTATATATTTATGATCGTTGTAAATTAACGGGAACACATTTAAATTTCTGTATTCAATTAGGCAAGGCTAAAGGGTATATCTCTATCCTTAGTATCGAAACATATTCTTACGAACATCCCTATTTATTCTTAGTACGTACGTGAATTCCCTTTCTCAGGTTTAATTCACGCACCACAGATAGTGTTCAACTATTGATCAGGTAATTAAACAATTACGTACAAGAATAAATAAGCACCCTTAAAGATGAGAATTCAATAGATTAAAATTGTCCTCAACTAACTGTCATGTCTTTGCCAAAATCCTAGAATTAAAGTATTTATCTACTCATGATTCGAGAAAAGACGCAAGAATTCATGAATAATCTTTGGTTGAATGAAGAAAATAAAATATAAACTAAGAGAAACTAAGAACGACGACTTACAAGTCTCTGAAAACATCCCAACATATTGTGCATAACGTTAAAAAACCATTTATAGTCTAGGTTAAAGGCTGAAATAAGTAGACCAAATTCCAAACGAATTGGGAAAAAATGGTGAGCATTCGCGTTGCACCTGCGACGCGTGAGAAACACACAAGTGTCTGATATTCCAAACTTCAGAGATTCAGAAAATGTCTTATGCGCACTATATCCGTGACGCGTGACCATCGCCTGAGGTCCTTCAGTGACCAGATTTTGCTAAGTGTTGTGTGATCCTCTCGTCATCTGGTTCACGTGTAAATGACTCCATATTTTATCAAAATTGCTAGGTTTTTACTCATTTGTCCTCCACTACAAGAAAAAAAATCTACGATGACGGTTATTAACCGTCATCCCGGGGGGTGCATGACGGTTATTTTAAGTGTCATTGTAGCCGGTGTCACGAATTGATGACGATTGTAAAAACTGTCACATCTTGTGACGGTTGTTGATGATGGTTATGTGTGACGGCTAAAAACCGTCACACCTTTTGATTTGAAATTTGAATATTCCCTCCTTTTTCAAATTTTGCCGTGAATTCTGTGTGACGGTTTTTGGTGACGGTTAAAAACCGTCACATCTTTGCATTTCGGATCAGATTTTTAAATATTTAATAATAATTAAATAGATTTCTCGAATACGCATATTGTAACTAACAACGTACATACTTTATAGAATTGTTCAAATACACTAAATTGAATAACAAAAGTACAAATAATGCTATCAAATTCAACAAAATAACATAATATTATCTAAAAACCCATAATATTGTCTGAATAACCCAAATACAAATATCTTTCAAACAATTATGTTGCACGGAGAATCTTTGAGAAGTGTTGCGCCCACTCCATCCGGATCTCATCCAGCTCATCTTGTGAAAAACATTCTTTTCCATTATACTATCAAACACAATTAGAACATACTTCTCATTTTTCTTCCAATATAATATCTAATAATATTAAAATAAAAAGTCAATAATAACAAGTAAACGATATGTACTGTGTGATCATTTTGACCAAGTCTTGAGAGGGAGGAGTATTAAGTGAATCAAGGTAGTATACCTCAAATTTTGACACATCAAAAACAACCACTACCCAATGATTCCTACAAATCATGTATATTTAGTGTTTCTCAAACTAATTAAGACAAAAGATACTTTAGATACAATATATATACATATAAAGAAAACAAAATTGACGTACTGAGGATTATATGCCCAATTTCTTCCATTTTCCTCGGGACTCCTTTTTTGCTCTCTTTCAACATTTTTTTCGTCATTTTTCCATCTTAGAACCGCTGTGACTCAAAAGAACGAAAAACAACCCTACACTATACAAATTTCAAAGAAAAATAAGAAAATACTAACTAAAAATGACTCAAAAGTGTATACAAAATCGACTCAACAAACACCCCCAAACTTAAATTTTACTCGCCCTCGAGTAAAGCACTAAACAAAAACAAAAATAGAAACAAAGACTCTATGAATGGATCAAGTAGCTATAACAATGTTTCTTCAGAATCATGGATGAAAAATGAGATAATATGTTAGAACATACATAGCATGAATTTTTAGCAATCTAGAATTTCAAGTTAGATATTTCACAAATTTAATTATATCATAATCACTGAAAATACAAATACTTAACATATGCATGTCAATTTCATTCCATCTTTCCAAAAATTCTATAAACTTGTTTACTTGCTATTCTCCACTAATCATAGACATACACATTAGAGATCATCAGGACTTTCGAGGGTTGTAATGTAGGCTTAGGCAGAGGTAGATAAAAGTAGGCATTTTAGACTCAAATTACGTACCATAAGCATTTTTCATTCAACAAAACAAAATAAGACCCCCCAAACTTAAACGACACATTATCTCCAATGTGTTTAAAGACTAAAAATAAAGGAACAACTTACAGACACAAAACAGTGGCTCAAAATGGTTGTGATGCTTGGTAAGACGACTGATATGCTGGCGGGTGTACCAAATATTGCTCATCGGGAGCATTATCCACAGACATGTGCTTCATGAATGCATTAATTTGATCGACACTTCTATCATCATACTTACTTTAATATGCGTCATTTTTCTAAACAAAGCAAGGAGAAGAAATGGCAAAATTTTCCTACCCTTGATGTGCTAATACATTCATTAATCTGAAAAAAAAGTTCCAAAATGGAATCCAATCACAAAAAGAATATGCAAAACAAGATCAAAAACAAATATTAATAGACTGTTCTATCCAACTGCCACTAGAGATCAATGTCAAAACTAATGTTTTATGCATTTTACAAAAATAAATGGGACATAAGACCGACTGGTCATCTCCGTCAAAGGAACTAATGGCCAAAAAAGAAAAGAACTAATGGCAATAATTTTGTGTGGTCCACGCGGAATGCTTGAACACTCGTGTGTCAATAATTTTAATTTTGACCCATTTGGAATTTGGAATTATAAGCAACAACCGCCAGCTTGCTTTGCATGCTTTGTCGCCCCTCTCTTTTTCACTCTCCCTCCACTGTATTTATGTTAATAGAATATTTCCACAATAAACCTTGGTTCACGCTCTACGTGTCTTTCCTGGCCCAATCACTACTGAATAACCTTAGCAACCAAGAACCAGATATGATGCGACTGAACCTCAACACGAATGACATGATAGCTTCCATAAAAGCTAGACTAAGCAATAGCGTACCTCGTATTTTTCCCTCTGCCTCAGGCTGTCTCGCAATACCATCTACAACTTGACCCACAACAGTCCCTTGACCAACTCCAGGTCTAATAGAAGCAAGCCCTACGGCCAATCCAGCAGCAATAACGGAAGCGGCAGAAACCAGTGGATTCATGATAAGTTCCTCGTACAAAAAAAAAATGGTTAATGATACAATCAACTAATGAATTATGACTTAATTATTCCCTCGCTAGGACTCATCCAGTTGAAGTAACTAAGAAATTCGGATTGAAGTAATAAGATTATTGAATCATCAGAACTACTTCGATATATCTTTTTTACTTTTTAGCCACAGAGTCTTTGTGAACCCATCCGATTTTCGTTCTTTCATTTCTTGTTCTTGGTTCGAATTGTTAGTTGAATTATTTCTTGATTTCATCCGTTTATTCATTCAATTCACAGTCATAAAAGGCCGGAAGAACTTCTAGTCTATTAGAATCCCCTAGAGTAATAAAATATATCTTTAGTTCATTTCATATATAACTAGCAATAGTCAATATCTAATATCACATATACATGTCTTTCTTCCATAACGTAAACCAAGCATTCATCTTAGATTCAATCCTATTCGAGAATCAAGCGTCGAAACATCTAGAAGGGTTGGCTTATAGTTAGTCAAGTACAAATACCTCCCTCTCCTAACCGACCCTTTCTAAAATACTAAAAAAATCCCTTTTTTGTAAATTCTTTTGAACCTTACCTTTTCTTATTATTCCACCTAGATAAATCTAAATGGACAAATTTATTAGGCCGAATAATTCCATATGTATAGAAATATCATTATTTGATTGATCTAAGTTCATGCAATTAATATTTTGGTCAATCGTTGAATAAAATCAACTGAAAGGGAAATCATTTCGCCCTTTTTTTTATTTAATTTAATTTAATTACACGTCGTAAACCTATACAACAAGAATTATTGACAAAAATTCTTATATTCAAATTGTTTTAACTTATATTCAAATTGTTTTAACAATGAATTAATAATGAGATGGACTAAGCAATCTAAAGTGAATATTCATTGAGATGAAGTATGATATTAAGTGAAGGAAGGGGGAATTTTAGGGAAAACAAAATTTGGAGATTCAAATCCAAGAATCATTCATGCATTCAGGAAAGAGGCGAAGAAAGAAGGGAATGTAGCGATGGACTACGTCTACAAGATACTAATGAACTCTCTCTACGGGAGATTTGGTATAAACCCTGAAAGCACTACTACCGAGATCTGCGACGATGCTCGCCTCAGAGTTTTGATTCAAAGGTGTGAGAAGTTCATATACAAAGTCAATAGTTAATGGTTCCTATTTTCAGAAAGTTGAATTTTGAATTTTGCGACTGAATATCCACATTTTATTTTTCAATAGAAAGGTAAGAGAAAGTTTTAAACATTATGAATTTTGAGATAAACTCAATCGAAATTGAAAGGATGAATCAAACCCAATAAAAAGGGAAGAATGATTAGGATTTCTTTGACTTTTAGGAAAATTTTAGGAAAACAGAACTCAAAGTGAAAGTACAATAAAAAGCGATTCGATGTCAGGAAAGTTTTCATCTATTTTGTATTTGTAGCATTTTGACGACATGGCCGAGTGGTAAGGCAGAGGACTGCAAATCCTTTTTTCCCCAGTTCAAATCCGGGTATCGCCTGATCAACAAAAAACTAGAAATCTCTTCTTTTTCATTTTGTTTTAAGGCCCCATCGACGAAAGAACAAATCGGAAAATAGTAAATTTGATGAATATTCATTTAATACGGTCTCATCTTTATCACACTTCTTTGTCTTTCAAGTAAAAAATGGTTTCATTCTAAACTCCTTTCTTTTTCCATTTAGCTTTTATTGTTTGTTTGGGTTTGTAACTATGTGACCACTGGAAGTGGAAGAGCTATTTGAAGAGAATTCATCAGATGATTGTACAAGAAGGAACTAGATAGATTATAGAGAAAACAAGAACAAATGATAAAAAAATTATAAATAAATAAAGGAATTTTGGATTGGGTCAGGAATCCAAACTTGGGGCGGTATGGATAAAAGAACTTCCTATGTTATACTATTCAATTCTCGACGACGAATTGATTTGATAGTTCATAGGAGCACTCCTACTAAGAAATGGAAGAGCAAATTTCTTTCTGTTTGACGACATAATGCCTCACCTATCCTCTGCTACACATCTGTTTCGTTCGCCCACATACATCTATATATAATGTCGCCGGGAAAATAATATAATGTCATGGGAATAGTTCAATTCGTTGCTACGTTGTTCTAAGAAAACTCTTACTATAAGTTCGAGTTCAAACTCAACACGACTCGACTGTTAAGGAGAGTGATTAAAATACCTCTTTCTACGGTCGAGCAGCTAAAGCTCCTTTCATGGAGCTATATTTTTCATTAGAGATTACAGTAAATCTTACCTGAAAATGAGCGAGATTCTATTTTTTTTCCTAAAGTGCACGGACAGCCTCCATTTCCCCCTCCCCTGTCTTGCTTGTTCCATTGCAGCTTTCAACTCCTTTCTGTCCCATATAGGGGTTGCCTCGAATCATTCCTTCTTTTCATAGAAGGAAGATTTCGGAGGGTGATCATAAATCATCTAGTTGTATCTTTCTTTATTATCGATTTCAAAGTTAATCACTTTGGCACCGAGAGTGAGAAGATCACTGTTTGATTATATTGTGTCTCCTCCAAAATAAATCTCTTCAATTGAGGTTGTTGCATCTCAGCCAGGATTTCGTATTAGGGGGAAGCTGAGGCGAGAGCTATACCTTTTGGAACCGGAGCATTCCGTAGCGAGCGCGTATCAGTCTCTGACGGCCACGAAGCCGTGTACCTGGAAGCACTTTTGTTTTCAACCGCCAGATGGTAAAGGAAGGCGCCATCCCTTCTTTCTCTCGCAACCGGACTAGGGGAGCCTATTTTGGTCTAGGGGAAGCGAAAAATTGAGGACTCTATTGTAATATCATGAATATTACTAGTAGTATACTAGGAAAATTTTAAATTTGAGGGGGAGCCCGGGCGCCCCCGGCCACCATGCAGCTCCGCCCCTGTATTAGGTAGAATTATATTTCTCTTTTAATTAGGATTGATTAGTTACCTAGTTTGTAGAAAAGTAAACATTTCTGCAACACTATATATATTGTAAATCATTAATGAATAAAATCAAGGAAGAATATTTCCTACATTGTATCAGATTCTAGGGAAAGATCTTAAATCCTAAACTTTTATCTCAATACCGTGCCCCCCCCCCCCCCTTCTTCCTTGTGCCGCCGGCCTCCATTCTCCGTCTGACTCGAAATCCAATTTTCACCCAAGCCTGCTGTGTCCAACATCAAATCTCATAGCTCCATCACTCTTGAGATGGAAAACGTCCATTATGCGACATGGACAAAACTCTTTAAAATCCATTGTGGCTCACACCGGTTATCCATCACATAATTCCGTCGAAAAGAGGCAAGGAGAAGGTGCCGAAGACCGATGGTGAGAAGGAATAATGGTTGAACCTTGATGCAACGGTCCTCCAGTGGATCTACGCCACAATCTCGAGTGATTTACTACATACTATACTTGAGCATGATTCCACGACTATGGAAGCTTGGGAACGTTTACGTGACATTTTGCAAGACAATAAGAATTCCAGGGTCATCACACTTGAGCAGGAATTTTCCACCAATGATATGGCGGATTTTTTCAATGCGTCTGCACACTATCAATGGCTCAAGGTTCTGTTAGACCAACTCAAAAATGTCAGAGGGCCGGTAACTAACAATCGGCTCGTGTTACAAATGTTTGACGGCCTTATTGACACTTATAGTAGAGTAGGTACGCTCATCCATCAAAGCAATCTTCTTCCGCCATTCTACCAAGCTTGTTCTATACTCATCCTCAAAGAAGCGGGTTTTTCCAAGAAGACAGTCACCGTGTCAAATTTTGCCTTGGTTGCTGCTTCGTCCGATGAGAATTCATCACAATTTAAAAATTTGCCGCCAAATCATGGCTAGAAGGGCCGAAATGGCGATAATGGGAGCAAAAACCGTGGCAATGGCCGCGGTGGTGGAAAATATGGCGGCAACCGCCGCAGTGGAGGTGGCGAAAGTGGTGGCGGCCAACAACAACAACCAGTCCATTTGGCCTGACAGTGGCCGTGGGCGATGCCTCTCTGCGGGAAATTAGGCCAGGCCTAGCGGAACTGCCATCAAGCCCAGTAATCCGGAATGGGAATCCTTGGGCCACTGCCGAGCTAGTGGGAGTAGGCCCACTCTACAATGGTGACCCCGACAGATATTGAGGCTGTGATGCACACTCTTGGGCTTATTTCACCCGATGCAAATTAGTACATGGACACCGATGCAACGTCTCATATGACTTCCTCACAATGTAATCTCTCATCCTATTTTAATTTGAGTAATAATCATGGTATAATTGTCGAAAATAGTCATCCAATTCCAATTCGTAGTTATGGTACTACAAACTTGTCTCAACCGAACCCACTGTTAATTTTGAAAAATGTCCTTCACGCACCTCAATTAATTAAAAACTTAATTTCAATTAGAAAATTTACCACTGATATGGGTTTTTATTGAATTTGATCCATTTGGGTTTTTCGTGATTTTTTTTTTAGACTGTGATGCGTCTAATGAGATGTGATAGTCGGGGTGAGCTTTATCCAATCACCACAACCACATATCAAGTTAAATTACCATCCACTTTTGCAGCTTTAGCTCCTTCATTATGGCATGAAAGTTTGGGTCATCTGAGAGCACCTGCATTTATATACGTCTTCGACAACGACTGTTATTTCATACACATATGTCGATTAAGGTGGTTGTCTAGATACCAGACGCTTCATGCCTGGTTATTGTGTATTTCTTGGTGATAATTTGGTCTCTTGATCCTCAAACGGCAAGCAACCTTGTCCAGATCCAGTGTCGAAGCAGAATACCGATAAGTTATCAATGTGGTGTCTGAATCATGTTGGCTACAAAACATTCTTTTAAATCTCCACTGTATGGTTCTGAAGGCGACATTGGTTTATTGTGATAATGTTAGTGCAATCTCTCATGAAATCCGGTTTACCACTAACGCACTAAACATTATTGAGTTGGATATTTACGTTGTTCGCGGAAAATTGCTCGTGGACAAGTACGTGTCTTACATGTCCCGTCATGTCACGACCCGACCCCGGGCCCGCAACTGGTGCCCTAATTGGGCACCCCTGTCAGGTATACATCAGAGAATAGCAACAGAACATACACAACACGTATAAATACTTAGACAATAAACAACAACAGGCTAGCCGATAAGGCCACCTTCCGTAAAATATACACATACTCAAAAACATCAGTTACATTTTCTTTTTCTTACAACCCAAATCCACAAGACATGACTACAGACCTCTAAGAATAACAACTGTGATGGGACAGGGCCCCGCCATACCCCTGAATGTACAACAACCGACAATACCAGGGATAAGCCTCCAGAGTAATGAAGCTTCTCAACAGCTGAATCAGTGATCCTAAAAGTGAGGATCAAGAATCAGATACTCTACTGCGGCATTAACGCACTTTCAAGGAGGTTAGTACAACATGTACCAAATATGTGAAATCAGCATCAGAATGAAATCATAAGTCTAAAATAAAGTCGAGACATGTCCGATAACTCAAATAATAAAGACATCGTGCCTTACTAACAATGAGAGTAAATAAGAGTATACTTTACTGCATAAAAATATGAGGGCTCATGATCAAGTAGGCCACCCCGCCCGTAGTATCATTAAGCAATCTACTCCTGGGACTATTTCACCCGCAAAGGTCGTATGGACCCGCATGAGGTAACTTCCTCGCATAGATCAGATCCGCCCGCATAGTCGATAGACCGCACGAGGTATTCTCGCGATAGACTGGTCCGCCCCGCATAGGACTATTTCACCCGCAAAAGCCCTTACGGACTCGCATGAGGTATTCCTCGCATCATGGGTAGCAAATCCACAGAATATGCAAATGCCATAAACCCGGGGAATGACCCCGTAATGAACAATATATCACTATCACAACCGGCTATCATACATAACATAAGCACTACCGTCTTATCATACATAACATAAGCATTATCGTCTTATCATACATAACATAAGCACTACCGGCTTATCGTACATAACATAAGCAAGTTAAGAAATCCCCCTAACTTCTTATTAGTCTTATACATATACACTCTCATTTTAGTTTACTTAAGACACTATCATGTCATTATAAAAATCCGGGAATTTAACCCAAAGTGCTACGAACTTTTACTCTTTTAAAAATGACTATTTTTCATATAAAACTTCCAAGATACTAATAACGGTAGTATCAAGTCATATCTACTTTTCAAGATAAGTCACAATACCTTTTTAGAAATACATTTAGGCTTCTAAATCAAGTAACTTCTTTCTTTTAAAACCTTAAGCAATTGATGCCTTCAAATCAATTTGTCTTTCATTATTTCAAGTCATTTATCATACTTGCATTACTTAGAATAAACCACTTTTTTTAACTTTCCATAAAGCTATTATAACCAACTTCCCATAAAGTCGTTATATTAACTTTATACTTTAGGTAATTACATTCTTCCATATATCCAAGGGACTTATACTTTTAAAACGAAACAAGTATCATATACTTTTAAATTACTTCAAGTCCCTTAACTTTAGTAATCAAGTTTCTTAACTTTTAGACACCAAGATATCCTTAATATTTTTAAACAAGTGAGTTAATTCCCTAACTCAACCAACTTGGACATTCTTAAAATAAGCCAAGGATATCAAATGGACTAGATTGTCAAAATCTCGTACGTCTACCGTACTATATATTTACAACTACTCATGCTCAAGAGATAAGAAAGTTCCACATACCTCTTCGGTTCAATCCACTTGCTAAGTCCAATACGCCGTACGTAGTATGTCAATCTATAATGACCATAATACTTCTATTAACTTCTAGCTTCAAACGTAGAATATTCCAAGTGCAAAGTCACTAAATTCTACGAAAAGCGGACAACACTTCCTTTGTTTCTACATACTTTTCCACCTTTTTCAAGGCCCGAATTCAATAACCAAACACGCCACATTTAAGGCTCAACAATGTAGTTATCAATAGGGGATTACACGCCTACAAGACGTGTAAAATTCCGCCCCACAATTTAATATCAAACTAGTCCAACATACAAGGTCATTCTCGGCCAAAGGTGTAACAACATATCAACCTTTCCAATTCCTTTTCAATTCAAGTGGTTTAGTATAACATGTTATCAAGCCGCAATCAATTATAACTACTACAATCTTCAAGTAGGTAACATGCGGCGATTCTAATTATCGACCAAAATTGTATTTCAATTTCAAATGGCTAAACATGTCATTTCAGATTTTATACTACAAATATCCATAACACTTATCAATCTTATATACATATACTTCATGCTAGTTAGAATGTAAGGCTACAACAATATGTAATCTTATACACTTAAGAGAACACGATTGTTACCTTAGTGAGCCTTAATCCACTTCAAGATCCGAAGTCACTCCCTAGAAACTTAGAGCCTTTCTTTCACACTCCAATCCGCCACTTGAAGCCCTTAGAAGATTACAAACAACTTTCCTTCAACTTCCAATCCAAACCTAGGAAAGTGACTAGGGTTTCACCTTGCGACTAATACGAAAACGCCACTTTTCCGGAATCTTTCTATTGAGATACCCTTACAATACCCTTAGGAACCTTGGTTTAAAGTATGGGGATTATTGGACAACAAACAAATTTTTTTTTCCTTTCTAAAAACCTCAAACCCGAGAGCAATGTTTGAAGGCCTCTAAGTTTCTTGAAATTTTTTCTAAGTGTGGGAGTTAGTCTTGCTACTAGTATACATATATAACACTAGGAATGGTCAAGATTAGCACAATTGTGTGGCTTGGATGAGTTTCACAAGGATCAAGCCCAAGTGGCCCTTGGACTAAGTCAACAATATCAAGCTCTAGCCCTTAGCAAGACTTGGTCATCTCTTTAATGGTCAAATGACCATTTTGGCCATGTCCAAATCGTCCAAGACCACTAAGGGGGTGACACGTGTCGCCCTCCCGTTCGTCGCAATATTTCGTTTCCCGACATTTTCATAATTAGATAAATTTTTAATATTCTCAAATCTTAACACTTTTGAATTCTTACGCGTTCTTATAGACATATCCCGAAATATGGGTGTAACATTCTTCCTTAGAAACATTCGCCCCGAATGTTCTTTTGGGAGTCAAACTTAAAGATAGCGACATAGTCTCCTTACAACCCCTACATACCAATAATGCCACACGTGGCCACATAACAATACTCATACTAAAATGTCGTCGAACCCCATTTATCAACGCTTCGGTTATCTGCATAAAGCTTCGATGACTCGAGCTTACTAATAATCTTTCTTGGATAAGCCGCTTATCCATGCACCGTGAATCAAGTCCGACCAAATAATCGAACTCGCCACGTCGAACCAACCAACCGGCGATCTACACTTTCTTACATACAGCCTCATACAGGGCCATCTGAATACTGGAAGGGTATCTGTTATCGTACGTAACTCAACAAGAGGCAAATAACCCTTCCGGTATCTCGAAATCAAGAACACAGTGCCCGCCACCTATCCTCAAGTACGGATAGTACGCTCGCTGTCCGCTTGGTCTGAGGGTGTAATGCAACACTGAGACTCACCTGTGTCCCTAACCCCTTCTGGAAAACCTCCAGAAGTTATTCGTAACTGAGCTCATCTATCTGACATCATAAACGTAGGAACCCCGTGCAGTCTCACAATCTCTCTGCTATACAAGCTAGCATAATCCTCAGCCGAGTAAGTGGTCCTAATCGGAAGAACACGGCTGGTTTCGCCAGCCTATTTACTATGACCCCCAGGGAGTCGCACTTCATCTGAGTACGATGCCACCCTGTAACAAGATCCATATTAATTTCCTCCCTATCTAAGTTGGGATCTCAATCGCCTGTAGTAGCCCATTGGGCTTCTGGTGTTCCACCTTGACCTGCTACTAATTCGGACATTAAGCAACAACTCTGCTACGTCCCCCTTCAGGCCATCTTACCAATACCTACATCTGCGGTCACGACACAACTTAGTCGACCCCGAACAATTAGAGCAATAAGCACCGCGTGCCTCCCCTAAAATCTGCTGACAAGTCCTGCAGCACCGGGTACACACAATCTATCCTCATATCACAGCACCCCATCAGGTGCTACCCAAACAGGCTCTTCTCTTCTTGGAGAGCCGTATCTCGATACCATATCATAACTGGATCCTCATACTGTCGCCTCTTTACCTCCTCAACGACGGAAGACTCGGCAACCTCTCAGATCTAAACTTCATTAACCTTGGAAACAAATAATCGAACCCCTCGGCTTGGTAGCTGATGAATCTTATGGACCACATCCTATCTATCTGGCTGTCCATCTGACATAGTACCCATAGATACACGACTAAGAGCATATGTAACCGTCTCGGCTTCCCCGGGTGGTATAGGATATCAATATCACAATCCTTGAGTAACTCTAACCACCGTCTCTGTCGCAAATTCAGCTGCCTCTGTCTGAAGATATATCGGAGGCTCTTGTGGTCTGCACAAACATCCACACGAAGTCTATATAAGGAATGCCTCCAAATCTTCAAGGCATTATTAACTGTCGCCGACTCTAAATCGTGAGTAGCGTATTTCCTTTCATGCTTCCCTAACCGCCGGGAAAACATAGGCTCTAACCTTATCGTGTTGCGTCCGCACACAACTTAGTCCAACACCCAACGTGTTACAATAACAACCTAACCCTCTAGTCTCTCATGAGGGGTTAGAACTGTAGTCGTGGTCAACTTATCTTCCAATAACTGGAAACCTTTCTCATTCTGCGGAATATTCGGGCATCCTTAATCTCAATTATGGTTCCTGTTTCCCTTTCTCCGTTGCAACCAAACTTGGTCACTATACGTAGATTTGATTCCTTTGCTTGTCTCATGGCTAAGACTTCCTGCCAATCACAATTTAGGGGGAGACTTCCCTGATCTCGTCAAGTAGCAATCCTATTATTCTCTCCCAGCTCGTAGAGATAATAGCCAGGTGTTCAACCTCAATTCATGGTATTACATAATCCAATGACTTGTCAAAATTTCTTATCGTTCGAGTGTCTACTCATCTTTCCTTTATAAGTTATTTCAAGTTGTCCTGGGGTCCCTTACCCCTCCGTATTTTCTTACTATCTTTCTCGTCAGTGCAGGTGTTACCACATTTCCTCGAAGTGTTCCTACTGCCCATCATTTACTAATGGTCTTTACACTAGTCTGGGGTAATCATATTTTGTTCAACTTACATAACCATAGTTGTATTCTCTTTATCATTCTGGTCATAACCTTACTTTATGCTTATTATTAGCAAAAGTATTTCTATCTTGATTCATAATCATAAAGTTTCATGCATGCGTACTACCTGCATTTATATCCTTACAACCTTCCTTGACCATTTCCTAACGTCGTTCTCCATTACCCCAACACAATACTTTTCCCACGGTTATCTAAAATCAGAACCTATGGTACGACGACATCAAGACCTTACCAGTCTCATATCCTTCATCTAACAACATGGGTACACATAGCCCCGTAATACGTAAAACTGTCCTTTTATGTGGGGGAGAGAACTTATCTCCCTTACATAATCTTAATCACCAAGCGCCACCTTATAATCGTATAGATTTTCAAAACCTACCAACGATGTCTTCTGTTTTCCACAGGCAACACTCGTACTTATCTTATTCTTGCTTGCGCGCTTTCCTGAAATTATCCGGAAGGTCATGGCCCTGACCGCCACACCAACCCAACTCCAAGTACCCCCAAGGGCACTTAAAATAAACTCCTTCAAATTCAAGTACTTCTTACCTTCTGCCTCAATTCACCTCAAATGAACAAGTCACACAGACTTATAAAAAAACAACGATGTCAAAGAAGGAAGGATATTTCACTGGTTACCACCACTTCTCATCCTTTCCACTCGATAACCGGTTTACTGGAAAACTGGTACCGAACCAATCTCTCTCTGCAGTCAACGTTGGCATAACAAGAGGCCAAGTAACCCGTACTCATAATGACTTCAAGGTCCGTATGTCACTCTATTAGTTCATAGTGGTCCGACGATCGTATCGCCATCGGGTAATTATTATACACTCGCTCAGCTACCACCCATCACTCACGGGTGTAGTTACCTCTAAAGGTTCTCATGGATTCAGATTCTATCTTTTACACTTGGTTGCTCACTTTTTCACTGGTCGTACTCTTTCCGTACTTCCAAACTTATATTAGCATACATACATAACTTCCATACTAAATCTGGCCTTCAATATTTGGAGTTACTAAATTAAACAATATAAGGTAATTTCCGGCTCTCACAACCTGGTTCTGGTGGAATGCGTCCACGAACCCGTAAAACGATTTACTAGACTTGGGCTTTGCAACCTCGTGACCCTGTCACGTAGCGGGAGTACTACCAACTGATCCCATTCCATTACAGGCTATTGGGCGACCCTTAAAAGGTCCTCAACCCGACTCGGCGTCGTACTTAACTCTTATCCTTGGTCTGACTTAACTTTTTACTACCCGAGAAGGCCTTATATACCTAAGGTCTCAGCGGTTATCCATATTCTTAGGCTCGCAATTCCCATGCTCCAAGCTTACCTTATCAGTCCCCCCGTAAACGGGTACAAAAACTTCTCGTAATACCCTAATCGTGTTATATTGATCACAACAACCATACTTACTCCATACGGGTCTCATCCGTACATTCTCTTAATCATACCACGTAGCTTAATCTATTAACATAGTCTTCCATTAAGTCCCTTAATTAAACTTCTTAAGGGTCCATTACCCTATCATGCAGCTCATCCTTTCCTAATTATCTCAAATCAGTACGCTAAACCTTGATGAGAGTTCATTAAACTGTTCCATACCTTCCCGGCATTTATTTAGTCCTTACCAATTCCTGGTAATCTAAAATCATTCTAGGCAACCCATATGTGACCCTCATACATAAATCCGTATAGCTGTATGTCATAATACCAACTATACTACAAATATTACAAACCTGGATACGCAATCCGCATAATCTTTCTGGTCATCACGCTTTCTCGTAGCTGCAATCAACATAACTTGTTAGGGAGAGACGACCCTAACCACACAGCCCTATCGCACGATCTTAGAGTGAGAAGAATGGAAACCAATCCTAAATGTCCTGCAGCCTCATGGTTATATATGTGGTGCACAACACACCGATAACCAAGACTCTACTAGACACGGTCTGTAGACACTTTCCGAGGACTAACTGCTCTGATACCACTTTTGTCACGACCCGACCGGGCGCGATCGTGCCCTAACTGGCACCCGCAGTATACATCAGAGAATAGCAGCGGAACTTACACAACACGTATAAATACTTAGACAATAAACAACAACAGACTAGCCGATAAGGCCACCTTCCGTAAAATATACACATACTCAAAAACATCAGTTACATTTTCTTTTTCTCACAACCCAAATCCGTAAGACATGACTACAGACCTCTAAGAATAACAATTGTGATGGGACATGACCCCGCTATACCCCTGAATGTACGACAACCGACAATACCAGGGATAAGCCTCCGGAGTAATGGGGCTTCTCAACAGCTGAATCAGTGATCCTAAAAGTGAGGATCAAGAATCAGATATACTCTACTGCAGATTTAACGTAGCCCCCGAAGGAGGTCAAGACAACATGTACCAAATATGTGAAACCGAAGCATCAGAATGAAATCATAAGTCTAAAATAAAGTCGAGACATGTCGATAACTCAAATAACGATTATCGTGTCTTACTAACAATGAGAGTAAACAAGAGTATATTTTACTACATAAAAATAGGAGGCTCATGATCAAGTAGGTCACCCGCCCGTAGTATCATTAAGCAATCCTACTTCTGGGACTATTTCACCCGCAAAGGTCGTATGGACCCGCATGAGGTAACTTCCTCGCATGATCAGATTCCGCCGCATAGGTCATATAGACCCGCATGAGGTATTCCTCGCATAGGACTGGTCCGCCCCGCATAGGACTATTTCACCCGCAAAAGCCCTTACGGACTCGCATGAGGTATTCCTCGCATCATGGGTAGTAAATCTACGAAATATGTAAATGCCATAAACCCGGGGAATGACCCCGTAATGAACAATATATCACTAGCACAACCGTCTATCATACATAACATAAGCACTACCGGCTTATCATACATAACATAAGCACTACCGGCTTATCATACATAACATAAGCACTACCGGCTTATCGTACATAACATAAGCAAGTTAAGAAATCCCCCTAACTTCTTATTAGTCTTATACATATACACTCTCATTTTAGTTTACTTAAGGCACTATCATGTCATTATAAAAATCCGGGAATTTAACCCAAAGTGCTACGTACTTTTACTCTTTTAAAAATGACTCTTTTTCATATAAAACTTCCAAGATACTAATAACCGTAGTATCAAGTCATATCTACTTTTCAAGACAAGTCACAATACCTTTTTAAAAATACATTTAGGCTTCTAAATCAAGTGACTTCTTTCTTTTAAAACCTTAAGCAATTGATGCCTTCAAATCAATTTGTCTTTCATTATTTCAAGTCATTTATCATACTTGCATTACTTAGAATAAACCACTCTTTTTAACTTTCCATAAAGCTATTATAACCAACTTCCCATAAAGTCGTTATATTAACTTTATACTTTAGGTAATTACATTCTTCCATATCTCCAAGGGACTTATACTTTTAAAACGAAACAAGTATCATATACTTTTAAATTACTTCAAGTCTCTTAACTTTAGTAATCAAGTTTCTTAACTTTTAGACACCAAGATATCCTTAATATTTTTAAACAAGTGAGTTAATTCCCTAACTCAACCAACTTGGACATTCTTAAAATAAGCCAAGGATATCAAATGGACTAGATTGTCAAAATCTCGTACGTCTACCATACTATATATTTACAACTACTCATGCTCAAGAGATAAGAAAGTTCCACATACCTATTCGGTTCAATCCACTTGCTAAGTCCAATACGCCGTACGTAGTATGTCAACCTATAATGACCATAATACGTCTATTAACTTCTAGCTTCAAACGTAGAATATTTCAAGTGCAAAGTCACTAAATTCTACGGAAAATCAGACAACACTTCCTTTGTTTCTACATACTTTTCCACCTTTTTCAAGGCCCGAATTCAATAACCAAACACGCCACATTTAAGGCTCAACAATGTAGTTATCAATAGGGGATTACACGCCTACAAGACGTGTAAAATTCCGCCCCACAATTTAATATCAAACTAGTCCAACATACAAGGTCATTCTCGGTCAAAGGTGTAACAACATATCAACCTTTCCAATTCCTTTCCAATTCAAGTTGTTTAGTATAACATGTTATCAAGCCGCAATCAATTATAACTACTACAATCTTCAAGTAGGTAACATGCGACGATTCTAATTATCGACCAAAATTGTATTTCAATTTCAAATGGCTAAACATGTCATTTCGGATTTTAGGCTACAAATATCCATAACACTTATCAATCTTATATACATATACTTCATGCTAGTTAGAATGTAAGGCTACAACAATATGTAATCTTATACACTTAAGAGAACAAGATTGTTACCTTAGTGATCCTTAATCCACTTCAAGATCCGAAGTCGCTCCCTAGCAACTTAGATCCTTTCTTTGACACTCCAATCCGCCACTTGAAGCCCTTAGAAGATTACAAATAACTTTCCTTCAACTTCCAATCCAAACCTAGGAAAGTGATTAGGTTTTCACCTTGCGACTAATACGAAAACGCCACTTTTCCGGGATATTTCTATTGAGATACCCTTACAATACCCTTAGGAACCTTGGTTTAAAGTATGGGGATTATTGGACAACAAAAACAAAAAAAAATTCCTTTCTAAAAACCTCAAACCCGAGAGCAATGTTTGAAGGCCTCTAAGTTTCTTGAAATGTTTTCTAAGTGTGGGAGTTAGTCTTGCTACTAGTATACATATATAACACTAGGAAGGGTCAAGATTAGCAAAATTGTGTGGTTTGGATGAGTTTCACAAGGATCAAGCCCAAGTGGCCCTTGGACTAAGTCAACAATATCAAGCTCTAGCCCTTAGCAAGACTTGATCATCTCTTTAATGGTCAAATGACCATTTTGGCCATGTCCAAATCGTCCAAGACCACTAAGGGGGGTGACACGTGTCGCCCTCCCGTTCGTCATAATATTTCGTTTCCCGACATTTTCATAATTCCGATAAATTTTTAATATTCTCAAATCTTAACACTTTTGAATTCTTACGTACGTTCTTATAGACATATCCTAGAAATACGGGGTGTAACACGTCACGTTATCAGATTGCCGATATTTTTACAAAAGGTCTTCTGTTTGTTTTATTTGAAGACTTTCGGGACAGTCTCAATGTGGGTCTCACTTCACCTACAACAATTTTTTTAAACAAGGGCCTCAGATTTAAGATTGTCCCTCATTTACACATGGCATGCTTGTCTTCAAGGCTCTCTATAATGTAGGGATCAGTGAAACTCCCTACATCTCTCAACTTTTGGGGGTGCTCTTGAGGGTATGAACTTTCTGGTTGGGGCTCAGCAATGATAGTTGGTGGTGTCTTTTCTGCAACGGTTATAGGAAAAAGAAATTCCAAGGAATCCAAAAAGCTGAAAAATTGGATCTCAGTAACCTCTTTTTTTCTCTACACCAACTATCTCTCTCAATTCCTCATTATTCTCAACAACTTGTTGTGGTTTAGGTTCCTCACTCTGCTTATCACTCCCCACAACTATGTCGCTAGGCATATTTTCCTGCAATACATTGGTCATCATATCCATCAGCTGCCCTATTTGTGTCTCCAAATTTTTGAGGGACACCCATGTCTCAGCCATAAACTGAGTCTGGCACTTGGTGAGCCTGAGTATGGTTTTCTGCAACTCATTTCGATCTTCTTGTGGAACCTGTGGGTTAGGTTGTTGTTGATGATTCCACTGCCCCTGATAGTAGTAGTAGTCCATGCCCTTTATTATATATATATATATATATATATATATATATATATATATATATATATTATATATATATATATATATATATATTTTCACTAACTCTACCTACAAAATAAGAAAAACAACAAAAAGTGATAAAAAAAATGCTCGCAGAACAAGTTAGAAACTTGTTCCTGGAGTAACCAAGTTAGAAATAAAATAACATAACCAAATATATACAAACCAAATTAGAAATAAGAATAGACGATATTGAAAGTACGCCAGTCTCCGGCAATGGCGCCAAAAATTTGTTAGCGATTTTCCAAATGCTCACGCAAGTGTACATATCGTTCCAAGTAATATAGTCTGTAAGACCGAATATCGTCCTCAGAGACTGGTTTTCAATTACCGAACATCTAATATATTTTATCTATTTGATGCGCGACTTATACACACGCTAAATGCAAGTGCACGTATCGTGACAAGTAATATAGTCTAGAAGACCGAGTTATCGTCCTCAGGGATTAGTGTCCAATTACCAACCTTTATTCTGTAGTATCTATTTGGTAACCGATAATTTGATGATTTGTTTATAGCTATGATTATAGATGCTAACTAAATTACTTTACTTTACTTCAGATATGGTGGAAATAGGGCTTCCAAATCTCCTCGACTATTCGCTCGCTCTACTCGTTAATGCAAATAATTAAGGTTCTTCTTCTATGTTGAGATAGCAGGTTAACTAAGCCGTTTTATACTCCTGTTAAGGTAATATAAACACTCAACCCCAATGTAGAACCCTTCTATCTTTCGATGACAAGATTGACTATAAAAGAGGATTAAGAGCAATAACCTATTAAGCTACACAAGTATCGGGGTACTTTCGTCCACGATTTAAACCTATGTTTATTCAACTATAGCATATTCACAATCTCCCCTTTCGAATTTCGATTAGAAATCATATAAGTGATGATAATTAGTGATCAATTAATTACCAAGAAATCAAAACAATTATTGAATAAATCTCAACAATAATAAGAAGAAACCAAAATCTTGCATTAATTCATAAAACGAGGTTCAAGCGATTTGACATGGAAAACCCTAAATTAAGTTAGTTCCTAGCCATAGACATGCCAAGAACTAAAATAGAATCCAACATATACTAGAAAGAAATAAAGTAAAGAACAAGGAATTACTCAAAGATAAGTCTCCAATCTTGATCTAATGTTGTAATGAATGGTAAGGTGTGGAACTCCCCAAATCTGACCTAAAAGGTCCTATTTATACCCTCAAAAACGTGCAAAACTTTTTCCTCTTTGGCTTTAGCCCAATCCTATTCGGATTTGTCGAATTTTCCGCGTCGCGCTCGCAATCGCCGCCACGTGCAAACTTCGCGCTACTGGTTCGCTTCGCGCTGCTCTCGCTATCGCGATGGTCCGCGCGCGCCGCTTCTCGCCGGTTGCCAACTTTTTAGCCTTTTGAGCTCTGGAACCTCTGTTTCTGCCCTTTTTCCGCTCCTTCTCACCAATGTGGCACTTTAAACCATTGTGACTCAAAAGAAAGAAAATTTATCCTAACACGACATATATTTGTACAAAAATGGGCAAAAAACTAACTAAAAATGACTCAAAGGTGTATATAAAATACACCGATCAATAACCAAGTTAGAAATAAAATAACATAACCAAATATATACAAACCAAATTAGAAATAAGAATAGATAATTCGATATTGAAAGTACGCTAGTCTCCGACAACGGCGCCAAAAATTTGTTAATGATTTTCCAAATGCTCATGCAAGTGTACGTATCGTTCCAAGTAATATAGTCTGTAGGACCGAATATCGTCCACAGAGACTGGTTTCAATTACCGAACATCTAATATATTTTATCTATTTGGCTAACGATAGTTTGTTTGGGTTTTATCTATGAACTAGCTAGATTAATTGCAAGAATTAAATTAAATATGCTTTGGTTTAAATCAGTTATGGTGGAAATAGGGCTTCCAATATCCTCGACTATCCACTCTTTTTCAATCCTTAATGCAACAACAATAGTTTCTTCTTCTACGTTAAGATAACAGGTTAACTAGTCTGTCTTATATTCCGGTTAGGATATATAAAATCTCAACCCCAGTGCAAAAACCTTCTATATTTCTATGATAGATTTAACCACATATGAGGATTAAGAAAAATAACCTAAAATGCTACACAAGTATCAGGGTACTTTCGTCCGCGATTTTAACCTATGTCTATTCAATTACAACATATCCAAATCTCCCCTCTCGGATCTCGATTCGAAATCATATAAATTATGATAATTAGTGATCAGTTAACTTCAAACATTCAAACCAATATTGAATAAATCTTAATAAGATGAAAAATAAATCAAACTAATGCATTAATTCATAAAAACGAGTTACAAGCGATTCAATGGAAAACCCTAATTAAGAGATTAGCTCCTAGCCATAGACATGCTAAGAACTAATTCAATATCCAACATGAACTGAAATAAATAAAAGAGAAAAGGAAAGAACTTGAACAAAGTTGTCTTCAATCTTGTAGCTTGTGGCCTCATTTTCCTCTCCAAAGTAGAATGTAGAATTATGTACAAAATCTAAGATGCCTCAATAAGGTTAGGGTTTAGGGATAGTTGGGAAAATTTGCATTGTGGACCCTAAAAACCGTGTCAAAATTGGCCCAGAATCAGAATTTTTCCTCCTCGGCCCTGCTGGCTGGCGCCACGGCGCCGAAAATAATGTGAAAATCAGAGCATGCATGTTAATTAGAGCCGCGACTCTGCTGGCAGGCACTGCAGCGCCTGTGACGTCTTCTGCCAGATTTTGCGATTCTGTGTCCTTTTTTCGTCCGGACATCGTCAGATTTCTTCTATGCTTCCCGGGACTTCTTAGGCTTCATTTCTTGGTCCTTTTAGTGTGCAATTTCATCTCAATTAAGCTCATTTCATCTTCTTTTTGTTTCTCCATTTATGATCGATGTGACTCAAAAGAAAGAAAACGACCTTAATTTCAAAGAAAATAAGAAAAAATACTAACTAAAATGACTCAAAAGTGTATATAAAATATGTCTAACACTCAACATATGCCGACCTCCTGCTTCTACTTATATTTCCACAATAATTAATTGTACATCTCCTATATTAGGTAGAATTATATTTATCTTGTAATTAGGATTGATTAGTTACCTAATTTGTAGCAAAATAAATATTTCTGTAACACTATATATTGTAAAACATTAAAGAATTAATCCAAGGAATAATATTTTCTACATATGTGTATGTTGTTATTTGTTAAGCGAATCTAAGATTTTAGACTAATGAGTGTGAAGAATTAGTAATTAGGTAATATTATCTTTGTAATACTTTGTCTCAAGGCCTCTGTCATCTAGAATTCTAGTCGTTAAAAATGGTCGGAATTCAGCCCCTTCGAGTTCGTCAAGGAATAACAGTCTCTGACACCCCCACACCATTATATTACGATAGGAGGAGGCTTGTCCATCAGCCTATTTATCAAGAAGTGGCAAGAACGCTGACCTTAGTCCGAATCTACTTAAATAAACTAAAGACTTGGCCCAATTTGAAAGTAAATCTGGTAGAAAAGAGGATAGGAAGTGTAAAGTAATGTGCGGTTGTGTCGAACTTCTTCCTTATTGTTAGACTCAGAATTAGATTATTAAATCAAGATGACAAGAATTTACTCGTACTTTTATTTTAGATTAATGTATGCAAAAATATTAATAATCTAAAATGATTTCTAATGCACAAATATTCCATATATAGCTATAATAAGTAGTATAGTTCGATGTGAATATTATGTTCGAGTTAATAATCTTTGGTCGGAATTTGTATAGAGTAAAGGTGCAAATATACCCGTCAACTTTACGATTTAGAGAAGATATACCCCCATTATAAAAGTGATGGATATATATTTCTGCCATTACAAAATGGTGTAATTTTTTTTTTTGATGACGGAATATTTTTTAAAATCATTGAACTTATTTTTTAATTAAAAAAATGTCACGGATCTTTAAAAAAGTCTACCAATTTTTTTGTTTAGTAGACATATTTCTTTAAAGCCACATGATAATTATTTTTCCTAGTGGATCGGATTTGTTCGTTTAAAAAAATAGATAGACTTATTTTTCTAAAACCACAAAAAAAAATTAAAACAAATCAAGCCTGATCCATCAAAAAAACAATTATCATGTTGTTTTAGAAAAATACGTCTACTAAAAAATAATGGGTAGACATTTTTAATTAAAAAATAATGGGTAGACATTTTTAATTAAAAAATAAGCTAAACGATTGTTTAGGAAATTTTTATCAGCGAAAAAGGTATATTTGCACTATTTGTATAACGACAGAGATATATTTACACCACTTTATAGCTGCAAGAATATATATCCATTAACCCGCATTTCACTTGCCTGCGATGTATTGCTTAAGTTAATATATATATCCATTACTTTTATAATGAGGTATATCTATTCCAAATCGCAAAGTTAAAAAGTATATTTGCGTCTTGTCCATTTGTAAATTCTGAAAAAAATGACAAGATAAATAAATAGAGAATGACAATGTGAAGTATGCGACTGGGTTCATATGTCGGTGTTCATTTCGATCCGATCCGATTGATCCTATCCGCGATCCGGTCGATCCGATCCGAAAAATCGGATATCCGATCCGCTTTTTTGAATTTCGGTATTTCGAATCTGATACGGATCACAATTTTCTTAATTTCGGATATCTGAAATATCCGATTTTTTTCACTAGCTACATGTTATTTTCATATGTTTAACTGGATTATCCTATTTTGCTCATGGCTATCCAGTAATTGGTATATGCTTCTCTGATGGTTGGAAAGGATTTAGTTGGTCATTCTAGGGGCAGATTTGTAGAAGTTGAAATGAATCTGTTTGTGCAGAGTGCAGAGTGCAGAGTGCAGACTGAGTTTTTTTGGGAGAAGTGCTAGTAATCAACAAGAATATGTTAAACTTATTTTCATGGAAAATGAGGCATATATTTTCTAGGTTTATGATCACTTTGGAATGTCCTTTGATTAAATTTTCTTCTATTTACTTATAAACAGGAAAAAATCACTAATGGTAGTGCAGAAAGATGAAGGGGATACTGGATATATCATCTTTCTTTGTCAATGTTACTGAATTTTGGCTGTGGTTATTTGTCAATCATAATAGAGCTTCTGGATGCTCTTTAGGAGTTTCCGGAAGATACTGTTATCTCTGGATTGCAGGATCATTAGTATTTGAAGTCATCGAACCTGTGTCTTAACTGAGTTGGAATTTATTTGTGAGTAATCCTGGTGGTCAATAAGGATGTTACTCAGGAGCTAATGTGTAGAGATATTGTATATTTTCTGTACTCAAGTGGAATAAAATTGCCTATAGTCCTGACCATATTTCCTTTTGGAATAGCTTTTATGTCAATCAGACTACTAGTTAGGTCTATATATGTTCCTTTACACCACTTTTACATGGCATCACTAAGGATACACGGCTCCAGTCTAAAGCAAAAAGAGTGAATGTTTATAGCTAACGTGTAAGCATTGAAACAGGTCCTTCATTTGGTTTACAGGATTTACAGTGGAGTTCTGAATTTTAAGGTCAGCTAATCATCTGTTATCCACTTTGCAGATTTAGAGCTATGAATGGTGGAAAATTTCCACCACCTAAGACGGCAATGAGAGAAGTTGGTGGCTCGTATGTTACATATAGAAATCATGCATTTTATCATACTTACATTGGCTTCTAATTTGAAAAGCAAATGGGAGCTTTATTCTACTGTAACTGTTAACAAGGAAATTTTCGGATATCCGAAATGAACACCCCTCAAATGTGATAACTAGTCTCCCCAAACCGAATTCCCTTTCTTTCTTGCTAGGTGTTGTTAGGACCGTGTCCAATTGCTCACTGATCGGTGTATTTTATATACACTTTTTGAGTCATTTTTAGTTAGTATTTTACTCATTTCATTTATGTTTAGTATAGTATTAGGGTCGTTTTCCTTTCTTTTGTGTCACAGCGGTCAGAAATGGAAAAATGGCGAAAAGGAGATGAAATGAGCATAAATGAGATGAAATTACACACAAAAGGGCCAAGAAATGAAGTCTAAGAACTTTCAGGAATTATAGAGGAGATCAGACGAAGACCGGACGAACAAAGGACGAAGAAACGAAAAATCTGGAAGAATGCCGTCACCGGCGCTTGCACACAATTGCCGTCCAAGCTCTCGATTTTCAGCGCCGTGGCGCGGATTGCGGTGCCGACGCGGGAATTCTGAGTTTTGGGCCGAATTTGACACGTTTTCAAGGTCCAAAAGGGATAACTTTTCCTACCTAAATATTCCTTAAACCCTTTACCTAAAGGATTTCATAACTTTTCCTAAACCCTTTACCTAAAAGGATTTCATAACATTTCCTACCTATATAATCCCTAACATTTACCTAAAGAATTCTTGGGCTATAAATAGTCTCTACATCATTAGAAGAATTCATCCATCACCCATACCATCCTTCATTCCACATTCCAATCAATCACCCATTCCATTCTCCATCCACCATTCCATCATTGTAAATATTCCACAACACAATCTTTGGATGCTAGAAGGCTTGGAGACTTGTTCTTGAGTATTTTTCTTTTCTTTCTTTTGCTTTGTTTATTTCAGTTCATGTATGGAGATTGTATTAGTTCTTAGCGTGACTATGGCTTGGAGCTAATTACTTTGTTAGGGATTTCCTTGTGATTCTCTTGAAACTCTTATTCATGAATTAATATATTAGTTTGGTTTCTTCTTCACTTGCTTAAGATTTATTCAATAATTGCTTTGATTGCTTGATAATTAATTGATCACTAGTTATCATCACTTATATGAGTTCTAATCGAAATTCGAAAGGGGAGATTGTGAATATGCTATGGTTGAATAAACATAGGTTTAAATCGTGGACGAAAGTACCCCGATACTGGTGTAGCTTAATAGGTTATTGCTCTTAATCCTCCTTTGTAGTCAATCTTGTCATCGAAAGATAGAAGGGTTCTCCATTGGGGTTGAGTGTTTATATTACCTTAACAGGAGTATAAAACGGTCTAGTTAACATGCTATCTTAACGTAGAAGGAGAAGTTAGTCTAATTGTATTAAGGATTGAATAGAGTGGATAGTTGATGATCTTGGAAGCCCTAATTCTCCATCATAACTGATTTAAATCAAAGTATTTTCATAATTAGTATATTTCCTGCATTATTAGTTTAGAATTCCAACTCAATTAACGTTAACCAAATTGAAACTAAAGCATAGATAATCGGTACTTGAAAACCAGTCCCTGAGGACGATATTCGGTCTTACCTAGACTATATTACTTGTCACGATACGTGCACTTGCGTTTAGCGTGTGTATAAATCGCGCATCACTCACGCAAGTATACGTATCATTCACAAGTAAGGGTTGGTTATATTTCGTCAGTGCCCGCTTAATTCCATCGATACACTTCACCAGAGTGCCAACAGATAGAATAAAAATGATATATGGAATCATGTTAGGGAAGACGATTGACGTTGGGAAGGAAATATTACAAAACATTGGAGAAACCAGTAGGTTGGTAACGACAGGTGGGTTGGGACATGGCTCACTTATTAGCAACTTATGCTCCAGACATGGGGTTCCAACCCTACCCACTGATACATATGAGAAAGTCCAACCTCCTGTGTCATATGAGATAGTGCATTCTTTCCTGACTCCACTCTCCAAAGAAGAAGACGGCGGAGACCAAAGAAAGCAGCAGCAACAACAGAGGCTGTCATGGATGAAGATGAGCCTGAGATAGAGGCTCGGCATTTAAGCAGAAGCGGCCAGAAACCCCTGCATTTGAACCTCCAGCGCCTATAATGGAGCAGTTGCTCATGAACCAGAGGAGGATGATGCAGAACTTTGACATAATGATACAAGGTCAACAGGACCTGAGGCAAGGACACCAAGAATTAATGCACGAGCAACAACAGTTGCACCAAAGATTTGATGAGATGAGTTCCTTGTTCAACCAGTGGCCATGCATTATCCGCCGCCACCGCCACTACTTTAAACCAAGTTTGTAAGTTGTCATGTTTTCTTTTATTTTAATTTTTTTGAGTCTTGCACACATTGGGGACAATGTGTGATTTAAGTTTGGGGGGTGTCTTGTTGTTTTTGAGTCTTTTTGATTTGGTTTGTGTATTTTTGAGTCATAATTTTTTTTAAGATCATGCATGCTGTAGTTACTGGAATCGCCTAGTGAAGTAAGGTTGAATAATGTAATGAAATTAGAAGCAACCATCTAAACACTTAGGTTAGATATGCCAAAAATTCATGAAATCAGATTATTTGGGGTATCTTGCTTGACTTGTGCATTGTTTATGATTAAATCTATGTGTATGATTGCTTGCTATTTGAGGCGAAATAATTAGGATATGCATGTTAGGGAGATGACTCAGGCATTTCTTTGTTAGCCCTTTCTTACCATTTTTGTCTATCCCTGACATTCAAAATATCCCTAGTCAGCCCATTTGAGCCTAAAAATAGACTTTTTCTTTGACACCCTATAATTTCACACTTGTGCCATAAGTAAAAACATTGAGATGATTGGAATATAAAGTGTTAAAAAAGAGACAAAAAGAGTGAACAATTTTGATGCATCCCAATGAAAAAGTAATAATAAATAGGCAAAAGCCTAAGTTTGGGGGTGCTTGTTATTCATAATACACTTCATTCTCTCAAAACAAAAGATGGGAAAAATAGGTATGAAGTGAAGAAGGAAATCAAAAGAAAAGGGAAAAATTTTAAGCAAAAGAGCTTATGGTACATAAATGAGCCTAAATGCCTATTTTTACCTACCCATGCCTAAACCTACATTACAACCCTGAAAAGCACTGAAGATCTCTTACATGTGTATCCATGATTAGTGTAGAATAACAAGTAAACATGCCATATGATTTTAAAATTGACATGCATAGTTAGGTATTCTTACTTCCATTGAGCATGATTAAATTGAATTTGCGAAATATCTAACTTAATGTGTTTAGAATGCTAAAAATTCATGCTATATGTTCCTGCATATTATTCTGCTAACCTTCATGCTTTTCTAAGTAACAATGATGCAGCAAAGTGATCAGTGTCTTTGAGTCAGTCTATTTCCTTTTTCCTCTTGTCTTTAATTCTTTCTTTTGATCTTTGCTCGAGGGCGAGCAAAGGTTAAGTTTGGGGGTGTTTGATCGGTGTATTTTATATACACCTTTTGAGTTATTTTTAGTTAGTCTTTTGTCCATTTTTGTATAAATACGTGTCGTCTTAGGATAAATTTTCTTTCTTTTGAGTCATAATTGTTTAAAGTGGCTCATTGGCGAAAAAGAGCAAAAAAGGGCAGAAACAGAGGTCCCAGAGCTCAAAAAGCGAGAAAGTTGGCGAACCGGGCACGAAATAGGCGGCATGGCGCTTCCAACCAAGAAGATCAGGCGCGCGCCAAATTACCGAGAACTGCAGGAGTTTCGACGCCGAGGCGGGATTTCTGTCAATTTCGAATGGGAATGGGCCAAGGCCTGGAAGGAAAACTGGGAGGACGAGTTGGAGGCTATAAAAAGGAGATTTTAGGTCAGAATTAAGGGTTCCAAACCCTTGTCAATTCATCATAACCTTGGAGATCAAGATTGGAGACTACTTTTGTGTAATTTCTTGTTTTTTTGTTTTATTTCTTTATAGTTTATGTTGGATATTAGTTTAGTTCTTGTCATGTATATGGCTAGGAGCTAACTTAATTTAGGGTTTTTCATGTCAAATCACTTGAAACTCATTCTTATGAATTAATGCATGTTTTGGTTTCTTCTTATCATTGTTGAGATTTATTCAATATTTGTCTTGAATGTTTGGTAATTAATTGATCACTAATTATCATAATCTATATGATTTCTAATCGAAAGCCGAAAGGGGAGATTGTGAATATGCTATAGTTGAATAAACATAGGTTAAATCGTGGACGAAAGTACCCCGATACTTGTATAGTTTAATAGGTTATTGTTCTTAATCCTCCTTTATAGCCAATCTTATCACCGAAAGGTAGAAGGGTTCTATATTGGGGTTGGGTGTTTATATTACCTTAACAGGAATATAAAACGACTTAGTTAACCTGCTATCTCAAAATAGAAGAAGAACCATAATTAATTGCATTAACAAGTAAGATGAGCGGATAGTTGAGGAGATTTGGAAGCCCTATATCCACCATATCTGAAATAAAACAAAGTATTTTAGTTAGCATTCATAATTATAGTTATAAACAATTCATCAATCATCGGTTACCAAATAGATACCATAGAATAGAGTTTGAGAATTGAACACTAATCCCTGAGGACGATAACTCGGTCTTCTAGACTATATTACTTGTCACGACACGTGCACTTGCGTTAGTGTGTGCATAAATCGCGCATCACCTATTAAACTACACAAGTATCGGAGTACTTTCGTCCACAATTTTAACCTATTTTTATTCAACTATAGCATATTCAGAACCTCCCCTTTCGGATTTCAATTCGAAATCATATATGTGATGATAACTAGTGATCAACTAATTACCAAGCAATCAAAACAATTATTGAATAAATCTCAACTATATAAAGAAGAAACCAAAACCATGCATTAAATCATAAAAATGAGGTTCAAGTGATTCGAATGGAAAGCCCTAATTAAAGTTTAGCTCCTAGCCATAGACATGCCAAGAACTAAAAGATTATCCAACATAAACTGAAAATAAATAAAGTAAGGAAAAGGAATTACTTAAGAACAAACCTCTAATCTTGAAGCCTCCAAGAAACTATGTGTTGTAATGAGTTAGGGATTGTCGACCCCTTCAAAAATCTGCCTTAAGGGCCTTTATAGCCTCCAAAAACGTTTTCCAATAGGATTCCTTTTTCCTAGCCCAATTCTGGTCGGATCTGGGCTAATTCCCGCGTCGGCGCCGTGGCGCCGAGACTTCTGCAACTCTTCAGCGTCCTGGGCGTCGTGGCCCTACAGTGCCTGATAGAGTGGCGCCACGGTGCCGCCCTGTTCTTCGTCCGGGGTGCCAACTTTTCGTCTCTTTTGGCTCTGGAACCTCTGTTTCTACCCTTTTTTTGCTTCTTTTCGCTAATGTGCCATTTTAAACCACTATGACTCAAAAGAAAGAAAAAGTATCCTAACACGACACATATTTGTACAAAAATGGGCAAAAGACTAACTAAAAATGACTCAAAAGGTGTATACAAAATACACCGATCAGCTCTCTATAGTAAAGATTTCAGATAACACAAACTGTAATTTTATGTTTATATTTAGGTTGTTTCAATTGTAACATAATCATACCAGAGACGAAATTGTTGGGGTGAGTAAGTTAAACAAATTTTAAACTTTCGCGTTGCCTTGCGTGTTTTAGACCCAACAAAACCCTACACACCATTCCTAATTTGTGGCCATTGACAAACAAAAGGGATTAAAGCTAAAAAAATCCATTTTCTTCTAGCTATCTTGAAGAGGTAAGCTTCCATTTGTGTAAATTTCTTCTCTTTTTTCAATTCTATCTTACATTTAAAACGTTAGGACTTGTAATTTCTTCTCCATAATTACTGTATATATGATAAAATATCAAAAGCGGAAAGGAGATAGCAAAAAATTAAAGATAAATTGACATAAGAAAGATACCAATTGAAAACTAAGGCTCTTGATTTAGAAAAAACCCAATTGAGTATTCTAATAAATAACTAATCTCCTAGGATGGCCTCAAGGGAATTGAACTCCCAAACAACCAATCCTCTCAAACGAAAGGTTCAACTAAAAGTTTTATCAAATTCACAATCTCGCTCAAGAGAACAATATCAATATTCAACATAATCTAAGGAATGAAATGTCATAAGCTAGATATTTAGTCTTAAGCTAAGTTATTATACAAGAGGCCCAAAAGTGACACAGTATGCAAAACTAGCCAAATTGGAAGTATGTCACTGTCTGCGATCATCATGCGTCTCGCAGGTCAATCCTGTGACATCTCTAGCATCTCGCAGGGGGTGCTTCTTTCATCTTCCGTGGCCGTTTCACCTCTATCACCTCCTACGACCATTTTGCGACTCGCACGACCATCCTGAGACACCATTTGTGTCTCGCATGTGGTGTAATCTTCACCAATCTTCATCGGTTCACCTTTCCATGCAATCATCAACACTTGAAATTCCCGGAATGGTACCAAAGTGTGCTCAAGCACGTCCTTCTTCATGAACAACCCTGGTAAGACTTGGAGTTCATGGAATTGACTCATTATGAACTAAGTTAGTTATGAAAGAATTTAAATCAGAGCTTAATAGCTAGGATTTGTATGAACAATGAAGATCCAAAGTTGAAGGTGGAGATGCGTTGCCATCATGGCGTGAAGGAATCTGTTCAAATCTCTAGAACAATCGAACTTGTTTCTTAGCGTGAACAATGAAGATCCGCGTGTGTACAAACAAAATAAAAAAAGCTTAGGTATGTTATTAGCTTACTCGATAAATGTTAAAGAAATATTTTAAGAAAAATTTAGGTTACAACAAATCTGGCCATAGTTTAAGCGTAATTTATGTTGGAATATATTGGTAATAACAAGGAACGAGAAAGTCACAACAACAACCAATGTGAACAAGGAAACTTGTCTCGCTGAGTCGATTGATGATCAATCTTTCTTTAAGATAATATTGCCCCGTATATTCCTTTCAACGGAGTAATAACAACTTATCTCCCAAGATAAAACAACAACCAAACTAATGAACAAATGAGACTCAAGAGTTCGTTATAGGAAGAAAGATCTTAGAGTGTTTGATTGCTAAAGAGGAAGAACAATTTCAGAAAATTGTCTAGAGAATGTGTTAAGTGTGTTCTTGCAAATGAGCCAAAGGCCTCATTTTATAGTGTTGAAAAGATGACTTTCCAATTGCCTATGTAATGACCATGTAATGACCTTGATTATGGAGTGTTAATTCAGCCAAATAATGGTTGAATTCATTTGGGATGTAATGGAGGTTTAATGCCTCAAAACCAGTCCAAGAGTCATGTTTTTTCGTCTCCCGTCGCAGCCTCTGGACTACCAGCACCGCGGCCCTGCAGGGAGGCGCCGCGACGCTCCAACTTCAGAGAGTTGGCGCCGCGGCGCCACAACTTCAGAGAGTTGGCGTCGCGGCCTCATGAATCGTTTCATCTTTAAACACATTGTACACTTCTTCCTTCATTTACCAACGTGAAATCAACATCATTTGACCAATAACCGTCTATTACCTTACGTCTCAAACAAATCATACTGTACCAATATCTCTTCCATTGAGGAAATATGATCATTGACATTACGTGTGCACGTGTGTGGAAACAAAGTTTCCCACGTGCGGGGCCCCAATTATTTGAGTCATAATTAAATATGATTAACTTTATTTCACGTTTAATAAATATTTTCAATAATTTAGTCATTTTCATTATAAATAATAATTTGACAGATGTCTTATGGTTAAAATTATTATTTTTAAGGGATATAGAAGTTTTAAAAAGATAAATAATATGACCAAATAATATTTAGTATAGCTATTAAAAACTCTTTGGCCATAAAGTTATTCTGTTTTTACTCCAAATATTTTATCACTTTATTTAAAAATTAGTGGTTGATCCTGAAATTTCAAATTCAACTTGAAGTTGTATTTCAAATTAAAAAAATACCTTATAACGTGTTTTTCAACTCATTTTTCATTTTTAAAATTGTATTTAAGTACTACAAAAAGTATAACCAAATACAACTTTATCTTCAACTTTATAAATTCAAATAAAGTGAAAAAAATAAAATTTATGGCCAAAACGCTTGCCCGTTTAAAAAAAAGAACGCATTTTTTTTTTGATAACTTCTTCAATTTTTCATATGTCATGTTTAATATCATTTTTTTTAATATATTCTACATATATTTAATTTAAAATTATAATTTCTTTTTACTTATTTAAACTCCATATCAAAAACAAAGTGTTCAGCCATTGTATAAAATGAGACATAATGGTTATTTTATGGTCAAATAGATGAAAAAGAGAAGAAAGAATCTATAGGCCAACGCAACGCTAGAGAGTCTTGTTCAATTCCAATAAAGAAAAGCTTTTCAGCATAACCCCTTTCTTTTTCCCATTTCTTGTCGTTACCGGTGACAGAATGACGGCCGCCGCCGGATCATCGGGAAGGTTGCCGACGTGGAAGGAGAGGGAAAACAATAAGAGAAGAGAGAGAAGAAGAAGAGCTATTGCCGCCAAAATATTTACTGGTTTGCGAGCTCAAGGTAACTTCAAACTTCCCAAACACTGTGATAACAACGAGGTCTTAAAAGCTCTCTGTATTGAAGCTGGTTGGGTCGTTGAAGATGATGGAACCACTTATCGCAAGGTTAGTTAGAATTTACTTGTGGGTTTGCTTCATTTATAATTGTAGATCTATTTACCATCAAGAAAAAGGTAGATCTTGAGATTAACCCCTAGGAAAAATTGAGTCTTGGTGGTCAAAGTTTGGATCTTGTGTAGTATTTTTCTGAAAGTAAGCTTTTCAAAATTTGATCTTTGTATGTCTGTTTGGTGAAATTTGTCTGTTGGGGTAATATGTTCCTGGTTCTAGTTTTTGCTTGGCAACTGGATGGATATAAAGGATTTATACAGAAAATCACAAATAGTTTGAGATCTGAAATATTTTCACTGTGTAGGAGATGTAAAGGATTTGTTTGTATGAAATTGGTAGAATTTGAGGAGATATGTGACCAGGAGGTCCGGGTTCGAGCAACCTTTTGCAGAAATGCAGAATAAAACTGCATACAATAGACCCTTGTGATCCGGCCCTTCACCGCGCTGTTCCTTTTCTTTTTTTTGAGGATATAGGTAACCTGTATATTTTCTCCTTTTCTCATCTCATTTCTTGGGAGCAAAAAGGCGAAATCCCTCGCCCACAGGGCCCCCACCCCTCCGACCCGACAGAGATTGGTGGAGGAAGGTAAATCATGGTACTCAGCGGCCCACTAGGTGGGAGGCACAGTGCCTGGTGCCCACAAGGAGTCACTCTCATCTCATTTCTTATTTCTATGAGTTGCTGCAGTTTTTTGCTTAGAGCTGGAAGTCTCAGTGTTTTATACTTGTGTAGGTTGGTTATGCAATCTATGGATATAAAGCAGAATGGATATAGAGTATTCATTTGACCAATCCAACCCCAATATGCTTTGAGATTGAGCATAGTTTTTGTGTTGTTGTATAGATTTGTTATCAAGTACCCTAAAGAAAGAAAACAAAGTCCTCTAAATTCTGTCGATTTGTTCTCCAAGTTTGCTACCTACTTATATTGGTAGAGATTATTGTTCTGTTCATTAAGTTGTATATGAAAATTCACTGCTGGAGTGTACATATGAGTGCGGATATGTTTAGAAATATTGTTTAACCATTTACTATTATTGGGATGCTAATTTGTTTTGTTGCTAATTTCTTTAATTGCAGGGACACAGGCTTCCACCAACTGAAAATGGTTGTACCTCTATGAATATCAGTGCATGCTCATCGATGCAACCTAGCCCAATGTCATCCTCTTTCCCCAGTCCTGTACCTTCTTACCATGCCAGCCCAATGTTATCCTCTTTCCCCAGTCCTGTACCTTCTTACCATGCCAGCCCAACATCATCCTCATTCCCTAGTCCCTCTCGTTGTGACGGGAACTCCACATCATACATCCTTCCTTTTCTCCAGAACTTAGCTTCCATTCCCTCTTCTCTTCCACCTCTTCGTATATCTAACAGTGCCCCTGTTACCCCACCTCTTTCTTCTCCTACTCGAGGCTCAAAGCCTAAACCTGTCTGGGAATCCCTCTCCAGGGTTCCGTTGCATTCTTTCCAGCACCCACTTTTTGCTGCTTCTGCACCATCAAGTCCCACACGCCGCCAATACTCTAAGCCCGCTACAATTCCGGAATGTGACGAGTCTGATGCCGCCTCAGTTGAATCTGCACGCTGGGTCAGCTTCCAGACGGTGGCAGCTCCAACTTCGCCTACTTTTAACCTAGTAAAACCTGTTCCTCAGCAGAACATTCTCTTAGATGCCTTAAGTGGCCATGGTATGTTTGGCTGGGCTGAAGCAGCAGCTCAAAAAGGACATGGCTCTGAATTTGATTTCGAGAGCTGCAAAGTGAAGGCGTGGGAAGGTGAGAGAATACATGAAGTTGCTGTGGATGATCTAGAGCTCACTCTTGGTAGTGCAAAGGCACGTGCTTAAAGCTCTTACTGAGATGATTCCAATAAGGAAATAGGAGCTTATTTCCATTCTGCAACGGTGCAGTTTGCACACGGTTCATCACATCAATTGTGCACTATAAGCCATATTGTGCTAACTGCGTGGATCCCATTTGTAAATTCTCTTACTATACCCGAGAACTTGAATTTGAGCATATGTGATTTCTTGTTGTCTCTATTGTATAGTTCTCTAAACAAGCGATCACTGTATGAAGTTAAGATGTTCATTGAATTGATCATAAGAGCAGCTCCCTGAGCTAGATGTGTCCGGAGAATTGTGAAGTCAAACTGATGGAAGGAAGCAATAGCAGTTACCATGGTTCCTTGTTTATTTTAGAGCTTCTCTAACAGTGTATGTATTTAAGTAATGAGGTGACATTTGTATCAGAGGGAGGTGGAGCTATTATTGTCGAGTAGAAAAGTGCGATGAATCATGGAGAGCACCTATTCTGAGCTTGACTTACTGCTACATTACTAGTTGTTAAGCATGAAGGTTACATTGAATTAGAACTTAGCTATTAGCTTCTCCAGTAGATCGTGTTGTCAGTCAAATCAGTTTAATGTGGATTTTCTTCTCAATCACAATGTCTTGAAGTTCAGAGTAAATTTTTCTGAAACCACTTCTTTCTTTATGAGTTTTTGACTAATACACTCTAATTTCTCTCTACGAGAAGAAATAGAGAAATTAGAGATAATAAGATGGTAGCAATTTATATAGGAGCCAATATAGAATATAAACCCAATAAAATGATAAAATGAAAAATATTTATCGATAGTGGAGCAGATATGTGCTTAGCAAAGAAAGACGTATTAGAATCTGTTCTAGACACACAGATAAAGAGTAACATGATTTAATGAGCAATCAAAGGAATTAGAAACTGTAGCAGAAAACATGAGGATAATGTTAGGAAAAATAATGTTCAAATTACCAATAGTATACCAAGACAACAATATGAGTCAACAAGTATTATTAGGAAACAATTTTTTAGATTACTTTAAAACACAAGTTATAAACAATAGCACCTTAAGTCTACAAACGCCATGTAATAAATGGGTTATACTAAGAAGGATATTACCAATACAAACACTAAGATTGTGTAATAAAATAGACAGGAATAATAATCTACAATTACTAAAAGAAAAATATCTTGGATTATTAAAAGTAAACTTTGGGAAAAACTCTACACAATTATGGGACAAAGAAAAATATATGCTGAAATAAAATTAATAAACCCTAATGACATAGTCAGATGTAAGCCTATCATGTATAGTCCAACAGACCAAAAAGAACTTAAAACACTGTTGAAAGAATTATTAAACCTAAAAATGATACAAGAAAGTAAAAGCCCACATAACAGCCCAACCTTCCTAATAAGAAAACACAGTGAACAGAAGCGAGGAAATGCTAGAATGGTAATAGACTATAGATTATTAAATAAGAAGACAATATTTGATGGATACTTTTTACCATATAAAAGAAATCTTATTAACAGGTTAGGAAATAAAAAATGATTTAGTAAGTTTGATTGTAAAAGCGAATTTTGACAAATAAAATTAACCAAGGAATCAAAACCTTTATTAGCCTTTAGAGCCCCTGACACTACGAATGGAATATATTACCCTTTGGACTAAAAAATGCACCACAAATATTTCAGAGAAGAATGGACCAAGTATTTAGAAAATTAACAGAATAATGTATAGTATATGTAGATAATATACTAATATACAGTGATAATCTAGGAGATCATATAAAACATTTGGAAGAATTCATAAAAACTGTAAAACAACATGAAATTTTATTATCTGAAAAGAAGTCTGAAATCTTTACAAATAATGTAGAATACCTAGGATATGTCATAAATAAAGATGGATTACAATTGCAAGAACACATTGTAACAAAAATAAAAAAAATTAAGGAAAAACTAAAAAATAAAAAAGAAGTACAACAGTTTTTAGGAATAATAAATTATGGCTCTGATCATATAAAAGACTTACCAACTCTAAGAAAACCATTACAAGATTTGATAAAAGAAAAAGATAAAATGTTTGAATGAAAAGAAGAACATACTAAAGCAATAAAAAATATTAAAAAAAAAAATGAAAATCTACCAAAACATCGAATACCAACAAATAAGGATCAACTGGAACTCTCAAGTGATATAGGATGTGGAGCCGTCCTCATAGCCTATGATAAAGATGACATGGACAAGGAGAAACCTTTGATATGTGGATATGAAGGTGGAACTTGGAAACCAAATGAAAAGAATTATCATATCAACTAAAATGAACTATTAGCAGTAAAGTTTGGAATAAAATGATTTCATTATCATCTACTACCAGTAAAGTTCATTGTTAGAACTGATAATACACAAGTAAGAACATTTATTACCAATAAGATAGATCCTTTACCAGAATTAAATAAAAGAAGAAAATGACAATCATTCTTTTGCTGTTATGATTTTACTGTCAAAAATATATGTGAAACTAAGAATCTTCTAGCTGATTTCTTAAGAAGATATCAAGATGTCAGTCAATAGTGACAGCTTTGAAGATTATATGAGCAATATAGTGAGCAACATCATCCAGAATGAGCAGCTCATTATTACCAAACAACAAGAACAAGAACAACTTATCAAGAATAATACCCGACTTCTCAACCAGCTCAAAGAATGCCTATCAGACTACCAAACCTATAAAAGCCTAAGAGACTCTCCAAGATTAGACTCTCCAAAAACATCTCCAAAAAACACTCCAGAAATAAAACCACCCACTTTTAATTTCAAACTAGTACATGTCACGATCCGAACCGGGGCCCGTGACTGGTGCCTTACCCGGGCACCCCAGTAGTCATACATCAGAGAAATCAGCGGAATATAAAGACAATACATGAAACCAATGTAATAAGACAGTGAAATAAGACAAAGCAACCAAAACAGCAGTTCAAAGTATATATATAAATAACAATTTGAACAGTTATATCCCTTTCTACAACTCTGCCCACAACAGTACTACAGACCTCTAAGAATGATACGACAATAATGGCGGGACAGGGCCCCGCCATACCCCTGAATGTAAGTACCTACTACGACAGGGGACTATACCACTGATAAGCCTCCGGAGAAACGGAGCTTCCCAAACGCTGAATCATGACCACTAGGCGAAGATTCAACGATCGTGTACCTTTACTGCAGATGAACGCAGCCGGCGAGGTCAAGATAACAGTACCAAGTATGTGAAATCAAAATAACTCAGAATGAAATCATAGTAGTCTATATAAAGCGAGAGACATGTATGATAACCAAACTACGCTCACAATAAATAAGCGAATATGTCAAGTCGTGACTCACGCCTCAAAGTCATCACAATAACTGCACGGTAAGTACGGCGCATAGCCGACTACTAAGACCCAGCACCAAAAATGCCATAAATCAGATCACGAGGTCTTTCTGCACCGCACCACATGATCGGCCGCCACTCGCCCGCAGATCGATGCGCGTCTATCCTCGAACTTACCGCAGACTCGCATAGGTCACACGCACCGCATGAGGTATTCCTCGAATCACGGTCCTGCATCGCCGAGGTATACCCGCGTCGGAGGCTTAACCCCGGTATCCGCCGACTACCGCACTCGCATAGTCTCAAAGACCGCATAGTCCCATGGACCGCATAGGCATCCCCGTGACGGGCTAAACACCCGAATGATCAATCACGAGCATACCGCTGCCCGCGTAGTCTCACAGACCGCATAAAGCCGTATAGACCGCGTCGGGTGGCAAGCCCTCGGTATAATAAGTCGAGGGTATGTGATACAATAACAAGATAACTGGCTTAACGTTTAACAACGTAAGCACAACAAGAATGACCCCCTTTCATAACAATCACAAGATACTAACACACGTAGCATCCTAACATGTTTACTTACCAAATCAACAAGAAAGTATTTACAAGGCTATCACAAACCAACACAATCAAGTTATTCACACAAGGTACTTTATGCTAACAAGTTCGGGTATCTACCCCCAAAGTACTTCATACATTAACTCTTTAAAAGATCCGTTTCTTTCACAGAAGTCACACAATACCCGTAGTATAAAATAGAGTGACTGTCTTTTTAAGTAAACCAAAACACTTCCCTTTGTAAAATCAAGTAACAACATTATTTTCCAAACGTTCAAGTTTGCCTAATTTCAAATGTTCACGTTTCTTATTTTAGAAAGGTTTCGTAGTTCGTAGTCTTATTTATTTAAGAATATAATTCTCTTTTAAACAATCTGAGAAACATATGTCTTATATGTGAGTAGGTTATTCTTGTTCATAATCAATCTTATTGAGCAGCCATGATCTAGGAAATGTAATATCATTTTGTCTCATCTTAGCTTCTATGCAGATGGAGGTTTCTACTGGTTTTAATAATACTTCATTAATCAAAACATTTCCCTTTATTAACGCTGCAGTGGTTTGTCGATACACATCCTGATTTCCGAAATCAGTAAAACATTATTCCTTTTTAAAAGAAACCAAGTACTCATTACTCACGAATGAGGTTTCACACAAAACTCATATTAACTCATTTAAGTCAAGTCTCTTATCTTTTAAGATCAAGTCTCTTAACCTTTAAAATTAGTAAACCATTCCTTTTACTACTCTTAAGTCGTTATACCTAACTTCCCATAAAGCTAGTATAACTCTTAAGCTTTTAAAACCCAGTGTTACTCTTCTTTCAAAAGGTTACTTAATTCTTCTGAAATACTTCAGATTCTTTTTATTCAGGCTTAAGTCAAAAGACATTGCCGTACAACTACGTTCAATTAACACACGTACGTCTACCGTACTATATATATATATTCTTTTAAAATATCATGCTCAAGAGTATAGGAAGAATCACATACCTCGCGACGATTATCGACTATTAGCAAATCGTTCCACGGCTATAACCCGGCTAGCCTCGTCCACCTTTTAAGTAGCACATGCTACTCACAGAACATTCAACCTATAAAGGTTATACAAGTCTATCAAAGCCTAGACTACTCGGTAGAATAAATCTAGATACAAGATTCTACGGAAAATTGGGCGACTTTCCCACCACAAACTTCACAATTCTATGTCTGATACACCCTATGTAAGTCTGATTCATTTCCCTTCTTATATACATTCCTTGTATATACTTATACTTATTCCTATACTTCAATAGTATATACACTCTAATTACAAAAGGGAGACAAGATAATTACCTCGATAAGCCCATAATTATCCAAGTATAAATGTCGGTCCTTAGCAACGTTTAGCTCCTACTCCGGGTGCTCCAACCCGCTCCAAACAACCCTTAGAAGTTCTACGCAACTTCTTCTTAATACTCCAACCAACTATGGAGATTTTCCCTTAGGGTTCGGTTTGAGACAAAAAGGACATACGGTAGTATTTCCGGGCTCTACGTATAGAGGTATCTTTGGAATACTACAAGGTATACGGCTAAGGTATTTTGGGTATAGTAACAATACTTTGGAGAGTATTTCTACCAAGAGGGGGGGTATTTATACGAGACAACACCACAAGGGGGGGTGTATACCCCTCGGCCAACCCCACTAGGAGTGGGGTACTCTCGCCAAGGGAGGGGCTCTCGAGGGCCTTCTCAAAGGGGAGAGCTCAGGATGAGAGCAACACTACAAGGAGGGCGGATTTCTAGACTTAGAAATTATTTTAGGATGAATAAGTCTTCAAAGGGGTATTTATAGGAAGACCATGGTCAAGATCTAGCTGTGGGGGCAAGTGGAGGGCCAAGATATGCCCAAGTGCCCCCTAGACCCTACTCCTTAAAACCCTCACAAATATCTTACCAACTACTTGACAAAAAGCCAAGACCAATCGTCCCATGTGCCGCCCCACACGCCCACCAATGAGAGGGTGCCAAGTGTTGCCCTCTCGTTGGTCCAAAATGTTACGTCTCTCGGAAAAATCCGCAAAAATTAAAAATGACATAGCCGGAATTTTCCCTTCGCAAGTTATGTAAAACGTTTCGTCGAAAAACGACTCTAACCGGGTGTTGTGCACAAAATAATTCGGCCAAGCCTACTTTAAAGCCCAAACTTTTCTACGTACGCCCCACGCATATACTGAAATACGGTATAACATTCTCTCTCCTTAGAAACATTCGTCCGAATGTTCCTTCTAGGTCTCAAAACAAACAGGTACCTGTATAGTCTTCACTACTATACTTACGAGAACAAACCTGCCACACCTGGCCACAGAAACACCTGCGCAAATAATTACATCCAAGTCCACGAGAAAACACCTCTAATATCACAAAAGCCCTTACCCGAGGTCTAAAATATACTTCCTTCGCACCTTCTCCTTACAAAAGAAATGATCACATCTATGCTCGCCATACATGCTCGCTTCTTCCCTTACGTGTCGTACCCTTCTTGTACACTCGAACTCTTTCTCATAACTTACCACATTTCATTCTTGCTTCTGCCAAATCTCTGGGTTACTATCTCCAACTTGGTCATCATTAACTGGGAATACTCTGGATGGATCTCCGACACTTTCCCGAACATAACAATCACGAAAACCGGACATACTGCCTCCTACGTCGGACGACAATGCTAACTTATAGGCAACCTGGCCTATTCTTCACATGATCTGAAAAGGCTCCGAGTACCTCAGGATAAGTTTCCTCTGCCTTCCAAAACTCGTCACACCCTAGCCACATTCTCACAAACCGTATGAACCAACCATCCAACCGCGCAACATCGAACCAATCGACCGGCAACTTACACTTCCGCCTCTAAGGCTTCATAAGGCAAAAACCGAACACTGAAATGGTAGCTAAAACACTCCCTCAACAGGAGACAACAATCCTCACAGCTACCCCTGAAATCAAAACACTGGCCCGAGGACGAATACGATACGGAGACTCACCTGAGTTCCTAACCCTGCCTGGTAAAACCTCTAGAAAAAGAAACAGCCGTACCCTGGGCTCCACTGTCTGTCATAAGGTGAAGGTAGGCACCCCGTGCCGCCTTACAACCTTTCTGATATATCAACACTGCTGAGTACACGGTCCCGACCGAAAACCACGATGGGCTGCCCCCATCGGCCCGACTACTGGTTGAACGCATCCATGAACTCGTACGCTGGTTAACTAAACTTGGGCCTAACACCCTCATAACCCTAACACAAAGCGAGACCACCACAAACTGACCCCACCACCATACAGGCCGCGGGTTGACCCGCAACATGGCCTCAACCCGACCCGGCAACGCGCAAAACACTAGCTCTCCGAACCGGAACAATTTCACTAATCACGTTACGAAAACCTAGCGGTCTTCTTAGCTCAACTACCCTCTTTCATTTCACACTACTCAGGGACTTATCCCACAAACATAGCTCACGTGCACTATGCACTCCGATAAGGGTTAAACACAAATGTAATCTTTCTCTCAAGGTTGCCTTGCCTCTAAGGTCTCCACGTAAAAAGCTCTAAGGCTTACACTTTTCCTATCCCCCAATCTTTCCCGGTTACTAACCATGATTTACACTCATGTTATCTGAACATAACACTTAAGTCATACACGTCTCATCATACGTACTAATCTCTAGAGGGTTAAGGATATATCTATATCTACTGCTTCACTCCCCTTATTCGTTCTAATCAAACCAGCCCCGTAGGGCGCATAGCTAGGGAAGATGACGAACTACCCACCGATCCTGAAGGCTGAGTCCTCCTACTAGGTCATCCATTCGACACATGGCCCTGACGGCCGCCAGTAAAACGAGCACCAACAAAAAGACGACATTCCCCGGAATGACGCCTGTCACACTGTGAACCGGAAGTCCTGGAGCTCTGACCAACTCCGGTATACCCCGAAAGTCCTGAAATCCGTGGAAGACCACTCTGCACTGGCGGAAGTGCATAACTAATCGGCTGGTGAGGCGATTCGCCTCGAAAGTTACCAAAGGACCTCATTGCTGCTCGCCCTCTTCTCGCCTCGTTATCCCGTCGATCTCTACGCTTTCGCTCGCCGCGCATAAGCCCGCATACGTGCCATGCTCAAGCCTAATCAAGAATTACTCTTGTAAAACCTCTTAGATAGTCATCAAGACTCGCGGACATCGGTATACACTCGCAACCAAATCCATAGCTAGTAATGTGGTCGCTTCTTGCAATCTATATTCTGTCCCCTGGCCGTGGAACCGGCGTTCAAATGTCATGGCCGCAGAGGAATCGCCGCCGTGCTAAACTCTTTGGGCTAGTGACGTCGCAGAACTCCCCGAATGAAGCACTACCCTAGGTAATGATTGGGCCTCTGCCCTCGTAACCCTCTCAGATTTACTCGCAGCCTCCTCGCCGCTTTGCCTCCTGGCCCGTTTGCCTACGCGAGGTATAGCGTAGTGGAAAGAAATACGTTAGAGGTCCAACTTACAACATAGCTCTAAGGCACGATCTCGAGTGAGAAGAATGGAAACCAATCCTAAATATCCTATAGCCTCACGATTATTGGTGTAGTGCACAACACACCGATAATCAAGACTTCATCGATACGCGTAGACACTTTCCGAGGATTAATCGCTCACGATACCACTTTTGTCACGACCAACCGGCCCGTGATCGTGCCTTACCCGCACCCCGAGTCATACATCGTAGAAATCAGGAATATAAAGACAATACATGAAACCAATGTAATAAGACGGTGAAATAAGAAGACAGCTAACAAAAACGTTACCTTCGGTATATATATAAATAACAATTTGAGCAGCTACATCCCTTTCTACAACTCGCCCACAACAAGCATTTCTGCACTTCTAAGAATGATACGACAATAATGGCGGACAGGGCCGCCATACCCCGAATGTAAGTACCTACTACGACAGGACTATACCATCGATAAGCCTCCGAGAAACGGAGCTTCCCAAACGCCGAACTGTGACTCCAAGAGCGAGGATTCAACGATCGTGTACCTTTACTGCGGATGAACGCACCCCGGGCGAGGTCGATAACAGTACCAAGTATGTGAAATCAAAATAAATATCGTAAATGAAATCATAGTAGTCTATATAAACAGGAGACATGTATGATAACCAAACTACGCTCACAATAAATAAGCGATATGTCAAGTCGTGACTCACGCCTCAAAGTCATCACAATAGAACCGCACGGTAAGTACGAAGGCATAGACGCTACTAAGACCCACGCACCAAAAATGCCATAAAGCGTATCACGAGGTCTTTCTGCATCGCACTACACGATCGGCCGCCACTCGCCCGCAGATCATTGCTTGCGTCTATCCTCGAACTTACCGCAGACTCCGCATAGGTCACACACGACCCGCATGAGGTATTCTCGAATCACGGTCCTGCATCGCTCGAGGTATACCTCAGACGGAGGCAGCTTAACCCCGGATCCGCTGGACTACCGCACTCGCATAGTCTCAAAAGACCGCATAGTCCCATGGACCGCATAGGCATCCCCGTGACGGGCTAAACACCCGGAATGATCAATCCTGGAGCATACCGCTGCTCCGCATAGTCTCACAGACCGCATAGGCCGTATAGACCCGCATCAAGGGTGGCAAGCCCTCGGTATAATAAGTCAAGGGGGTATGTGATACAATAACAGTACAACGGGCTTAACGTTTAACAACGTAAGCACAACAAGAATGACCCCCTTTCATAACAATCACAAGATACTAACACACGTAGCATCCTAACATGTTTACTTACCAAATCAACAAGAAAGTATTTACAAGGCTATCACAAACCAACACAATCAAGTTATTCACACAAGGTACTTTATGCTAACAAGTTCGGGTATCTACCCCCAAAGTACTTCATACATTAACTCTTTAAAAGATCCGTTTCTTTCACAGAAGTCACACAATACCCGTAGTATAAAATAGAGTGACTGTCTTTTTAAGTAAACCAAAACACTTCCCTTTGTAAAATCAAGTAACAACATTATTTTCCAAACGTTCAAGTTTGCCTAATTTCAAATGTTCACGTTTCTTATTTTAGAAAGGTTTCGTAGTTCGTAGTCTTATTTATTTAAGAATATAATTCTCTTTTAAACAATCTGAGAACTATGCCTTATATGTGAGTAGGTTATTCTTGTTCATAATCAATCTTATTGAGCAGCCATGATCTAGGAAATGTAATATCATTTTGTCTCATCTTAGCTTCTATGCAGATGGAGGTTTCTACTGGTTTTAATAATACTTCATTAATCAAAACATTTCCCTTTATTAACGCTGCAGTCGTTTGTCGATACACATCCTAATTTCCGAAATCAGTAAAACATTATTCCTTTTTAAAAGAAACCAAGTACTCATTACTCACGAATGAGGTTTCACACAAAACTCATATTAACTCATTTAAGTCAAGTCTCTTATCTTTTAAGATCAAGTCTCTTAACCTTTAAAATTAGTAAACCATTCCTTTTACTACTCTTAAGTCGTTATACCTAACTTCCCATAAAGCTAGTATAACTCTTAAGCTTTTAAAACCCAGTGTTACTCTTCTTTCAAAAGGTTACTTAATTCTTCTGAAATACTTCAGATTCTTTTTATTCAGGCTTAAGTCAAAAGACATTGCCGTACAACTACGTTCAATTAACACACGTACGTCTACCGTACTATATATATATATTCTTTTAAAATATCATGCTCAAGAGTATAGGAAGAATCACATACCTCGCGACGATTATCGACTATTAGCAAATCGTTCCACGGCTATAACCCGGCTAGCCTCGTCCACCTTTTAAGTAGCACATGCTACTCACAGAACATTCAACCTATAAAGGTTATACAAGTCTATCAAAGCCTAGACTACTCGGTAGAATAAATCTAGATACAAGATTCTACGGAAAATTGGGCGATTTCCTCACCACAAACTTCACAATTCTACTGTAATACAGTCCTATGTAAGTACAGTTCATTTCCCTTCTTATATACATTCCTTGTATATACTTATACTTATTCCTATACTTCAATAGTATATACACTCTAATTACAAAAGGGAGACAAGATAATTACCTCGATAAGCCCATAATTATCCAAGTATAAATGTCGGTCCTTAGCAACGTTTAGCTCCTACTCCGGGTGCTCCAACCCGCTCCAAACAACCCTTAGAAGTTCTACGCAACTTCTTCTTAATACTCCAACCAACTATGGAGATTTTCCCTTAGGGTTCGATTTGAGACAAAAAGGACATACGGTAGTATTTCCGGGCTCTACGTATAGAGGTATCTTTGGAATACTACAAGGTATACGGCTAAGGTATTTTGGGTATAGTAACAATACTTTGGAGAGTATTTCTACCAAGAGGGGGGTATTTATACGAGACAACACCACAAGGGGGGTGTATACCCTACCAACCCCACTAGGAGTGGGTACTCTCGCCATGGGAGGGCTCTCGCGAGGGCCTTCTCAAAGGGGAGTGGGAGCTCAGGACGAGCAACACTACAAGGGAGGGAGGATTTCTAGACTTAGAAATTATTTTAGGATGAATAAGTCTTCAAAGGGAGTATTTATAGGAAGACCAGGGTCATGATCTAGCCAAGTGGGGCAAGTGGAGGCCAAGATATGCCCAAGTGCCCCCTAGACCCTACCCTTAAAACCCTCACAAATATCTTACCAACTACTTGACAAAAGCCAAGACCAATCGTCCCACGTGTCGCCCCACACGCCCACCAATGAGAGGTGCGTGTTGCTGCCTCTCGTTGGTCCAAAATGTTACGTCTCTCGGAAAAATCCGCAAAAATTAAAAATGACATAGCCGAATTTTCCTTCGCAGTTATGTAAAACGTTTAGTCGAAAAAGACTCTAACCGGTGTTGTGCACAAAATAATTCGCCAAGCCTACTTTAAAGCCCAAACTTTTCTCGCACGCCCCACGTACATACTGAAATACGGTATAACATTCTCCCCTCCTTAGAAACATTCGTCCCGAATGTTCCTTCTAAGTCTCAAAACAAACGCGCGCCTGTATAGTCTTCACTACTATACTTACGAGAACAAACCTGCCACACCTGGCCACAGAAACACCTGCGCAAATAATTACATCCAAGTCCACGAGAAAACACCTCTAATATCACAAAAGCCCTTACCCGAGGTCTAAAATATACTTCCTTCGCACCTTCTCCTTACAAAAGAAATGATCACATCTATGCTCGCCATACATGCTCGCTTCTTCCCTTACGTGTCGCATCTTCTGTACACTCGAACTCTTTCTCATAACTTACCACATTTCATTCGCCTGCCAAATCTCTGGGTTACTATCTCCAACTTGGTCATCATTAACTGGGAATACTCTGGATGGATCTCCGACACTTTCCCGAACATAACAATCACGAAAACCGGACATACTGCCTCCTACGTCGGATGACAATGCTAACTTATAGGCAACCTGGCCTATTCTTCACATGATCTGAAAAGGCTCCGAGTACCTCAGGCTAAGTTTCCTCTGCCTTCCAAAACTCGTCACACCCTAGCCACATTCTGCTGAAACCGGTATGAACCAACCATCTGAACCTTGCCAACATCGAACCAATCGACCGACAACTTACACTTCCGCCTCTAAGGCTTCATAAGGCAAAAACCGAACACTGAAATGGTAGCTAAAACACTCCCTCAACAGGAGACAACAATCCTCACAATACCCTCAAATCAAAACACCGCCCGAGGATTTAATACGATACGAGACTCACCGAGTTCCTAACCCTGCTCGTAAAACCTCTAGAAAGAAACACCGCACTGGCTCCATCATGCATCATAAGGTGAAGGTAGGCACCCCGCGTCGCCTTACAACCTTTCCGATATATCAACATCGCTGAGTACACGGCCCCGACAAAACCACGATGGCTGCCCCCATCGCCCGACATCGGTCAACGATCCACGAACTCGCACGGTTAACTAAACTTGGGCCTAACACCCTCATAACCCTAACACAAAGCGAGACCACCACAAACTGACCCCACCACCATACAGGTCGCGGGTTGACCCGCAACATGGCCTCAACCCGACCCGAACGCCGCAAAACACTAGCTCTCCAACCGAACAATTTCACTAATCACGTTACGAAAACCTAGCGGTCTTCTTAGCTCAACTACCCTCTTTCATTTCACACTACTCAGGGACTTATCCCACAAACATAGCTCACGTGCACTATGCACTCCGATAAGGGTTAAACACAAATGTAATCTTTCTCTCAAGGTTGCCTTGCCTCTAAGGTCTCCACGTAAAAAGCTCTAAGGCTTACACTTTTCCTATCCCCCAATCTTTCCCGGTTACTAACCATGATTTACACTCATGTTATCTGAACATAACACTTAAGTCATACACGTCTCATCATACGTACTAATCTCTAGAGGGTTAAGGATATATCTATATCTACTACTTCACTCCCCTTAGTCGTTCTAATCAAACCAGCCCCGTAGGGCACATAGCTAGGGAAGATGACGAACTACCCACCGATCCTGAAGGCTGAGTCCTCCTACTAGGTCATCCATTCGACACATGGCCCTGACGGCCGCCAGTAAAACGAGCACCAACAAAAAGGCGACATTCCCTGAATGGCGCTACACCGCGAACCGGAAGTCCCGAGCTCACCAACTCCAGATACCCCGAAAGTCCGAAATCCGCGAAGACCACTCTGACCGCTAAGTGCATAACTAATCGGTGGCGAGGCGATTCGCCAAAGTTACCAAAGGACCTTGTTGTTCGCCCTCTTCTCGCCCCGTTATCCCGCCGATCTCTACGCTTTCGGCCACGCGCATAAGCCCGCATACGTGCCATGCTCAAGCTTAATCAAGAATTACTTTGTAAAACCTCTTAGATAGTCATCAAGATTCGCGGACATCGGTATACACTCGCAAACAAATCCATAGCTAGTAATGTGGTCGCCTTCTTGCAATCTATATTCTTCGCCCCTGGCCGCGAATCAAGATTCAAATGTCATGGCCGCAGAGGAATCGCCGCCGCTAAACTCACGGGCTAGCGACGCCGCAGAACTCCCGAATGAAGCACTACCCTAGGTAATGATTGGGCTGTGCCTCGTAACCTCTCAGATTTACTCGCAGCCTCCTCGCCGCTTGCCTCTCCCGGGCCCGGTTTGCCCTACGCGAGGTATAGCGGTAAGGGAAAGAAATACGTTAGAGGTCCAACTTACAACATAGCTCTAAGGCACGATCTCGAGTGAGAAGAATGGAAACCAATCCTAAATATCCTATAGCCTCCGATTATTGCGTGTGCACAACACACCGATAATCAAGACTTCATCGATACGGCTCAGACACTTTCCGAGGATTAATCGCTCGATACCACTTTTGTCACGACCAACCGGTTCGTGGATCGTGCCTTACCCGCACCCCAAAGAGTCATACATCGAGAAATCAGGAATATAAAGACAATACATGAAACCAATGTAATAAGACAAGAAATAAGACAAAGCTAACAAAAACTACACCTTCAAGATATATATAAATAACAATTTGAACAAGCACATCCCTTTCTACAACTCGCCCACAACAAGATTTCTGCACTTAAGAATGATACGACAATAATGGCGGACAGGCCCCGCCATACCCCAATGTAAGTACCTACTACGATGGGGACTATACCACCGATAAGCCTCCGAGAAACGGAGCTTCCCAAACGCCGAATCGTGACTCCTAAGAGCGAGGATTCAACGATCGTGTACCTTTACCGCGCAGATGAACGCAGCCGGGCGAGGTCGATAACAGTACCAAGTATGTGAAATCAAAATAAATATCAGAATGAAATCATAGTAGTCTATATAAACAGGAGACATGTATGATAACCAAACTACGATTCACAATAAATAAGCGATATGTCAAGTCGTGACTCACGCCTCAAAGTCATCACAATAGAACTGCACGGTAAGTACGGCGCATAGCCGACTACTAAGACCCACGCATCAAAAATGCCATAAATCGTATCACGAGGTCTTTCTGCATCGCACTACATGATCGGCCGCCACTCGCCCGCAGATCAATGCGCGCTATCCTCGAACTTACCGCAGCTCCGCATAGGTCACACACGCACCCGCATGAGGTATTCTCGAATCACGGTCCTGCATCACCGAGGTATACCCGCGACGGAGGCAGCTTAACCCCGGTATCCGCTCGACTACCGCAGCCGCATAGTCTCAAAAGACCGCATAGTCCCACGGACCGCATAGGCATCCCCGTGACGCTAAACACCCGAATGATCAATCTCGAGCATACCGCCGCTCCGCATAGTCTCACAGACCGCATAGCCGTATAGACCGCGTCAAGGGTGGCAAGCCCTGTATAATAAGTCGAGGGTATGTGATACAATAACAAGATAACGGGCTTAACGTTTAACAACGTAAGCACAACAAGAATGACCCCCTTTCATAACAATCACAAGATACTAACACACGTAGCATCCTAACATGTTTACTTACCAAATCAACAAGAAAGTATTTACAAGTCTATCACAAACCAACACAATCAAGTTATTCACACAAGGTACTTTATGCTAACAAGTTCGGGTATCTACCCCCAAAGTACTTCATACATTAACTCTTTAAAAGATCCGTTTCTTTCACAGAAGTCACACAATACAGTAGTATAAAATAGAGTGATCGTCTTTTTAAGTAAACCAAAACACTTCCTTTGTAAAATCAAGTAACAACATTATTTTCCAAACGTTCAAGTTTGCCTAATTTCAAATGTTCACGTTTCTTATTTTAGAAAGGTTTCGTAGTTCGTAGTCTTATTTATTTAAGAATATAATTCTCTTTTAAACAATCTGAGAACTATGCCTTATATGTGAGTAGGTTATTCTTGTTCATAATCAATCTTATTGAGCAGCCATGATCTAGGAAATGTAATATCATTTTGTCTCATCTTAGCTTCTATGCAGATGGAGGTTTCTACTGGTTTTAATAATACTTCATTAATCAAAACATTTCCCTTTATTAACGCTGCAGTCGTTTGTCGATACACATCCTGATTTCCGAAATCAGTAAAACATTATTCCTTTTTAAAAGAAACCAAGTACTCATTACTCACGAATGAGGTTTCACACAAAACTCATATTAACTCATTTAAGTCAAGTCTCTTATCTTTTAAGATCAAGTCTCTTAACCTTTAAAATTAGTAAACCATTCCTTTTACTACTCTTAAGTCGTTATACCTAACTTCCCATAAAGCTAGTATAACTCTTAGGCTTTTAAAACCCAGTGTTACTCTTCTTTCAAAAGGTTACTTAATTCTTCTGAAATACTTGATTCTTTTTATTCAGCTTAAGTCAAAAGACATCATGCATAACCACGCTCAATTAACACACGTACGTCTACCGTACTATATATATATATTCTTTTAAAATATCATGCTCAAGAGTATAGGAAGAATCACATACCTCGCGACGATTATCGACTATTAGCAAATCGTTCCACGGCTATAACCCGGCTAGCCTCGTCCACCTTTTAAGTAGCACATGCTACTCACAGAACATTCAACCTATAAAGGTTATACAAGTCTATCAAAGCCTAGACTACTCGGTAGAATAAATCTAGATACAAGATTCTACTAAAATCAAGATTTCCCACCACAAACTTCACAATTCTATCAGAATACACCCCATGTAAGTACAGTTCATTTCCCTTCTTATATACATTCCTTGTATATACTTATACTTATTCCTATACTTCAATAGTATATACACTCTAATTACAAAAGGGAGACAAGATAATTACCTCGATAAGCCCATAATTATCCAAGTATAAATGTCGGTCCTTAGCAACGTTTAGCTCCTACTCCGGGTGCTCCAACCCGCCCAACAACCCTTAGAAGTTCTACGCAACTTCTTCTTAATACTCCAACCAACTATGGAGATTTTCCTTAGGGTTCGATTTGAGACAAAAGGACATACCAGAGTATTTCCTGCTCTACGATAGAGGTATCTTTGGAATACTACAAGGTATACGACTAAGGTATTTTGGTATATAGAACAATACTTTGAGAGTATTTCTACCAAGAGGGGTATTTATACGAGACAACACCACAAGTGGGGTGTATACCTCTACCAACCCCACTAGGAGGGGGGGTATTCTCGGCCAAGGGGGGAGGGGCTCTCGGCCAAGGGGCCTTCTCAAAGGGGGAGGGGGAAGCTCTAGGACGAGAGCAACACTACAAGGGAGGGAGGATTTCTAGACTTAGAAATTATTTTAGGATGAATAAGTCTTCAAAGGGAGTATTTATAGAAGACCATGGTCAAGATCTAGCCAAGTGGGGCAAGTGGAGGCCAAGATATGCCCAAGTGCCCCCTGACCCTACTCCTTAAAACCTCACAAATATCTTACCAACTACTGACAAAAGCCAAGACCAATCGTCCCACGCGCCGCACACGCCCACCAACGAGAGGTGCCAAGTGTTGCCCTCTCGTTGGTCCAAAATGTTACGCCTCTCGAAAAATCCGCAAAAATTAAAAATGACATAGCCGAATTTTCCTTCGCAGTTATGTAAAACGCTTCATTTAAAAACGACTTAACCGTGTTGTGCACAAAATAATTCGCCAAGCCTACTTTAAAGCCCAAACTTTTCTACGCACGCCCCACGCATATACTGAAATACGGTATAACAAAGACAAATGCCAACAACATCCCAGCCGACAATGGCCGAAAGGTTAACATTTTCACCTGAATATATCAATGCCTATGAAGATATCACCAAATTTTACAATTACAAATCAAACATATCCTACGAAGCTCCAAATTCAGTAAGTATCCAAGATATTTATGCCTAGAGAAAGCTAACCCAGTATTACCCAGAAACGATTCAAATATGAATTCTTAGATAAAATAATGATAGATGACACCCTTAACAGTATCTCAAAATTACCAAATGTCATAGTCCAATCGGTCCAATTCATGATGGAGTCATTCAGACCAGGAATATATGGAATACAAGTATTTGATGCCTCCACAGACCTGACTGGTAAGCCCATTGTCTTATGCCAATTTTTTAAAGCTGGAAGAGGCAGCAATATCAGTGGAGAAAGTAAAGATTTAAAACAAGAAATGCCATGCAAGATTAACCAATTCCAAAAATGGCTTAGCAATAAAAGAGCAACCGGACTATCAATCCTAACATCCAGGTTAAAAGATATGATAAAGGCAGGTAAGACAAGTATCATTGGAACAACAAAAGGAGGAGAAGTTGAAGAATTAATAACTATATACTACAACCATGATATTATGACCCAGGACACTGTAGAACTTACTAATATGTTAAATAGGATTATTAATCTAAAACATAAACATGTTAACAAAACAATAGAACAGTATCATACAATAACAAGACAAAAAAAAAACAAATGACACTCAAGGATATCAAGGAAAAAGGAGAAGCAAAAGGAGAAGATTCTTCTAATCCATTCTCGTAAAAAATCATATTACTCTGGTTTGGAATTAATGTAGTTTTATTATGTTAAATTTCATTATATTACTATCTAGGACATGTAGTCCAACTACGTGAAACCTAGCATATGAGCATAACAGTTTGGCCCAATGTGATTTATCACAGTAAGCCCAATATATGAGCTTAACAACCTGGTCCAATGTGATTTATCACAGTAAGCCCAACATATCAGCATATTATGGCCCAATGTGATTCATCACAGTAAACCCAACATATTATCATATCAGCAATATCAAAATCATATCAAGGAAGGAAACACTGACAGGAGAGAAAACATAGATAACAGAGATATTATCAAAAGACAACAGCTGAAACAAAAGGACAAAGGAATATCAATGATAGCAAGAAGACAAAACAATAAAAGATGTCAGACACATCAACTTCTGAAAAGAAGACAAAGGAATATCAATGATAGCAAGAAGGCAAAATAATATCAGGCACTCATGACAGGAAAAAAAAATATCAGCAATCAAGGCAAAATAATATCAGGCACTCATGATAGGAGGACAAAAATATCAGCAATCAAGACCCCAACGGATACAGAGACTTCAGAAAGTTTGGAAAAAATGTAATGTTTTAGCTTGTACTGTAGCATGAATAGTACTTTTTACTGTAGCATTTCACTGTAGCAGAAATAGTAAAGCTGTCGAATACTGTAGCACCACAGTAAAGGTCGCACAGTAAGAGTCAATTCATTGTAGCAGGAATAGTAAATTTGCCGAATACTATAGCACCACAGTAAATGTCGCAAGTAAAGGTCGCACAATAAGAGTCATAGTACTGTAGCAACACTGTAGCACCCCGAAGTTATCTATATAAAGAGCCTCATTGTATTAGTTGGAATCAGAATAAAAATTCCAAAGCTTACATATACACACTCTCTCTCTCTCTAAACATGTCTAGCTAAAAACCCTCTTTCAGTCTATAATCTTAGAAGAATAATATCATAATCTTAAAAAAAATTCTTCACTTAATCATAATAGCAAGAGATAAATTTTGAAGAACTTATAGATAAACGCATATCAGTAGTAAAACCCTGACTTTTGCTGGAACTATTGGAAAGACATGTAGAGGACTCCTAGCATCTAGGCGATAGTACCCATAACGTGAGGAAGCGACGAAGGGGAAGGGGCCAGGGTGAGTTGAGACTTCCGGTGATCCAAAGGTTCTACAAGATGTACGATTTAACTACTATATGTTTTTAATTATATTTCTGATAAGTTAATTTTTATAGTTATGATTTTGAGTAGTAAGATATCTGTGATTATGGTGTTAAAATTCTGAAAAGGTTATAGATTGTATTAAACATAAAAAATGGCAATAATTTTATATCAGGACTTTTATAAAGATTTGTTTATAATACTAGCTTGTTACTATATTAAATTCCGCAATAATAATGATAATAATGAGAAAAATATGAACGTACCACCACCCACCGTCCTTCCTTTAGGGTTATTAGGTGATAAAACGATCCCCATAAAAATGGTATAACAAATGTAGGATCGAACAAAGGACTTTCTAGACCATTGGACAATGGAACTTACCCGATATCTTCTTCCTACCTAATCTAAAGAACTTAGAGGGTTACTGGCCGGCGGATACGGGGCATGCCCCCGAGTCTATTGATTCAATTTCTAGCAAATCCTGTCTCTCTCCTTCACTTAAAACACAACCTATGATTATTCCCTTTCTCGCATTCTCTTTCTTCCGAAAAGCGAGTGTGAAATGCCTTATGTAATTTCTTTGGGGCTATACACTAAGCAACTCACGTAAAAAAAGATCTCGATCAAGGCACCGGCCAAACTCTTCCTATTCCACGAGGGGTTCAAAGTATATGGATTTATATTTGCTTCTTATCTTGAAAGTTCTACCTATTTCATGACTGTCTATATTTGTTTTTTCTGGGTCAAAGGAGCATCTTAGAACTAACATGGAAAAGGGCCCCTCCCCACGTGCATACTACTTTGTAGGGCATGCCACAATTGTCACAATAGACCACAAGTGCTCTCGTTTAGCTGGGAGTATATATACAAAATATGAATATTATATTCCTTTATTAGTTCCGAGATCCGGATTTCATCTTTTATCTTGACCTCTCTAGACTCTCTTTGTTGTTAATTGTTATTGTCGTATTTTAGCTAGCAATTTATATTTTCTTATTAATTATTCGTTTTTCTTTCATGCTTCTTAACTAATACTCCATCCGTATCATTTTATACGAAGGTCTTTAACTTGACATGAAGTTTAAGAAATAAAGGAAGTCTTTTGAATCATGTGGTCTAAAATAAGCTAAAAATATTTGTGTAGTTATAGATCATCTCGTTAAACGTAAAAGGTAAATTCTAAAGTTAAATTATTGACAAATAAAAAAATATGTCATTTTTATTGAGACTAACTAAAAGAAAAGTTTGGGACAGAGCTTACTAATATGCTTTATTTGCTTTTCTATTTCACGATTATGTTATTTGTCTTCACATGCATGTCCCAAAAGCTCTAATTGCTAAAATAATGCCTGTTCGGTTGAGAAGCAATATGAAGCAAGATGAAATGTTTGTGAATGAGCCATCATCTGACAATGGGTTTCAACTTATGTTTGACTAATGCAGGGCAAAGTATAATTGGCCTGTTTATAATTTAACATATGTTTAGTTAATAATTTCATTATATATGTCTGTTGGTAAGTGATAGATAATTAAAGTTTTGAGAAGATTCAATCAACCAAAATCCCTAAATTAAACTAATCTAAGCTTATATATTGAAGAATTACATCAAACAAGTTTATAAGTTAACAGGGATATATGATTCTGATCAAGGATGTGTGAAATAAAGAACAACAAAACCTAAGATTCGATGTCTCATTAAAACATAAAATGGACCAAAAAACACTACTCCCCCGTTTCAATTTATAGTTTGACCTTAAGTTTTGACATAGATTTTTTAAGTTTGTAAAAATAAAATTTATATATTTAGAAACTACACTAAAAGTACTGTAAGTCGTAATAATTTATAATTCAAATAATTTAGAAAAAATGTAAGAAAAGCGTTGTCAAAGAACCACCTCGTAGACTCCCCAAATATTAAAGGGCTCACATAAATTGTAACAGAGGGAGTATTTGGTTACAAGAAAGAAAGGCTTTTGTGAAGATATAAAAATAGTATGCTTAGTAAAATTAATGTCAAGAGTATTAATTATTGTGATTTTTTACGGATACAACAACAACATGCCCAATCCAGTGTAGTATCACAAGTGGAGCCTGAAAGGTTAAAATATATGCAGACCCAAAGGTGAGTCCAGTATTTCAAGAAGATGAGTACACTGTTATATAGCAGTAGATCCAGTATATATGAGTCCAGTATTTCAAGAAGATGAGTACAATGTTATATAACAGTAGATCCAGTATATAAATTTAATCAGTTCAACAAAATAGACATAAGATTTGAACTCCTAAAATAACTAAGAAAGGTGCACCCAATCATCATTGGCTTATATGATACGTTGAGTTTGGATGCATACATCTGTATTGAAGAAATACATAACACTAATATATGTGACTTAGAGAGGGAGCATGGGTTTATGTGATCCTAGGATCCCCTAGATATGTCCCTGCACAGACCTTACCCCTATCTAGTCGAAGTAAAGACATAACACACAAATTGGTTGTAGGAGTTTTGTTGGGTCTAAAACACATAAGTAAAGCACAACAGAAGTTTAAAATTTTATTCAAAACTTACTTACCCCAATAATTCCATCTAGTATGATTACGTTACAATTGAAATCTGCAAAGACATAAACATAAACTTACATTTTGCGTTATCTGGAATCTTTACTATAGGGAGGGCACGCGATTATCCTTTCGGCCGCAAGCCTTGCTGTGATATACTCCTCTGTCAGGAAAGTCAAGAAATCTTAGCAGAGGTTCGAGAGAATTTTATTCTCTGAACTCTGAGTTCAGAAAGTAAGAATTAAGTGTTTTAAATTACGGGGTTAAGTGCTCATTATATAGCAGTAAATTATATTAATTTTTGGATTAGGGTTGGGCTCTAAGCCTGACCCAAATCCCAAGATGCAGTGGGCCAGTCGGACTGGGCCCACTGTTGTGTAGGCGCCGCGACGCTTCCATCGTTTAATATTCAGCACATTTTAATTTTAAATCCAAAATCCAATTTTGACTTAATTAAATAATTTCCATTAAATACAAATTATTCCATAATTTATTATTGATTTAAATATCTCGATTCTAAATCGAATATTTTATATTCTCTCAATATACCCTTAGATCTAAAACAAAATTGACTTAGTGTGACTCTTTAGGCCTTCACACATCAACACTAATCAAATTAAGGTTCATACGAACTCCTAGACTACGTCGTATGACGAACTCAATATGTGAAGTAAGTTTACATGACTCCAACAAACATAACCTTTATGTGAGATGATAAATTTCTTTCATTCGCGACACACTCGATCAAGCTTAGGATTTACCATGTGTCTATCCAAATGGCTCGATCACTTTATATCATCTATATTAGTCGACAACCAGACCATATGCTAAATATGTCTTTTGCATTGGCCAATGACTTGGTTGACTTAATATCACTGAGAAGCTGAGTGTTTTCTCTTGAATATCCAATCGAGGAATGAATCACATTCTTGGCTCAACTACCACCTTAGTTTACATCGCAATGTACCCAACACAAGTCATGTCTTATCCTATAATGAATTTAAGCTTAGGATAGGGTCAAAGTATATTACTTTGTAAATCATGTGCGTATTGACCTCAAGTCAAAAGACCTCTATTTATCCATGCTGATAACACTCTAGATATGTTTGACAAATAGTTTATCAGCAGGGTATATCAATACCCTCCAAGAGTATCCATGTGTCCGTCATTAGTAACCATTACTAGTAGTAAGTGAGACGTACTACATTCTCTAAGAATGTGATGCAGACCACATGTCGACTTATAACATATCATTGATATCACATTCTCAATGATCATCAGTCGAGGTTATTTTGAGAGTTACGCTCTATCATTGATATCTCACTTTATTAATGACAACGTAAGCTCAATGAATGCAGATTAATGAATAATCACAAGTAATCAAATAATAATTCAATAATTGCAAATGCCAAAATATATTAATCTTATTAATAATACGAATGTGTTCAAGTATATTTGTCCCTAAAGTGATTGTCTCTAGGACATACATATTTTCATTGGTATCATAGAACTTTGAAGAAAACTGAAAGAAGGAAATTAATGCAAGATGATAAAGATTGATATTGAACTTGCTCCAAGCATTGGAAGAGGAAGCTAAGGCTACTTCATCTCGGTCTTGATAACGCTAACCAATTGATCATATGCCTCTTCGCATGCATTCTTCATGTCAATGCTTCATATCTCTAGAATTGCTTCTTTGATTGTCTCCAACAAAGCATACTTGGTTACCTCAAAGTGCACATCAATAACACCGTACTTGAAGTGCGTAGCACCTAGTTTTTTGAGAGTCAAAATCCTCACCACAACCTTTCCAGCTATTCTTAGTTGAATTGCGGCTTCACAAGTCATTAGTAAGAAATCATAGTTTGCGCAAGTTTATCATATTCCTTCTCAGTTCAGAATTTGCTATGAAATACTTGGGGCCCTTGAATTATTTATTGGGCATAGCTGTAACTCGACATGAATGTGGTCTATTTTTATTCAAGAAGAAGTATGCGACTGAGATTATTGAGAGAGCTGACATATCATCTTGCAAGTCCTCTTTCACTCCGGGTGATACCAAACTGAAGCTGAGTGCTACTTCTAGCACACCATATGAGGATCCCACCCACTATAGTAGTCTTGCAGGGGCTCTTCAGTAACTTACTTTCACAAGACCAGATATTACTTATGCAGTTCAGCAGGTGTGTTTATTTATGCATGATCCGCGGATTGAGCACATACGTGCACTCAAACACATTATACGATATATACAGTGTATACTTGATTATGGATTGCATTTATATCCATCATCTATCTCTACTCTCGTGTCGTATACATATGCTGATTGGGCTGGATGACCAGATACCAGACGTTCAACGTCTGGTTATTGTATGTTTCTTGGTGATAACTTGGTCTGCAAAATGTCAGGCTACGTTATAACGATCCAGTGCGGATGTCGAGTATCTAGGAGTAACCAATATGGTGTCGGAGTCATGTTTGATGTGTAATATTTTATTAGAGCTTCACTTTCATATGTCTACTGTGATAATGTTAGTGTCATCTATCTCTCTGGAAATCCGATCTAACATCAACACACTAAACATATCGAGATGGATATTCACGTTATTCGCAAAAAGGTAGCTCGTGGACAAGTACGTGTCTTGCATGTCCATTCAAGGTACCAAATTGCTGACATCTTTACTAAAGGTCTTCTCTTGGTTCTGTTTGAAGATTTTAGGGACAGTCTCAGCATACGACAACCGCCACTATGACTGCAGGGGTGTGATAGAGACCGTTTTGAGGAATGAAAACATTTTTTAGCTGATGGTGCAATCTCAAATATCTTGAGAAAGAATTTTAGGCCTATTAGTGAATATTACCATATATTCGCCATATATTTATAATTAATAGTAGTGTATAATTATAGTAAATATAGGATCCTTATTCAATAAGGATTCAACATTGTACACACTATATATATTTGTATTAATGAGAAATCATATATTCGCCATATATTTTATAATTAATAGTAGTGTATAATTATAGTAAATATAGGATCCTTATTCAATAAGGATTCAACATTGTACACAATATATATATTTGTATTAATGAGAAATACTTCCCAAGGGAGATTAATGCAATCTTACATGGTATCAAGAGTCAATCCCTAAAAATACCTAAACCCTTCTTCTTCCAGCCTGCCCCCTACTTCGGCCGATGACAAACTTTCGTTTTTTGATTTTTCTTGTTCTTCTTTTGTTACTACCATGTCTGCTCTCACCCCTCCTAAAGCTTCCGCCTCCTCCACAGTCATCATTGATAACCCCCTCCCTCCTCTACCTCTTCTTTCCATCTGGCGTTCACCGTCACGAATATTAGGAATTTAATTCCCTTAATTATTGATCAAGAAGACGGTCAATACTCTTCGTGGGTTGAACTTTTTCATATTCACTCATGCACGTACAACGTGCTTGACCATATTGATGACTATTTCCCTCGCCCTATCGATGTTGCAGACTCGACACGGCGTCATCTTGACGCTATCATCAAACAGTGGATTTACGGCACCATGTCTAAAGACTTGCTTCATACTATCATGAAAACATGTGTCTCAGCTCGTGAGTTATGGATACGTTTGGAGGAGATATTTCAGTAAAACAAGCATACACGAGTTGTGTATTTGGAGGAACAGTTAAACAATACATGTCTCGAGAGTTTAGTCAATACGTCCGAGTATTGCAAACAATTGAAACTTGTTGCAGATCAACTATCCAATGTGGGGACACCAATTTCCGAAACAAAAATGGTTCTACAATTAGTTTCTGGCTTACCAAAAGACGAATATGATACTCTGGCGACCATGATTCAATAAGCAGACTCACTACCAAGCTTCAACATGGATTGTTCACAATTACTTTTGGAGGAAACCCGTCGTGTCAAATAGGATGAACACCACCAAAAGACGTTAACGATTGAAAATCAGGCAGAAACCGCCGCCCTCATTACCCAACCACCACCGCCGGACAATCAACAACCACGGGTAGCCACAGTGGTGGCGGAGGCTGCAGGGGCTGCGGCAATGGCAAGGGTGGCAGAGGCCGCAGACGTGGAGGTTGTGGAGGCAATGAAGGTCAACAATATCATCCAAACAACTTACCACCGTGGGTCGACCTAGGGCAGTGGCCGAACACTGACACCTATGCCTCGACTCCATTCTCGGTTCAGCAACTGGAGGCCCATTATCCCAACTCAGGGAAGCCCGGGATTCTGGGCCAGTTTCCAGGCCCACGACTGGCGCCCAGTACGTCCCAGCAAGCCCACTTTTCGTTGGGCCAGCATCAGCATCTTTCATAGGGTCTGCCCCCCACTGATTTGGGCCAAGCCTTCATCACATTAAATCTCCAGCAGCCCGATGAAAATTGGTACAAAGATACGAGAGTCATGTCTCATCTCACCCGCTCTTCAGGGAATCTTCCCAAAATGTTTAGTTTAAAGTATCCTCAATTTATTACGGTTGGTAATGACCATCACATTCCAATTCAGGGTTATGGTACAACCTACACCCAATCGCCTCACCCACCCTTCTCCCTAAATAACGTCATGTATGCTCAACATCATTAAAAACTTAATATCTATCCGGAAATTTACTCATAATAATTCCATTTCTATTGATTTGACCCTTTTGGTTTTACTGTGAAGGATCTTCGTACGGGGACACCTCTTACGAGATGCAATAGCATGTGAGACCTCTATCCTTTCCTATCCACCTCCTCTGCCAACTCCTGTTCACCTATCTCTCTCGCTGCTATTTCTCCGTCAACTTGGCATAATAGACTTGGACACACAGAAGCTCATGTTTTTAATTTTCTTAGAAGCAATAATTTTATTAGATGTAATAATGGGAAACTTGCCCAACAATGTTTTTCTTGCCCATTAAGCAAACATGTATACCTTTCATTTTAGTCATATTTAAGTGTTACGTTTTCTCCCTTTGATATTATGCATGCTAACTTATGGACATCTCCCATCACTAGCTCATTGAATCATAAATTTTATCTCGTTTTATTAGATTATTTTCTCATTTTATCTGGGTCTACCCTCTTAAATGCAAGTATGAAGTGTTTGCCAAGTTTCATGAATTTCGTATTTATATAAAAAATAGTTTGAAAAATCCATTAAATTATTCCAATGTAATAATGGTCGTGAATTTAATAATTCCACTTTTCACAAATTCTGCAAAAACAATGGTATGGTCTTTCGGTGTTCGTGTCCCCACACCTCCCCACAAAATGATAAAGCCGAACGAATAATTCACACTATCAATAACATGGTTCATACAATCCTTTTTCATGTCTCCCTTCCCCTTCTTTTAGGGTCTATGCAATCAAAATTGTTGAATATATCCTTAACATTTTACCTACTAGCACTCTTCAAAATAAGACCCCCACCGAAATCATTTACCGTCGAATCCTCTCATATGATCACCTTCAGATATTTGGTTGCCTTTTCTATCCAAATATTGCCTCAACTACCCCACATAAATTGGTGTCATGCACCACTCCATGTGTGTTCTTAGGTTTTCCGCCCAATCATAGAGGGTATTTATACTATGACGTATATACCCGTAATATCCACGTCTCCCGCCATGTCACATTTGACGAGACTATCTTCCCATTTGTAAATATCCAAAATTTCTGAAACACGGACTACACCTTTCTAGACGAGTCGGATACCTCCCCTGTCTTCCTCATCAAACTCTGTTGTGCCACCACTACTGTCCCCACTAGTTCGTCACCACCATATCACGCTGACACCACCAGGAATCTGTTGGACCTTACCCCGGCAGAGACGACCCATCCCGTCATTATCTCCCACATCCGCCGGCCATCCTCTTCGTTGAACCCAATGTCACCGCCACATGACGTCCAATCTCCTGTCGGTCAAGCCTGCCCAGCGACCGCCCCACAACCATAGTAATCCAACCCAGTCACCGTTACCATTCTAAACACCGATACCATTCCCACCACCAACCGAGTCACTGTCACCATTCCGAACACCGACCCACCCACAACCCATCGATCTGACCCGATACCTTATCACACCCAACCAGATTCGGTCACCGGACCCGAACCTTACTTACCGCTACTCTGTCGACTAGTCTAGACAACCTTCTGCCACTGTCACTACCCCAACATCTCAATCCCCAATTTCCAGTCCTAACTCGACACCCTACCAGCCAACACCCCACTCAAATACCCAACCAGCCCTGGCCTCATTCACCAAATGGAAACATGTGCCCAACATGGGATTTTCAAGCCCAAAGTCCATTTTAACCTTTCCACAAAAACTATATCTCCGATTCCCAAAAATCCAAAATTAGTCAAATTTGATCCGAATTGGAATGCGGTCATACATGAGAAATTTAATGCTTTAACAAAACAACACACTTGAGATTTGATTTCTAGACCGGATGGGGTTAATATGATTCGATGAATGTGACTATATCATCATAAATTCAGATACAGCGGTGACCTTGAACGCTATAAGGTGAGACTAGTGGCTAATGATACTAATCAATAGGAGGGTATTGATTGTGGTGGACATTTAGTCTGGTGGTTAAACCGGCTACCATTCGCACGGTTATGAGAATAGTTATGGGTAAGCATTGACCGATTCATCAGCTTGATGTCAAGAATGCATTCTTGCATTGAGACCTAAAAGAAACAGTTTACATACATCAGTTGCCATGCTTTGTCCATCCGAAGGCCCCTCACTATGTCTGACGTCTTCATAAGTCACTATATGGTTTGAAACAGGCCCCAGAGCGTGGTATGAACGATTTGTTAATTATATTATGCAGATTGAGTTTGTATACAACAAGTGTGATCATTCTCTCTTTATATTTTATCGAGGTAATAACATTGCATACTTGTTATTATATGTGGATGCTATTATTTTCACTGCCTCTTTTGATGTGTTGAAAATTGAGATCATTGTTATGCTGAAATTTGAATTTGCTATGACTAACTTAGGGAAGATGAGTTATTTCTTGGGGATATGAGTGATTATATTTTCAGATACTATGTTCATGTGTCAACGTAAGTATGCCTAAGAAATTGTGTATAGGGATAAAATGGCGAACTGCAAGATCATGCCTACTCCGGTTGACTCAAAATAGAAGCTTAGTGCTAGTGACAGTGCTCTAGTGTCCGATCCCACTCTTTATAGGATTCTTGCAGGTGTACTACATTATCTTACTTTCACCAGACCTGATATTGTTTATGTTTTTCAGCAGATGTGTTTGTTTATGCATTCCACCAGGGAGCCTTATTTTACAGATCTTAAACGTATCATTCGATACGTTAAGGGCACACTTGATTATGGATTGCATCTCTACCCCTCTGCACCGACCATGTTGATATCATATATGGACGCCGATTGAGCAGGTTGTCCGGACACGCGACGCTCCACCTCTGGCTAATGTGTGTTCTTAGGTGATAATCTCATTTTGTGATCTGTAAGAGGCAAGCCACCCTATTCCGATCGAGTGCAGAAGTAGAGTATAGAGGTGTTGCCAATGCTGTTGCTGAGATATGCTGGCTCCGAAACCTTATTTTGAAGCTTCAGTGTCCCTTGCGTAATGCGTCTATGGGGTACTGTGATAACATATCCGCGATCTACTTATCTCATAACCCGATTCAGCATAAGCGAACCAAGCACATTGAGATGGATATACATTTTGTTTGTGAGAAGGTTGCTATAAGTCATGTTAAGGTGTTTCATGTGCCTTCTTCGTATCAGTATGCAGATATCTTCTCTAAAGGACTTCCTAGACAACTATTTCTAGACTTCAGATCCAGTCTCAGCGTCCGGCCTCTTCCCGCTCCGACTGAAGGGGTGTATTAGCGAATATTACTATATATTCGCCATATATTTGTAATTAATAGTAGTGTATAATTATAGTAAATATAGGACCATTATTCAATTATGATTCAACATTGTACACACTATATATATTTGTATTAATGAGAAATACTCCCCAAGGGAGATTAATACAATCTTAGAAGGTCCCATTCACGAGCATTTCTTAAGGGAGTCCCATGACTTGACTACAAAAGCTTCTTGTTCTTCGGTAAAGCTACTCATGACTTATGACTATATAAAACTTTAGAATAATAAAATGGGAGTATATGTATGAGAACTTGGTTACTTGACTATATGGTGGTAGGAAGACAGCGTGTGTGTGTATATACTAGTAGGAGCATGAAGGATAAGAATTGAGTTTTGATTGAGTTGTACATGTTTAGCCTTTCATGGTGATGAAGAGCCTATTCTTGTGTTACAATTAAGAAAGTTTGAACAAGTTGAAAAAATTTGAAAGCTAGTACCTATGGAGACTGGAGGCTGAACATGTTTTTTCTATAATGAAAACCAGGGGCTTAACTCTATGACAACTGGAGGCTGAGAATTATTAATGTGATAAACTAGTGATACAACTACTATACAACTTGAATTGTGAGATTTTGGCTACTTGTTCAGTACCTTGGGTTGGTTGAGGTAAAAAATGAATCTTGAGCATAATTCAATCTCAAAAGTTAGCTTGTAGGGTAAGGATTATTCAAGTACATATAAGGAGTTCATGTTCTCATTCCATTATCGATGTGGGGACCCAATATCGGTGAACATAGAATTTGAATGAGTCTGACTTTGATACTATGTAAAAAATTGATTTTGGGTCTAACTCAACCCCAAAAGATATCATGCAAAGAATGAATCTTGGGCCTAACTCAACCCCAAAAGCTAGCTTGTAAGGTGAGCATTGTCCAAGTTCATATAAGGAGTACATGTTTCTATTTCATTACCTATGTGAGACTCGTAACAGTTGAAGACCTGAATCATATTATGTTCTTCCACGTAAAAGATTTTTTTTTATTCGTTTACACTTTTACTATTATTTTATGATAAAAAAAAGGTTCAGAAAATAAGCTAATTTTATTTATAGTGATTTTCAGAGTTCATTAATGAGAATGTCACTCAACTATGAAACTATGGACCAAAATCATTTTTCTTTTTTAATAACAAAGTCACCTAACTTTGCTTATATCACTTCAAAAGTCATCTTATTAAAATTTAGTCAACCTTAAAATGCCCAAATATTAAGTCCAACTCATTTTAACCAAAATCCTCCCATCTACCTAAACTCACAATCGGTCCGGTTGACCGAACCGGACCGCTGACCAGTTTAACCGCATACCGGATTGGGGGTTGGATTGGCCCCCAACCCCAACCCGCACGGATTATAAAAAAACCCGGTAAGGCCTGGACCGATTAGGCCCGGTAACGGAAAACCGGTTCCATTACCGGTTAATCGACCGAAAAAAAAAAAATTAAAATTTTGCCCAAACGGTATTGTTACGGCTTGGTAGGGGGGGCCTTGCCAACGGTAATTTCGCCCGTTGGCCCTATTTTTTTTTTTTTTTTTTTTTTTTTTTTTTTTTAATTCCATTTTTACTCTTTAAAAAATCTATAAATTCTCTACATTTTCTTCATTTTTATCACACAACATTTCTCTCAATTCTCTTATTCTCATACTCTCTTAATCATCTTTATTATCAAGACTTCGAGCTTCGAGTTTCAATTGAATTCTGAATCCCGAAGTTTGGTACACTCGTTTCATTCTCTAATTATTTTATTAAATTGTCATATTTATTTGTTGATTATTTAAATATTTTATAATGTCTTTACTAAGAATTAAATCTAGTTCAAGGGGTAAAAAATTTGTAGGTTCTTCATCATCTAATCAAAATATAGATTATAATCAAATGCAAGAAGATTTTGGAATAGAAGATAATGCATGTGATAACGTTCAATTAGATGATATTGATGAACTTGAAGAAGAAGAACAAGAACAAGAACCTCCTACACCTACTAGTGTTCCTTCACAATGTTGTGATAGTCGTAGTCGTAGTCGTAGACCTCCTTTACCGTGACCGAGCAAGAAAAAAGGAGTAAAGTGTGGCTCTTTTATGATAAAGTTGTAGGATAGAGTTAAATGTAATATTTGTGGGAAAACTTATAAACATAAGACGGGGTGTGACGGGGCCGCACTATAGGTAGACATATAAAATACGATCATACGACCACAATGGAATGTTGTCCCGATTTAGAACCCGGTCAACAACAACTTAATCCATTAACCGGTTGGCTAAGTACGATCCAAAAAGATCGCATTGAATTAGCAAAAATGATTGTCGGGGTTGTTTGCCTTTTCTTTTGCTTCTTCATATTTAATTACATATATTCAAAGAGTATATAATCCTTTTTTTAAAGGTGTTACTCTTAGTACTAATAGAGCCGATATTTTTAGACTTCATAATGATTATTTTATTTTCTTGCAATATTTGTTTTCTAACATTCAATGCCATGTTATTTTTACTTCATTGGACATCGTTGAGCGGTTATGATTATTTAACAATTACTTGTCATTGGATTGATGAAAATTTTAGAATGGAAAAAGCGTATTATTGCTTTTGCGTATGGCGAGGATCAAAGTCATCGAAAATATATAAGCGAAACTATTTGTTTTTATGCCCAAAATATAATCTTTATAATAAAATAATTTGTGTATCATTCGATAATGCATCTAATAATACTTCTGCTTGATATCTTTTAAAAGCGTAAGTACAACCACCACTTACTGATATATTTCATGTTCGTTTTTCTTGTCATATTTATAATTTAATTGTTAAAAGTGGTCTTGATTTATTTTCACCAAATAAAACTTGTCAAAAGAGTCATTGGAGTTATTCAGTAATAATAGAAAAATAGAATTATAGAATTTAAAGAAAAATGTAAACAATTTAATTTGAGACCTAAATTCATGCCAGAGATTATTACGGTGGAATTATACTTATTTATTTTTAAAAGAATGTTATAAGTATAAAGACCCCATAACACATGTTGCAAATGCGCGTTGTAAGAACGTGATGTATATGTTAACCGACGAACATTGGAAATCAATTGGTGAACTCTTAAAAATTTACGTAAATTTTACATTGAATTTTCGTGATCTTATTACCCAATTTGTAATGCTTTAGCTCATATAGCTGAAATTTCATATTTACTTTATGGTTTAAAATCAAATGTGAAATATAAAGATATTCTGATTATGTTTGAAAAGTTTAAAAATATTTTTTCCTATTCTGATGTTTATTGTATTGGTGCGATCTTAAATCCTTCTATTAAAAAAGTAGATTGTCATAATTTAATATTTAGTTTATATACTTATATGGAAATAGGTCAAACAGAAACTCTATCTTCATTTGATTGCATAAGTAAACTTGATACTAATTTAACTACATTATATGAATATTATGCTACATTACATGATAACACCAACTTTGCTACTAATATTCCTTCTAGTTCTGGTTGTGTCTACACCTGCAGGATTCAATGATGATGACGATGAAGAAGAATCTTTAGACATATGGAGCACTTTTACAACACAACCAACCACAAGCCGATCTTGCGATGAGATGCAATTTTATTTGCAAAAGCCAGTGAGTCAAGAAAATTTTGACCCTTTACAATGGTGGCAGGATAACAAAAGGCAATTCCCGGTACTTGCAGCGATGGCCCGGGATGTTCTTAATGTGTCGATCTCAACAGTGGCTTCTGAAAGTGCATTTAGCCAAGCACGAGATCAAATAGGAGACACACGTCACTCATTGGGTGGAAGCACATTAGAAGTGTTAGTGCGCAGGGATTGGATCGATCGGAGAAGAAATCAAGGATGTGGAGACATTAATTCTCCGGAAGATGAAGAAATAGGCAATATTTTGGAAGGCGGGAGCGGAGGCGGGACTGGAATTAATACTCCAGATTTAGAGGCTATGGAGCATAACCAATTCAATCAACCTATAGATTACGAAGAACTTGCAAAAAGGATGCATAATATGTAAATAAAATTATTATTACTTCATTATGTACTCTTATTAACGTTATGAAAGTTCAAAAGTTTACATCTTATCATTAATTTAATTTTACTATCTATTTAGTTGTCAATTTGTTATTACTTATTTGTTAACTTATATCTACTAATCTAATAAATTAATAAAAGTATAATTACAAATTTACAATATAAAGTTATAAACTATAAACTGTATAAAGTTGTCACGACCCGTTCAGGATCGTGCCTTACCCGCACCCAAGTAGTCATACATCGGAAATCACGGAATATAAAACAACCAAGATATGAAACAAGATAAATAAGACACGGTTTACGGAAAAAGTTGCCTTTCGGCATATATGTATATAAATACCCAAAATGAACGATTACATCCCAACCTTACAACAGTCTGCACTTCTAAGAGTTTAAAACAACAATGGCGGGACAGTGGCCGCCATACCCCAATGCAAATATCTACAACGACAGGACCATACCAAAATGCTAAGCCTCGGAGAAACGGAGCTTTTCCAACGAAACGGTGATCCTAAGAACGGATCAAGAGTACCTCTACTGCGGCGAACGCAGCCTCCCGAAGGAGGTCAGTACAACAGGTACCAAGTATGTGAAACTGTAAAGTACTTTAAATGAAATCAAAGTATTTAAAACCATTTGCAAATACAATTAATTCAATTTGCACATAGTGCCACATCACAAATAAGAGCAATAACAAAAATCATGTGTCTTTCCTAGGCGCGAATGATCGAAGCAAGGCCAATCGCCCATAGTATCATTATGCATGCCTAGCCTCGACTCCGCGATCCGCATAGGTCACACATAGACCGCATGAGGTATTCTCGCATCGGGGCAGCCAACCCCTGCACCGCTGGACTTCGCACTCGCATAGCCTCAAAAGACGCGTAGTCACACGCATCGCGTAGGCATCCCCGCATCAGGCTAATACACCCGGAATGATCAATCCTGGAGCATACCGCTGCTCCGCATAGTCATACAGACCGCATAGGCCGTAAAGACCCGCATCAAGGGTGGCAAGCCCTCGGTATAATAAGTCAAGGGGGTATGTGATATAATAACGATAATCTTAACGTTTAACAACGTAAGCAACAAGAATAACATCACAAGACACTAACACACGTAGTATCATAACATGAGTACTTATCAAAACAAAGCAGAAAGTATCACAAGGCTATATTACCATCAAAACATAGACAAGCTAACAACACAAGGTACATTAATGATTATGATAACAAAACCAAGTTCTATCTTCAAAGTACTACGTACATTAATTCTTTAAGAGGTCCATTTCTTTTATAAAGGTCACCCGATACCCGTAGTAATAGAGTGACTAATATTTTTAAGTAAACCAGAATACTTTCCTTTTTATAAATCAAGTAACAACATTCTTTTCTAAACGTTCTGGTTTGCCTAATTTTAGATGCTCAAGCTTCTCATTTTCGAAAGGTTCCGTAGTTCATAGTTTAATCACTTAATGATGTAATTCTTCTTTAAAAAGATTTGAGAAACATATCCTTATATGTGAGTAGGTTATTCTTATTTATAACAATCTGATTAAAGCAGCCATGATCTAGGAAATATCATTTTGTCTTATCTTAGCTCCTATGCAGATGGAGGTTTCTCGTTAATAATATCTTATTAGTCAATACATTTCCCTTTATTAACGCTGCTGTGGTTTGTCGATACTCATTCCGATTTCTGAAATCAGTAAAACATTATTCCTTTTAAAAACCAAGTACTCATTACTCACGAATGAGGTTTCACACAAAATTCATATTAATTTAATTAAGTCAAGTCTCTTATCTTTTAAGATCAAGTCTCCTAACTTCTAAAATCAATAAATCATTCGTTTTATCTCTCTTAGGCCGTTATACCTAACTTTCCATAAAGCTAGTATAACTCTTAAGCTTTTAAAACCAAGCGTTACTCTTCTTTCAAAACCAGTTCTTAATTCTTTTGAAATACTTCAAGGTTCTTATTATTTAGGCTTAAGTCAAAAGACATTGCCGTATAACTACGTTCAGTTAACACACGTACGTCTACCGTACTATATATATACTTTTAAAATACTTCAAGATTCTTATTATTCAGGCTTAAGTCAAAAGACATTGTCACACGTACGTCTACCGTACTATATATATATTCATGCTCAAGAGTATAGGGAGAATCACATACCTTCTCGGCGAAATCCACCTGCCAAGTCGAATATGTCGCGCGAAGAATCGACCTATAACAAATACGTCTATCAACGTCTGAGATCTTGTATAAAGCTCTAGCGAGAGGGTTCTCTATTCTATGGAAATTTGGGCAGCACTTCCTACCCAACTATACGATCTAAATACATCTAAGTGAGTACAGTTCAATTATTCTTCTTTTATACCCTTCTACTGTGATAACAGTTAATTCTATTCTGTAATATCCTTCTAAGTATTTAATACTTATTCCTATACTTCTACAGTATGTAAATTCTAATTACAAAGGGAGGATAAGGTTATTTACCTCGATAAGCCCAATATTATCCAAGTATAAACGTCGATCCTGAGCGAGGTTTAGCTCCTAAATGCGCTCGATAGCCCAGAACCCTTAAGTTCTACACCACTTCTACTTAAATACTATAAGGGATTTGGGCTAGGGTATTTTGGGCATTATAACAATACTTGGAAGACAACATTTCTACCAGGAGGGGGTAGTGTTTGGCTAGGGCTTGCTTTAGAGGGGGCTCTCGGCCAAGCCACTAAGGCTAGAGGGGGAGGGAGGTGTTGGACGAAACTATAACAAGAGAGGGGAGGGAATTTCAAGACTTGGAAAGTGAGTTGTGGATGAAGAACTCTTCATCTAAAGGGGGGTATTTATAGGTCAAGCATTGGCCAACCAATGGCCAAGATGATGCCAAGTGCAAGGCAAGTGTAGGGTGAGGATTTAGGCAAGTGTCCACTCTATCTACTACATCAAAATATCCTACCAACTCCTTGACAAAAAGCCAACCCAATCGGCCACCCTTTACCGCCCAACGTCCCCAATGAGAGGGTGACAAGTGTCGCCCTCTCGTTGGTCCAAAATGTTTCTCTCGGAAAAATCCGCAAAAATTAGAAATGACATAGCCGTAATTTATCCTACGCGAGTTGTGTTAAACGTTTAAACGACTCTAATCGGGTGTTGTGCACAAAGTGAAATTCGCACATACTTTAAGCTTCAACTTTTCTACGTCGTCCTACGTGCATACTGAAATACGGGGTATAACATTCTCCCCTCCTTAGAAACATTCGTCCCGAATGTTCATTCTAAGTCTCAAAACAAACAGGCGCCAATATAGTCCTCACTGCTATACTTACGAAAACAACCATGCCACACCTGGCCACAGAACACCTGCGCAAAAACTTACATCCAATTCCACGAGGAATCACCTCTATCATCACAAAAGCTCCCCTCCAGGGGTCTAAAAGATACTTCCCATCGCACCTACTCTTTACAAACGAAATGATCACATCTATGTCCTTACACATGCTCGCCTCTTCCCTTACTCGTCGTACCCTTCTCGTACACTCGAACTCTTTCTCATAACTTACCATGTTTCTGGTACTGCTTCCCACTGACTCTGAGCTGCCAATAACCTCTTCTGGATAAGCTCCACCCTATCCACGCCCTGCTGAACAAGTACGAACCAACTATCTGCACCTTGCTTACATCGAATCAATCGATCGACAATCTTACACTAGCGCTTATAAAAAGGCTCCAAACGGCGACAGAATATCAAAGCGGTAGCTATATAATACATACTCAACAAGAGGCGAAGAGTCCTTACCTACCCCGAAATCCATACACCGGCGAGGGTGAATCGACATCGAGATTCACCAGTTCCTAACCTTGCTCGTAACTCTTCCGAAAAGAAATTAACTTGGACTCCACTGTCAGCCATAAGGTGAAGGTAGGCACCCCGTGCAGCCTTACAACCTTCCTGAAATAATCATCTCGCAACTTACTACCGAGTACACGGTTTGATTAAAAGATAAGATGGGCTGACCTCATCGGCCCGACTATTGGTCGAATGCATCCACGAATTCGTACGATGGTTAACTAAACTTGGGCCTAACACCCTCGTGACCCTAACACAAAGCGGGACCACCACAAACTGACCCCACCACCAAACAGGCCGCGGGTCGACCCGCCACATGGCCTCAACCCGACCCGGCAACGCGCAAAACACTAGCTCCCTGATCCGGAACAATCTCACTAATCACGTTACGAAAACCTAGCGGTCTTCTAAGCTCAACTACCCTCTTTCATTTCACATCACTCAGGGATTTATCCCACAAAAATATCTCACGTATACTATGCACTTCGATAAGGGTCAAACATGAAATAATTCTTTTACCAAAGATGGCCTCGCCTCTAAGGTCTCTACGTATAATATTCTAAGGCTCCCACTCTCTCTATCCCCCAATCTTACCCGGTTAACTAACCATAATTTCTAATCACAATTAACACAATGCTAACCGAAAATAATACTTAAGATATTCGCATTTTACTATACATACAAATCTCTAGAGGGTTAAGGATATACCTGTATCTACGCTGCACTTCCCCTAGGTCGTTCTAATCACTCATGGAAGGTGATGAACTATCCACCGATCCGAAGGAGTCTCTACATCCCCGCCAACTCGTTGGACAATTTCTCGCAAATGGCAACATAACAAGCACGACACTCCCAAAATGACATCGACCACAATGGCCACACCGGTGGCCTCCTGCTAACACCCCTTCCTCCGCACCTCTGAATCGATCTAGTAGGTGAGTCCTCATTCTGCACATTCTTTCGCCATACGGCCACGCAAGTAAAACAAGCACCCGAAAAGACGACATCCCCGATGACGCCGCCACATCGTGAACACCGAGGAAAATCGAAGGACACTCTGCATGGCGAGGCGCATGTCTGAGGCGGTTCGCCGAGAGTTACCAAATGATCCCGCCAATCGGGCCTCTTCTCGATCTTGGTTAACTGTCGATCTCTACCTCTCTCACCACGCACATAATCCTGACGCAAGCCCGACTCATTCGATCAAGAGCTACTTCTTCACAACCCTTCTTTAGATAATCATCAATATCCTTGGTATAATAAAATACTGCCGCCAAATCCTTGCTAGTAATGTGGTCGTCTCCTTCCAATCCATATTTTCGCTCCAAGCCGTGGAAGGTCCAGATGTCATGGCCGCAGAGAAATCGCCGCCGCCAAACTCTGGCGACGTCTCGTAACTCCTCGCATGGCATCACCCAGTGATGATTGGGCTGTCTAACTCTCTCGAACTCCACTCGCAGCCTCCTCGGGCCCGAGTTCTGGCGCGAGGCATCACCGGTAAAGGAAAGGAATACGTTAGAGGGTCCAACTTATAACACTCTAAAGCACGATCTCGAGTGAGAAGAATGGAAACCAATCCTAAATATCCTATAGCCTCACGATTATTGGTGTGGTGCACAACACACCTACACCGATAATCAAGACTTACTAGATACGGAGACACTTTCCGAGGATTAATCGCTCGATACCACTTTTGTCACGACGTTCGTGATCGTGCCTTACCCGCACCCAAGTAGTCATACATCGAGAAATCGGAATATAAAACAACCAAGATATGAAACGAGATAAATAAGACACGCTGGGAAAAAGTTGTCTTCGGCATATATGTATATAAATACCCCAAAATGAACGATATCCCAACCTTACAACAGTCTCTCTAAGAGTTTAAAACAACAATGGCGGGGCCCGCCATACCGAATGCAAATATCTACAACGACAGGACCATACCAAATGCTAAGCCTCCGAGAAACGAGCTTTTCCAACGGATCCTAAGAACGGATCAACAGTATGTGAAAGCAAAGTACTTTAAATGAAATCAAAGTATTTAAAACATTTGCAAATACAATTAGTTCAATTTGCACATAGTGCCACATCACAAACAAGAGCAATAACAGGTAAACTGTAACTGGTCTTTCCTAGGCCGCGATTGATCGGGCAAGGCCAATCGCCCATAGTATCATTATGCATGCCTAGCCTCGACTCGCGCATAGACCCGCAGGTATTCTCGCATCGGGGCAGCCAACCCGACTTCCGCACTCGCATAGCCTCAAAAGACCGCGTAGTCACGGCATCCCCGCGTCGAGCTAATACACCGGAATGATCAATCGAGCATACCGCCGCCCGCATAGTCATACAGACCGCATAAAGCCGTGGCAAGCCCTCGGTATAATAAGTCAAGGGGGGGTATGTGATATAATAACAGTACAACAGTCTTAACGTTTAACAACGTAAGCACAACAAGAATAACATCACAAGACACTAACACACGTAGTATCATAACATGAGTACTTATCAAAACAGCAGGAAAGTATCACAAGGCTATTACCAGCAAAACATAGACAAACTAACCACACAAGGTACATTAATGATTATGATAACAAAACCAAGTTCTATCTTCAAAGTACTACGTACATTAATTCTTTAAGAGGTCCATTTCTTTTATAAAGGTCACCCGATACCCGTAGTAATAGAGTGACTAATATTTTTAAGTAAACCAGAATACTTTCCTTTTTATAAATCAAGTAACAACATTCTTTTCTAAACGTTCAGGTTTGCCTAATTTTAGATGCTCAAGTTTCTCATTTTCGAAAGGTTCCGTAGTTCATAGTTTAATCACTTAATGATGTAATTCTTCTTTAAAAAGATTTGAGAAACATATCCTTATATGTGAGTAGGTTATTCTTATTTATAACAATCTGATTAAAGCAACCATGATCTAGGAAATATCATTTTGTCTTATCTTAGCTCCTATGCAGATGGAGGTTTCTACTGGTTAATAATATCTTATTAGTCAATACATTTCCCTTTATTAACGCTGCTGTGGTTTGTCGATACTCATTCCGATTTCTGAAATCAGTAAAACATTATTCCTTTTAAAAACCAAGTACTCATTACTCACGAATGAGGTTTCACACAAAATTCATATTAATTTAATTAAGTCAAGTCTCTTATCTTTTAAGATCAAGTCTCCTAACTTCTAAAATCAATAAATCATTCGCTTTATCTCTCTGCCGTTATACCTAACTTCCCATAAAGCTAGTATAACTCTTAAGCTTTTAAAACCAAGCGTTACTCTTCTTTCAAAACCAGTTCTTAATTCTTTTGAAATACTTCAAGGTTCTTATTATTTAGGCTTAAGTCAAAAGACATTGCCAGATAACTACGTTCGATTAACACACATACGCTCACCGTACTATATATATACTTTTAAAATACTTCAAGATTCTTATTATTGGGCTTAAGTCAAAAGACATTGCCACACGACGCTCACCGTACTATATATATATTCATGCTCAAGAGTATAGGAGAATCACATACCTTCTCGGAAATCCACCGCCAAGTCGAATATGTCAGAATCGACCTATAAACACGCCTATCAACGATCAGTATAAAGCTCTAGCGAGGGTTCTCTATTCTATGGAAATTTGGGCAAGACTTCCTACCCAGAAACTATACACATCAGAAAGTGAGTACATTCAATTATTCTTCTTTTATACCCTTCTACTGTGATAACGATTAATTCTATTCAGAATATCCTTCTAAGTATTTAATACTTATTCCTATACTTCTACAAGATGTAAATTCTAATTACAAAGGAGGATAAGGTTATTTACCTCGATAAGCCCAATATTATCCAAGTATAAACGTCGATCCCGAGCGAGGTTTAGCTCCTAAATGCACGCCAGATAGCCCCAAGAACCCTTAAGTTCTACACCACTTCTACTTAAATAATATAAGGGATTTGGGCTGGTATTTTGGGCATTATAACAATACTGGAAGACAACATTTCTACCAAGGAGGGGGTAGTGTTTCGCTAGGGCTTCCTTTATGGGGCTCTCGGCGAGCCACTAAGGCTAGAGGGGGGGAGGTGTTGGACGAAACTATAACAAGAGAGGGGAAGGAATTTCAAGACTTGGAAAGTGAGTTGTGGATGAAGAACTCTTCATCTAAAGGGGGGTATTTATAGGTCAAGCATTGGCCAACCAATGGCCAAGATGATGCCAAGTGCAAGACAAGTGTAGGGTGAGGATTTAGGCAAGTGTCCACTCTATCTACTACATCAAAAATATCCTACCAACTCCTTGACAAAAAGCCAACCCAATCGACCACCCTTTACCGCCCAACGTCCCCAATGAGAGGGTGACAAGTGTCGCCCTCTCGTTGGTCCAAAATGTTTCGTCTCTCGGAAAAATCCAAAATTAGAAATGACATAGCCGTAATTTATCCTACGCGAGTCAGTAAAACGTTTAAAACGACTCTAATCGGGTGTTGTGCACAAAGTGAAATTCGGCCCTTACATACTTTAAGCTTCAACTTTTCTACGTACGTCCCTACGTACATACTCTGGAAATACGGGGTATAACAAAAGTATAAAGTTATAAACTATAAAATAAAAAGTTAACTTTAAAGTTTCAATTTTAATATATACAATTAAATTATATATTATATTATTATATTACATATTTAAATTGAATTTAGTTTATATTATAGAAAATAAATACTAGAAAAAAAAAAAATAGAAACCGACGGTAGGACCGGTTCGACTTAACCGCACGGCCGACTGAATCGTGCGAACCGACCGATAACGATCCGAACCGTTAAAACCTCGAATCGAGTCACCGTTAGACACCTATACATCTACCCCGTATTCGACCCGTAAAATTTCTTTGTATGTGTAATAAATGCCTAAAAATTTCTTGATATGCTAAATAAATCTCTTTATCTATCGAAAACTGATAAATGCTTAAGAATGGAGAGATTTGAAGCACCATCTGGGATGATTTTGGACTTGAAAGATATCCTTCACGAAAAATATGAGTAATTGATATAATACAATAATTAAACTGTTAAGGACGCGCTATATGTCGATTTGGTGATTTCTTTGCAAGAGGGATGTTTTTTTTAGCTACAATTGGTAATTTTTAGCTACAATACAATAATACAATAATTGAATTTTTAATGATTTCTTTCCATCTGGGATGATTTTTTAGCTACAATTAGTGATTTTTTTTTGTTAGCAGCAAAATTCAGAATAAACTATAGTTAAATGAATTTCAGAGACCAAAAGCTGTTGGAATTTATTTAAATTTGATTCAAAATTTAAAAGCACCATTTGGAAAGACAAAATATATTATGAAAAGGAACAACCCATTCTTTAAAGGATACACCTATTCTTGTGAAAAGATGTTATCCAATCTTAAAGGGTACATTCATTCATGAAAATGTGCATTTCACTTGCCATAAATATCTCTGTCTTATCTTAAAGGGTACACCTATTCCTGAGTGATTCATTGTGTCTTGAGAGTAGAACGTCACTTTGCTATTTGCACCAGGATAACGACGAAAATCTACTTTGAAGACAGCGCCATCCATAGCGTGCCTTGAACCGAGTTTTCTAATTTTAACTCTGTCTTATCTTTATTTTTATTATACTATATTTTTATTTGTCTCTTATTTATTCTTCTTAATGTGATCATCTCTAATATATTTCCAAGAAAAGCAATTGCAACTAATAAGTGTTGGAAATATTTATTAAACGTGAAATAAAGTTAATCCTATTAATTATGACTCAAAAAATTGGAGTCCCGCACGTAGGAAACCTTGTTTCCACACACGTGCACACGTAGTGCCAAAGATCGTAATTTTCTTAATGGAAGAGATATTGGTACGTATACGAATTGTTTTGAGACGTAAGATAATAGACGGTTATTGGTCAAATGACGTAGGTTTCACGTTGGTAAATGAAGGAAGAGGTGTACAATGTGTTAAAAGATGAAACGAGTCATGAATCGCCGCCGAAGGACCGTGGTTTTGAGGCCGCGCGCTTCATGCAGGACATCGGCGCCAAGTCCCTGAAGTTTCGGCGACGCGACGCCACTCTGCCGCGCACGCTGCGCGCTCGGTTCGAGCAGCGGTGCCTCCATGCGCAGGCCACGGCGCGTGACTTTCCAGTCCGTTGGAGAAGAATAAAAACTGACGTTTGAGCTGACTTTGGAGGATTAACTCTTCATTATTTTGCTCTTGAATTCAGCCATTACTTGGCTGAATTGTAACTCCATACTAATGACCATTACTTGGTCATTCAAAGTCATAAATTGGCTAGTTGGAGAGTTTTCTGCTCAACACTATAAAATGAGGCCTTTGGCTCATTTGCAAAATACACTAGACACATACAAAAAACAATTCTCTGAAATTGTCTTCCTCTTTAGCAATTACAAACACTCAAAGATCTTTCTTTCAAAGTAAACACTTGAGTTTCCTTTGCTCATTTGTTTGATGTTTTATCTTGGGAGATAAGTTTCCATTACAACCGTTGAAAGGATATACGGAGCAATATTATCTTAAGGATATATTGTTCATCCAATCAACTCAGCAAAATCTTTTTTTTCTTTGTTTAATTTCCAGATTTCTTGTTACTTGTTGTTGTTGTTACAATTCTCATTTCCTTGTAATTTTATACACTTGATCCAACAAAATTAAGATAATATACACTACTTTCAACAAAAACATGACTGCACAAGATCAATCCTGCTGCCTTCACCACCACTCCTCAAGGAATCCCATTGCCTTCAACTCCACTGCTTTTTGGCACAACTAGTGTCAACCCCACTGTTGCTCAAGGCGTTCCAAACGCCTTCCAAACTGCTCAAGGAAGCGCCACTGCTTCAACACCCGTCGGATTCCACCATAAACATCCTGAAAAGTTCATGGGTGTGCATTATAAAAGATGGCAGAAAAAGATGTTCTTCTTATTGGCGGTTATGGGAATGTCACGTTTTCTAACCGAAGATCCTCCACAAGTTGGGAAAGACACGGACCCTCAGCCAAATGAAATGGCGGGAGGGGGCCAAAGTATCCATGTCGTTACGACATGAAGATGGTTCGAGATGCATGGAATCATATTTCATGTGCAGGAACTATATTCTGAATAGTTTGTCTGATCCTTTGTACACGGTATATTGCACCGTTGGGACAACCAAGGAATTGTGGGACAAATTTCAAAAGAAATACAATACCCAAGATGCGAGTGCTAAAAAGTTCGTCATTGGGAAATTTCTGAAATTTCAAATAGTGGACAATAAAAGTGTGTCATCCCAAGTCCAGGAATTTCAAATGATTATACATCACATAGACTTGGAAGGATTGAAACCAACGAGCAATTCTTGGTTGGGGCATTGATTGAGAAGTTGTCTCCTTCGTGGATTGAGTTTATGAATTACTTGAAACTCAAGACGAAGGAGATGACATTAGATGAGTTTATTATCAAACTCCAAATTCAGAAGGATAATAAGAAGGCCATGCCAAAGGGGAAACAACCCGTTGAGGCTAAGCGAACCTGGCAGAAGTCAAAGGAAACCCGAGCAAGAAGCGAAAGTTCCAAAAAGATGGTAATTCCCAAACAACTGAAAAATTTAAGGGTACTTGTCATCACTGTGGTAAAGTTGGTCACATGGTCAAAGACTGCCGCAAGCTCAAATATGAGAACAACGAGAAGGCCAAAGGCAAAGCAAAGACTAACATCGTCGAAGACACGCTTCTAGACGATATGATTGAAGAATTCTCAGCGGTGGTGCTAGAAGCTAACCTCGTTGAGAATCCGGTGCAATGGTGGTTGGATACGGGTGCTACCCGTCACATCTGTTCTAATAAAGACACCTTCTCCACGTATACACCAGTCATAGACAAGAAGTTGTTCATAGAAAACAATTCTTCTTCAGAGGTGCTGGGGGTAGGAAATGTGATCCTAAAGATGACGTCCGGAAAGGATCTAACTCTAAAAGAAGTGATGCACGTTCTAGAAATTCGTAGAAATCTGATTTCTGGACCTTTGTTGGTTAATGCTTGTTTTAGGCTAATGTTAGAAGCTAACAAATTTGTAATCACTAAAAATGGAACTTTTGTAGGAAGAGGCTTCGTCTGTGAAGGCCTCTTTAAGTTTAATGTTGCACCTGTAATGCCTTCTATTTCAATTATCAATAAAATTGAGTCTTCCACTTACTTGATTGAGTGACCAAATTTATGGCATCATAGATTAGGACATGTTAACTATCAATCTATCCAAAGATTGGTAAAGATGGAATTATTGCCGTCTATTGACATAAACCCTCAACGTAAGTGTGAGGTGTGCATAGAGGCAAAACTTTCCAAAGTCCCTTTAGATCAATCAAAAGGGAAATCGCTCCTCTAGAACTTATACATACTGATATATGTGATTTGAAGTTCGCTCAAACTAGAGGGGTAACAAGTACTTTGTGACTTTCATAGATGATAACACAAGGTTTTGTTACCTTTACTTACTAAAAAGTAAAGATGAAGCTTTTGAAGCATTCAAACGCTACAAAGCAGAAGTTGAAAACCAACTAAGTGGACAGATTAAAACTATCTGTAGCGATAGAGGGGGAGAATATGTAGCACCTTTTAAAGAACTTTGTATCCAATCGGGTGTAGTTCATCAAACAATGACTCCATACTCACCTCAATCAAACGGTGTTGCTGAACGCAAAAATCGAACACTAAAGGAAATGATGAATGCTCTACTCATCAATTCGTGCCTCCCTCAAACCCTGTGGGGAGAAGCTGTCCTTACCGCAAATAAGATACTTAATAGAGCTCCACACAAGGGTAAAGACAAGACTCTATATGAACTATGGAAAGAAAAGAAACCTACCTATCAATATTTGAAGGTATGGGGTTGTCTGTCCAAGGTAAAAGTACTATGCCAAAGCAGGTCAAGATTGGACCTAAGACTATAGATTGCATATTCATCGGATATGTCAATAACAGTAGTGTTTATCGCTTCATAGTGCATAAGTCGGATGTGCCAGATATTCATGAAGGTACAATCATGGAATCAAGGAATGCAAGTTTCTTTGAAGATACATTTCCTTACAAGGAAAACAACATAACCTCTCTCAAACGAAGTTATGATCAAATCTCTGAGGATCAAGGGGTTAATGACTACCCAGGTCCAAACAGTTCAGATCTAGTGAATTTTGGCTATTGATTCGGAATTCAATATTCCAGATTCTCAGAACTTGGAAAATTCAGAGATGGAACCAAGGCTAAGCAAAAGGATTCGGAAGGATAAGTCCTTCGGTCCAGACTTTGAAGTTTATCTAGTTCAATACGAACCACAGACAATCGCCGAGGCATTGTCAACTCCAGAAGCACCTCTCTGGGAGGAAGCCTTAGAAAGCGAGATAGAATCCATCCTGCACAACCATACCTGAGAGTTGGCTGATCTTCCTCTAGGACACAAACCTTTGGGTTGTAAGTGGGTCCTCAAACGAAAGTTAAAGGCAGATGGTTCTATCGACAAATACAAGGCTAGGTTGGTAGTCAATGGCTATCACCAAAAAGAGGGCCTTGATTACTTTGACACCTACTCATCGGTATCTAGAATGACATCTATACGTATGTTCATAGCCATCACCGCTTTGTGGGATCTTGAAATACATCAAATGGATGTTAAGACAACCTTCCTAAATGGTGATTTGGAAGAAGAAATATATATGGACCAATATTAGGCGTATTTTGTATACACATTTTGAGTCATTTTTAGTTAGTATTTTACTCATTTCGTTTGTGTTTAGTATAGTATTATGGTTGTTTTTCTTTCTTTTGAGTCACAACGGTCCAAAATGGAGAAATAGCAAAAAGAAGATGAGATGAGCTTAATTGAGGTGTAAATTGCACAAGAAAAGGCCAAGAAATGAAGCCTAAGAAGTCCCGAGAAGTATAGAAGAAATCAAACGAAGTCCGGACGAGAAAAGGACAAGGTTTAAGAAAATATTTGTTGCAGTACTTTCGGCACCGCGGTGCCAAAAGATCCGCGAGTTCAGGTTGGCTACATAGACTTCCGCATCATGCCATTCTCGCAGACCGCAGTGCCGACGCGGAATTTTTTGCAGATCCGAGCCGAAATTGGACAGGGGTATAAGGGTCCAAAGCAATATAGTTTATAAGTATAAAACCCTATACCCTAGGTCATATTATGGAGTCTAGCTTGGAATCCTTGTACATATTCCACAACACAACTCTTGGAGGCATCAAGATTGGAGACCTAGTTCAAGTTATTTTCTTTTCTCTTTTCTTTGTTTTATTTCAGTTTATGTATGGATATTGTGTTAGTTCTTAGCGTGACTATGACTAGGAGCTAAACACTCTATTAGAGCTTTCCTTATGAATCACTTGAAACTTTTATTCATAAATTAATGCAGTAGTTTGATTTCTTCTTCACTTGATTAAGATTTAGTCAATATTTGGTATGAATATTTGATAATTAATTGATCACTAATTATCATAACCTATATGATTTTGAATCAAAAGCCAAAAGGAGAGATTTGAATATGCTGTAATTGACTAGACATAGGTTAAAATCGCGGATGAAAGTACCCCGATACTTGTGTAGCATTATAGGTTATTGTTCTTAATCCTCCTATGTGGTAAATTCTATCATAGAAATATAGAAGGGTCCTGCACTGGGGTTGAGTGATTATATGTCTTAACCGAATATAATAACAACTTAGTTAACCGCTATCTTAACGAAGAAAAAGAATCATTCTAGTCGCATTAAGGATTGAATAAAGTGAATAGTCGAGGATTTTGAAAGCCCTAATTCCTTCATAACTGATTTAAACCAAAGTATTATCATAGTTAGTTTATTTTCTGCAATTACTTAGCCTTAGTTATTAGATAAAAATACAAATCAGTTAACGTTCACCAAATAGAAACCATAGCTTAGATAATCAGTACTTGATAACCAGTCTCTGAGGTCGATACTCGGTCTTACCAGACTATATTACTTGTGAACGATGTGTGCCCTTGCGTGAACAGTCTAAATATCGCTAACAACCAACCCAAAGGGTATGTGGTTCCAGGACAAGAGAAAAAAGTGTGTCGGCTTGTTAAATCGTTGTACGGGCTGAAATAGGCCCCTAAATAATGACATGAAAAATTTGATAATACTCTACTATCAAAAGGGTTTACCATTAATAAATGTGACAAATGTGTTTACATGAAAGGATATGCCGACTCGTTCGTTATGATATGCCTTTATGTAGATGACTTGATGATCACTGCTAGCAGTCCTAGTATAATTCTAGAGACTAAGAACATGTTAAAATAATGTTTCGACATGAAAGATATGGGGGTCGCAGATGTCATCTTAGAGATCAAGATCTCTACGACATCTAATGGACTGGTCTTGTCTCAATCTCATTACATCGAAGATGTGCTAAAGAAATTTGACATGTTTGACAGTTCACCAGTAAGGACACCATTGGATATAAGTCAAAAGATTGATAAATATCTTGGTGTACCCGTACGCCAGGAGCGGTATGCGCAGGTGATTGGTAGTCTGATGTATATCACAAACAGCACTCGACCTGATATCGCTTATGCAGTCAATAAATTGGCTAGGTTCACCCGTAATCCAAGTGAGGATCACTAGAAAGTGTTGAATAGGGTACTACGGTTCCTGAAGTTCACACTAAAGTTTGGGTTACACTATTCGAGGTATCCAGCAGTACTAGAGGGGTAAAGTGACACAAACTGAATATATGATAGTGACGACATCAAGTCCACCAGCGGATATATTTTTACAATCGGTGGTGGATCTGTGTCTTGGAAATCCTCTCGACAAATACTTATTGCCCGATCCAATATGGAGTCGGAATTCATCGCTTTAGTCAAAACATGAGAAGAAGCTGAGTGACTTCATGGTTTTCTAGAGGATGTCCAATGTTGGGATAAACCCGTGACTTCTGTAATGATCCACTGCGATAGTCAGTCTGCTCTAGGAAGGGCACAAAATTCTATGTACAACGGCAAGTCTCGCCATATTCGACGGAGACATGAGTCTGTTAGGCAGTTGATCACCTCGGGTGTTATTTCTATTGATTACGTAAAATCAAAGGAGAATATTGCAGATCCCTTGACGAAGGGAATGACCAGAGATCAGATGTTCTGCCTATCTAGGGGAATGGGCTTAAAACCCAAACAATAAGAACCGATACAGTGGACACCCAACCTTACAGACTGGAGATCCGAGGAATAAGGTTCAATGGGAAAATTAAATTGTAAAGGTTCCGTGAGCGCTTCGGTGGAAGCAAGAGCACTTTGGATAATGTTGTTACACCCCGTATTTACAGGACATGTTTTAAGAACGTACGTAAGAACTCATAAGTGTCAAGATTTGAGACTTGTAAAAATTTATCGGAATTATGGAATTGTCGGAAAACGAATTATTGTGACGAATGGGAGGGCGACACGTGTCACCCCCCCCCTTAGAATTGCCTTGGACGATTTTAGGCATGGCCAAGATGGTCATTGACCATAGTCTTAGATGACAAGTCTTGCATTGTAGATAGCTTGACAAAATTGACTAAGTCAAAGGTCCCACAAGTCTTGATATTTAATTAGAGCTTATCCTAGCCACCCAAATGTTTGCATCTTGACCCTCCTTTGTGCTTTATAACACTACTAGTAGCAAGACTAAGTTCCATACTTAGAAATATTTCAAGAAAATCAAGAACACATAGTGGTAGCTCTCGGGTTCTCTCATTTTCAAAAGGAAAAAATTTTGTTTGTTGTCCAATAATCTTTCCACTTTAAACCAAGGTTCTTGAGTGTATAGTAAGCATATCTCAATAGAAAAATCTCGGAAAAAGATAGTTTTTGGGTTAGTCGCAAAGTGAAAACCTAGTGGCTTTCTAGGTTTTGGATTGAAAGTTTGAAGGAAAGTTGTTGGTGTGGTTCTAAGGGTCTCAAGTAGCGGATTGAAGTGTCTTGGAGAGTCTCTAAGTTGCTAAGGAGCGACTTCGGATTTGGAGTTGGATTGAGATTCGTTGAGGTATAATCTTGTCTCTTATTAGTGTTACAAGATTATATATATATTGTTGTTGTTAGCTTTACATGTTGCTAGCATGAAGTTGATATGTTGGAGTTTATAAGTATTATGGATTTCTTGTAGCCTTAAATCCAAATGTAATGTAAGCCGTGTGAAGTTGGATTACAATTTGGTCGTTACTAGAATCGCCGCATGTTGCCTACTTGAAGATTATAGTAGTTATAATCAAATGCGACTTGATATCATGTTATACTAACAACTTGGATTGAAATGGAAATTGGATAAGAATTGGTGTTATGGTACTCATAGTGGCTGATTTGGACATATAGTTGTATTAATTTTGATATCGCCATGGGCGGAATTTTACACGTCTAATAGGCGTGTAATCCCCTATTGTTGATTGCATTGTTTGGGCCTTAAATGTGGCGTGTTTGGTTATTGTATTCGGCCTTGAAAAAGGTGGCAAAGTAAGTAGAAACAAAGGAAGTGCTGTCCGATTTTCCGTAGAATTTAGTGACTTAGCACTTAAGAATATTGTACGTTTGAAGTAAGAGGTTAATGGACGTATTATGGCCATTATAGGTTGAAGTACTAAGTATAGCGTATTCTACTTGAAGGATGGAATAGCTCAAGGTTGAAGTACTTTGGAGCATTTTGCTACTTGTCGACAATCGTCGCGAGGTATGTGAACCTCTTCCTTCCTTTGGCATGATTCTATGTATGGAATATACCTGTGGTATCATTTCATGTTTCCTTCTACTCTTAGAAGTTAAGAGGTAGTTGTGTGATTTACTCTATATAGAACTTTTCCTATCTTTTGAGCATGACTAGTTGCACGTATGTAGTACGGTAGACGTACAACACCTTGATATCCTTTACTAGTTTTATGAATAGCCAAGTCGGGTGAGTTAGGAGATTTACTCACTTCTTTGAAAGAATAAAGGATGTCTTAAGTTTTATTAAGTTAAGGGACTTGAAGATTTTTAAAGTATGTGATACTTGTTCCGTTTTAAACGTATAAGTCCCTTGGATAGGAAATGGTATTTGGCTAAGGCATAAAGTGAATATAACGACTTTATGGGGAGTTGGTTATAATTGCTTTATGGAAAGATAAATGACTTGATTTTTAGTAAAAAGGCAACTTGATTTTAAGGCATCAATTGCCTAAGGTTTATTAATAAAAGGAGTCACTTGAGTTCTAAAGGTTAAGAGACTAACTGTATTTTTTTGAAAGTTAAGAGAATTGATTTGAAAGTATATAATACTTGGTTTCAAAAAGTAAAAGTCTCTTGGTTATAAAAAGAATGAATTAGTTTAAGGCATAAAGTTAGTATAACGACTTTATGGGAAGTTGGTTATAATAATTTTATGTGAGGTTAAGAGAATGGTTTTCTTCAGTAACATTAACAAGAAATGATTTGAAATAAAGAAGGGCAAATTGGTTTAAAGGTACCAATTGCTTAAGGCTTTTAAGAAAGAAGTCACTTGATTTAGAAGCCGGTAATTGTATTTCTAAAAAAAAAGGTATTGTGACTTGTCCTGAAAGGTAGAGATGACTTGATACTACGGTTGTTAGTATCTGGGAAGTTTTATTTGAAAAAGAGTCTTTCCGAAGGAGTAGAGGTGCGTAGTACGTTGGGTTAAATTCCCGGGTTCTATATGACATTATCGACCCAGAGATGGGCCGGGCAGTATACCTTTATGGGCAGACTATATGACATTATCGTCCCAGAAATGGGCCGGGCAGTATACCTTTATGGGCAGACTATATGACATTATCGACCCAGAGATGGGCCGGGCAGTATACCTTTATGGGCAGACTATATGACATTATCGACCCAGAGATGGGCCGGGCAGTATACCTTTATGGGCAGACTATATGACATTATCGACCCAGAAATGGTGGCAAGATACCTTTATGGGCGCACTATATGACATTATCGACCAGAGACGGGCGGCAGATACCTTTATGGGCGACTATATGACATTATCGACCCGAGAGATGGTCGGCGGTATACCTTACGCGACTATATGACATTATCGACCAGAATGGGCCGGCGATACCTTTACGCGCACTATGTGACCTTGATCGCGTCCCAGATTGGGCCGGGTAGTATAGGCGCCCCTCCTTAAAGGGCCGGTTTATACTTATGAAAGATAGGTAAGATATACGGTAATGAACTTAATGATTCTTCCTAATCATGTACATAGGAATGTGACTATAACTTTTACTGAAAATGGGAAAAGATAATAAGGTACGATTAAGTTCACAAGAGGGTAATGACATGGTAGGCTCATGTATTTACTTCTTTTACACTTACCCCTGTCATGCTATTATACAGATATGTTTTAATTGTTGTACCTTATTTCCGTTCCATATTCGGTACCTGTTGTACTGACCCCCTTCGGGGGGCTGCGTTCATGCCCGCAGGAATTAGGTGCACAGGTTGGTGATCCTTGCTCTTAGGATCTCGGTTCGGTTTTTGGGAAAAAGCTCCATTTGCTCCGGAGGCTTATCTATTGGTACGGTTTCCCCTGAGGTAGTAGATTCATGTATATTCAGGGGTATGGCGGCCCCGCCCCGCCACGCTGTTATGTTAAAACTCTTAGAGGTCTGTAGTCACATATTGTGGGTCAGTTTGTAAAGAAATGAGGCAACTGCTTCGGTTGTATATATTTATGTCCAGGAAGGTAGCCCTATCGGCTAACCTGTTGTTTTACTTCTGTTGTTTTATTTTATAAGTTTCATGTATGTTCCGTTGATTATCTCTGATGTATACCTGTAAGGGTGCCCAGGTAGGGCACCAGTCGCGGTCCCGGGGTCGGGTCGTGACAAAAGTGGTATCAGAGCAGTTAGTCCTCGGAAAGTGTCTACAGACCGTGTCTAGTAGAGTCTTGATTATCGGTGTGTTGTGCACCACATCTATAATCAGGAGGCTACAAGACACTTAGGATTGGTTTCCATTCTTCTCTCTCTAAGATCGTGCAGTAGAGCTGTCTTATTAGGTTGAATCCTCTCTGACCTATTCTTATGAAACAACTATGCCTCCTCGGAAGACGACCAGGGCCTAGAAGGGCAAGGCGGCGAGAGGCGCTAGAGGTGCGCAGAGGTTACGAGGACTCGAGCACAGACTATGCCCGAGGTAGTAGGCGGGCAGCGAGTTTAGCCACGCCAAGCAGATTAGAGAGCCGAGCGCGGAGCTCCAGAGGTTCCTGCACCGGCCTCGATTCGCGGCCTGGGCAGTACAGAGATTATGGAGAACAGATCAGACTATTGACTGACATAGTGGTATGGCAGCGCCGACAGGAGCAGGTAGCTAACCCTAGAGCCGACAGTTTGCGGATCCGGGATTTTCTGGGTTGTCATCCGCCCGAGTTTTATGGTTCGAGGTCTGAGGAGGATCCGCAGGAGTTCATTCGGCAGCTACAACGGACTATGGAGGTTCTTAAGGCTTCAGAGACAGAGTCTGTTATGCTAGCCTCTTCACTTCTGCGATATTGCGTTGAACTGGTTTGAGTCATGGGTGCTGACGAGAGGTGAGGATGCTCTTCCAGCTGTTTGGGAGGAGTTCACAGAGGCCTTTATGGACCACTTTTTGCCTCCTGAGATGAGGAGGGCCCGTGTAGATAGATTTTTGACCTTGAGGCAGAATGAGAGGACTATCAGGGAGTATAGCCTGAAGTTTGACTCCTTGGCCAGGCATGCGCACACCATTGTAGCTAACATGGCGGATAGAGTTCATCTCAGATTGACTCAGGCCAGCCCAAGAGGGCTAGGACAACAGGGTCTCAGGGCAGTTTTCGAGGCGGACAGCCTCAGCAGCAGACTAGGTCTACATTGCAGCCAGCACCGAGTGCTCCTCCACAGTTTTCCGGCGGAGGGTTTTACAACCCCGGGAATGCAGGGGCCGGTCAGGTCTCTAGAGCTTCAGATCCTCAGGAAGATGGGGGCTCCAGTCAGTCGAGGCCACCTGTGCCTCAATGCGCCCAGTGTGGTAGGTTACATTCTGGGGTATGTCGCAGACGTGGTGCTTGTTTTTCTTGTGGTCGTCAGGCCATATGTTAAGAGAGTGTCCTTATAGAGGTCTGGTGGGACAACACCGTCTTCATCGATCAGTGCGAGTTCTTCGCCTTCAACATGGCAGGGAGGTTCATACACCGACAGGCCGTGGCAGAGGTCGTGGTGGGAGTTCCCAGTTTTAGCGGTCCTTTGAACCGCCTATACGATTTCAGGTATGTCTTTGGCCCCTTTAGAAACTTGTATGCATGGTAAAGTTGTGGTATGTTTAAGTTTTATGAACAGATTATATTGAGACTATGTATATGTTAGAAGGAGTTGGAAGTACGAAAAGATAATCTCTTTTGGACTTATGATGGACAGATATGCGTGTGCGAGGTATTAGGGCCATGTGTGGCATTGTTGGTATGTCGGGGTTGTGAAAGGGAACTATGTCGCTAATTATAAGTATGACTCCGAAAGAACATTCAGGGACGAATGTTTCTAAGGGGGGAAGAATGTTACACCCCGTATTTACTGATACGTTTTAAGAACGTACGTAAGAACTCATAAGTGTCAAGATTTGAGACTTGTAAAAATTTATCGGAATTATGGAATTGTCGGAAAACGAATTATTGTGACGAATGGGAGGGCGACACGTGTCACCCCCCCCCCTTAGAATTGCCTTGGACGATTTTAGGCATGGCCAAGATGGTCATTGACCATAGTCTTAGATGACAAGTCTTGCATTGTAGATAGCTTGACAAAATTGACTAAGTCAAAGGTCCCACAAGTCTTGATATTTAATTAGAGCTTATCCTAGCCACCCAAATGTTTGCATCTTGACCCTCCTTTGTGCTTTATAACACTACTAGTAGCAAGACTAAGTTCCATACTTACAAATATTTCAAGAAAATCAAGAACACATAGTGGTAGCTCTCGGGTTCTCTCATTTTCAAAAGGAAAATTTTTTGTTTGTTGTCCAATAATCTTTCCACTTTAAACCAAGGTTCTTGAGTGTATAGTAAGCATATCTCAATAGAAAAATCTCGGAAAAAGATAGTTTTTGGGTTAGTCGCAAAGTGAAAACCTAGTGGCTTTCTAGGTTTTGGATTGAAAGTTTGAAGGAAAGCTGTTGGTGTGGTTCTAAGGGTCTCAAGTAGCGGATTGAAGTGTCTTGGAGAGTCTCTAAGTTGCTAAGGAGCGACTTCGGATTTGGAGTTGGATTGAGATTCGTTGAGGTATAATCTTGTCTCTTATTAGTGTTACAAGATTATATATATTGTTGTTGTTAGCTTTACATGTTGCTAGCATGAAGTTGATATGTTGGAGTTTATAAGTATTATGGATTTCTTGTAGCCTTAAATCCGAAATGTAATGTAAGTCATGTGAAGTTGGATTACAATTTGGTCGTTTACTAGAATCGTCACATGTTGCCTACTTGAAGATTATAGTAGTTATAATCAAATGCGACTTGATATCATGTTATACTAACAACTTGGATTGAAATGGAAATTGGATAAGAATTGGTGTTATGGTACTCATAGTGGCCGATTTGGACATATAGTTGTATTAATTTTGATATCGCCATGGGCGGAATTTTACACGTCTAATAGGCGTGTAATCCCTATTGTTGATTGCATTGTTTGGGCCTTAAATGTGGCGTGTTTGGTTATTGTATTCGCCTTGAAAAGGTGGCAAAGTAAGTAGAAACAAAGGAAGTCTTTGTCCGATTTTCCGTAGAATTTAGTGACTTAGCACTTAAGAATATTGTACGTTTGAAGTAAGAGGTTAATGGACGTATTATGGCCATTATAGGTTGAAGTACTAAGTATAGCGTATTCTACTTGAAGGATGGAATAACTCAAGGTTGAAGTACTTTGGAGCATTTTGCTACTTGTCGACAATCGTCGCGAGGTATGTGAACCTCTTCCTTCCTTTGGCATGATTCTATGTATGGAATATACCTGTGGTATCATTTCATGTTTCCTTCTACTCTTAGAAGTTAAGAGGTAGTTGTGTGATTTACTCTATATAGAACTTTTCCTATCTTTTGAGCATGACTAGTTGCACGTATGTAGTACGGTGAGCGTCTGACAACACCTGATATCCTTTACTAGTTTTATGAATAGCCAAGTCGGGTGAGTTAGGAGATTTACTCACTTCTTTGAAAGAATAAAGGATGTCTTAAGTTTTATTAAGTTAAGGGACTTGAAGATTTTTAAAGTATGTGATACTTGTTCCGTTTTAAACGTATAAGTCCCTTGGATAGGAAATGGTATTTGGCTAAGGCATAAAGTGAATATAACGACTTTATGGGGAGTTGGTTATAATTGCTTTATGGAAAGATAAATGACTTGATTTTTAGTAAAAAGGCAACTTGATTTTAAGGCATCAATTGCCTAAGGTTTATTAATAAAAGGAGTCACTTGAGTTCTAAAGGTTAAGAGACTAACTGTATTTTTTTGAAAGTTAAGAGAATTGATTTGAAAGTATATAATACTTGGTTTCAAAAAGTAAAAGTCTCTTGGTTATAAAAAGAATGAATTAGTTTAAGGCATAAAGTTAGTATAACGACTTTATGGGAAGTTGGTTATAATAACTTTATGTGAGGTTAAGAGAATGGTTTTCTTCAGTAACATTAACAAGAAATGATTTGAAATAAAGAAGGGCAAATTGGTTTAAAGGTACCAATTGCTTAAGGCTTTTAAGAAAGAAGTCACTTGATTTAGAAGCCGGTAATTGTATTTCTAAAAAAAAAGGTATTGTGACTTGTCCTGAAAGGTAGAGATGACTTGATACTACGGTTGTTAGTATCTGGGAAGTTTTATTTGAAAAAGAGTCTTTCCGAAGGAGTAGAGGTGCGTAGTACGTTGGGTTAAATTCCCGGGTTCTATATGACATTATCGATCCAGATGGGCGCAAGATACCTTTATGGGCGACTATATGACATTATCGTCCCGAAATGGGCGGCAAGATACCTTTATGGGCGACTATATGACATTATCGACCCGAAGATGGGCGGGCAAGATACCTTTATGGGCGACTATATGACATTATCGACCCGAGATGGGCGGCGGATACCTTTATGGGCGGAACTATATGACATTATCGACCGAGATGGGCGGGCGATACCTTTACGGGCGACTATATGACATTATCGACCGAGATGGGCCGCAAGATACCTTTATGGGCGACTATATGACATTATCGACCCGAGATGGGCGGGCGAGATACCTGCACGCGACTATATGACATTATCGACCGAGAATGGGCCGGCGATACCTACGCGCACTATGTGACCTTGATCGCGTCCCAGTTGGCGGGTAGTAGATAGCGCCTCCCAAAGCGGCCGGTTTATACTTATGAAAGATAGGTAAGATATACGGTAATGAACTTAATGATTCTTCCTAATCATGTACATAGGAATGTGACTATAACTTTTACTGAAAATGGGAAAAGATAATAAGGTACGATTAAGTTCACGAGAGGGTAATGACATGGTAGGCTCAGGTATTTACTTCTTTTACACTTACCCCTGTCATGCTATTATACAGATATGTTTTAATTGTTGTACCTTATTTCCGTTCCATATTCGGTACCTGTTGTACTGACCCCCTTCGGGGGGCTGCGTTCATGCCCGCAGGTATTAGGTGCACAGGTTGGTGATCCTTGCTCTTAGGATCTCGGTTCGGTTTTTGGGAAAAAGCTCCATTTGCTCCGGAGGCTTATCTATTGGTACGGTTTCCCCTGAGGTAGTAGATTCATGTATATTCAGGGGTATGGCGGGGCCCTGTCCCGCCACAGTTGTTATGTTAAAACTCTTAGAGGTCTGTAGTCACATATTGTGGGTCAGTTTGTAAAGAAATGAGGCAACTGCTTCGGTTGTATATATTTATGTCCAGGAAGGTAGCCCTATCGGCTAACCTGTTGTTTTACTTCTGTTGTTTTATTTTATAAGTTTCATGTATGTTCCGTTGATTATCTCTGATGTATACCTGTAAGGGTGCCCAGGTAGGGCACCAGTCGCGGTCCCGGGGTCGGGTCGTGACAAATGTCTTCTTCTTAAGAAACATAATCCAAGGTCGTTCCCGTGATAGACATAAAGTGCTACCTGTAAGAGGGGTATAAGATAAGTTTCCAAACCTTTAATGATCCTCAATACTTGAGGTTAGGTTGAAATTTTTTTAATGGTTCCTAACGCTTGTATAGCTGGGTATTGCAGGATACCTTATAGGAGACCACCTATTTAAGTGCGAGGACAGGTCATCTCAAATGAACGCACTTAAGAATCCAAGTGTGTTCACGGCCCACGACAGAAAAAAAACACAAGAAAGATTGATTAGAAAAGATGTTGTGTTGATACCATTGTCTTGGCATATACTAAACACTGACGGTTCAAGACATCACGTTCACCGCACAGTAAATATGTCCGATGATATTCTACTATGGAAGGTTCAAATCTCCGGCTACCTCTCCGGATGCAACATCATTTCACCGAGTGATTGCTAGAACGACATCATACGCATGCACCAAAATTTCTTCCAAGAGGGGATTGTTGGAAATATTTATTAAACGTGAAATATAGTTAATCCTATTAATTATGACTCGAACAATTGGGGCCCCGCACGTAGGAAACCTTGTTTCCACACACATGCACACGTAGTGCCAAAGATCGTAATTTCCTTAATGGAAGAGATATTGGTACGTATACGAATTGTTTTGAGACGTAAGGTAATAGTCGGTTATTGGCCAAATGACGTAGGTTTCACGTTGGTAAATGAAGGAAGAAGTGTACAATGTGTTAAAAGATGAAACGAGTCATGAATCGCCGCGGCCCGAAAGGACCGTGGTGCTGGAGCGCCGCGGCGCCTTCATGCAGGACAGCGGCGCCAAGTCCCTGAAGTTTCGGCGCCGCTGCGCCACTCTGCAGGGCCGCGGCGCTGTGACCGTTTTCAGTCCGTTGGAGAAGAATAAAACTGACGTTTGAGCTGACTTTGGAGGATTAACTCTTCATTATTTTGCTCTTGAATTCAGCCATTACTTGGCTGAATTGTAACTCCATACTAATGGCCATTACTTGGTCATTCAAAGTCATAAATTGGCTAGTTGGAGGGTCTTCTTCTCAACACTATAAAATGAGGCATTTGGCTCATTTGCAAAATACACTAGACACATTCACAAAACAATTCTCTGAAATTGTCTTCCTCTTTAGCAATTACAAACACTCAAAGATCTTTCTTCCAAAGTAAACACTTGAGTTTCCTTTGCTCATTTGTTTGATTGATGTTTTATCTTGGGAGATAAGTTGTCATTACAACCGTTGAAAGGATATACGGGGCAATATTATCTTAAGGATATATTGTTCATCCAATCAACTCAGCAAGACCTTTTTTTTCTTTGTTTAGTTTTCAGACTTCTTGTTACTTGTTGTTGTTGTTACAATTTCCATTTCCTTGTAATTTTATACACTTGATCCAATAATAAGCGTGTAATTTTTGGACCTTTTCAGCAGTTAATCATAGTATATAAAGAAATTTTACGGGTTGAGTATCGGTCAGATTGGAGGTTTTTGATTAAAATAGGTTGGGATTAATTATATTTTTTCTACGTTCCACGTTATTAAAAAGTGATCAGATTATTACGTTACAACTTGAGTGATCTTTTAAGTGAAGCATCAAAAGATAAATTAGTTTTCTGATACAAAACAAAAAAGTGAAATAACAAAAGATAAGTAATATTTTTTTATACAAACAAAAAAGTGACTTTATTCACCTATTTTCAATAGTTGAGTGGTCATTTAAGAAATTAACTCAACTTTTCTCTCAAATTATTTTCAACATAAGTGTTATGATCGAATTAATTTACCCTCATCTTGTCTAATCTGATGGGTATCTATTACTTTTCTTTGTTATAAATATAATAACAATAATATATTCAGTATAATATGACAAGTGAAGTTTGAGGAGGGTAGGATGTACACAGATCTTATCTCTATCTTTATTGTGTAGAGAGGTTGTTTCCGATAGACCCAACTCAAACGGATCATAGTCGATGCAAGATTGTAAGGAAAAATAAGACAATAGAATATCGAGACACAAAATAAATGAAGCAACACATAATAATGCACACAGAAGAGTAAGGATCTAGACGACACCTAAATAATACTCCCTCCTTCCTAATATGTGTTGTCATTTTATTTGACACGCACTTTAAGAAATAAAGGAAGACTATTGAATCATATAGTCTAAATAAGTCAAATATATTTTTATGGTTATAAATTATCTTGTTTTGCGTAAAAGATAAACTTTAAAGTTAAATTGTTGTCAAATAAGTAAATATGTCATTCTTTTTGGGACGAACTAAAAAGAAAAGTGAGTCATTCTTTTTGGGACAGAGGGAATACTACTAAAAAAATGAGATGAGGCTAGCCCCTATCTCTCTCATACATAGTGCAACAAAACTCAACTACCTATTAGCGTTCTACCCTAATTCTCGACCTCTAAATCTTTTATCTAAGGTCATGTACTCAGTCAACCGAAGTTGTGTCATGTCCTATCTAATCACCTACTCTCAATTCTTCTGCGACCTACCTCTACCTCTCATAACTCCTGCTAGCGCCAATCTCTCACACTTTCAAACTGATGTATCCTTACACCTCCTCTTCACATGTCCGAACCATCTCAGCCTCGCTTCTCTCATCTTGTTCATCACGAAAGCCACTTTGACCTTGTCCCATATAACAATTCGTTCTTAATCATATCTCTCTTAGTCCTTTAATATAAATATCAAGTAATTTAATTCACCAAATTCTAAACAAATGAAAAAAGATCACCTCGAATTCTTTTGTTGCCTTTTCTGGAATATAACTCCTAATTTTCCATGCTTCATTCCACTGAAATTGACCGATACTTTTATTAGAACTCGTATATTTATTAGTTTGTAATTATCTTGAAAATAACTATTACATTGTACTTAGGCTAGGTAAGTGATATTCTTACTCCATAATTTATTGAGTCTAAGTGATATTCTTACTCCATAATTTATTGAGTCTTTACTAAGTATTCTCAATTATCTCACTAGTAAAGGGTAGTTCCGTGCATAATGCATCCAACAGTATAAATAGAATTTGAGGAGGGGTCTCATCTCAAGAAGTGTGATATATGCAATCTATATCAATGCAAGCATTAGTTTCTACTTCCACAGCTCGAACCCATAATCTATAGATTACACGAAGGCAATTTTCTCGTTGCTTCAAGGCTCCTCTTCTATCTCACTCGTGAGTATAACTTAGTATCATATAAAACTCGTTTAATCTCACATTGCCTATCCCATTAATATTGGATTCTTTTTTAATTTTTATATAATTTTTTTCAGTCAGTGATCAGATATTTTCTTACACGTATATCTATCGAGAGAAGTACTTACATATTGTACAAACCGTCAGGGATGATTAAAGGGGAAGGCTATTAAAAGCTTCGCTTCAACTCTTAATTTTGAGGTCTCAAAAGAAAATTCAGTAGCGTATTTTGTGATTTTATTTTCTCTTAGATAATATTGAAGTTTATCGAAAAAATAAAATAAAAAGTAAAATTCTTTATTAAAGAAAGAAACATTACATACTTTTATTATCATACAATTATTTTAGAATTTTAAATTAAACTACTTAAATCTTCATATTATTAAATATTTTTTTATAACAATACCAAGGTGATGTATTTCAAACACAACATCTTATTAACTTGAATTAACTCTTACTAATATAGATAATAATAAAGAGATTGAAACAAAATAAGAAATAAGGAGATTGACCGCCAGAAGTGTGTAGTAAACTGAGTATATATATATGAACAATCTCCCATATATATATATATATCTTAGCCAACTTCTCTGTATTATAAGTCGTCTGAACTGGAATGAAATGCACGGACTTGGTCAATCTATCAATAATAACTCAAATTGCATCAAACTTGCCCAAGGTCTTGGGCAATCCCACAACAAAGTCTATAGTGATCCTCTCCCACTTTCACTCGAGAATGTCCATCCTCTGAGACACACCACCGAGATGCTGATGCTCATACTAAACTTGCTGGCACACCATGACATAAAATCAGCAATATCTCTCTTCATCCTCACCCGCCAGTAGAGCTGCCTAAAATCACGATACATCTTAGTAGCACCCCGATGAATTGAATACCTAGAGTTGTGGATCTCCTCCATAATCAATCTAGCCAAATCTCTCACACGAGACACACAAACTCTGCCCTTAATCCTCAGAATGCCCTCACTATCAATAATGGCCTCATTGGCCTCGCCACTCATCACCTTATCTCGAATCTTGCACAACCTCACATCATCATATTGATGCGCCCGAATCTGATCCAAAAGAGATTAATTCGCCTCCACACAAGCTAGAATCCTACCCATATTCGAAAGATCAAGCCTCACAAAACCATTGGCTAGAGATTGGACCTCTAAAGCCAAGGGACGCTCAGAAACAACCAAACGATCTAAACTCTCCATACTGACCGCCTTTCGGCTCAAAGCATTTGCCACCACATTAGTCGTGCCCGAATGATACAAAATGGTCATGTCATAATCCTTCAACAACTTAATCCATCGACGTTGCCTAGGGTTCAGGTCCCTCTAATTAAATACATATTGAAGACTTCAATAGTCAGTATATACCTCACAATGAACACCATAAAGATAATGCCTCCAGATCTTCAAAGCAAATACAATGGCAGCCAACTCCAAATCATAAATATGATAGTTCTTCTCATGCACCTTCAACTTCCTCAATGCATAAGCGAACACCTTACCCTTCTGCATCAACACATAGTCCAATCCCAGAAGCATCGTAATACACCGTAAAGTCCTTCCCCTCAATCAGAAGGGATAAAATCGGGGATGTGGTCAATAAAGTCTTTAGCTTTTGGAAGCTCTACTCACACTTATCATACCACTGGAAAGGAGCTTCATTATGAGTCTAACGCGTCAAGTGAGAAACAATAGAAGACAATCCCTTGACGAACCGGCGATAGTAGCTAGCAAGACCCACGAAACTTCGAATCTCTATCATAGAAGTCGGTCTAGGCCAACCCTGACTGCCTCTATCTTCTTAGGGTCAACCATAATCCCATCCTTAGACACCACGTGCCCAAAGAATGCCGCAGAACTCAACCAAAACTCACACTTCGAGAACTTAACATACAACTTATTCTCCTTGAAAATCCCAAGGACCACTCTCATGTGTTTCTCAGGGTCCTCCCGACTCTTTGAATAAATTAGAATGTCATCAATAACACAATAACAAAAAGAATCCAAGTACAGCTTGAATATCACATTTATCACATCCATGAATGTTACGGGGGCATCGGTAAGCTCGAATAACATCACCAAGGACTCGTAATGCCCATAACGAGTCTGGAAAACCGTATTGGTCACATCCTCAGCCCGAATCTTCAGTTGGTGATACCGGGACCTCAAGTCAATATTTGAAAACACAGAAGCACCCTGAAGCTGGTCGAACAGGTCATCAATATGCATAATCAGATACTTGTTTCTGATAGTGACCTTGTTCAACTGTCTATAGTCAATGCACATACGCATGATGCCATCATTCTTCTTTACGAACAAGACAAGAGCACCTCGTAGAGACACACTCAGTCGAATGAAACCCCTACTCAACAAATCCTGAAGTTTCTCCTTCAACTCTCTCAACTCTGTTGGAGCCATACAATATGGAGGAATAGAAATCGGTCGAGTACCCGACTCGAGATCAATACAGAAGTCAATGTCTCTGTACGGAGGCATACCCGGTAAATATGAAGGAAATACCTCCGCAAACTCACTAACTACCAGAATAAAATCAAGGGAAAGGGCCTCCGCACGAGTATCCCAAATATGAGGAAGATAAGTCAAACATTCCTGATCCACTAACTTCATATCCTGAATATAACAAATCACTTTTCTAGGAGCAGGGCTAGGAGCGACTCTCCAGTTTAACCTCGGCATACCAGTCATAGCTAGCGTGACTATCTTGGAATAGCAATCTAGAATCGTATGATATGGTGATAACCAATCCATACCCAATATAATATCAAAATCTACCATATCTAAGATAATAAGATCTATCAAACTGTCGTAACCCATGAAAGTAACTACACACACTTGATATACTCTATCAACAATCACAAAATCATCGACTAGTGTAGATACACGAATAGGAATATCAAGCATATCACACTGCATCTCCAATTTAGCAGAAAAGTAGGCCGACACAAAAGAGAAAGTAGACTCTGGATCAAATAACACAGCAGCAGCTCGATGATCGACTGAGATGATACATGTAATGATTGTGCTGATACCTCATCCTCAACTCTACCAGGGAATGCATAGCAATGGGTGTGCCCTACCTCGGATTGAATACTTTGTTGGCCACCTCAGCCTGAACGAGCTATATTGTTTCCCGATTGGGACCCATCACGACCTGACTGATAGCTACCATGGCCCAACCGAGATCCTCCCCAGTTGGTCCCTGACTAGTTTGATTACCACATCTAGATGTCTGTGCTGGGGTTCTAGGTGCACGACATCCACCCGAAAATTGCTTGGGACAATCTCTCCTAAAGTTCCCTACTTCTCCATAATAATAATAAGTTCTGGCCGCTGAGGGCTATTGAATGGATATAGATAAACCCGAACCACCATGGTCTGAATATCTGGACTGAGAACCCCTCGAAGACTGAACCCCACTATCGGTAATCTGAAGAGCTTCCTAAATAGTTCGACTAGGTTGCGACTGTTGATATCTCCCCTGATAACCATAACCACGGGAAGTAAAACCACTGAACTTCCTAAAGCACCTATCCCTCTTATCGGGCCCCTGTCTGGGCATCTTTCCACTCACAGACTCTACCATCCTAGCATGCTCGGCAACAGTCTCAAAGGAGGCCACCAACTACAATGTAGCCAACTAGAGTGGAATAGAAAACCCCCTAACAAAATATCTCACTCGCTCTACTTCAGTAGGGAGCATCGGTGATGCATATCTCGATAAGGCATGGAAGCGAGTCTCATAATGTGCCACTTTAGAGCTCATCTACTCAATCTTCTGAAACTCATTACGCTTGATCAAACGCAAGCTCAAAGGTACATACTTCTCAAGAAACACTCTATAAAACCTAACCCATGACAATAGAGGCATCCCCATGGGCAAACAGTCGACATACACCTTCCACCACTGTTTCATGTCATCTCTAAGCTGAAGGGCCACAAAACTAACTCAATGAGTCTCAACAATACCAATAGTATGAAACCTCTAACGACTGCTCACTATGAACTCATACGCATTATCTTCAGGCTGACCAAAGAACCTCGGAGGCTTCAGGCTGACCAAAGAACCCAAATCTTTCTCTCATCACGGGTCATAGTTTTCCCACCAATAGGCCAGAGACCAAACTCTAGAGCATGAACCTTATCTATATATGGCACTGACCTCACTGTAGGCTGAATACCGAGTGTACAAAACTCGAAGGTCTTAGTCTGTCCCCCTCTCGCACGGGTCTAATAACCACCAGAGGTAGTAGGATGTACACCTAACTAAGAAAAACCATTCAGAACACTCAAAAATCGGACCAGTGTATCCTGAAGGACTGGTGTAGCAATAAACCCAGGATGATCCTGGCTGGTCCCACCTTCTCCTCTATCATATCATTCTGAGGCTCGACATAAGGATTTGGGGACTCTGACCTATCATGAGTTTGACAGGCTCTCTGTGCTCCGCCCCTAGCTTGTGCTTCCGCTCTGTCTCTACCCCAGCCCCGAGCGCGTGCTCTACCATATCCATACACGGTCATTGCTTGTGTATGTGCCTCCTCTCTCACCACATCAGCATGAGTCCTCATCATCTGTGAGACAACAACAAAAAAGGTCAGATATCAATTTGATTCAACTTAACACGAAGGGAATAAAAAGATGTGAAATTTCTTAAATGTCTCATAGCCTCTCGAAGATAATACAGACGTCTCCACACCGATCCGCAAGACTCTACTAGACATTTATCTTGTATTTAAGACTGTTTAACCTAGGGCTCTGATACCAACTTTGTCACGACCCCTTTTCAGGAGTCGTAGTGGCACCTACATAATCCCCCCGGTAGGAGAACCACTTCCCTAATCTTTCATAAGATATGATATAAATAAGCGGAAGAATATAAATTCTAAAATTTCTTTCTAACACCCCAATGGATCTAGTCTGAGTATACAATAGCACTAATCAAAGCGATACAAGTCTGAGTAAATGGGCACGCATGCCAAAACAGAGTACATAGTATGAATATGTCTCTCCAATACGAACAAAAGACAATAAGTAGAGATAGAGTATCCAATGACATGTTAGAAGGAGTATCCTCACCTTGTATACTAAGGATCACAACTCTGACTCAACCACATGGTCCTACGGAGGTGGAAGATATTGAATCTGCATCAAAAAAGAATGCAACATGTGTAGCATGAGTACACAACATACTCCCAGGACGATAACAACGGAAGATACTTAATCAGAGATAAATACTAAATTGACACCAAATAATCCTATGCTAATAATTTAATAACCCAAGTACGTCACATAGTCCACGTGGTGTTCACAAATTTCAGCAGTATATCAGATATCAGTAAAAATAAATAAACTTTCAAGTTCAGAATCCAACCATTGTGTTCAAAATCACTCAATACATATTACATCAATGAAATGGTATAAGTATGTATGATATGAGTGCAATGCATATGTAAGGTACATTTCTCAACCTGGTATACAGTGAGTCAAGGTAGTTATGATCTGTACACTCATGGGGGATCCGCCAAATCTATATACCGCTCATAATCATTCGGGATTCCATACACGAATCTGACTAGAGCCCATGACTCATTTCTCGAGTCTCAATCATGTTGCTGGCGTGCAACTCCGCTCCTCGCGTATCAATATCATATCAAGTGTCATAATCTCATATTACTCTTACCTTTCCGATATCTTAGACCATAGCATATCCATACCACTCTCACATCAAGTCACAGAACCATGAGTGTATGTATGCAATGACAACATAAGGCAAGATATCATTATATACTGAGATGCAATCAAATAACGAGATGATGTCCACATGCTTTCAAGAGTTCAACAACACAAGCAAATCCTCGAAAGCATGTGTGATGAGTAAACAAATAATAGAAAATATGGTGACAAACCCACATATGGCGACAAGCCCAAATAATCAACAATCAGAGCCAGACCTCCGCTGAGGTGGACCCACCTCAGCAGATGCCTGGTCGCTGGGACGGACACCAGAAACCAACAGAAACCCAAGGATATGCAATCGTCCTTCAACCACCCAAAACACTCCCAGGATCTTACCTCCTCAGCAGATGCCTGGTCGCTGGGACGGACACAAGCAACCAACAGAAACCCAAGGATATGCAATCGTCCTTCAACCACCCAAAACACTCCCAGGATCTTACGGACACAACCCAAACATGCTACCCTATCAGAAAATACATTATGTACCTGCTCACGCACTCGAATTTACTGGAAAAAGCCTATAAGTCTCAGGTTTGACTAAGGTCAACAATTATGTTCTAATTCCACAATTTTACAAACTAATCCTCAAAACACAACGGGCTTCCTCGGGACCTGAACTAAAGGCTCGACTAAGTCATAAATTTTGTTTCGGAGCTAATGGAACCGATAAAACTATGAACGAGTCTCGTTTATCCAAAAGTCAACTATGTGTCAAACTATTCTTTCTTATTAACTTAAGATTTCTCCACTTAACTAAATGGGTCTGAAATCTACTCAAACACCTCGAGAACCATGCTACCCATCCCTGCAAGTCACAAGCAAGAAAATAAGGGCTTGGTGAGGGTAATTTAGAGATTTCTAGGCAAAGCACGCAAAATGCTTTTTAGAGTCATTACATCAGGTATCACTTAAATAAATGTTTGTCCTCGAATGGTAAAGAAAAGGAAATATCCGGGCTCTTAAATAGCTCGGGGTAGTTAGCCCGCTTATCAAACTCAGTCTCCCATATAGCCTCATCTACTAGGTGACTCCTCCACTGCACCTTTACAGAAGCTATTTCTTTGGACCTAAACTTTCTGACATGCTTGTCTAGGATAGCTACAGGCTCCTCCGCATAAGCTAGATCCTGATCAAACATCATCGAGTCCCAACTAATCACATGAGAAACATCCGAAACATATTTCCTCAATATCGAGACATGGAACACCGGATGCACACTAGATAACCTAGGAGATAGAGACAACTCATAGGCCACCTCACTAACTATGTCTAAGATCTCAAAAGGGCCAATTAACCTAGGGTTGAGCTTGTACTTCTTTCCGAATCTCATCACACCCTTCATGGATGAAACCTTCAGCAATACCCGCTCATTAACCATAAATTCCAAGGGATGAACTCTCCAATCAGCATAACTCTTCTGTCAGCTCTGGGTTGTAAGAAGCCAATCTTGAATAAACTTAACCTTATACAGTGACTCCCTCAATAGGTCAGTACCCCAGGTAGAACCTCAAATACATCAAACCACCCGATGGGAGAATGACACCGCCTACCATACAATGCCTCAAATGGTCCATCTCAATGCTTGAATTATAACTAATGTTGGAAGCAAACTCCGCCACTAGTAGAAACTGATCCCAATGCCCTCCGAAATCAATCACATAAGCTCGCAACATGTCCTCAAAAACCTGAATAGTCCGCTCAGACTAGCCATCGGTCTGAGAATGAAATGATATGATAAGGTCCACTCTAGTACCCAACTCTTTCGGCATGGACCTCTAAAAGTGAGAAGTGAACTGTGTACCACAGTCAGAAACCATATAAATGGGCACCCATGCAATTGAACTATATTTCGGATGAAGATCTTAGCAAACTTCTCTAAATTATAGGTAGTCTGGACCAGAATGAAATGCGTAGATTTGGTCAACCTATCCATAATGACCCATATAGCATCAAACTTGCCCAAAGTGCGGGGAAATCCTACCATGAAATCAATGGCAATTCATTCTCACTTCCACTCGGAAATAAGAATTCTCTAAAGCTCACCACTTGGCCTCTAGTACTCATATTTCACTTGTTGACAATTTAAACACTAAGACACGAACTCCACTATATCCCTCTTTATCATGCACCACCAATAATGTTGCCTCAAGTCACGGTACATCTTTGTAGCTCCCAAATGGATGGGGTACTTTGAACTATGGGTCTCCTCTATGATCAATCTGGTCAAGTCACCCACCCTAAGAACACAAATTTGACCCTTAATCCTCAAGACACTATCACTATCAATCATTGCCTCTTTCACCTCTCCCCACAACACCTTGTCACAGATTTTTCACAATTGAGAACTATTGGGACCGAATCTGCTATAATAAGGAAGACCTCACCTCTACATAAGCTAATACCATACCAAGCTCAGTGATATCAAGCCTAACAAATCGATTTCCCAAATGCTAAACATCTATAGCCATAAGACGCTCTCCCATATGTAACATTGGCAAGCTACCCATATTTACCACCTTGCGACTCAAGGAATCCACTACAATGTTCGGCTTACCCAGGTGATACAAGATGGTCATATCGTAATCCTTCAGAAGCTCCAATCACTTCACTGTCTCAAATTAATATCCTTATGGTTGAACAAGTACTGAAGACTGCGATAGTCGATGTGAACCTCACAATGCACACCATAAAGATAATATCTCCAAATTTTCAAGGCAAACATGATCGCCACCAACTCTAAGTCATGGGTGGGATAATTCTTTTTATGAACATTCAATTGTCTCAAACCGTAGGCTATGACTTTCTCTTTCTACATCAACACACACCCTAGATCTACCCCAAAAGCATCTCAATACACAGTAAAGGTCTATTCCTCCACTGGTAATGTCAAAATAGGAGCGGTAGTCAATAAGGTCTTAAGCTTTTAAAATCTCTCCTCAAATGCATCAGACCACTCGAAAGACACTTCCATCTATGTCAATCTAGTCAATGGGGTTGCAATGGATGAAAACCCCTCCATAAATCGTCGATAATACCCTCCGAGTCCAACAAAGCTCTGAACCTCAGTAACAAAAGTAGGCCACATCCAATCCCGAACCACCTTTATCTTCTTGGGATCTACCATAATACCATCCTTAGTCACCACATGACCCAAGAAGGACACCAACTAAGCCAAAACTCGCACTTCAAAATTTTTGCATAGAGTTACTTCTCCTTCAGTATACCAAACATGACCCTTAAATATTGCCCGTGCTTCTCCTCGCTCTACGAGTATATCAATGTATCATCGATGAACACATTTATGAAGGAATCCAAATATGGTCTGAACACTTCATTCATCAACTACATAAAGGTTACAGGTGCATTGGTCAAACTAAATGACATCATCAGAAACTCATAATGTCCATATCTGACCCGGAAGGCTGTCTTAGGAACATCCTGAACCCTGATCTTCAGCGATAGCCGGACCTTAAGTCGATCTTCGAAAATACTGAAGCACCCTGTAGCTGATCAAACAAGTCATAAATGTTCGATATCAGATACTTGTTCTTAATAGTCACTTTGTTCTGCTTCTTGTAATCAATACACATGCACAGAGTCTCATCTTCTTCTTAACGAACAACACTTGAGCACCCCAAGGAAAAATACTAGGCTAAATGAATTTCTTAGTCAACAACTCTTGAATTTGTTCCTTCAACTCTCTCAACTCGGTCGGTGTCATCCGATATGAAGCCATAAAAATAGACTGAGTGTCCTGCTCTAGATCAATATAAAAGTCAATATCACAGTCCAGTGGAACATCGAAAAGGTCTGTTGGAAACACCTCTGGATACTCCTAAACTAACAGAACTAAATCTAAGGAAAGAGTCTCTGCACTAGTGTCATGAATATAGGCCAAATAATATAAACACCCCTTTCCTACCACCTTCTAAGCTTTCAGAAATGAGATTACATTTTTTGGATACTAGCTAGAGTGCCCTTCCAAACTAGCTGAGGAATACCAGGTATGACTAATGTAACGGTATTGGTATAACAATTTAAGATAAAATGATTAGAGGCTAACCAATCCATACCCATTATAGCATCAAAGTCTACCATATGAAAGACTTTCAAATCTACCTGAGTATCATACCCTAATAATGTAACAGCACAACCCAAATAAGCCTGATCTACCACTATGAAATCCCCAACAGGTGTAGACACATGAATATGCATGGCTATAAACTCACACATCAAATATAAGTTTAATGCAAAGTAAGTAAACACATAAGAATAGGTAGACCCTGGGTCGAATAAAACTGTAGCAGGTCGATAGCAAATTGAAAGAGTACATGTGATCACAACATCGGAGGCCTTTGTCTCGGGTCTGCCGGGAAAAGCGTAAAATGGTTGCAATCACCCCCCACATTCTCCACTCGGATATATTGATCACTTGTTTGACCCGTCTAAGGGATACTGTTACACCCCGTAAGTCCAAGACATGTATAAGAGAATGTACGAAAGGAAACAAGACATGGAAATTGGTACGAAAGGAAGAATTGTTTTCCCGACGGAAAATCTTCCGGACGTCGGAAAGGAAAAATGTTCGTTGTTGAGAATTGGATTCTCAAAATGCATTATTTGAAGAGTATGGAACTTATATTATTTATGGAAATTTATTTTTACGGATTTGGTCACGTGGGGCCCACCCGAGAAATTTTACGTTTTGTGGGGCCCACGAGGGTTACGGAAATTTTATAGGCGAATGAGAGGGCGAAACGTGGCACCCCCACATGGCTTGGTCGAAATTTATGCAAGGGTATAATGGTCATTGACCATGGTTGAAGATAAGTCTTCCAAAGCTTGACATTGTTGACAAGTCAACTTGTCCACCTAGGCTTGATCCAAGTGAAACTCATCCTAGCCTCACATTTGTTTAAGTCTAAGCCCTCCATTTTGTGTTATAAGGTTACTACTAGTGCAAGACTTGCCATTTAACACTTAGAAAAAAATCACACTAGTTGTTCTTCATGAACATGCTCTCGGCTTAGGTGCCATTCCCACACAAAATTTTTTAGTTTGTGATCCATTAGCCACAAGACTTTAAACCAAGGTTCCTAAGAGTATTGTAAGGTTATCTCAATAGAAAGAATTCGGAAAAAACACATTTTTACGTTAGTCGCAAGGCGGAAACTAAAGGAGTTCTTCAACTTTGAAGTTAGAACTTGAAGATGGGTTCTTCATAGGCCTCTAAGGAGTGCTTGGAGCGGATTGGAACCTAAGGAAAGGAGCTAAGAATTGCTAAGGCGCGACTTTGGAATCTTGGAAATTTTAAGGGCTTATAAAGGTATATTCTTGTCGTTTTAGCAATTAAGGTTTACTTATCATTGTAGCTATGGTTATTAGCAAGCATGAGTTTTATAGTATGAAGTTTGATAAGTATTTGGACTATTGGAACCCTAATCCGAAATCTAGCATGTTTAGCTTTAAGATTTCAATTCAAGTCGATTATTAGTTAAGTCGTCACATGTTGTATGAAGAAGGAAATTGTAGTTGTTGAAGTTGTTTATGACTAAATAACATGTTGACCTAAGAACTTGGAATTGGAAAAGGATTGGAAAAGACGTAGTGTTGTTGGTTATATGTTGGCCGAGAATGGCTAGTGTAGTATTATACTGTTTGGTATGAATTGTGGGGCAGAATTTTACACGTATTGTAAGGCGTGTAATCCCCTTTGTTTGGTTGTTGTTTGGAGCCTTAAATGTGGCTTGTTGGTTATTGTATTCGGCCTTGAAAAAGGTGGCAAAGTGAGTAGAAACAAAGGAAGTGCTGCCCGATTTTCCGTAGAATTAGAGACCAAATACTTAGTATTATTCTACGTTAGAGACTAGAAGATTGATAGTCTTGTTGTGACCATTATAGGTTGAAACTTCTACGTACGGCGTATTCGGCTTAGCTTGAGGAATTAGCCGAAAAGGTATGTGAACTATCTCCTCTTCTAGCATGATTCCTTAAGATTAAGAAAGTATGTTCTACTCCTTAAATGATCCATTCCTTGGTTGTATTTGGATTGCCTAGAATAGAATTTGTTCTATGTACTTCCTTGATTGTACTTTGATGTTTAATTTGTAAGTTGTAAAATCCATTTTCTTAGTGAAGTTTGGATTCTTAAAAGTGAAAGTATTTTTACTTAAAGTACATAGAGTCTTGAAAAGGAAGTAGTTTCCAAATCTTTTGGCTAGTGCCTTAGTTCCAAAACCTAAAGGTCATTATAATGACTTTAGGGGAGTCAAAGGAGTGATTTACTTATTTGATTTAAAAGAGGAGAAAGTACATGGTTTAAGAGAAGTAACTTGTCTTAAAGGTGTGAGTTACTTGAAGTTTAAAAGTAGAAGAAACTCGTTTTCTTTATATTAAGAGACTTGAAGTAATTTGAAAGTTAAGAACTTGTTTTGCAAGTATGTGATACTTGGTTTTTAAAGTATAAGTCTCTTGGTTATAAAAGGAATGAATATGTCTAAAACCATAAAGGGTTATAACGGCTTTATGGGAAGTTGGTTATAACGGCTTTATGGAAGGTTAAGAAAGTTGTCTATTTTTTATTAATGGGCATAAGTTGCCTAGATTGTGAAAATTTGAAGTTACTTGATTTCAAGCTTTGAAATGAGCTTTCTAAAAGTGTAGTAACTTACTTTGAAAAATAGACATGCCTTGATACTACGGGTGTTGGTATCTTGGGGTTTACATAAAAATGAGTCTTTTGAAAAGAATGTACGTACGTAGTACTTTGGCCTGTTTAATTGAGAATTTGTCTAAGTGTGCCTTGATTAGTACTTTGGCTTGATAAATTGAGAATTTGTCTAAGTGTGCCTTGATTAGTACTTTGGCTTGATAAATTGAGAATTTGTCTAAGTGTGCCTTGATTAGTACTTTGGCTTGATAAATTGAGAATTTGTCTAAGTGTGCCTTGATTAGTACTTTGGCTTGATAAATTGAGAATTTGTCTAAGTGTGCCTTGATTAGTATTTTGGCTTGATAAATTGAGAATTTGTCTAAGTGTGCCTTGATAAGTACTTTGGCTTGTTAAATGAGAATTATTCTATTTGTGCCTTGATAAGTACTTTGGCTTGTTAAATGAGAATTATTCTATTTGTGCCTTGATAAGTACTTTGGCTTGTTAAATGAGAATTATTCTATTTGTGCCCTGATAAGTACTTTGGCTTGATAAATTGAGAATTTGTCTAAGTGCGCCTTGATAAGTACTTTGGCTTGTTAAATGAGAATTATTCTATTTGTGCCTTGATAAGTACTTTGGCTTGGTTAATTGAGAATTAACCTATGTGTGCTGGTGATAGCCTTTGAGTACAAGTATTATGTTTTATTATGTTGCCGCGACTCTCGGTTGGAGGGCCGGCTGTCTTGTTGTAAGTTACTTGGACGCGTCTGACGCGGTGATGTGGGATTCCACGGGTATGCTTCCGTTATTTGTAGTACTGGGTTAAATTCCCGGATTTTTATAAAAGACATGGTAGTGCTTGTGTCTTGTTTGATGGTCGGTCGAGATAGGGTAAGAGTATAAATGAGGGGCAAGCCCCAAGACGTTATACCACCTCCTCCAGGGTAAGAGTATTAGTGAGGGGTAAACCCCCAAGACGCTATACCACCTGTTTTATGTGTTGTTTGACGGCCGGTTGAGATAGGGTAAGAGTATAAATGAGGGGCAAGCCCCAAGACGTTATACCACCTTCTCCAGGATAAGAGTATAAGTGAGGGGTGAACCCCCAAGATGCTATACCACCTGCTTTACCACCTTCTCCACGGTAAGAGTATAAGTGAGGGGTAAACCCCAAGATGCTATACCACCGGTGGGACTTGATGTTATATTATATCATGGATCGGCGGTGAGAAGGATTCCACGCATGATTGATATTATGGGCGTGAGACCCACGGTTATGTTTTAGTAACGACTTTGAGGCATCGTCCACGACTTGATATGATTGTTTATGTATCAGGAACAGTAATTTGATTATCATACATATCTCTGTTTTGTTAGATCATATGATTTGTTTACGATTTTCGATTCCACATACTTAGTACATTCTTCGTCGACCTCGCGGGTGCGTTCACGCCGCAGTTTAGGTATGCAGCTTGGTGATCGACAGTGTAGGACCGCTCGAGTTTTGGATAGCTCCTCTGCTCGGGAGTTTATCATTTTGGTATAGTTCCTTCCGATGTGCTTTATGCGATTATGGAGTACGGCGGCCTTGTCCGTCATATTTCATAAAACTCTTAGGTCCGTATTCATATGTAGGATTGGACTCATATGCAGTGTAGTGTCTTTCATTATGTATATTATATGGCACCTTGTCGGCTTTGCCTTGCACGCACGTTGGTTTTAAGAAAAAAATGAGGTGTTATTAAATTTCCGCGATTTACTTAGTGTTAAGGAAGAAGGCGGTGCCAGTAGGGCACGATCCACGCCCGGTTCGGGGTGTGACAGAGTGGTATCGAGCGATCGATCCTCGGAATGTCTACACCGTGTCTAGTAGAGTCTTGATTATCGGTGTGTTGCGCGCCACACCCATAAACAGTGAGGCTACGGGACATTTAGGAGTTGGTTTCTATTCTTCTCACTCTAAGATCGTGCCCAGAGGCGTGTTAGTAAGATAATTCCTCTCGACGTGTTGTTGTGTTCTGATTATGCCTCCAAGGAGGGCAACAGCCGCCCAGAAGGGCAAAGGAGTAGCAGAAGCTACTAGTCAGACTCAGAGAGTTGATAGGGCTTATGCCCAGGGCATATCGGATGTGGTTCCACAGTCGGCGAGTTCTTCTTCGCCAGGTTTTGAGGCCCCAGCACCAGAGCCTCCAGTTTCTCAGTTAAGGGAAGACTTTAGGGTCATGAAGGAAGCCATTATGTTATTTACCAAGATAGCGGTGCTGCAGTTTCATCTACCGGAGGTTATTCAAGACTGAGCAGTGGCACGGGGTAGAGGCCAACGCGGAGATCAGCAGAAGAGGCTAGACCGGTTGGTTATTCCGTGAGTTTTTGACGAGCTCTCGAATGAGTGAGATATTCGTCCCAGCCTACCCAGTACATACCCCCGCAGCTCACAGGTGGGAGATTTGACCCCACAAGGTATTTAGGAGCCGGTCCAAACTCCAGGGATCGAGGTTCTCAGAGGAGCAGAGGATTTTCTCAGTCGAGGCCACTTATTCCTCAGTGTTCCAGATGTGGTAAGCGTCATTCGGGGAAATGCCGTTATGGCACAGGTGTTTGTTTTTATTGTGGCCGTCCGGGCCATATTCTGAGGGTATGTCCTTTTAGAAAGAGCACCGGTGAGGTAGCTCAGCCTATGAGGCCGATGGTTTATTCCCTTTCCTCCACGGCTGTGCGTTCCCCAGGGCAGGGTGTACAGATGTTAGCCAGCCGTGGTGGAGGTCAGGGTGGAGTTTATAGTTCTGGCGGTCCTTCGAACCGCAGAGATGACGTGACTACTGGACAGGATCAGGAAGCGACACCGCACGGGGTTACAGGTATATCCTGATTCTTTTGAATCATACGTGCATTGTTAGATTCAGATTTTACCCTAGCGTATATGTTTTCCCTTTATTGCTAGAGTTGTAAAGTGATAGTACCCCAGAGGTAGGGATACTTTGATTTGTAAAGTGAAAAGTTAAGAATGTTGACAAGAATGATAAGTGAACTGAGACTATAGTTGTGTAGAGTTCACAAGTTGTAATTACCCCGTAACAGTGTAAGACCAATAGGGAAGATTGTGTAGTAGAGATACTTTGGCTTATGTGACGAACCTCTAGTGATTAGGGGGTAGGGTAAGAAGTACCTTGAGATAAGAGAGAGATTTATTTCAGACTAAGAATGAGAAGTTAAGCGTGACGATGAGTTGGGTTATGGACTCATTTCGGGTCAGCCGATAGTTTGGAATGGGGTGATGTCAGTTAGAAATGGTCCCGTTATGTGGTAGGGTCCTGAGGATGCCAGGCCGAAGTTTAGTAAATCGTTGTACGAGTTTGTGGACGCGTTCCACCGGAACTAGGTCGTAAGGACCGAGAAAAGCCTTAACGGGAATGTAAGTAACAATATGGCCAAGTTGGTCAGTAACTCCAAGGATTGGGGAACAGAAACAAAAATTTGAGATTTGTACGTGTACTAGATGAGTTTGAAAGTACGAGAAAGTATGACAAGTAAGGAAAGAAAGGAACCTCTAAGGATCCCGTGTTTGGGAAGACGGTAACCTCCGAGTTTTGTGAGAAGGGGTCGCGGACGGAAGGTCCATTGTTATGTTTACGTATGTTATGTGGTGGCCATGTGTGGCATCGTTGGTCTTGTGCAGTTTTTTTTGACAGGCATAGTATAGAGATTGTGCCGGAGTGTGTATAGCAGCAGCGACTAAGAACATTCGGGGACGAATGTTTCTAAGGGGGGAAGAATGTTACACCCCGTAAGTCCAAGACATGTATAAGAGAATGTACGAAAGGAAACAAGACTTGGAAATTGGTACGAAAGGAAGAATTGTTTTTCCGACGGAAAATCTTCCGGACGTCGGAAAGGAAAAATGTTCGTTGTTGAGAATTGGATTCTCAAAATGCATTATTTGAAGAGTATGGAACTTATATTATTTATGGAAATTTATTTTTACGGATTTGGTCTCGTGGGGCCCACCCGAGAAATTTTACGTTTTGTGGGGCCCACGAGGGTTACGGAAATTTTATGGGCGAATGAGAGGGCAAAACGTGGCACCCCCACATGGCTTGGTCGAAATTTATGCAAGGGTATAATGGTCATTGACCATGGTTGAAGATAAGTCTTCCAAAGCTTGACATTGTTGACAAGTCAACTTGTCCACCTAGGCTTGATCCAAGTGAAACTCATCCTAGCCTCACATTTGTTTAAGTCTAAGCCCTCCATTTTGTGTTATAAGGTTACTACTAGTGCAAGACTTGCCATTTAACACTTAGAAAAAAAATCACACTAGTTGTTCTTCATGAACACGCCTCTGCTTAAAGTGCCATTCCCACACAAAATTTTTTAGTTTGTGATCCATTAGCCACAAGACTTTAAACCAAGGTTCCTAAGAGTATTGTAAGGTTATCTCAATAGAAAGAATTCGGAAAAAATGCATTTTTACGTTAGTCGCAAGGCGGAAACTAAAGGAGTTCTTCAACTTTGAAGTTAGAATTTGAAGATGGGTTCTTCATAGGCCTCTAAGGAGTGCTTGGAGCGGATTGGAACCTAAGGAAATGAGCTAAGAATTGCTAAGGCGCGACTTTGGAATCTTGGAAATTTTAAGGGCTTATAAAGGTATATTTTTGTCGTTTTAGCAATTAAGGTTTACTTATCATTGTAGCTATGGTTATTAGCAAGCATGAGTTTTATAGTATGAAGTTTGATAAGTATTTGGACTATTGGAACCCTAATCCGAAATCTAGCATGTTTAGCTTTAAGATTTCAATTCAAGTCGATTATTAGTTAAGTCACACGTATGTTGTATGAAGAAGGAAATTGTAGTTGTTGAAGTTGTTTATGACTAAATAACATGTTGACCTAAGAACTTGGAATTGGAAAAGGATTGGAAAAGACGTAGTGTTGTTGGTTATATGTTGGCCGAGAATGGCTAGTGTAGTATTATACTGTTTGGTATGAATTGTGGGGCAGAATTTTACACGTATTGTAAGGCGTGTAATCCCCTTTGTTTGGTTGTTGTTTGGAGCCTTAAATGTGGCTTGTTGGTTATTGTATTCGGCCTTGAAAAAGGTGGCAAAGTGAGTAGAAACAAAGGAAGTGCTGCCCGATTTTCCGTAGAATTAGAGACCAAATACTTAGTATTATTCTACGTTAGAGACTAGAAGATTAATAGTCTTGTTGTGACCATTATAGGTTGAAACTTCTACGTACGGCGTATTCGGCTTAGCTTGAGGACTTAGCCGAAAGGTATGTGAACTATCTCCTCTTCTAGCATGATTCCTTAAGATTAAGAAAGTATGTTCTACTCCTTAAATGATCCATTCCTTGGTTGTATTTAGATTGCCTAGAATAGAATTTGTTCTATGTACTTCCTTGATTGTACTTTGATGTTTAATTTGTAAGTTGTAAAATCCATTTTCTTAGTGAAGTTTGGATTCTTAAAAGTGAAAGTATTTTTACTTAAAGTACATAGAGTCTTGAAAAAGTAGTTTCCAAATCTTTGGCTAGTGCCTTAGTTCCAAAACCTAAAGGTCATTATAATGACTTTAGGGGAGTCAAAGGAGTGATTTACTTATTTGATTTAAAAGAGGAGAAAGTACATGGTTTAAGAGAAGTAACTTGTCTTAAAGGTGTGAGTTACTTGAAGTTTAAAAGTAGAAGAAACTCGTTTTCTTTATATTAAGAGACTTGAAGTAATTTGAAAGTTAAGAACTTGTTTTGCAAGTATGTGATACTTGGTTTTTAAAGTATAAGTCTCTTGGTTATAAAAGGAATGGATATGTCTAAAACCATAAAGGGTTATAACGGCTTTATGGGAAGTTGGTTATAACGGCTTTATGGAAGGTTAAGAAAGTTGTCTATTTTTGATTAATGGGCATAAGTTGCCTAGATTGTGAAAATTTGAAGTTACTTGATTTCAAGCTTTGAAATGAGCTTTCTAAAAGTGTAGTAACTTACTTTGAAAAATAGACATGCCTTGATACTACGGGTGTTGGTATCTTGGGGTTTACATAAAAATGAGTCTTTTGAAAAGAATGTACGTACGTAGTACTTTGGCCTGTTTAATTGAGAATTTATCTAAGTGTGCCTTGATTAGTACTTTGGCTTGATAAATTGAGAATTTGTCTAAGTGTGCCTTGATTAGTACTTTGGCTTGATAAATTGAGAATTTGTCTAAGTGTGCCTTGATTAGTACTTTGGCTTGATAAATTGAGAATTTGTCTAAGTGTGCCTTGATTAGTACTTTGGCTTGATAAATTGAGAATTTGTCTAAGTGTGCCTTGATTAGTACTTTGGCTTGATAAATTGAGAATTTGTCTAAGTGTGCCTTGATAAGTACTTTGGCTTGTTAAATGAGAATTATTCTATTTGTGCCTTGATAAGTACTTTGGCTTGTTAAATGAGAATTATTCTATTTGTGCCTTGATAAGTACTTTGGCTTGTTAAATGAGAATTATTCTATTTGTGCCTTGATAAGTACTTTGTCTTGATAAATTGAGAATTTGTCTAATTGTGCCTTGATAAGTACTTTGGCTTGTTAAATGAGAATTATTCTATTTGTGCCTTGATAAGTACTTTGGCTTGGTTAATTGAGAATTAACCTATGTGTGCTAGTGATAGCCTTTGAGTACAAGTATTATGTTTTATTATGTTGCGCGACTCTCGGTTGGAGGGTGGTACCGTCTTGTTGTAAGTTACTTGGGCGTCTGCGGTGATGTGAGATTCCACGGGTATGCTTAGCTATTTGTAGTCTTGGGTTAAATTCGGATTTTTATAAAAGACATGGTAGTGCTTGTGTCTTGTTTGATGGTCGGTCGAGATAGGGTAAGAGTATAAATGAGGCAAGCCCAGACGTTATACCACCTCCCAGTAAGAGTATTAGTGAGGGTAAACCCCAGACGATATACCACCGCTTTATGTGTTGTTTGACGGCCATTGAGATAGGGTAAGAGTATAAATGAGGCAAGCCCAGACGTTATACCACCTTCTCCGGGATAAGAGTATAAGTGAGGGTGAACCACAGATGTTATACCACCTACTTTACCACCTTCTCCGGGGTAAGAGTATAAGTGAGGGTAAACCCCAGATCTTTATACCACCGGTGGGACTTGATGTTATATTATATCATGGATCATGGCGGTGAAGGATTCCACGGGCATGATTGATATTATGGGCGTGAGACCACGTGGTTATGTTTTAATGCGACTTTGAGGCGTCGTCCACGACTTGATATATTTGTTTATGTATTGTGAATCGTAATTTGATTATCATACATGTCTCTGTTTTGTTAGATTTGCATGATTTGTTTCTGATATTTTGATTCACATACTTGGTACATTCTTCGCATCGACCTCGGGCCGCGCGTTAAATCCGCGAGTTTAGGTCTGTGATTTGGTGATCGACAGTGTAGGACCGCCTTTCGAGTTTTGGATAGCTCCTCTGCTCGTGAGTTTATCATTTTTGGTATAGTTCCTTGATGCATGCTTTTATGCGATTAGATGCAGCGGGGCCTTGTCCCGTCATATTTCAGTAAAACTCTTAGAGGTCTGTATTCATATGTGGGATTGGACTCATGTACAGTGTAGTGTCTTTCATTATGTATATTATATGGCAGCCTTGTCGGCTTTGCCTTGCACGTACGTTGGTTTTAAGAAAAAAAAATGAGGTGTTATTAAATTTCCGCAGTTTACTTAGTTGTTAAGGAAGGAGGGTGCCCAGGTAGGGCACCAGTCACGGGCCCGGGGTTCGGGGTGTGACAGATACCTCTACCTCTCTAAGCACCACTCCTAGCTCTATGAAATCTGCCTTTAACTGATGCCCTACTGCTCTAGCTCTAGAACCTTGAGACTATCCACCCCGTCCGAGTTTAGGGAATTCCCTCTTGAAGTGCCCAAGATCCCCACACTCAAATAAACCTCTCAGAACTGAAGATAGCTGGGAAGAAGAAGAGCTTGCACCCGAATGACCACAACAAATAGAAGGTCGATAAGAAATCAAGACTAACTGTCATGATCCCTGAGAAGTACACGCAGACTGGCCTTCATCTGATATAGGCATGGTAACAACAATAAGTTTGACACTCAGATGGTGATGACCTCCACTATAATGTCCCCTACCTCTAGACGAGAAAACTATATGAGTGCTAAACTAATGTCTCTTGACTGCTCTCTCCTCTCAATCCTCCCTCCGAATGAACTCAGCCTCTCTCACGGCATCAACGATCTGTTAGAAGGTGGAAACAGTGGTAGCCATCTATGTTGTAATCAACCAAATAGGACACATCAAACCATTGGTGAACTTTCTCACCCTCTCAGCCTCGTTAGGTATAATTATCAAAACATGTCGATACAAGGCGTGGAAATGCATCTCATACTCGGTCACAAACATACTCCCCTGGAGTAACCCCTCAAATTGAGCACGTCTAATCTCTCTGACACTACGAGGCACGAACTTCTCCAAGAAGATCTAGGTAAATAAAACACAGGTCATATGAGGGGACACTTCTAGTATGTACTTAATATAGGACCGCCAACATTGATTGGTCAGCCCGACCATCTGAAAAGTAGTATAATAAACACCACGAGATTCCACCAGTCCGATGTTATGCAACCTCTCATGACAGCTGATCAAGAACTCATAAGTGTCATCCTCGGGATCCCCATCCTATTTGGGAGGATCCAACTTCCTGAGTCTCTAGAACATCTTCTGCTCTAAAGATATGCAATCATCCGCTAACCACCTAAAACACTCCCTGGATCTCCTCGACACAAATCAAACATGCTAGCCTATTAGAAAACACATTCCGGAAAAAAATCTCTAAGGCTCGGGTTGACTAAGGTCTACACTTAAGTTCTAATTCCATAATTTTACATACTAATCCTCAAAATAAACTGGGCTGCCTTGGGACCCGAACTAAAGACTCGAATAAGTCATAAATGTCATTCCGGAGCTAATGGAACTGACGAAACTACGAACGAATCCCGTTTACCCAAAAGTCAACTATGGGTCAAACTCTACTTTCTTATTAACTTAAGATTTTTCAACTTAACTAAATGGGCCCGAAACCTACCCAAACACCTCGAGAACTATGCTACCATCCCCGCAAGTCACAAACAAGTAAATAAAGTCTCGGAGAAGGTAATTTAGGGATTTTTAAGCGAAGCACGCAAAATGAATTTTTGAGTCGTTACAATAAATTAAAATGAAGAAAGTATTACTAATTACTATAAATGTTTTTTTAATAAAATAAAATAACTTCTTGGAATTGATTTTATGTGATATGCATCCTATTCAACCTTTAATATCCTTGTTAACTCTTACTCCCTATTTTCCATATTAACTGTTTTTCTAAAGTACTAAAAGAAAACACATTTTCTTTGAACATCACATCCCTACTAACAAATAACTTCTTGTTATCAATAACATACAATATATAACCCTTTTGCACCTCTAAATAGCCCATATGAAGTGCATCTTTTGCTCTTTGAAGTAACCTATCTGTTATTGAAATTAAACTAGAGTTTTGGTTAAGCTTAATTATGGGTTCATGATCCAATTAACCTTTTTGGACCAAACCCAAAATTAAGCCCAAGTTCTAGAATTTCTCTAGAAAAATCATCACCTCCTTAAGTGTTCTAGAGAATTCTATTAGTTAATAATATAGATATTATGATAGAAAGGAGAAGGTTTGTAAGATATTTTGTAGTTTTTGATCCTATAAATAGCTCCTTCCTCTCACATTTGTAATAAGCAGAAAGTTTAACAAGTGAAATAAAAATAAGTTCAAAGAAAGAGTGTTCATCATAATTTCTCTCATCCTCTCTAAGAGTCTTTTAAGTGTTCTCTAAGTGTTCTTCCATATTCTTCTTCATACTTAGAGGGTTTATTCTCTTGATTTCTCTCGGGTTTCTCAGGTATTACGATATTGGGCTAGTACTAAGCACTATCGGTGGTTTTTCTACATGGTATCAGAGCCATTCTAATCTTGTGCTCATCAAGATCAGGGTTTAGGAGAACTCGGGGTTACTCTAAGTATGGAATCAATGGGTCGTGTCGTTGGATTGGGAATGGAGATCTTAAACAAGTCTAACTATCGGTTATGGAAGTCATATATGGATTCATACTTGGCGAGTGAGTACTTATGGGATGTCGTCGGCGGTAGAAACACAACACCACCAAAGGGAGATGCTACAACAACGGAAGCGACAAAGGAGTGGACACGGAAGAATGCCAAGGCGGAGTTTGCTTTGAATAGGTCAATATCCTCGGGAGTATTTGAGCATGTCTCAAAGTGTACGTCCGCTAGTTATATTTGGCAGGCGTTAGATCAATTGTTCAACAAGAAGAACGATGCTCGGCTACAACTGTTAGAGAACGAGTTGGCAAATACGAAGCAGGGGAGTATCACGACCCGACCCGAGGGGCCGCGACTAAACGTCCTAATTGGACGTCATTACTGACCTGTCACTCTTAATCCATTTAATACCGAGATCTATAGAAATTTCGACAGCACAAATGCTGATTTTACAATATCTCCCCAAAATGGGTGAGCCGACAAGGCTGTCAAATCAACAACAGAACAACAATCATAACAGGCTAGCCGACTAGGCTGCCACCAACCAACATTATGTACACAAAGGAATAGTCAAAATAAGCAAGCCGACAAGGCTGCCACTAGATAACAACAAGAATAACCGGGAATTCCCCAACACAGAGTACAACAACATTACAATCCAAAATAAGGTACAAACGTCCAACCCACAACTGTCTACAGACCTCTAAGAGTGCAATACTAACATATGACGGGACAGGACCCCGTCGTGCCCAAAATATGCATAAGTCTGAAAGATAAAGGTCTGTACCAAAATAGCTAGCTCCGGAACAAAGGATCTCTTCAACTGCTGTACAGAAATCTTAGACTGGAGGGTCACCTATCTGAACACCTGAACCTGCGGGCATAAACGCAGCCCCCCGAGGAAAGGGGGGTCAGTACGAAATAATGTACCGAGTATGTAAGCATGAAATAATGTAAATAAGATCAAAACTGTGTCCTGTAAGGTAGAGAGTCAACTGTATCATAAAAGAATGAGAGTCATACCAGTACTTGATCGGTGTATTTTATATACACCTTTTGAGTCATTTTTAGTTAGTCTTTTGCCCATTTTTGTACAAATATGTGTCGTGTTAGGATAGATTTTCTTTCTTTTGATTCACAGTGGTTTAAAGTGGCACATTGGTGAGAAGGAGCGAAAAGAGGGCAGAAACAGAGGTTCTAGAGCTCAAAAAGCTGAAAGGTTGGCAACCCGAGCGAGAAACAGGGCGGCGCCGTGGGGCCAGACCATCAACAGCAGCGGAGCCACGGCGCCCAAGAAGCAGACCAGCCGCAGACGTTTCGACGCCGCTGCGCCGGTTGCAGGGTCGTGGCGCCGACGCGAAAAAATTGACAAATCCGAATAGGACTGGGCCAAAACCAAAGAGGAAATGGTTTTACACATTTTTTAGGATATAATAGGGACTTTTAGGTTAGTTTTGAGGGTTCCACACCTTACCATTCATCACAACATTAGATCAAGATTGGAGACTTATTTTTGAGTAATTTCTTGTTCTTTAATTTATTTATTTCTAGTATATGTTGGATACTATTTTAGTTCTTGGCATGTCTATGGCTAGGTACTAACTTAATTTAGGACTTTCCATGTCGAATCGCTTGAACCTCGTTTTATGAATTAATGCAAGATTTTGGTTTCTTCTTATTATTGTTGAGATTTATTCAATAATTATTTTGATTGCTTGGTAAGTAATTGATCACTAATTATCATCACTTATATGATTTCTAATCGAAATCCGAAAGAGGAGATTGTGAATATGCTATAGTTGAATAAACATAGGTTAAATCGTGGACGAAAGTACCCCGATACTTGTGTAGCTTAATAAGTTATTGCTCTTAATCCTTCTTTGTAGTCAATCTTGTCATCGGAAGATAGAAGGGTTCTACATTGGGGTTGAGTGTTTATATTACCTTAACTTGAGTATAAAATGGCTTAGTTAACATGTTATCCAACATAGAAGAAGAACCTTAATTATTTGCATTAACGAGTAAAGCGGGCAGATAGTCGAGAAGACTTGGAAGTCCTTTCCACCATATCTGAATTAAAGTAAAATAATTTAGTTAGCATCTATAATAATAGCTATAAACAAACCATCAAATTATCGGTCACCAAATAGATACTACAGAATAGAGGTTGGTAATTGGACACTAATCCCTGAGGACGATAACTCGGTCTTCTAGACTATATTACTTGTCACGATACGTGCACTTGCGTTTAGCATGTGTATAATTCGCGCATCAAGTTTTTGGCGCCGTTGCCGGAGATTGGCGTAGTTCAATATCAATCTTTCTATTCTTAATTTCTAATTTGGTTTTTATTTTTCTTTTATTTTATTTTATTTTGGAACCGTGTGCCGTGATCCGTTTGTTGGTTTTGATTCATCTCAGGGACCCTGCAAACATGGATTACCACTATCGAGGTTACGTAACTATCAACAAAGAATGCAACCCCACCCCACAGGAAAAGCAGGATGGGCTACGTGCAGCCATACTCAGGCTAACTAGGCACCAAACTCAGTTCATGGATGAGACGAGAGTGTCCCTAAAGAATTTGGAAACACAAATAAGACAACTCGCGGGCATGCTAAGCAACAGAATACAAGGGAATAACCCTGAACATATTGGAGAGAATATAAAAGAGCAATGTCAGACGATTGACCTGAGAAATGGCGAACCAGTGGAAGCAAACTCACCACCACCATGTTCAGAAAATAAGGGCCCAGATTTGTCGCAGAAGTTGCAGCGCCACGGCGCCGATAATCCTGAGACATTGCAGAAGTTTGGCGGCCACGGCGCCGAATCTCAGGGTCGTGGCGCCCAGGGCTCCGAAGGTACAATGATTTCGGGAGCAGTTGTGGACGCACCCCAGGTGAAGATATCATACCCCCAGAGGCTAAAAACAAGTTCTCTTGACAAACAGTTCTCTAAATTCGTGGAAGTTCTCAAACAATTGCAACTCAACATCCCGTTTGCCGAGGAACTAGATCAGATGTCGAGTTATGTAAAGTTCATGAAGGAGATTCTCAGCAAAAAGATGAGGATATATGACTATGAAACAGTGGTGTTGACTGAAGAATGCAGTGTCATCCTACAGAGAAAGCTACCTCAGAAGTTGAAAGATCCGGGGAGTTTCACCATCTCATGCACTATAGGAAAGTTTGAGTGTCAGAAGGCGTTGTATGATCTGGGGGCAGGTATAAATTTGATGCCCTATCTGGTGTTTTGCAAATTTGGAATGGGAGAAGCTGACCTCTGAAACATCACTGCGGCTAGTCGACTTCATCGTCCACCCTAGAGGAGTCATCGAAGATGTGTTGGTTAAGGTGGACAAGTTCATCTTTCCCGTTGATTTCATCATCTTAGACATGAGAGATAATGACATGATCCCCATTATCTTTGGCAGACCTTTCCTAGCCACAGGACAGGCACTCATTGATGTTCGAAAAGGTGAGTTGAGACTTCGTGTGGAAGAAGAAGAGGTGATTTTCAATGTTTTTCAAGCAGCAACCTTCCTAGAGGCGAGTGACAACTGTTTCGCCATTGATGTGATCGAAGAAGCAGTGTCGGAAAATGGGTTCAGAAATGCTGATGCGCTTAAAGAAGTGCGGACACGATGGGATGAGAGTAGTGGCAATGACCTGAATCTGATGGAGTATGCAAATTGGATGAATTCTTATGAGCAGTGTGATAAGAAGAGATATGAAGAGCTTGGGCAGATACCAGAGAGATCAGTACTATCCACAGAAAAAGCTCCAGAGTTAGAGTTGAAGACTCTACCAGATCATCTGCAGTACCGATATCTAGGTGAGAATCAATCTTTACCAGTGATCATCTCATGTCATTTATCCACAGTGGAGGTTGAGAAGCTGCTGAGAGTACTGAGGGCTCACAAGCGTGTCATTGGGTGGACATTAGCAGACATAAGGGGGATACGTCCGTCAACAGTAATACATAAGATCCGTCTAGATGAGGAGAGTAGACCCTAAATTGAGGCACAGAGGAGACTAAATCCAAACATGAAGGAGGTAGTCAGAAAAGAAATTATGAAATGGCTTGATGCTGGGGTAATTTATCCTATCTCTGACAGTGCATGAGTGAGTCTGGTGCAAGTGGTGCCCAAAAAGGGTGGTATGATAGTAGTGACCAACAAAAGGAATGAGCTCATTCCATTTAGAACAGTTACTGGGTGGAAAATTTGCATTGACTATCGCAAGTTGAACAAGGCAACCAGAAAAGACCACTTCCCGTTGCCATTTCTAGATCAGATGTTGGATAGACTTGCAGGGCACAATTACTACTGCTTCTTGGATGGTTACTCAGGGTATCATCAGATTGTCATAGCACCAGAAGATCAGGAAAATACAGCATTCACTTGCCCCTTTGGTACGTTTGCATTCAGAAGGATGCCATTTGGGCTTTGCAATGCACCTGCGACCTTTCAGAAGTGTATAATGGCAATTTTCTCTGATATGGTGGAGAGGACTATAGAGATTTTCATGGATGATTTCTCGGTCTTTGGGTCCTCGTCGACGAGTGTTTGAAGCACTTGGAAGCAGTGTTGAAACGGTGTGAAGAGTCCATCCTTATGTTGAATTGGGAGAAGTGTCACTTCATGGTAAAAGAGGGAATTGTCCTTGGACACAAAATATCCAACCAAGGTATTGAGGTGGACAAAGCAAAGATTTCAGTAATCGAAAATCTACCACCTCCAGTATCAACAAAAGGGGTCAGAAGTTTTCTTGGGCATGCCGGTTTTTATAGAAGATTCATCAAGGACTTCTCAAAAGTTTCAAAACCTCTTTCCACCTTGCTAATGACTGGGGTTGTTTTTGAATTCAATAAGGAATGCATGACCGCTTTTCAGACACTCAAGGAGAGGCTTATCTCAGCACCCATAGTCATTGCACCAAATTGGGAGCTCCCATTTGAACTAATGTGTGATGCAAGTGATTATGCAGTGGGAGCGATCTTGGCGGAAGGGTCGATAAGGTATTCAGATCCATTTACTATGCTAGTAAAACTCTTAATGATGCACAGTTGAATTATGCCACTACAGAAAAAGAATTTCTAGCAATAGTATATGCATTCGAGAAATTCAGGCCATACTTAGTTGGGAATAAGGTGATAGTATACACTGACCACTATGCCATAAATTACTTGATGAAAAAGAAGGATGCAAAACCTCGCCTTATCCGATGGGTTCTGCTATTACAAGAATTTAACATGGAGATCCGTGACAAGAAAGGGACAGAGAACTCAGTTGCTGACCACTTGTCGAGGCTTGAAAACATAGAGAGCCAGAACACCAAGGATGTGCAGATAAATTATCACTTCCCAGATGAGCAATTGTTTCAAGTAAGTGATGTCTTTAAGTTACCTTGGTACGCTGATTTTGTTAATTTTTTCGCAGCCAAGGTAGTACCCCCGGGATTGACAAGACAGCAAGTGAATAGGTTCTACTCTGAAGTAAAATACTACTATTGGGAGGAGCCAATGCTATACAAGCATTGCGCCGACCAAGTCATCAGGCGATGTATACTAGAGGATGAGATGCAACATATTCTCACCCATTGTCATACCCTACAATGTGGTGGACATTTTGGGGCATCAAGAACAGCTGTGAAGGTACTACAAAGTGGGTTCTATTGGCCAACCCTCTTCAAGGATGCCCACACATTTGTGAAGAGCTGTGATCGTTGTCAAAGAACAGGGAACATATCAAGACGAAATGAAATGCCTTCGAATGGGATCTTGGAGGTGAAACTATTTGATGTATGGGGGATCGACTTCATGGGTCCATTCCCGTCGTCCTTTGGGAATCAGTACATTCTTCTTGTAGTGGATTATGTGTCCAAATGGGTAGAAGCGGTAGCCACTAAAGAAAATGACAGTAAGACTGTCCAAAGGTTCCTCCAAAAGAATATATTTACAAGGTTTGGTACTCCCAGGGCCATTATCAGTGATGAAGGAAACCACTTTTGCAACAAGCAGCTTGATGCAATGCTTTCCCGATATGGAGTCTACCACCGCACCACATTGCCCTATCACCTGCAAGTGAATGGGAAAGCAGAAATTTCAAACATGGAAGTGAAGAGCATATTGTAAAAGACGGTAGATGGCTCAATGAAGGATTGGTCTATCAAATTGGATGACGCGCTATGGGCATACAGAACAACATTCAAAACCTCATTGGAATGTCACCATATAAGTTAGTTTTTGGTAAAGCGTGTCATCTATCAGTAGAGTTAGAACACAGGGCTTATTGGGAAATGAGGAAGCTGAACATGGATGCCAAGGCAGCACGGCAGAAGAGGTTGCTACAGCTGAGCGAGTTAGATGAATTCAGACACAATGCCTATGAGAATGCAAGGATCTACAAGGAACGAACCAAAGTATGGCATGATAAGATGTTGATCCCAAAAGACTTCCAAGTAGGACAACAAGTGCTTTTATTCAACTCAAGGTTGAGGCTGTTCCAAGGCAAGCTCAAATCGCGTTGGTCAGGACCGTACACTGTTGTAAGAGCATTCCCCTATGGTGCAGTTGAAGTGAGAGGGAGAGAGGGAGCCCCTTTCAAGGTAAACGGACAGAGGTTAAAACCCTATTTGATCAATGAAATGGAATACATGAGCCTAGTGACCCATCCCATTTCAAAATGAATAGGAATATGCGTACGGCTAAAAGACGTTAAAGACAGCGCTACTTGGGAGGCAACCCAAGGTTTTTAAATTTATGCAATTTAGTTTTAGTTAGAACAGTCTCACGGAAGGTATTGTTTACATGTTGTGATGACAGGTACAAAGCTAAAAAGTGTAGGACGAAAAACGTGAGAGAGAAAGGAAATCGGCTCGGCGCCACGGCTCCCAACAGAGGGCCATGGCGCCAAGAATGCATAAAGCCGCAGAAAGTTGGGTGCCACGGCGCCAATATCAGAGCTCTACGGCTCCGGAAGTTCATAGGGTCACGGATGTTTGGGCGCCACGGTGCCGGTCCCAGTGCCGCGGCGCCGCGACGAAAAATCTAAAAAATAAAGAGCCCTAGAAAGGATTTCCCTCTTCCATTCTGACGGGACTTCTGACGTTATCTGTCATGCATTATCCACCGCCACCATTTTAAACCAAGTTTGTAAGTTGTCTCGTATTTCTTTTATTTTTGAGTCTTGCACACATTAGGGATAATGTTTGATTTAAGTTTGGGGGGAGTTCTTAGTTATTTTTGATGTGTTTTTGAGTCTTTTTGTGTTATTTTTTATGTTTATTTGAGTCTAATTTTTTTTTTATGATCATGCATGCTGTAGTTACTTGAAACTCCTAGTGAAGTAAAGTTGAATAATGTAATGGAATTAGAAGCAACCATCTGAACACTTATGTTAGATATGCCAAAAATTCATGAAGTCAAACTATTTGGGGTATCTTGCTTGATTTATGCATTGTTAGTGATTAAACCTATGTGTCTGCTTGCTTGCTATTTGAGGCGAAATAGTTAGAATATGCATGTTAGGGAGATGACTCAGGCATTTCTTTGTTAGCCCTTTCTTACCATTCTTTGCCTATCCGTGACATTAAAATTGTATCCATATTCAGCCCCTTTGAGCCTAAAAATAAGATCTTTCTTTGACACTCTATAATTCCATACTTGTATCATAAGTGAAGAAATTGATGTGTTTGGAAAATAAAGTGTTGAAAAGAGACAAAAAGAGAGTGAACAATTTTGATGCACCCCAATGAAAAGTAATCATAAATAGGCAAAAGCCTAAGTTTGGGGGTGCTTACTATTCATCAGACACCTCATTCTCTCAAAACAAAAGAAGGGAAAGATAGGTATGTTAAAAAGAAAATCAAAAGAAAAGGGAAGAATCGAAAGCAAAAGAGCTTATGGTACGTAAGATTGAGCCTAAAAGCCTATTTTTATCTACCCCTACCTAAGCCTACATTACAACCCTGAAAAGCCCTGAAGATCTCTAATGAGTGTATCCATGATTAGTGGAGAATAGCAAGTGAACAGGCCATAGGATTTTGAAATTAACATGCATAGTTAGGTATTCTTACTTCCATTGAGCATGATTAAATTGAATTTGCGAAATATCTGACTTGAGTGTTTAGAATGCTAAAAATTCATGCTATATGTTCTTGCATATTATTCTACTAACCTTCATGCTTTTCCAAGTAACAATGATGCAACAATTGATCAATGTCTTTGAGTCATTTTATTTTCTTTTCTTTCGTGTCTTTGTTTCTATTTTTGATCTTTACTCGAGGGTGAGCAAAGGTTAAGTTTTGGGGTGTTTAATCGATGTATTTTATATACACCTTTTGAGTCATTTTTAGTTAGTCTTTTGCCCATTTTTGTACAAATATGTGTCGTGTTATAATAGATTTTCTTTCTTTTGAGTCACAGTGGTTTAAAGTGTCACATTGGTGAGAAGGAGCGAAAAGAGGGCAGAAACAGAGGTTCCAGAGCTCAAAAAGCTGAAAAGTTGGCAACCTGGGCGAGAAACAGGGCGGCGTCGTGGCGCCATACCATCAGCAGCAGCGGAGCCACTGCGCCCAAGAAGCAGGCCAATCGCAGAAGTTTCGGCGCTGTGGCGCCGGTTGCAGGGTCGTGGCGCCGACGCGGAAAATTTGACAAATCTGATTAGGACTGGACCAAAACCAAAGAGGAAAAGGTTTTACACGTTTTTGAGGATATAAATAGGGCCTTTTAGGTCAGTTTTGAGGGTTCCACACCTTACCATTCATCACAACATTAGATCAAGATTGGAGACTTATTTTTGAGTAATTTCTTGTTCTTTAATTTATTTATTTCTAGTATATGTTGGATACTATTTTAGTTCTTGGCATGTCTATGGCTAAGAACTAACTTAATTTAGGGTTTTCCATGTCGAATCGTTTGAACCTCGTTTTATGAATTAATGCAAGATTTTGGTTTCTTCTTATTATTGTTGAGATTTATTCAATAATTGTTTTGATTGCTTGGTAAGTAATTGATCACTAATTATCATCACTTATATGATTTCTAATCGAAATCCGAAAGAGGAGATTGTGAATATGCTATAGTTGAATAAACATAGGTTAAATCGTGGACGAAAGTACCCCGATACTTGTGTAACTTAATAGGTTATTGCTCTTAATCCTCCTTTGTAGTCAATCTTGTCATCGGAAGATAGAAGGGTTCTACATTGGGGTTGAGTGTTTATATTACCTTAACATGAGTATAAAACGGCTTAGTTAACCTGCTATCTCAACATAGAAGAAGAACCTTAATTATTTGCATTAACGAGTAAAGCGAGCGGATAGTCGAGGAGATTTGAAAGCCCTATTTGCACCATATCTGAAGTAAAGTAAAATAATTTAGTTAGCATCTATAATCATAGCTATAAACAAACCATCAAATTATCGGTCACCAAATAGATACTACAGAATAGAGGTTGGTAATTAGACACTAATCCCTGAGGACGATAACTCGGTCATCTAGACTATATTACTAGGCTGCCACCAACCAATATTATGTACACAAAGGAATAGTTAAAATAAGCAAACCGACAAGGCTTCCACTAGATAACAACAGAAATAACCGGGAACGCCCCAACACATAGTACAACAACATTACAACCCAAAACAAGGTACAAACGTCCAACCCACAACTGTCTACAAACCTCTAAGAGTGCAATACTGACATATGACGGCCCAAAATATGCATAAGTCTGAAAGATAAAGGTCTGTACCAAAATAGCTGGCTCCGGAACAAAGGAGCTCTCCAACTGCTGTACAGAAATCTTAGACTGGAGGGTCACCTATCTGAACACCTGAACCTGCGGGCATGAACGCAGCCCCCCGAGGAAAGGGGGGTCAGTACGAAATAATGTACCGAGTATGTAAGCATGAAATAATGTAAATAAGATCAAACTGTGTCCTGTAAGGTAGAGAGTCAACTGTATCATAAAAGAATGAGAGTCATACCAGTACTCATGCATGTTTAGTCATAAAATCATCAGATATAAATAAATGAATAAACTGTCCGACCCTTGGGTGAGGGACGCGGTGGAATATACTGTCATGGGTATCTGTACCCGCATCACGGATGCCTGTCCGTGGAATCATCATATAAATATACATAAACTGCCCGGCCCTCTAAGGAGGGACGCGGTGAATCATCCTGAAATCTGTGCACGAATCTGCCCGGCCCGGGACGCGGTGAAGAAGAGAAATGACTCTTAGCACGAGTAGATACCATGAGCAACTGTATGCAATTTAAATCATTTCTTTGACTCTCATTAAAATCATTAAATAACTTCTTACTAGAAGATCACATGTACTTTTCATAACTCAGATTACTATGAATAAGACTATGAAGGAGACATGTATGTCCGCCGTACATTCCCTTGTATAATATTCATGTCGAATGGAAGAATCAATAATTCACAAAATCATGCCAAAAGAAAGGAAGATAGGCTCACATACCTTTTAAGTGAGCTAATCAACTAAATGCTAAGATATGTCTCGTCTAGTATGTCAACCTACAACAATGATAATACGTTCGTCAATTCTATGATCTCTAACGTAAGTTATTCGAATAACGGCTTCTTATTTCTATAAAAATTTGGACAGCATTTCCTTTGTTTATGTGCGTATCCACAGTTAACCAACAAGTCAAATCAAACCAATAATCAACTACCATTTCAAGATTTTATCAAAACTATCTCAAATACTCTATTTACGCCGTTAGTGCGCACACCTTGTCTTATAACTATTCCATTTGACAACTTCAATAACCAAGGCAACTACTACATTTATTTCTCATGTTAGTCAATCATTTAGTTACGTTAGAATTATTCATGGGGCAATCCAATCTCTTAACGACATCGTCAATTCAAGAATGTGAATTTAACATTTTTCTATACTTTAATCCTTTAAAGGCATGTATAGATAACTACCTCAATACATATGCATGTTTGTAACTTATATTCACGCACTAATTCAGCCCGTAATACATTACCATAATATTCAATAATTTTCATCAACTTTCCGGTCATATCAACATATTATAATTCCAAAGCTTTTCCAAAATTCCTTACTTTCCAACTAAGCTTCCAACAACTTCATATAACAACTATAACTTTAAACATCAAGGTTTCATCTAAATTTTCACATGCAATTAGTAATAACATACCAACACAATTAATCAATTCCAATGCACGTCAAAATGGGTTCTAAATCGGTTTCGACCTCTACTATTTAGATGCATTGTCTTCTTTCCATTTCTTATTTAACATGGATAATTTTCCTAACTATAATATCAATTAATCTATCAAATATCAAATGAAAGGGATAGATTTTACCAATTTTCGAGCTCAAAACAGTCCCTTCGAACAGCCCGCCACCCCAGCGATTTTCCCCCACTTTTTCGTTGATTTTTGCCCAAATTCTTCTCTTCCTTCAACTCCAAAATGACATGCAATCCTTCTACAACGTTACCCAACATCTACACATGTTTTTCTTCCCAACAATGGCATCACAACTCGAATTTTTCGTCCTAAAATCAGCTGGGCAGTCCCGTCGAGACCCCCCTGTTTTTGGTTCCAAAATTCTCAAATTCTTGTCTTAATGGTGCAGGTTAATTAATCCAAGAAGATGGAACAAAAAACTAAATTCTTATTGCCACAAGAGAAGGGGAAATCGCTAAGGTGGGGGGAAGGAAGAGGAGAAAGAAAATAGATTTTTTTTGTTAAGTGGAAGAATGAGATTTTTAGGGCTTTAATTAGTATTTTTCAGATTTTCTAAAAATGCATTTAGGTCCCTCTTCTTTTTTACACTTTAACCCTTTAAGTGCTTTTTAAACTAAATTAATCCCCAAAGTAGTAAACCTTAATCTATTTCTTTAAATCTTGATTTTCGTTTCCTTTAATTCCCGGGAATTCCATAAGGTCTCGTATTCTCCATGTCGTAATTCCCATAATATGTAATAATCCTCAAAGGAGAAATATAGATAACTTATCATTTTAAATACTCATTGACGTGTTCGTAGCTTGTATAGTTATATCTCATACCCCTTATCCGAATCTTAACCTTAATGACGTTCTTAATCCTTGTCTTAACTTACGAGGTATAACAGGGAGTCTTCAATCTCAGAATTTTTTATCAAGGTAAGGAATCTTTGCTCTGAGATTAATACTCTAAATCCGGAGGAGTCGATTTCGGAAGCTCCGTTGAAGCGGTCTATTATTCGTGGTCTACGACCCGAATATACATCATTTGTTACTTCAGTTCAAGGATGGGCTACACACCCTTCCTTGGAGGAATTTGAAAACTTGCTAGCTTCGCAAAATCACTAGCCATGCAAATGGCCGGAGTTAAAATCCATGATGATTCGGGAAGCGCTTTTGTAGCTCGGAGGCAACAAAGCTTCAAAGACAAACCCAGGGATGGTGGTACAAAGAACAATGATGGACAAGAAGGATCTTCTACTGGAGATAAGAAACGATTCAAGTGCTACCGGTATGGGAAACTTGGGCATTTCAAAAGAGATTGTCGAGTCAAGCTGAATGAAAAAAATATGGCGGAATCAAAAGGTTATACTGAAGACGAAGAATGGGAAAAATATTTCATGGTGGAGGCTGCATCTTCAGGTACATCCACAACTAAAAATCTTGGAAATGAGTGGATTGTAGATTCTGGTTATAGCCATCATATTACCAGATTCGAGAAGTTATTTTCTTGTCTTCAGCGTCATGACGGGAAAGAAGCCATCATTACCACGGATAATTCAATCCATCGCGTTGAGAAGGAAGGGACAGTTGTCATTGAAATAGATGTTGGAAGCCCAATCACTCTCAAGAACGTGTACCATGTTCCAGGAATAAGGAAGAATCTTCTCTTTGTAGTAAATGCGGTGGACTCAGGTAACTACGTTTTATTTGGCCCAAGAGATGTTAAATTCTTAAAAAATATTAAAGAGTTAAAGTTGGATGTGGTTCACACCGGAGAACGAGTTAAAGATTTATATGTTTTATCGGCCTCAAATTCTTATGTTAAGAAGATGAGTACCAATGACAATGCCTTTATATGACATGCTAGGCTTGGTCATATAAATATGAGTAAGCTCAAAGTGATGGTGAATAAGGATTTGGTCAATGGGCTCCCAAAATTGAAGATTCGGGATGAAGGAAAACTTTGTGAAGGTTGTCAATATGGAAAATCACATAGACTTCCATTTGACAACTCCACTTCACGATGCAACGCTCGTTGGAAAGGATCCATAGTGATCTGATGGGTCCAATGAGAACATCCTCCTATTTTGGGTCTCGATACATGTTAATGTTTGTTGATGATTTCTCACGGTAGACTTGGGTATACTTTGTGAAGGAAAAATTAGAAGTATTCTCCAAGTTTCAAGAATTCAAGGTTACCGTGGAGAGAGAGTTGGGTCGAAAGATCAAGACCTTAAGGACAAATAATGGAGGGGAGTTTATGCAAAAGGAGTTTCTCTCTTTTAGTCGAGATCGTGGTATCAAGAGAGAATTTACATGCCCGTATACACCTCAACAAAATAGAGTAACAGAAAGGAAAATCAGATATTTAACCGAAACGTGTAGAAGTTGGCTACACGACATGAATTTGCCTAAAGTCTTATGGGCAGAAGGCATGAGATGTGCAGCGTATGTCATCAACCGGATGCCACTTAGTCCGAACAATATGAAGTCTCCTTATGAGATTGTTCATGGGAAGAAGCCAACAGTGAAACATCTCAGGATATTTGGATCAAATTGCTACGTCCATGTGTTCGACTCTCAAAGAACCAAGCTGGAGGTAAATGAGAAGAAATGCATCTTTATCGGCTATGATGAACAAAGGAAGGGCTGGAGGTGTATGGATCCAAAGACACACAGATACACCGTGTCTCGTGATGTTGTCTTTGATGAAGTTTCTTCATATTATGGACACCTCAAGTCTTGTTTGAGCAAGATGGTGTGAGTTCCTTCAAGAGCGATGAATCAGCTCCTCAAATGCCAAGTGAGAACGAAAGTCCTGAAAAAGAGACGCAAGGTGAAAGGGGGAGCACTAACCAAGAGGAAGATGAGGAAGAAGATCATGGTTCCATGGCTAATCAACGGCCAAAAATGAATATTATTAGGCCTGCTCGGTTCAGAGATTAAAGGTTTGTCACTACTTACTCATACTACTTTGCAACTCCATTAGATGAAGATGAGCCATTATCGTATGATGAAGCAAAAGGAGTTCAAGAGTGAGAGGTCGCAATGAAGGAGGGATGAATGCTCTCATGAAGAACGAAACTTGGGATTTGGTTTCGAAACCCAAGGATGTACAACACGTCTCTTATAAATGGGTGTATCGAATTAAGCGGATAATGGATGGGAGCATTGACAGATTTAAGGCAAGGTTTGCTGCTCGAGGGTTATCTCAGAAGTATGGAGAAGTTTATGATGAGACTTTCAGCCCAGTGGCGAAGATGACTACGGTACGTTCACTTTTATCTTTAGTCGCAAGCTTTGGCTGGAAGTTATGGCAACTAGATGTGAAAAATGTTTTTCTATACGGTGAGATTGATAAGAATATCTTCATGGAGAAACCACTTGGTTTCAAATCACGAGAGCATCCTGATTATGTGTGCAAGCTTAAGAAGGATTTGTACGGGTTAAAATAAGCTCTACGAGCCTGGTATGGAAAGCTTGCTCAATTCCTTCAGTTTTGCGGTTATGTGCCATCAAATTCTGATCCGAGTCTATTCTTCAAGAAGAATGAAGGAGTTCACGTGGTAGTTCTTCTTTACGTGAATGATATGATATTCACCAGGAATGATGATGCTGAAATTGCTTGTCTACAAGAGGATATGTCGGTGAGGTTTGAAATGAAGAAGTTGGGTGAGCTGAATAACTTTCTTGGTTTGGAGGTTGAAAGGGTAAAAGATGGAATATTTATCGGCCAACAAAGCTATGCAAGAAGAATTGTTTAGAGGTTCGGGGTACACGAAGGAAAGACACGTACTACTCTGATAGATGTGAACATAAATCTTAAACGCAATTAAGGGTCCTTGCTACCCGATCCTCGACCTTATCGCTCTCTTGTAGGAAGTCTTCTATACTTAACCATTACAAGACCTGACATTGCTTTCGCGGTAGATCTCGTAAGTCGGTTTATGCAAACACCAAGGAAGCACATCTAGAAGTGGCAAAGAAGATCTTGAAGTATGTGAAGACAACTCTTGGCATGGGTTGGTGTACAAGTACAATGCTAAGGTTTGTCTCTATGATTTCACGGATGCTGACTTTGGTGGAGATCTAGATGATCGAAAATCAACTTCAGGTTATGTGTTCTTATGTAGAGACACAAGCATTTCATGGTGCAGCAAGAAGCAAGCAACGGTGTCACTGTCTACCACTGAAGAAGAGTATAAAGCTTCGACACTCGCAACTCAAGAGTGTGTATGGCTTTGAAGACTCCTTGAAGATTTGTTCGAGCCGATCAATAAGCCGGTTGCCATCTACGGAGATAATCAAAGTGCTATCAAGTTGGCTAATAATCCAGTGTTTCATGCAAGGACGAAGCATATTGAGTTAGAACATCACTTCATACGGGAGAAGGTGCTTGATGGAACGATTGAAGCTTTGGAGGTTCGAAGCGAGGACAACGTTGCAGATATCTTCACCAAGTCATTACCAATGGGCAAATTCAAATTACTTCGCTCGAAGCTCGGGTTGATTGACAAAATCAAGTTTAAGGAGGAGTATTGAAATTAAACTAGATTTTGAGTTAAGCTTAATTATGGGTTCATGATCCAACTAACCTTTTTGGACCAAACCCAAAATTAAGCCCAAGTTCTAAAATTTCTCTAGAAACATCATCACCTCCTTAAGTGTTCTAGAGAATTCTATTAGTTAATAATCTAGATATTATGGTAGAAAACTCTAGAGATTAGGAGAAGGTTTGTAAGATATTTTGTAGTTTTTGAGCCTATAAATAGCTCATTCCACTCTCATTTGTAATAAGAAGAAAAGTTGAACAAGTGAAATAAAAACAAGTTCAAAGAATGAGTGTTCATCATAATTTCTCTCATCCTCTCTAAGAGTCTTTCAAGTATTCTCTAAGTGTTCTTCCATATTCTTCTTCATAATTAGAGGGTTTATTCTCTTGGTTTTTCTCGGGTATTACGGTCTTGGGCTAGTGCTAAGCACTATCAGTGGTTTCTCTACATCTGTTTCTGTCAACACTTTAGCAAAACATAAACATCATATGACTCTCAAATGAGATATCATAGGTTTGGTACCATATAATCTTTCATAAGGTGAAACATTAGAGATGACAACACTAGGCATTCTAATTATAAGATACACAGCTGCTAACACACAGTAATCCCAAAACGTGATTGTTATTTGTGCTTAAAACCTTAAGGCTCTTGTAACCTCAAGTATATGTCTATGTTTCTTCTCAACAACACTATTTTGCTAAGGGGTATATGGACATGTCCTTTGATGTATTATTCTCATTTGTATAAATAAAGAATCACAAATATTATTAACAAATTCTGTTCCATTATCAGTTCTTACAATTTTTACTATTTTATTAAAGTGAGTGATCACATACTGTAAGAACTGTTGCACAGAAACTGATACATCAAATTTGCTGATCTGGTCAGGAATAGTTTGTTTGAGTGACTGCTATTGAATTTGAATCATGGATTCATACTAAGTAAGGCAAGCTCTTGAATTGATCTGCAAGCTTAGAACTAGTGGCAACCACCAAACCAATAGAACAAGGGTTAGCTCCGCAGCAGGTGTACAAGCAAGGTAAGTGCGAGGGGAATGTAAAAACAACAATAGTTCCACATGAAGGTCCTTATATGGAATGTCAAAAAGATCGGTAAAGTCGAGAAGTAGAGAGAGGCCAAAGATTATATAAGAGCACAAGATGCAGATTTGATTGACTTGGTGGTCCAATATTTAAAAATTGTATTGAGAATGACTGAAAAGGTGGAAATAAGACCAGATATAATTTGATCATTATGAACAAATCCAAAATCTTTATAGATAGATTTGATACTACTTTAAGGAAAAGACTGTCTAGTTTGTTTAGCATAAAGGCACACTACACATTGATCAACCTCATGAACAATTTGATCTAAACTAACTGTCACTATCTTATTCATGATTGTAGAAGACATATGTCCTAGCCTCTTGTGCCATAGTTTCACATCTGGAGCCTTGATTTCTTTGTGCAAATTATAGGTTCTATACCCATCCACTCTATTAAATCTCTCTTTAAGATTTTCCCAGAATTCATGTGCACTCTCAATAAAAACTACTCATCCCATTAAAGATTGAGACACGGAGTTCATTAGCCAATATAAGACAATGACATTAAATCTTGATCCCACAATTCTCCACTAAACCTTTCCTTTTTACAAGAATTATCCACCATTTCTATTTTGTTCCTACCAAGTAATGATATTCTCATAAATCTATTTCAAATGGTGTAATTTTCAGGACTAGTTAACTGAAAAGAAATTACACAAATTTCACTCACATCAGTAGGACTCAAGAAAAGAGGATGATTATAGACTATAGTCAATCCCTTGTGAACTTTAATTCCCAGATTCACCAGCACCTGTATTTGGATTCTGAGTCATGTTATTGAGATTTTGATGTGGAGTTTGTGATGGAAATTCATCTGGTGATACTCAATTTCCCCTATTGCTAATATTCTGCAGTAGATCTCTACTTTCTTGGTTCTCATTCACTCCCATTTTGATCAAGATTATGGCAGAGAAAAGACAAAACCAGAACCACAGAAAACAGACTAGAGTCTGCTATTTACTCTTTCTTCTTTGCGGAATTAAAAGATCTTTGAATCAACCTTCTCAGCAGATATTCTCAGCCAAAGAGATTCCGATACCATGAACTTAAATGTGCAGTAAACTAAGCACACGAAATAGCAGGCAATGTAACATTAAGCAAGAAGAAGTAATTGAAAGAGAAGATGACTCTTGATAGATCATTGTATTGTATTGATATTTTCTTGTGTTGTTTTACAATGACTCATATACACTATATATAGATGATTATATCTACTCTCTCATCTATCAATGTGTATACATTTACATAGCTAGGAAGCTAATTCACTCAACTGTTCTTAACCGACTAGTTAGTTATAATAACCAACTTAACTATTTTCTGGAAACAGTTGGTATAACTGTTTTTATGAACTATTTTAGGCTCCTTCTTGGGTTGATGCTTCAACAATATACTGAAAAACCGTCAGTAACATTTTATAGGTAAATCAATCAGAAGGATTTCCAATTTGCAGGATTCTTTGCGAGATTTGATTGCCATTAGCCTGAATTATGTAGAAACTTTATTGGCAGTTACGTTTTAGCGTGAAATCGTAACTCTGAGTTACGACTTTAAGAATGTCAGATTTCGTACAAGGATTGCATGTGCCTGAATTTTGTATAAACGTTACTGTCAGTTACGTATTAGGCATAAAGCGTTACTCATAATAATGAATTAGCCTGTAACACCGTTAACCGTTAACTAATTTGCCCGTTATATTTTTTTATTAAAATAATGCCTAATAGGAATACATTTATTCTAATTCTGTAAATTTAAAAATAACACTGAAATAATGGCTTACTTCGGTCAAAAAAATCATCTTTAGCACGCTTCACCTCATGGAGCCACCGAACAGCAGCCAACCCGTACGTTTGGTATACACGTACCACCGTTGAATTTCTTGCAAAACCATCTTTTTTTTGTACAATGCAAAATCAACTAATGCTACCACTTTGACTAGAACACATTGTTAAATATACATATGATATACACACGATATATATGTATATTGTATGTATATTGAGTATATTACCGAAGCCAAAGCCGAAAGGCCTTGGGCCACCCAGTCCGTAAGCAGTGGCCCATCACGGGCAGCCCAGCAGATTTATTCTAGTGTATATTTGGTATATATTAGATATTAGTCTTGTACCATAATTAATATTATAATATTATCATAATTGTATAGTTAGTCTTCAAATAGAATAAGGTTTTAGACGTAGAATAGGAAAAAGATTTTCCTATGTAACTTGTATATATATAATATATGTCTTTCATCAATAAAAATAATCAAGAGATTATTTCTTTCACACATAATTCATTTACCAGCATCAATAAATCGCCATGAACAAGAAGTCGTTAAAGCAAAGAGGATTACACAATGGAATGTCAACGGTCATCTTCAAGGCAAAAAGATTATTATGGTATCATGAAAGCCGTATGTAGGAGGTTGGTAGACTTCTAATAACCCGACAACAAATGGAAAGATTAAGGCCTAATACTTGGAGAGAAATTCATTGAACAACAATGTTTAGATTGGAGTTTATGATAATCACAATATCTTTATTGATTTTGTTAAAAGTCTCACATCGGATATGGAATGGAATATGGACTTCTTATATGGACTTGGACAATCATCACCTTACAAGCTAGCTTTTGGGGTTAAGTTAGGCTCAAGATCCATTCTTTACATGGTATCAGAATCAGACTCATTTCAATTATTTGTTCACCGATGTTGGGCCCCCAAATTATATTATCCACTCCATTTAACAAGTTCTGGGCGTGCGGGAGATGTTAAGAGTCTCACATCGGATATGGAATGGGAACATGAACTCCTTATATGGACTTGGACAATCCTCACCTTACAAGCTAGTTTTTGGGGTTGAGTTAGGTCCAAGATTCATTTTTTACGGATTTTATAAATTCAAAGGACTATAATTTGGTTTCATTCACAAGGGTTATTAAAATAGAGGAGATACATATGTGGTTAAAGAAAAATGTACCAGATAAACTAGAATAAATTACATGTAGTTTAGCACGTAATAGCAAGTTAGTTACTATTTTCATGAAAATATTAATTGATTGTTATAATAGTTACTCATAATTATTTTTTATGTAATCATTACATAAAATTTAAATTTAATAGTAGTAATTACCTTTTTCCATACAAATGATTATTCTGATATCAAATCTAGAAATAGTCAAAAGTTATACGCTCGTGCTAAGAAAGATATCCAGGTGGGGATAAAGTAGAAAATGAAGCCTAAAGATTTGGCAGACATCAATTATAAAATTGACGAATTTTGGCATTTTACTAGCTCATAATTGGTTTATAGTCCGTCCATGTTTCTACTTTAATTGATGTATTGTATTAAAATATGTTCAAATATCGGACAAGTCGGAGCTTTGCATGTGTGTTACAATGTTAAAGCAAATTTCACTAACATGCTGGTATGTTTTCACGACGGTCTCTTTCAGACGGTAAGATGTGACGTAAAGCTGTATACAATAAACTTTTATGATCCGATCATTTTCCGAACCACACACATAACAGAAATTTAATGTATCGGACTGCCTTTATGATTATTTGCTTTTCCTGTGCTTGTGATACGGAGATCAGGGATGCTAGAATTTGTATAACATGAGTTTTTTAGATTATTTTGTTGGGCGTTTGATTATAAAATAATATACTAATTGGTCTATTATATCATATCAGAATTAGCTATGCAAGATCCAAAATACAAAGCAAACACTAATACCAATATTAAATTTTATATCATAATTATTCGTAAACTTGATAGATATAACACGTATTCTCGTTTTGTAATTTGTGAAAATGTTAGCCAGTAAATTATTATTTATATGCATGAGAAGGACTAAAACGCATTATTTATGTGGTAGGTAAAGGATAGTAAGTCCAGATTTCACAGTCAATAATTAATTGAAATTAGATTATCAAAGTGGAAATAATTTGAACAGGTAAGTTAAGAAAATTTGCTGATTTCATAGCAAAGATAATACGAAAGTCAAAATTGATCGACGGACACTTTAACTAAAGTATAATGACTCAATCCACTAAGTAACGGATAATGATTTGTTAAAGGTGTTAATCAACTACCTCAGAAAGTTTAACCATCTTGAATACTTGGTCTAGTTTATGTTGATTAAAACGGGGTACGTACGTATCGTAATTAATTAATCTTATTTAGTATGATGATGGCATGATACGAGCTTATGAAGAAGCGAAATTCATATAGTCTACCTCAATTTATTCAGGACTAAGATGTGTATCATTATTATATATAGTCAGGTAACCCTGACTAGCTCCTACATATATAAAGTGGTTGTTTGGTTAGTATTGTAAACAGATTTGTTACTTTGATAATTTAGGATAAATACTGAAAAGTTAGGTTAGTTTGTGGTTAGTTCTATTACAATGGTCACAAGGTATAAATCTCCCCCTTAATACTCTGGTTAGGGGAAAGAATACACGGGTACACTACTAGAAACTCTATATCATTCAATGGACACTCCGGTCGAAAGAAATCGGGGTTAAAAATAACGTTCAAACGGGATTTATTCCGTCAAAATATTTCTTGTCGGAACATCTTTCTTGCATTATACTATATAAAATAATTGAATATACACAATATATTCTTTTGATATCATTAGTCATCTTATATATTTGTAGTTATAGTAGTAATCTTTAATTATATTGTAGGATGACTATTGTATATCATGTATATAAGTCAATTACATTAATGAAATCAGCAAGGGATTATGGTTTACACTTATATCCATCATCGGTATCGACTCTCATGTCGTATACAGATGTTGATTGGGGTGGATGTCCAGCTACCAGACGTTCGACATCTAGTTATTGTATGTTTCTTGGTGATAACTTGATCTCTTGGTCGGGTAAACATCAGGCTACTTTGTCGCGCTCTAGCGTGGAGGCCGAATATCGAGGGGTCGCCAATGTTGTATCTGAGTCCTGTTGGTTGTGTAACCACCTCTTAGAGTTGCATTTTCCTATTCGGAAAGCTACCTTGGTCTACTGCGATAATGTTAGTGTGATATATATCTCGGAGAATCCTATACAACATCAGCGCATTAAATATATCGAGATGGATATTCACTTTGTTCGCGAAAAGGTAGCTCGTGGATAAGTACGTGTCTTGCATGTCCCTTCACGTTATCAAATTGCTCACATCTTTACTAAGGGTCTTCCCTTAGTTCTGTTTGAAGATTATATGGACAGTCTCAGCGTACGACAATCGTCTGCTATGACTGTGGGGGTATGATAGCATATACACAATATATTCTTTTGATATCATTAGTAATCTTGTAAATCTGTAGTTATGGTAGTAATATTTTATATTAGTTAAGTGTATATTTGATTTTCATAATTATAGCCTAGAATGACACATATCATGTATATAAGTCAATTACATTAGCTCTCTCATACCTTGAAAGGGTATAAGACATGAACATGACATGAAATGATCCAATAAGTAATCTGAATGTATACATCCTCTGGGCGGAATGACCATTTTCCTACGTTGGCATACGTAGTTTCAGGTTGTAAAAGTCTTCTCGGTAATATATGCAACTCCCAAAACATGTACTTGAAAATAGGTGGTTTGATCATAATTTGATAATTAAGAACTCATGAAATTCAAACATGCATTCATGGATTACGGACAGCTCCAGGAAAATCATGAATGTAATTGACTAATTATAATAGAGGCATGAGATAATATTATATATAGTTAGGATTATCATGATATTAAAATAAAACCCTGAGTTATGGAATTTCATAGTTTCATGGAATAACGTGGTGTGGAGAAGAACAAGAATATTATCACACGTGGATAATAGCTCTACAAACCTTAATCGCTCCAACGCATGTATTAAAGGTCTGAACTTGGAAGGATGATCCCAAAGCTTGAACCTTGAGCCTTGGAATGGGTTTATCTTGAAAACCCTAGGTTAAGAACAATGAATTTCTACTTAGAATTCATGTATATGCATTAGAATTCACTTGAAATACTTGAAATAGGCTTACCTTGGTGTATGACAGTGATGGGAGGAGAGAACCTTCATGCTAGAGCTTGAGAAAAGTAAAAACTATTTTTTTAGAACTAAGTATCGTATTTATACTGCTCCCATTCGGAAGGATTTTATGGCCAAATTCGACGGACCGTCGAATTTTCTACGGTCTGGGTCGGGGTCGTAAAAAATTATACGGTCCGTATAATTGGACCGTCTCATAATTGAAATTTTTCAGTGACTTTAAAACTTGAGGGGTTGAGACGGTTAAAAAGGACGGACCGTATAATCTTTTACGACCCGTAAAATCAATAGGGTTCTGTCAATATCAAAAACAAATCAATTGTTCAATTTAAACTCTCTATTTTGGGTTGTTAAACCCTTGGAACATAAACATTCGCTTAGTTTAGATGTATGAGGTGTTACAATATCTCCCCCTTGGAATCATTCGTCCTAATGATGGGTCATGGTTTAGAATAAGACTAGACATAGTATGAGTATATGAACATGAAGAAACATGAAACATGAGATTGAGTGACATGAAAACATTAACATGGAACACGAGTACTAAATACATAAACATGAAATGTGAGACATGAATACGCAAGGGACATGACGTGAATACTGAAGGTATTTACCTTGATTGTCTTTTGCTTGCTCTTTGAATAAGTGCGGATATTTGGACTTCGTGTCTTCTTCGGCTTTTCATGTAGCCTTCTCAATATTATGACTTCTCCACAACACTTTCACTGAGGTAACTTTCTTAGTCCTCAATTTTTGAATCTGACGATCCAAAATAGCCACAATGATTTCCTCATAGGTCAAACCACTCTTAACTGTAATGGATTTGGTAGGGACAACCAATGATGGATCTCTCACACACTTTCTCAACATGGATACATGAAACACAGGGTGAACAACAACTAAGTCTTGTGGCAACTCAAGCTTATAAGCGACTTGGCCAATTCTTTTTAAAATTATGTACGATCCGATATATCTGGGATTGAGCTTTCATTTTTTCCAAATATATGACACATTTCATAGGTGAAAATCATAAATACCTAATCATTAACTTGAAACTCCAAGTCTTTACGCCTCACATCCGAATAGGACTTTTGGCGACTGAGTTATTTTCAAGCGCTTTTGAATTAGTTTGACATTCTCCATAGCCCGAAGGACCAAGTCTGGTCCTAACAACTATGCTTCACCAACTTCGAACCAACCAATTGGCAATCTACACCTCCGCCCATATAGAGCTTCAAATGGTGTTATTTGGATACTAGCATGATAACTATTATTATACGAAAACGCAATGAAAGGTAAGTGATCATCCCAATTACATTTAAAATCAAGGACACATGCCCTCAATATATCCTCAAGAGTTTTAATAGTACGCTCTGTCTGGCCAGCTATCTGAGGATGAAAGGTATTGCTGAGATTTACCGTGGTACCCAATCCTTTCTAGAAAAGACTTTTAAATGTGTGTTGTGAACTGAGCATCACGATCCGAAATAATAGGCACTGGGTCCCATGAAGCCTAACAATTTCTCAAATATACAACTTAGCACAATCCTTTGTTGAATATGTGGTCTTGATTGGCAAGAAGTTGGCTGATTTAGTAAGTCAGTCCACAATCACCCAAATTGAATCATGTATTCGGGCTGAGCGATGTAGACCTATTATGACGTCCATGTTTATCATCTTTCATTTTCAAATAGGAATATCAATATTCTGAGCCAACCAGCCAGGCCTCTAGTGCTCGGCTTTCATCTGCTGAAAATTCGGACACTTTGCTACAAAATCTGTCACATTCCTCTTCATATTGTTCCACCAATAAATCTCCTTAAAGTCATCATACATCTATGTAGAACCTGGGTGAATAGAATACCTGGAATTATGCGTTTTACCATGATTTTCTCTCTGAGATCATCTACATCTGGTACACATAATGTGCTTCGGTACCTCAAAGTACCGTCATCACCCCCTTGTTCAAAACTTATAGTCTTATACTTATGAATCCCTTCTTTCAGGTGCAACAAGTAGGGATCACTAAACTGATTCTCGTTTACCTCGTCTACTAAGGATGATTCAGACTTGTTTAGAATAACAACAACACCATCTTCGGAGTCCATGAGTCGAACTCCTAGACTAGCTAGTCGATGAATCTCTTTCGTCATGGTCCTCTTATTTTCTTCAACATGAGATAAACTTCTCTTGGATTTCCAACTAAGAGTATCAGCTATCATATTCTCTTTCCTTGGATGGTAGAGAATATCTACATCATAATCCTTTATCAATTCGAGTCATCTCTTTTACTTGGGATTCAACTCCCGCTACTTGAAAATATACTGAAGGCTCTTGTGATATATGAAAATATTAACGTGAACTCCATATAAATAATGATGTCGTATCTTGAGTGCAAAAATCACGATTGCTAATTCTAACTCATGAGTTAGGTAATTCTTTTCATGAGGCTTAAGTTGTTTGGATGCATAAGTTATAACCTTAATATGATGCATTAAACACACATCCGAATCTAATGCATCACAATATACTATGAACACCTAGGTTCCCTCTGACAATGTTAACATTGGAGCAGAAGTCAGTCTCATTTTCAATTCTTCAAAATTATGCTCACATGCATCTGACCACTGGAATTTGACTTTCTTCTGAGTTAACCTAGTCAATGGAGCTTAGATGGAAGGGAAACCCTCAATAAAGCACCAATAGTAGCATGCTAGACCTAAGGAACTTCAAATATCCGAAGCAGAAATGGGTTTGGGCCAATTGTTTTAACAACGTGTATTTTCTAAAAATCAACCTAGACGCCTTCACCGAAAATCATATGGCCTAAGAATGCTACTGACTTTAGCCAAAATTCACACTTGGAGAATTTCGCATAGAGCTTGCAGTCCTGAAGTATCTGCAATATAATTTTGAGTTGTTCTTGCTCTGGCAGCTGCTCACAATTGGCATCTTCATTAGATGAATGTTTACAATGTCTTCCTCCAAAGTGATCTGGAGGAAGAGGTTATATGCAAATCCCTCAGGATTTCTCAGTCAGGGGAGCAGATGGTTTGTAGGTTGCACAAATCCCTGTATGAATTAAAATAAGCTTTAAGATAATGAAACTTGAAGCTCACTGAGGGATTGATCAGATCTAGCTATACTCAAAGCCTCTTTGATTACTCAATGTTCACTAAGAAAGTTGAAATAAAAATGGTGATTATATTTTTATGTAGATGATCTCTTTATTACAAGAAATGATTAAAAGTTAATAACAAAAGCCAAGAAAGCACTACAACAAAACTTCAAAATCAAGGACATTGGAAACCTGAAGTATTTTCTTGGTATTGAGATAGCAATATCTATTGATGAATCAAAGAAAGTATGTTATGGAGTTGATCAATGATTTGGGACTTGCAGGATCAAAACCAATGACAACACCAATGGAGTTTAATCAGAAGTTAACCACAACAGAATTGGATGAGTATGTAGGAACAAATATTGATGTTAAACTAGATGATGCATGTGCATATCAAATACTGGTGGGTAAACTCTTATACTTGACCATGACAAAGCTAGATATAGCATATGTTGGTCATGTACTGAGCCAGTTCATGCATTGTCCAAAGATATCTCACATGGAGACACCATTAAGAGTAGTAAGATACATCAAAGGTGCACTAGGTCTAGACATTCTTATAAGTTTCAAACAGTCAACTGAACTCACAGGATATTGTGATGTTGATTCGACAGCATGTCCATACTCTAGAATATCAGTGATAGATTATGTGATGAAACTATGATAATCTTTGATATCCTGTAAATCAAAGAAGCAAATCATTGTATCCAAAATCTCAGCAGAAGCTGAGTACAGAAGCATGGCTTCAGGTGTCTCAAAATCTTGTGGCTAGTTGGACTATGCAAGGAGCTGAATGTCAAGGTTTAATTACCTTTAACTTTGTACAGTGACTGCAAATTTCATATTTCATGAGAGAACTAAGCATATAGAAATTGAGTTGCACTTCATTGGAGAGAAGATTCAAGATGGGACTGTGAGAACTGAATATGTAGCCTCAGAAGATTAAGAAGTTGATTTATTCACTAAGGAAATAGGAAGAGGAAAACATGACTATCTTGTAGGCAAGCTAGAGATGCTTAACATATTTGCACCACCTAAGCTTGAGAGGGAGTGATAAAGCGTGTGGAACTTGATAGTTGGATCGATGACTTGGCATGATCACATGTCTTACACATGGATCAGTGACATGACAAATTAGTTAGTTCATTAATTATCATTGAGTCGGTTAGTTAGAGATTGTTAGAAGTTGTTAGTGATAGATTATCTAGCTTAGATTGAAAGATATATATATATATATACATGTAATTAGTTAGATATTTTGTATTACTGATTCATTTTACTCATTGAGAGCAATACTAGAAATTTTCCAAAAATCTTCTCTCTACTTGTTCTTCATGTTTTTAGTTTAACATCTCAGATACTGATACATGCACATGAATTTCGTTAGTAATTAAAAGAAGTTGATTTATTTTAGGCACAATACATCAATAAGTCTTCAAACTTGGTCTCATTTTTTAAGTATGCCTTCTAACTTTGGATTTACACAAGTAGGCATCTCAACTTGTCTCCACTTTATCAGTTGAACACTTTAACTTACAAAATGATCATCTATACACCTCCAAAATTTATGTCGTCACGTCACCATTTGTATTTACGTGTTCACCTTTTTACAAGTTGAGATGTATACTTGTGTACATCCATAGTTGGAGAACATACTTAAAAATGAGGCCAAGTTTGAGTGCATACTTAAAAATGAGGCCAAGTTTGACGGCATATTTATGTATTATTATTTATTTTATTAAATACGAGGTATTTGGTGCCATGACTTTCGATGATTTATCCGGCCAAAAAAAACAGTTCTTTTGTTTCTAACAAACTTCCGTCGATATTACATCTAAATTTGGCACATTCTAGTAGTACTAACTCCTCAATGCGTATTTTTATTTTGGGAAAAAGCAAAAGATTTCACAAATAAAAAATAACGGATTCATAACAATCTACTATGAATATCCTTCACAAGCTCACAAATTGAGTTGCACGATGAACCTCCTTCGTTTAGTGCATTTTCCGCACTCATCTTCAATTTCTTAGCCTTTTCCCTTAATCCCTTCCCTTCATTTGTTTGCATCAACATTCTCACCATTCCTTCTATCTCCTCTCTCCTAACCACATTCTTTGCCGGCAAAATCGCCGGTCGAATCGCCACTCCTACTTCCTCCGTTAGCATGGTGGCGTTCATTTTTTGTTCAGCATATAATGGCCACGCAATCATTGGAACACCATTTGTTAAGCTCTCTACGGTTGAATTCCATCCACAGTGTGACAAAAAGCCACCCACCGAAGAGTGGCCTAAAATTTCAACTTGTTTGGCCCACATAGGCACTACTAATCCCATATCTTTGGTCCTAGTCAAAAAACACTCAGGCAAGTATTCTCGCATCTCTTTGTCGGCAGAGTTAAAATATGCACTATCTGCATCACCATCACACGGTGGACGTATTACCCAAACAAATTTTTGTTGGCTTAATTCTAAACCCCAAGCAAGCTCAATAATTTGTTGTGATGATAGGGTTCCACCACTCCCAAAAGATACATATAGAACTGACTCATGATTTTGCTTGTCCAACCATTGAATCACCTATTGGAAAATTAAAGAGACACAAATAATTTAGGCTTAAATAGCACCTTTGAAAGCATTATTTGCTCACTGTTATACAAATAAACTTTAGTGGATATATGACAAATCTTTTGAATTTCTAGGTTAAGAAAATTAATAGCAGAGAAATTCTGCTTAAGTGACTTCGAAATCAAAAAGTATACACCAGATGTCAAGAGCCAAACTTCTTTATTTTGACCGTAAATTTGAATATACAATCTTTAAGCTTTTAAAAAATAATTTGCATATTTAGAAACTACATAAAAAAGTACTCTACATATCAATTTAAATTCTTTTTTTGGTATGTTCCAAAAAGAGTATATCTTTCTATATTTAATAAGTTGATAATTCAAATATACTACATGGTAAGTTTATAACCACAAAATTCAAAGGACATTTTAGTACATTATACATATTTTTAATTTAGGACTACAAGATTCAAAAAATCTCTCTTTATTTTGACCGTAAATTTGAATATACAATCTTTAAGCTTTTAAAAAATAATTTGCATATTTAGAAACTACATAAAAAGTACTCTACATACCAATTTAAATTCTTTTTTTGGTATGTTCCAAAAAGAGTATATCTTTCTTCTTAAACTTTGTGACGAAGTAAATAATTAACAATTTAAAAGACATACAAATAAATCACGATAAAAAATATTTTTATTTGATTCTGAAAAAGAAAGAGTGTCACATACCTCATCACCTTCGGTTGTTTCAATTGTTCTCCTCAAGGGACCAATTGGGTAGATTGGAAAATCTGGCACTTTTAGAATTGATCTCAACTTGTCATTATTTCTAAGTGCTTTAATAGTCTCAGGCTCCAAATCTTCCCAAGTATTAATCAAGATTCCATCAAAAGACGCATATTCCATTCCTAGCTTAATATACTCTTCATACTGTTGATCGCTTCGATCCAACAAGGGATCCACTACATCATCAACCCGTAATGCTTTGCAACCTGGAATTTTCAAAGGTTCTTTGAGATCAACATATTCACCCTCAATTTCTTTGTCAAAAACTTGACAGTATAGAGCTAAAGATATTGTCCATGCAGTAGTAGGATGGTACGCGTATTTAGGAATGTTAAATTCTTCGGCTATTGGCAATATTTGTGTGCAAAAAATATCGACTATGAGAGCATCTGGACGATGATTCATGGAAGCGATGACAGAACGAATTCCAGGCAAAGCTTCACGGACCAATAGTCGTAATTGAGTGAAAACCTTAGTACTAGTGTCTATTAGGTGGGAAATATCGACCGAAGGAACAGGAATTATTTCGATAGTTTTTTTGCCATTGGATTTCTTGAGAAATTCAGTCTCGGCTGATGAAGAGCTGGTTGTGATGGCAAGAATTGTAACTTTGATGTTATGGTGAGTGGCTAATCGATTTCCTAAGACTAGGACTGGAATTAAATGGCCCATGCCAGGGCTTGAGAGTATAGCTACATGAACTTGTGAGCTATCCATGGATATTTGAAAAGACAACTTTTGAGAAGACTACTAGGGAAAAGAGAGTGTTGAATTCTACAGAGGAAAGCCATTTGTGTTTGGCTTTATAGGAACACTAAAAAGTTTGGACATAGACCATTCATGTAATCTTTAGTGGAATATTGTTAATCTCATCTTAAATATGATTTTTAAGTTGCCATAATTTACATCAAAAGACAATGTGATTTAATACTCACTCTTAACATTATGTCAAACATATACATCAACTTAAACATATTTAACTACAGGTATAACATATTTAAATAGAAAATAAACAAATCCTATTTTAGTGGACTTAAAATGAATTAGAACTAAGAAAACCTAATATAGTATAAAACGTATATTAAGGAGCTAGGATAATTATTTTTCTTTATATAGATATATTAGTATATGTTAACTAAATACCTGCGTTAGATACGGTTTCCTTTTTCAGAACGCGTTATCATGGCTTATTCGCTTTTGTTACCCTCATTTTCATACTGCTTTAAATTTCATGTCCGGGTTTGACCGTTTCTATTGCTTTGTGTCTCTTGCTTTGTTTATGCTTATGCTTTGTTTTGAGCCGAGGGTCTTTCGGAAATAATCGCTCTACCTACCAAGGTAGAGCCGTAGAGGTAAGTTCTGTGTACACTCTACCCTCCCAAATCCACGTTGTGTGATTTCACTGGGTATGTTATTGTTGTTGTTAATTTTCATAATGAAAATATGTAAAAATTACAAAAGATTCTAAGGCAATTTATTAATATTTGAAAATTACTCATGGAATAACGGAGGACAAACAAAATTATATTAAATGAATTTATGTTATATACATTTAATATTGCTATTGTAAAGATATTTTACCTATTAAATTTTTTTTCCATCCAGTGTCCGATACCCGCATTATAGGCCCGCTATCTCCGGATTTGTGCCAAGTAGAGGACATTTTTTAAGAAAGCGCTCCTTTTCAAATTTAATTGATTTACTGTAACATATACTCTAAGATTAAAATTTTTACTGACTTACTTGTACATATCCTTATGTAACTTTATAGGGGGAAATCTTCAATAGTATATATTATTTAAATTAAATTCTCACATCAATTAGGCATATAAATTATAGTATCCTAATATAATATGAATAAAATTCATCACTTACATTAACTTTGAAGTTTCACAATGTCATACTTTAAAAAATATCTTACTTTTAAGATTACAAATTCACTCTTTATGAAAACTTACCTATGAATGCCCTTATGTAATTTGATAGGAAAAATGCTTTATTCTAATAGTGTATATCAATCACTTTCAAATAATATGAATAGATGAATACCTTTAAATATTTGTCAATATATTATTTAAATTAAAATTCTCACATCAATTAAGTGTATAATTTGTAGTATCCTAATATAATATGAACAAAATTCATCACTAATATTAATTTTGAGGTTTTACAATGTCATATTTTTAAAATTATCTTAATTTTAAGATTACAAATCCACTCTGTGTGTAATTTGATAGGAAAAATACTTTAATGGTAAACAATTTCATTTACCATTTCTAATTCTAAGAAAATTGCAAAATAATTAATGGTTAGAGCAAATTCTTCAATCAAGACTAAGAACCCGTTTGGATGGGCTTAAAAAAGGTGACTTTTATGTATAAAGTGTTTTTAGAACTTTTAAGTGCTGAAAATTATTTTTATAAATAAGCAGTTGAGTGTTTGGATAAAAGTGTTTATTGGTGAGAGGGTAGTGTGGGAATTAGAATAAAACATAAGGGATACAAAAGTAATTTTATTAGTCAACAGAAATGACTTTTAAGCCCCCTAAAAAAAAGTTAGGAATCCCAACTTCTCATAAATTGCTGACTTTAAGCACTTTCTGACTTAAAGTCAGCATTTTAAGTTTGAATCTCAAACACTAAAATAAGCTAAAACGGACTCTAACAGGTAACCATGAATAGAATAGTCTCGAGTTTAAGATGTTCTTAGCCCGTGCAAAAATGGACCCAAATTATTGTTGAATACTCTCGTAAGTCGTTTGTACAAATTTCTTTATTCCTCATTACTTAGCTCCTCGATCTCAGTTTATATATAAGATACTCTTTTTTCAATTAATTTATCTTTCTATAATTAGTACTCAATTCAACTTGAACTTCTTATTTAATCTTTAATAAAATGATTTATAGCAACATAAATATTTATAACATGTTTTAGACCGTCACTTTCAACGATTTTCCTTTCATTTTAAAACTCTATGGCCAACCAAATATAATTACAGATGGATATATTGACAGCTGATAACTTGTATTAACATGGTAAAAATATTATTAAGAGCAACAACTATATTTATAATCAATCTAGATTTATGATGTCTAAGCTACTCCAAGAAAAATGTTATATTGTACTATGCTACTGAGTTGAAAATAAATACAGTAGAGGTGAAAGGAATACTCAGTGTGGCCGGCCCTTGTTAAGAAAACTGATAGTCCAAAATAATTGCAGAAGTAGCGCGTGGTATAAGATATTCAGGAGGAGCCCAAACATTTTGCGAAGAGAAATGATACTGTGTCATCATGGATTGACCGGAGTAAGAGGTAGTGGTTGTTGGGGAGGATTTGTAAACAAGCCGCTGGCAGTTTAATGCCTAACTATTGCAAGCTGCAATGCCAAGCAGATGCTAATGACGAACAACCATTTGTGATTTGACCTTAAATTACCAGTTGCGAAAGATACGATCCTAGGTGTCTGTCGGAAGCTGATCCAATGTGTACCTTTGAAAGCTCTTGTATGTTAGATCCAAAATTTAAGTTTGATGAATTCATATATATTGACGATTTCAGTAATTTATTTCACACAACAGTTGTGTACTAACTGCATCCGTCTTTGATTGACTGTAATTCAATAAAAACTTGTGTGCCCTATCTGCTTTTATACAGCTTCAGTTTGTATTCTCTAGATCTAGCATGTCTTCGACATCATTGGTGCAAATCTAGTAAGTTGGCCATTTATGCTATTGGTATGACGATTCTTGAAATGTTAAACTAAGTAGATGTCGGGGAGTATCCCCTTTGAAACCTTTGACTCAAACAACTAAGTAGATGCCACCAGCAGTTGCAGTCACACATCTTAAGTACACAAAAACGATCACCTGTATTGAACAAGATGAAAGCTTGCTGGTCCTTTTAATTACTATATAACATATCCATCATAGAAATAGTGGGCATTGAATTACTCCACATGGCAAGATAGAAAGTATGTCACACGGATTTAGAAGATAGAAAAATAAAAACAAAGTATTAACGAAAATTGTAAGAAGTAAAAGTGCACTCTATTTCATCCATGTCATTCATCAAACTCATGCATGTGATCTAACAGATAATTTGCAGCCAGCTCCTCGTTTTTGTTGCATGCAAAAAATACTTGCAATACCAAAGCTCGATCAAAACCCATAGCTTCAAGCTGTTAAGACCAACACCACAAAAGCAGAAATGGACAGCACTATCATGTCAGAATAATATTTCATGTTTGCTAAAGCTCAGTGAAAAGTATATCACAACTGAAAAAGTAAAATTTGGAAGACAGTGACATCTATCATAGTTTGCTTCTTTTTAGCTTTCTAGATACAAAAGGGATAGGTATGTAGTGGAAGATCAAAAGACGCGCACAGCTTTTACTGTTGTATCAGTTTCGTGCATAAAATGAATCAGCTGAATTTGCCAAAAACAAATAATAACACAGACCCAATAGTCCTTCCAGGTAAAATCACATGCAATGCAGCATGAGGGCTATCAAATAATGCTCTTTCAAGTATTCAGGTTTGAGGGCATTCGCTAGAGAAGCCATCCTTGCTTACAGGTTTTGAGGGGATTCTCTAGAGATTAACTAGGTAAGATCAATCCTTTTTTATGAACTATTGTGTGAAAACCACACAAACAAAAAGATTTCATGGAAACGTGGTAATGGAAAAGCAGCAACATCCCCTCAGGTATCCGGCAGGAGGTGCAAAATTGTGTTAAATGGTCTTAGGCACCCGAAGGTGAGGCCCAGTAGTCTGTGATGTGAGATGAAAATCATTGTTGACGGTTTCAAATCACGTAAAATGATTTCTTTTTATTTGCCCAAGTCTTGGTGGGTAAAATAACCCAATAGCTGTAGTGGTAGGAGGTAGCATAAGTACCCGGTCGAAAAATTGAGGTGCACACAATCTGGCCCGACCACCACCATAATATTTTTTTAAAAGAACACATGCTGGCAAGTGTCACCTAATGATTTCCACAGATTTACCAGTTGGCTATTAATACGAGGAAAAGGCAGCACTGTAAGAAAGGTAATTCCATATAAGTGTATGGTCCAAGAATTGAACGGCGTACCAACTAAGTAAGTCATTCACATGGCCATGGGGTTCGGAAGCATATAAGAGGGCTTATGGTTCTTGGGAAAAGTCAGATTTAAGGCAGGTAATGGAAGAAGAATATCCTTTTGGAACAATACATGGATATGGCATAGAGATCGCTCGAAGAGCCTTTGCCACATATTTACGATTTGCCTCTTGACCATGATGCTACAGTTTCTAATGTTTCATGCAAGAGAATAAGTTAAGCTAAAAAATATTGGTTCAGCACTGCACCATCAGCACTTCAATATCAAGATAATTTGCAAATCCTACCAATGCCATGTTTTAGAAACAAGCCGTGGGCCTGTCCTTTCTCATAATGATTTTATGACCATTTGAAACTCAATTCATAGATGCTACAACAACATGGAAAGGCAACAGCAATCACTCTGAAGTTCCCCAATGACACTCCATTCTAGCAGGAAACTGTGATCAAGTGAACTAACTCTAATTGAACCTGAAAACATATCGCACAAGCTAAAAGATAAATAAATGCTTACTCGTTCAATAGCCTCACGCTCTTCAGGTGTGACAGTCACAGCTTGTGGTATAGCCCCTGCCGGCTGCCCGGGCACATTCCTGATAGCACCATATATAGTGACAAAGTCAGCGTCACATACAGATACTAGATATCAAAGAAAGGATTTTGGACAGCTAGAAGCTTAAGTTACTGTGCTCATATGCACCCAGCTCCCTAACACAAACCAAGAAGTTCTCACCCCTCCCCCTCAACAGGTTCATTGATGAGGCGCAAGAAGTCAGCTTGATGTTCTTGAATCAGCCGCATCAATTGAGGATTTTGCTTACCCAACTCCTGGAGCATAGGCTGCAGAGTGAAAAAAGCGTCATTGTTTCAGGTTCCAGAAAACATTTGTAAAAGCTTTTTTAAAATTAAAATCCATGTGTGATACCTGCAGTATCTGCGGGTTTGCTTGCACCATTGCTCGAAGGGCTTGAAACTGTTGAGGGGAAAAAGAGGCTATAAAATTATGCTTACAAATTTAATAACCAATTTAACAAAGACAGGATGTGCACCTGTGGACTATTGCTTAAGAAATCCAAATTTCCAGCTCCAACATTTGAACCCACATTTGGAAGGCCCTGATGGTAAATGTGGGATAATTTTTAGCATATTGAATAACAGGTGAAAGCACAAACTTAAATTGTCTGGTGGATTTCCCCACCTGAGGAAATAGATCCAAAGGATTAGCATTTGGCCCACCGGACGGAACTGCCGGCTGTGAAGCCTGAACTGGAGGATTTACTGCCTGTCCGCTGGCAGCAGGAGCAGCAGCAGCAGCAGGTGGAATTTCTGTTTGCTCAGGAATACCCTGAATGATATTAGTGTACTTTGAAGTCAATAAAAGATGGCAATAGAAGAAAAAAGAAAATACTAGAAGCTAGCATAACACACAAGCACCAACTGCCAACAGAATGTTAACATTCTCTTTCTTTCTGAACTAACTATATATTTTATGGGCAAAGTAACAACAGGAGAGTAGGAAGCTTCAGGAATGCTACCATAGAAGGGCATTGTGATGCGTTCGATGCATAAAGTAAAGAACAATCAATCGATTAGCTACACCTCAATCTGAAACTAGATGGGGTCAGCTATATGAATCCTCTATATCCGGTTATCATTTAATAAATCATCTATATCCCTCCGCTCTACTTGGTCTATTGCATTCAAATACTAAATAATTTGCCCTCTAAAAATTAGGGATTCTCTAAAAATACAGGTTCTTTATATATTACACTTATTTCTACAGACTAAAAAGAGTCAGCCATATGAAGGACCTAGTACAGGTATAACAACTAAACCTTAATCCCAACTAGTAGGTGTTGCTTGTATGATCCTTGGCTTCCATTATGTTCTGTTCTTAGCTAATAATAGTGGGGATTTGTTTAAGTATGGTCCCAAGGTTACTTGATAAAAAAAATATAGTCCCAAGGTCATAACATGAAGAAAGAGGATAAAGCCTGCAGCCTCAAACATAGCAAAGATAGAAGAAGCCAAGGAAAAGAAAAGGAAATAAAGAGAGAGAAATTGGCCATCCAGGAAAAGGGCAGCGGTGATATGATAAAACAGTCCAAAAACAATATTCAAACAGCTGCACCCAAAACATCGATAAGTTCTCCTATCTCACATCTAAAGAGACTTAGAAGTGCTTGTCAGACAAAACTGAAAAGTGCATAGAGATGAGTAATGAAGTCAAGAAAGATTGAAGCAACCGTAAACTCACAGAGTACAAGTATTCAATAGCTCTCTCTGGATTGTTAAATGCAGCACGTAGAGCACGCACAACCGTATCTCGATCCCAACTTCCACCACCCATATCAAGAATCTGTTGAACTGTAGCTTCTAAGGTATTTCCAGCTACAAGATTTGATGCCGCTTGGCCATACACATCTGCCACAGGACTGTTTGACAAAGATAGTAAATATAAAACATGACTTAACTAATCACATAGCATCACCAAAGAGTACTTTTCTAATCCAAGATATCATATGCACTCACTTAGCTGCAGCTGGTGCAGGAGCAGACTCCGGAGCAGCTTGTGCGCTACAAAAACAGATAAGCTTAAACTAACCAAGCACAAACATGAAAATAGATTCTATGTATCTTCCGATAACAGTAAAAAGCTATGGGGATCAGAAACTCACGGTGTCACACTTGCAGCAGTTGCTTGAGGTGCTGTTACTGTCTGTGTAGGTTGGCCTGTGGATGTTGCAGGTTGGGCCTAGTCAAACAGATATCATCAGCTCCCAATTAACCATTACAGATTCATACTATCATTTTCAAATGGTGACAAGCACGAAACATTAGACTTCAAGTGCCCCAGGATAGCACAAGTACTATAATCATTTCACAAGCCTCTGCAAAATCATTCTCTTTCAGCCCATAGTTCAGCTACAAAACTCCTAAACCAAACGTGTGTCTCCACACAAGTACAGGTGTAGGTTACAAAAACAATCATAATTCATCACATATTGTTTGCAACAGGACAACATCAAACAGATGTCATCAGCTCATAAATAACCAATTATCGATTCATACAATCATCTTCAAATGGTTCACAGCATAAGATGTTAGACTTCAAGTGCCCCAGAATACACAGGAAATATAATCATTTCACAAGCCTCGTCAAAAAATCACTTTCTTTCAGTGCACGGTTAAGCTACAAAACCCATTAACCAAACATGTGTCTTCACATATACAATTACAGGTATAGTCTACAAAAGATGATCACCACTCATCACATGTTTTTTGCAACAGGACAACATAAAATATATGAGGAAGGTAATTATCACAACAACATATGTGTGTGTATATATATATATATATATAATTTAAAGGAAGTTGAACTCAATCTCAATCATCACACTGGAAACAGATATAGTCAAGTCCAGCAGTGGAAGAAAGTGCATTAAACAAGCTCAAATGAACAAAAGAACCTCTAGCAAGTAATTAAGCTCTCACCGGATTTGAAGGTGCTGGCTGTGTAGCTGAGGTTCCACTTGTTGAAACCTTATTCTACAATGATCATGGGAGGACAAAAATTGGAGATGAACCATTATCAGCCAAAAGAAATAGAAATATATGTATTCACACAACTCATGGAAGCATGAAGTACCCTCAAAATCATCTGGGAAGAATATCTATTTCTAATCAAACTATAGAAAACCCCTTTGTAGAGCACATTCTTTAATTACTTTGAAGAATCGGTACCTTGGAAAGCATTATAACAACAAAACTATTTTCAGCGACGTTGTTTTCCTCCAAAGTTGTAGTGTCCTTGAGAACTTTACCCTGATGGATAAGCATCTGTTGCACAGCGGGGTAGACATCTTGACCTTGAGCTGTTTCAATGCTTTTCTTCACATCAGCAACCTGAATATTATTATATATGGGCCATTATCAGTTTGTGCAACAGAGGAAAAAGAGAAAGACGAAAGAAAGAAAACATTGACAAAGAGATAACAAACATGAGTGAGATCAGGGATTTTGTTTTAAAGTAAAATGATGAAATCAACGCTTGCGATGCTGTTCTGATTTCTTTGATCGCTAATTTACTCTATTTTAAAACAAGAAAAGAGTGTATACATGTGATCTACGCAAAGAAGACTTTAACTAGGGGAGAAGAATAAACAGAAAAAGGCAAAATTAGGAAGGCAAAGTAGCTGGCACTGCTGCACTAGCTCTTCAACCCTGTCTGCACACTATTCTTTGCACTAAAAGAAAGGAATGGAAGCCACAAAAAGACAAAAAGGGGGGAAAATATCAACGAAAAGCCAAACACAAAAGAAAAAACAAAGAAATGCGTCTTTTAAATTCGCCACATGCAGGAGGTTTCATCAACCTCATGGCACGAGGTAATTCTAATTGTCTTGTCTTTTACCTCTTGAAAAGTTGACTCGAGTAGTTGTAGCTTGCACTCATGAAGGTCTTATACAGGAAGTAGGCCCTATAAAGTGCTTAAAAAGGGGCATTGGGCCTCATTCAACCCCGAAAGCTAGCTTTAGACTGTACAAGAATTGGACCATACTACATTCTCAGAAACAGAGAAACTCCATTAACACAACCAATGACTCCCGCTAACATTAAAAAAAACAATTAAAATCACTCCCAACTACACTTCCCAATAAGAATTAGTTTCCTTGAAAAATTAAGCGACTTGCACTCAAGCTTCCACACGTTTAACTTACGTAGAAAAAAAAAATTTGAAGCATCCCTTGCAACAAAAGTTTTGATGCAGATAGTCCTGTAAGGTGATGTGTCCTCTAAGAAAAATGGTATAAACTAGAAAGTGCCCAACCGGAGCAACAGGTATTTGCTCTTCACAGTGTATAATATACAGCAGAACATTATAGAATCTACTCAATGGTAAACTCATTCACCCGAATCCAAATGCAATTCTACTAGAGCATTCTATACTATCAATTCACAAATCAAAACACCAACATCAATATTACTTAAAACAAACCCCCTTTCACAAACCATGTGCCATTAGTACCTAAAATTTGCAAACAAAGCTACCACTCTGCAGCGGTGAATGCCATTTTTCACCATGTCGCCACTAACTTAGACTTGAATATATATAGAGTTGAATTTTTGTCACAATTTTCCACATTCATTATTTCAGGTCTATTCATGTATTTGCTCTTCATACTATCGAGTCATAAATCAAAACAACAACATCAATATTACTTGAAACAACCACCCTCCCAAACCACACACCTTTAGAACCTAAATTTCGCAAACAAAGCTACCACTCTGCAGTGTTGAATGCAGTTTTCACCATTTTGCCACTAACTTAGACTCGCACTATACATAGAGTTAAATTTTTGTCACAATTTTCCATTCATTACATTAGGAGTAGTCAGGTATTTGCTCTTGCTAAATATATAGCAGGACATTCTAGAATCTACTGAATAGTAAATAATCATTCACACGAATCCAAATCCAAATCCAATTCAACTCTGAACAATCCGCACAAAATTAATTAGCAGCATTCATACTATCGAAAACAACAACAACAACAATATCAATATTACTTGAAACTTTGACTCAAAGTATAATATAGCATAAATTTACTTCGCAGCACTCTATACTATCAATTCACGAACAAAAACAACAACATCAATATTACTTGAAACTTTGACTCAACCTATATATATATCATAAATTTACTTAGCAGCACTCTATACTATCAATTCTCGAATAACAACAACAACATCAATATTACTTGAAACTTTGACGTATAGAGTTAAACTTTTTGTTACAAGTCCATATTCATTACTACATAGGAGCATTAAATCACTTTTTTTAGTAGTCAATGACTTAAATTCCTGAATCCACGTCAGCAGCTTGGAAACCCTAATTTGAGTCTCCAATCGCCGCTACAACAACTCAATTTAACAATACAAAATATATAGAGAGAGATCGATAGTTACTGTGTCTTCGGGTTTCACTTCGATCTCGAAGTGCGTGCCTTTCAAAGTCTTCACAAAAATCTTCATCTTCAAAACACTCGTTTAACACTTCCCGTCCACCGGCTACTGCAAGTTCCGGCCACCGACGGCGATAACTATGTAAACGGTTATATGAAGGTTTGCAGAAAGAAGAAAGTTTTAACACTGAAAAGTGGTTAGCTAATGTCTTTATCACGCTTTATATACCTGAAATGGAAGGGTAATGATTTGGTTACCGCTGGTTCCGTGACAGCCAAGAATCCACCAATAATGTGAAGACACGTTGGATACAGCGGTGTTTGTGGATTATGTTAGGTGATTTTTGACAAATGATTATTATAAATAAAAGCATAAACTATAAATTTTTGTTAATGATTAATGTAGATAGTTGTATAGTGACTTTATTTATTGAGATCAAGATAATCAAATATCATCTAAATCTATGATATCAATAATCAAAATTTAATTGATACATATGAATATTTTTTACTTATTTTGTTTATATGAGGTACTAATATATAATGAAGTGCGCGTATCTCGTATGCTACACTAATCTATGGATAAACATTTTGTTTTTCTGTATTGTTTGTTTTTATTTTTTTTGCTATTTTATTGTTGTGTATAAAAAGTAGGGGATAATTTTAGATACCTCCCTCGAGGTTTGACACTCATTTCTCTCGTGGTTTATAATATTGTACATGCCTTCTTTATTTTAATTTTCTTGTAACCATTCTTTAAATCTATTTAAAATAAATATAAATGAATTATGATTTGACATATTTGCCCTTATTAATATTAATTTCTTCGTATTAATGAACATTATAAAAAAACTTACTTAACAAATACTTTAAAAATAAACCAGCAAAAAAAAAATCATTTCCTTAAGATCGAAAGTCCTCTTCTCCGTAAAGTCCGAGTTATTATTACAGTTCAATTCCTCTCCATTCTTCTTCGCGAGAGTCAGCCATCTTCCTTGCAAAAGAAAGGAAATTAGGTACTCTTCTGCAAATCTCATATCTTTGCTAATGCAGATTATGTTGGGTTTTTTATGTGTATGAGTGGGAGATGAAGAGGTGCTTTCCTGAAAAAAACCAAGAGATAGATTGTGACTTTTACGATAAGGCACAATAACACTTGTTCACACTATCCTCTCAGTTGACTATAAATTCAGAGGACTAGCCTCAGTTTTCTGCATAAATTTTTTTGCATTTCTACTACATATTTTCTTACAAACAACTAGGTCTGGCCAGTGCGCCGTGAAGATCCAATCCCGCCCCGACCTCGTTATAAAAAAAATTACAATACCAGGACTCGAATCGGGACGGGACATGACCTTGTCCCGCTCGGTCCCGGTCCACCCCAATCCCGTCAGCCCGACCCGATCCCGGTCCCGCCCGAAACCCCCTTTGCAAAAAACAACCATTGCACCAACGATCATTTTACATTTTGGTCGTTGTGCAACGACCATTTTTTGCCTCCCCCCTCCCCCAACCCCCTACCCCATTATTATTTATTTTTAACCCCTAAGTTATTATATTTATACATTAACCCAATTTTCCAACTATAAATACCTCATTTTTTTCATTTTTCTCACAAATCTTCCTACAATCTCTCTACAAGTCTACATTGTCTACTAAATATTCAATTTTATTTATTCATTTGGGAGTGAAGTTGGCAACTAGTTTGAGGATCATCCATCGTTCAAAGTTTCAATTTTCAACCTCTCGATTACACGTCGATGTTACGTCGGCGTTTGGTACATTCATTCCATCATTAAATTATTATTGTTTCTTTATTTTATTTAGCGCACTTAATTTCATTATCTTTAACTAATTATTAGCATAATTAAAATGGAATCAATAAGAGATATGTTTAAGGGTAAGACTTCTTCTAGTAGGGGTAACAAGGGTCGGGGTACTTCTTCTAGTCATCTTATTCCTAGACAGGATCCTATTCCTAGACTGAATGATTTTGTTGATACTGATTTTTTTTTTATGAAATACCATTTGATTTAGACGAGGATATATTTTCTGAAACTCAGCAAGACTTTAATTTAGAAGATGGTCTAGATGACACACACATTAATGTAGATGACACACCCACTAATGTAGACGACACACTCACTAGTGCGCCTTCAACTGAAATGTCTCTTATTCCCCCTAGTATGAGACGAGGTCCAGCAAAACGACCATTAAAATCATATGCATGACACTTTTTTATTAGGGACGTAGAGAATCAAGTAACTATATGTAAAATTTGTAAACAATGTTTTAAATTTAAAACTGGAAAAAGGTAGTTGTAGGACGGGGGGTTTAATGAAACACATAGCATACAAACACCCAGCTAGGTATGCCCAATACGAGGCTCAAAAACCGGGTGCGCAAGCGCCTTCTCCATCGGGACAAGGTTCACATATTGTCCCGGACCAAGTACAAGGTCAAATTAACCCTATGACGGGGGGAATTGTAGGCCCTAAATACGATAAATATAGAGATATGAAAGCACTAGCAAAATTAGTTGTTGTGCAGGGTTTGTCTTTTTCATTTCCTGAATTTCTTGATTTTATTCATTACATTAGAAAAATGTATAATTCTGCTTTTAAATGTTTTCCTAGATCAACTGTTAAATGAGATGTATTTAAATTTGCACATGAATATCAACAGTAGTTACATTACTCATTATATCATTTTAATAGCAAAGTGACTATCACTTCTGATATAGGCCGTTGTACTAACCATCATGATTATTTAACGGTAACCTGTCATTGGATAGATTATAAGTGGTCTATGCAAAAACGTATTTTAGCGTATAGATATATAGATGATAGGCCGTTACACCTCGTGAATTAGAGACATTAATTAAGGACGTAATTAAGAGAATAAGATGCGGATATTTGATACAAAGTGTGATTATATATGCTAATTGAGAAATTAGTACATAAGAGGATGTGATTCCGGGAAAATGTTGGCTACAACGTGTGTGACGTTGGAAACTTATAATTATAGTTGTATATTCCCGTTATGGACTAGTGTCGTATTATAATAATTATGACATTGAGAATACGAGGCCTTATGAAGTTTTCGGGAATTAGAAGAAGTGGGATCCAAGCTTTAATTATTACTTAAAAGATTAATTTAAGTAGACAATTAAGAGAATTGGACCAAAGTGTAATTAAAATTTTCAGATTTTTTTTGCCCTTAGTAATTATAACCCTCCACCTCCCCTTTAATTCAAATTACATTCAAAACACCTCTCCTCCTCCTCTTCTCCCCATTTCAGCCAAGAACCCTTCCCCCCATAGCCAATAAATTGAAGCTTTTTATTTTCTCTTCCTAGCCTAAGTTCTTCCACAAATTACAAGCCAAAGAAATACCAAAACAGTGGGCATTTACGCCACTGATGGACCGAAGAAAACTGCCCAGATATCCCATTTTGAGATGAGTTTTTGGAAGAAAAACGTGTGAGGAAGATAGTTGTTAACTTGTAGAATACATGCATGTCATTTTGTGTTGAAGAAATGGTGAGGAATGATGCTACACGAATGGAGCAGTGACCGTGAGATTGGGATTGTTTTGGGGAAAGTTTAACGTAAGAAATTCTTCTTCTTACGGTGTAATTGGAGTTGCATGTTGTTGTAGTTTAAGAAATGAACTTGTGATTAAAAGAAACATGAAATTTAGGCAATGCATGTGAATGTTTGGGTGATTGAACCGAATTGGGGACTGTTTTGGTATACCTTGGAATTGATTGTTGTTGTTGTTACCTTTATCACTAATTACATGTTGAAAATTGAAGGAAACCCATGATGTTTAAGTTATAATTGGTTATATGAATGTGTTGAAACATGAACTGGATTTTAAGGAGTTAAGGAAAGAGCTTAGGTAATGTGGATGTTGGCCGAAAACTTGCATGAAATTATTGGACATTGTTGTGGTGTATTAGGGGCTGTTTTTGTTAAGTTATAATGATGAAAATATGAGTTATGAACATATATATACATTGTGTTAATTATCAATACATATCTTAAAGAAATTAAAGTGTAGTAAGGTGCTATGTTGCAAACTAGAAGACTTGCACTCTTGTTGTTGTATTCCATAAATGTAAGAAGAAAGAATGCATAATTATGGTGTAAGTAGAGTATATGGACTGATTTTGTGATATCTTGGAATTGTGACTTGTTAATTGGTATTGTTAGCCTTTGTTGTAAATTATGGGTGTGCATATAAATAGGGGAAGTGCTGCCCAAATTTTTATAGAAAAGAAAGTCGTCATTCATTATAACTTACGTTAGAATCATAGAGTTGACGGACGAATTACTATTATTATAGGTTGAAGCGCTAGTCAAGGCGAATTTAGATTATTGAGTTGGTTAGTTCGTCAATAAGGTATGTGAAACTATCCTTCCTTTTTTGGCATGATTTCCATAAATGAGTGTACGGCGGACGTACATAGTTCTAATGAGTCTTAATTCCTAATGATGATTTAAGATGATACATGATATATAGTGTCTTTATTTTCCAAATGATGATTTTAAATGATACATGACATGATAGTGCCTTTTATTTATTTCATTGAGAGTCAAATGATGATTTAAATTGTATATGATTTCTCATGATAGCTATTCGTGCAAAGTGTTATTATTCCACCTCACCGAGTCCCGGGCCGGCAATGTTCGTGCACAGATCCTTGCATTTGTTCACCGAGTCCCTCACTAGAGGGCCGACAATATTTATATATATATATGATGATTCCATGGACATATATTCATGATGCGGGTACAGATACCCATGACAGTATATGATGATTCCATGAACATGTATCCATGATGCGGGTATAAGTACCCATGATAGTATATATGTGTATGATTATATGGACAGACATCCATGATTCTGATATGACTCTCATTTTTATAAGGCACAGTTGACTCTCATTTCTATATGGCACAGTTGTATTGGTATTTTGATTATTACACATGTCTCCCGTTATCTTGGCCAGTTATGATCTCATTTACAGTACTTCATGTTTTACATACTCAGTACATTATTTCGTACTGACCCCCCTTTTTCCGGAGGGCTGCGTTTCATGCCCGCATGTGCAGGTGCTCAGTTTGGTGATCCTCCAGTCTAGGATTTCCTGTTCAGCTGTTGAGAGAGCTCCATTGATCCGGAGCTTAGTCTTTTTGGTACAGAACCTTATTTTTTATTTATGCATATTCGGGGGCACGATGGGGCCCTGTCCCGTCATATTTCATTACCACACTCTTAGAGGTCTGTAGACAATTGTGGGTAGATGTGTTTGGGACTTGCGTAGATTGTATATATATTTTGGCCGACTGTACTGTGGCGCTTCATGTTGGGATGTTCCCGTATATAATGGCAGTCTTGTCGGCTTGCCTGTTCGATATGACTTACAGATTACGATATTATCCTTGGTATCCGTGTGATTATGTGACAGGTGGGTATAGGGTGCTCAGGTAGGACACCGGATCGCGGCCCGTCGGGTCGGGTCGTGATATATGCACACTGGTAATTTTATTGTAGAAAATATTTATTATGATTGCCCTTATTATGGCATAACTGATAAAATTATGACTATTACATTAGATAACACTCATTCTAATAATTATGCTATTACAATTTTAAAAAATAGTTTAACTCCGTATTTTTCAGATCATTTTCATATAAGATGTGTGTGTCATATATATAACTTAGTTGTAAAAGATGGGCTATCACTTTTGCAGACATTTTTGATAAAATACAATTTGCTATAAACTATATTTTTAAAAATAATAGAATACAACGAAAAAAATATAAAAATACTTGTCATGATTGTCAACTACCTTATAAAAAAAATTTCGAAGAAGTACCCACCAGGTGAAATTCTTTGTACCAGCAACTAATTGTTGCTTATGACTATAGAAGACCTATACCTTTTATTTTTTTTAACGCCCATAATCAAAATCCAGCTTATATGATTGGAGATAGCGATTGGGACAAAATTGCCGAACTTATTGTATTTTTAGAGAAATTTTTTCAAGCAACAAAAGAATTTTTCAGTATATATTATCCTACTATTTTAACTATTTTGTTTTATATAGCTCTCATAGTTTTATTATTTAATGAATATAAGGCTAAACCAGCTTATAAGGCAGCTATTAAAAAATGTTCATCAAAATAAAAAATTATTTTATTTCTATTCTCACTATTTATATTATTGGTGTTGTATTAAATCTGACTATTAAAATAGACGGATGTAAATCACTTATTGAAACTATTTATGATTGTATAGCAGTACTATCACCTCCAAGTCCCAAAAATCTAAATGACTCACCACCTATTGAACAAACTAAAGAAAAAGTGTTGTCTAGCATAGAAAACGAATGCAAAAAAGTTTATAGGTATTATCACCAAGAAAGTGCTAGCAACCAACCGACTTCCATACCATCATCATCTTCTTCAACACAACCTCAAAAAAGACATGATGTTTCTGCGACTAGTATTAAAGCCTCAGAAATAGAAGGTGCGGTGCTAACAGTACTAACCAAATTAGCGAGTTTGATTTTTGTTTTACAGAGTGTTTTACTGTACCAAGCAGTTATCAATGAAGAAAGATATGAAGACTTGCTGAAATATTGGAGAGGGAATGAGAAGACATTTCCGACACTTTCAATGACGACCCGAGATGTTGAACATTCAAGCGTCATCAATTGGTATTTGCAGTCAACCGGAGATGAACGAAGAATAAGACAAAAACTACAACGACATCTTATCCGAAGGTGGTGGAAGTGACGTGGATCAATTTGATCAACAAATGCTAATTCCAACCAAAGAACCACTGAAATTATAAGGAAAATAGAACAGTTTTTTTGAAATGTAATTTCTTTAATTGCAATTTTAGTATGTCATTTGCAACGTTTGAACGACACTACAAAGTTGTAATTTTGACAATTATATTTGTATACTGAATTCGAAAAAAATTATATTTCTATTAAATAATATAAGAGGCACAAAAACAACATTGAGATGTTTTTATTACAATATTTTGTTCAATTATCAAGTTGTTTATATATATGTTATTTTTTTAAATTAAGTGCAAAAAAAAATGCCCCAGCCCGATCCCACCCCGATCCCACCCCGACCCCCTATCCAATGGAACCGGGACGAGACTTGGTCTCGTCCTGCTCGGACCGTGCCCGTCAGTCCCGCCCTAGTTCGATCCCGCCCCCCTCCCCGTTCCGCCCCGATCCCGCCAAACCCGTCCGACCCTTACCGGTCCACTGGCTACCCCTACAAACAACTATCAAACTTTTGTGTGATTTATTGTTTAATTTGCGTTCGACGAAATTGGTAGGGTTTGAGTTACCACTACGCCATCAATAGATATATTTGTTTTATCCTGAGAGGAAGTAATCCATAGCCTCGGGTATATTGAGAGGATTAAATTTCTTAAGGACACACAGTTTCTGTGAACACGAATTATTTTAATTTATGCATTTTACATTTTCCAGATTAAATAAAAAATTTGATTTACTGATTTTGAACACAGATTTACTAACAGATTAAGTATACTTATTTTGTGGTTTTTGATGCTACATCACACGTGTATCTAATATATGTAATAATGGTACTAATTTATTTGTGGCAAATATGTCAAATCATAATTCATTTATATTTATTTTAAATAAATTTAAAGAATGATTACAAGAAAATTAAAATAATAGAGGTAGCCGTAATATCGTAAACCACAAGGGAGGTCTCTAAAATTATCCCACAAAGTAGACTCGACATTTTTATTGTAAATTTATAAGTTGTTTTCTTTCACTCATTTTTTTTACATATGATATTATATTGATGTATGTTTCTGCGTGTCTAAAGTGTAGAAATAAAGGAAATAGGAATATAACAACAACAATAATAAATTAGAAATCTGGAAATCAACAATATTATTGGTTTGCTGAGTCGATCGAATTCTCGATCTATCCTTAAGATAATATTGTCCCGTATATTCTTTCAACGGTGTAATAGCAAGTTATCTCCCAAGATAAAACAACAATCAAACAAATGAGCAAAGGGAACTCAAGTGTTCGCTTAGGAAGAAAGATCTTTGAGTGTGTTGTGATTGCAAGAGAGAAAGACAATTTCAGAGAATTGTTAAGTGTAAGGTGCTTTTGAAAATGAGCCCAAGGCTCCATTTTATAGTGTAGAGAAGATGGTCTTCCACATAGCCAAGTAATGGTCAATAAAGATCATGTAATGGCCATGAATGTGGAGTAATAATTCAGCCAAATAATAGATGAATTCATGAGCCAAATAATAGAGAATTAATGCTTTAAAGTCAGCCCAAAAAACAGTTTCGTCCATCTTCCAACGGTCTGAAACGTCTGCAGCGTCGTGGCCCTGCAGGCTGGTGCCGCGTCGCCGACGCCATGGCCCTGCAGGAAGGCGTTGTGGCGCTCTGGCGTCGCGGTATTTTTTAGACTCGTTTCATCTTTTACACTTTATACACGTCTTCCCTTCGTTTACCAACGTGAAACCATTGTTATTTGGCCAACAATCATCTATCATCTTATGTCTCAAACAATTCGTATACATACCAATATCTCTTCCATTTAAGGAAATTACGATCCTTGGAACTTTATATACACGTGTGTGGAAATCATATTTTCGACGTGCGGGGCCCCAATTATTTGAGTCATAATTTAATAGGATTAATTTTATTTCACGTTTAGTAAATTTCCAACAATCCCCTCTTGGAAGAGATTTTGGCGCACACACATGGTGCCTTTCGAGCAATCACTCGGCGGATCGATGTTGCATCTGGTGAGATAGTGGTGCGCGGTAAGATGCACACACTTAAACGCAAGTGCACGTTATCGTGACAAGTAGTATAGTCTTAATAAGACCGAATATCGTCCACAAGGATTAGGGTTCAATCACCAACTATCTATCTTTTGGTATCTATTTGGTAAATTGATATTTGGATTTGTTGTTTATAACTAAGAATTATAAAAGCTATTTAACTATAAGGGTTTACTTCAGTGGTGATGAGAATAGGGCTTCCACGTCTCCTCACTATCCGCTTATGTTACTTATTAATGCAATAACTTATGGAATTCTTCTTTTGGAGAAAGCAGGTTTACGAAATCGTTTTATACTCCCGTTAGGGTTATATAAACACTCAACCCCAGTATTGCACCTTACCTACCTTTCGGTGATAAGGATAACTCTATAGGAGGATTAAGAACAAAAACCTAGTTAACCGTCACGCACCATGCGCAAAATTAGGGTTTTTAAGTCTCTCATTAACGCTACATAAATAATTGAGGTATTTTTATCCCCAATCCAAGAATGTCTACCCAACTTACAGCATATTCACAATCCCCTCCTTTCGGAGTCTGATTAGAAATCATATAGTGATAATTAGTTGTCAATTAACTACCAAGCATTCAATTCAAATATTGGATAGATCTCAACAAGATGAATAACCATAAGCGTCATTAAATCATAACATAAGTTTCTAGAGATTCAACATGGAAAGCCCTATAGAGGAATTAGTTCCTAGTCATTAACATGACAAGAACTAATCTCATGTTCTTCATAAAAACTGAAATAAAAACAAGAAAAGGAAAAGAAATTTACTAAACTATGGTCTCCAATCTCCAAGCAAGAAAGCCTTGTGTTGTGCGGAAGGAACCCTTAAAAGCTGCATAGGGTTCTCCTTTTATAGGCAAATCGCCTCAACTTTTCCTCGCAGCTGGCCAAAAATCCGTCAAAACCTTATTTTTCAGCGTCGGCCAGCCGCCGAAATTCTGCAATCCGTCCGGATGATTTGGCGTCGCGGCCACGATTTACGTTCTGTAGCGCGGCGCTGCAACTTCTGTAGCTTCTCGGATGTTTAGGCGCCGCGGCCCTGCACCTGCTGACATGAGGCGCCGCGGCGCTGAGTCTTCTGCAGCCTCTCTGGATAGTGGGCGCCGCGGCCCTGCTTCTAACTGCAGGAGGCGCCGCGGCGCTGGTCTGGGTTTCAGCCTCGTTCGCCACTTTCTCTGTTTTCAGCTCTGGAATCTCCTCTTTCGCCCTCTTTTAGCTCCTTTTCCGCCAATTGGCCATTTTAACCACTTTGACTCAAAAGAAAGGAAAACTATCCTAATACGACACTTATATGTGCGAAACGGGACAAAAGACTAACTAAAACTGACTCAAAAGGTGTATATAAAATACACCGATCAAATACCCCCAAACTTAACCTTTGCTCGCCCTCGAGCAAAGATAGAAAGAAATAAATAAAGACTCAAAGAACGAAAAATGAAAGACTCACTGACATTGATCACTTTTGCTGCATAAATGTTAACTAGAAAAACATGAAGGTTAGCAGAATAATATGCAGGAACATATAGCATGAAATTTCAGCACATTAAGCTAGATATTTCGCAAACTCATATTCATCATGCTTAATGGAAGTCAATATACTAAATCATGCATATAAATTCAAGAATTCCTATGGCATGCTTACTTGCTATTCTCCACTAATCCTGGATATGCATAAAAGAGATCTTCAGGACTTTAAGGGTTGTAATGTAGGCTTAGGTATAGGTAGGTAAAAATAGGCATTTAGGCTCATTTCGTGTACCATAAGCTCTTTAGCTTTTCTGTATTTCCCTTTTTCTTTTTGTTCTTTTCTTCATTTCAATTCTATCTTTCCCCTCTTTTGTTTTGGGAGAGTGAAGTATATACTAATGACAAGCACCCCCAAACTTAGGCTTTGCCTATTTCTTATTACTTTTTTATTGGGTTGCAACAAGCTCATTCACTCTTTTTGTCTTTTTTTTTTAACACAATGTATTCCACTATTTCATATTTTTACTTATGGCACAATTTGTGGGAATATAGGGTGTCAAAGAAAAAGTTTCAATTTTTGGCTCAATGGGGCTGACTAGGGATACTTTTAAAGTACTGGATAGAAAAGAATGGTAAGAATTGGCTATCAAATAAATGCCTGAGTCATCTCCCTAACATGCACATCCTAACTATTTCTCCTCAAACAGCAAGCAATCATAACACATAAGTATTTATCATTTAGCATGCATAATTCAAGCAAGAAACTCCAAATAGACAGATTCTGTGAGTTTTTGGCATATCTAACCTAAGTGTTTAGATAGTTGCTTCTATTCCGTTACATTATTCCACCTTAATTCACTAGGTGTTTCTAGCAACTACAGCATACATGATCTTTGACAGGCAATTATGACTCAAAAAGAAAAAAATTTGGTGACTCAAAATAAACATAAAACAATCAAAAAGACTTAAATAAAACATAACATGACACAAATAAAACAAGACACAAATAAAACACCCCCAAACTTAAATCACACATTGTCCTCAATGTGTGTAGACTCAAACGATAAAAGAAATAAGACACTTACAAACTTTGGCTAAAATGGTGGTGGTGGCGGTGGCATGGGATAGTGCATGGACCACTGACTGAACAAGGAACTCATCTCGTTGATTTGTTGCCTCGTTTCTTGTTGTTCGTGGATCACTGTGTCCAAACTCTGCATCATCCTCATCTGATTCTGAAGCAATTGTTCCATCATGGGCACTGAAGGTTCTGCTTCTGTGGTTGGCTGGTGGCTAGGTCCTGCCGCATATTGAGCCCCTCTTTCAGGCTCATCTTCGTTCGTTGCGGCCTCTGCTGCTGCTGCTGGTTGTACTCTTCTTCTGGCTGCTGGGGGGCTTGGGTATGGGAAAGAGTGCACTATCCCATAGGACACATGCAGTTGGTTTCTTTCATTAGTATCAGTGGGTAGGATTGGGACCCCACTCATGTGACATAGCTTGGTGATAACTGAGCCATGTCCCAATCCGCCTGTTGTTACCAACCTGCTGATTTCCTCAATGCTCTGCACTATTTCTTTCCCCACATCAATCGTTAACCCCCTCATAATTCCATATATCAGCTTAATCCTATCTTCTGGCACTCTGGTGAAGTACGTGGATGGAATCATGCGGGCACTGACGAAATATAGTCAACCCTTGGCTGCTTTGTTGAATTGGCTTTGCTCGGTGCTCTTGACCCATTTCTCGATATCAAAAGCGGCCCGGGGTAGCTTACGATGTTCTGCGACGGTATCGATTTATGTTATCGGTGCTCACTAGACCGTGTTCTAAAATGGCTTGATCACCAATTCCTCCTTCAACATCAATCGCTTTCAATTGTGTATTTATATCTTCTGTCATCGCAGCACATAAGGTCCCCTTACAAAGCATCCCCTTTCCACCTTCTCCGGAAAGTTGGCATAGAACTCACGCACCATTGTTGTGTTCATTGGTGCTATCTTCTCCGGATTTACAAATCTCCTCCACTCCATTAACTCAATCATTGCCCGAATGGGCTCATAAACATCTTCTTCCCCAAACGACTCCCTCTGATAGTCCATTCCCCTTTCAGGGATTAAGGGCCTAGTACTAAACCTCTTGTATCTTTGGAAAGCTTCGTAGCTCACAAACCTAGTATCATCGTAATGTGGGGCTGAGGTGGACGTGGAGGCTCTTCTTTTTCTGGCGGACATGGTTAAAAATACTTTCTCGACTTACAACTTATTAGCACAAGTGTTCCCACACAATCAACAACTAGCACTAACACAACACCTCAAACTTGACTTTTCTACCCAATACCCACACTCCTTTTCTACTCTTTTCTCCAAACTTCACAATCAACTTTTCAGTACCCAAACTACTTCAACTACAATACTCCTTCAAACTACTACCTCCTGTGACTTCAGTAAAGTACTCAAGAACAGAAAAAGATTACCTTTTTATGAGAAGATTCAAACTGTTCTTGTTTCAATTGGTGGTTTGAGGCTATGGAATGGAGCTTCATTGTTTGAGATAGCTAAGGGTTTTTAGGAATTTAAGAGTTTTAGTTGTGGTTGGGTTGGATTTGTGGAGGATTTGTGGGCAAATTTTTGGAATTTCGTGGGTTTTTGGAGAGGGAGAGTTAGGTTTTTGAAATTGGAATTGGGGAAAGATCTGGTTTCTGGGCGTTTTAAGTTTCTGGATTTCCGCTTAGGCGCCGCGGCCCTGCTTTTGGCACCGCGGCGCCCAATCTTCTGCACTCCTTCGGGACTTTCTGCGCCGCGGCCCTGTTACGGGGCGCCGCGGCGCCTAAACTTGGCACATTTTCTGGATTTACGCGCGGCCTGCTCTGGCGCGCGACGCTTAAACTTCAGCGCCTACAGCTCTTTTAGCGCGCCGCCTGCTCACAGGGCGCGGCGCTACACTTTACGAAAATCCTCGTTTTCTTGATTCTTCGCCGCTTCAATGTATTTGCCTATACGTTAATCACAACACAACACTAGAACCCAAGGCGTGAGATTGTTCTAGACAAAACAAAATAAACTAAAGCGAGAATTGAAATAACATAATTGAAAACGTTGGGTTGCCTCCCCATTTGTCTTTAACGTCTTTTAGTCGGACGCAAGTTCCTTAGCTTTAATAACCGTGGGGTGGATCAAGCCCCCAAATAATCCATTTCCTCCATATTTTGCGTTTTCTTTTTCTTCTTTTCTTCTTAGCGTTATCAGTAAGGGGGAGTTCAGGAACACATACCTCTTTTAGTGGAATTTCGGCAAACCATGACTGCTTTCTTGGGCTCATCTCTCTTTGGTTGACTTGTATTGGCTCGCAGAGGGGTTTGATGGTGCTGATTGCAAAGCACCCACTCATGGTTGGTGGCTCAATGACGTGTTTAAAAACTTTAAACACCATTTCTTCATTCTCCACCCTTAATGTTAACTCTCATCTTTCAACATCAATCAAAGCTCTCCCCGTTGCTAGGAATGGCCTCCCCAATATGATAGGGATTTCCGCATCTTCTTCCATATCAAGAATGAGGAAGTCTGCAAGAAAGAAGAATTTTCCTACTTTCACAATCACGTCCTCGATCTTGCCTCTTGGATGAACCACTGTCCTGTCGGCCAGTTGCAGGCTTACTGTGGTTGGTTTGGCCTCACCCAACTCCAATCTTTTAAATACTGATAAGGGCATTAGATTTATACTTGCCCCTAAATCACTGTGAGCTCTGTTGCAAGTTACCACCTTGCTGTGCAAGGTAGTGTAAAGCTTCCTGGATCCTTTAGTTTTGGTGGAAACTTCTTCTGCAAGATAGCACTACACTCCTCTGTCAGTGCTACTATTTCATACTCCGCCAACTTCTTCTTCCCCAATATTTCCTTCATAAACTTGAAATAGGAGGGCATCTGCTCTAATGCTTCTATGAAAGGTATGTTGATATGCAGCTTCCTGAATGTCTCCAAAAATTTGGAGAATTGTTTATCAACCGCCTTTCGCTGTAGTCTCTGGGGGAAAAGGATCTTCTCTGTATACTCCTTCTCTGGAGTTTTCTCTACTACTGGGCTGGGCTCAATCACCTTCTCTTTTTCTAACTCTGCCTTCTTCTCAACTCTTGGTGAGGTATTTCTTTCTCATTTGTCTTCCACTTCTCAATCGCTTTGACATCGCTCCTCAGTTTACCTCTGTATTGCTTGGCAATGTCCCGTAGGCTTTCTTGTTTGCTGCTTTGCTAGCTGACCCACTTGTGTTTCCAAGTTCTGAACGAGGATCTAGCTTGTCATGAACTGCGTCTGGGCGTTGGCAAGTGTTATCACGCTTCTTTCGTCGGCTTTCTTCTGAACCGGTGCATTGGCTGTTGAGGTTATGGGGCTTGAATGAAGAGCTGCGATTACGGATTCTGCTTGGTTACGATGCGGCCCTGTATTGATTCTGCTGCCCCTGGTATTGATTCTGCTGCCCCTGGTCTCCTCTCCATGAGAAATTTGGGTGATTCCTCCACCCTGGATTATAAGTGTTGGAGTAAGGGTTGTTTTGTTGCCTCTGATAATTACCTACGGCCGACATTACACTGCTCATTGGTATATTGTTGGGATCGGTGAAGGACACCTATCGAATGTATGTGGGCCACCACATATCTCATGACTTTTAGGCATCTGTACGCATTCATCGATCTTGTATGTTCTTTGCTGTTGTTTCGCTAGAAGGGCGGCCACTGGGCATTCAAGGCGTGACAATAGCATCTATTTCGTGGACTCTCACCGTTCTTCTCCCACATGGACCTCTGTACGTGACATGGTTGTTGGTGGCCATATCTTCTAATAGCTCATGAGCGACGTGGGCTGTTTTCCTCATGAATGCTCCACCTTTGCATCTATAATGGTTACAGTTTGTCTTTGCTCGGCGTTGTAGAAGATGTGGACCAAGTTCCACAACTCAACGCAATGGTGTGGGCACTTTCTCTGTAAATCTTTGAACCTTTCCCAAGCTTCATATAAGGACTCTCCATCTGCTTGGTAGAAGTTGTTCAACTCCCCTCTCAGTTTTGCTGCTTTACACGGGGGAAAGAACTTGGCTAGGAATTTTTGTGTCAGCTCTTGCCATGTAAAAATCGAATCGGCCGGCAGGGAATTCAACCATACTTTTGCTCTATCCCTGAGTGAGAAGGGAAAAAGCCTCAATCTGACGGCATCATCGATGCGCCGTTATATCGAAAGTTGCACATAGCTCAAGAAATTAGCTATGTGCATATGTGGATCCTCCGATGGCGATCCTCATTGCATCGTGTGTCACCGTGCTCGAATCGCTGGTTTTATTTCGAAGTTGTTGGCTCTTGAAGGGAGCTAATGCATGCGTGCTCCATTCACTCTGGCGACATAGTCCCCCAAACTCCTTTCGGCTGGATTTGGACTCTCCTCCACGTCTATTGGCACTTGCCGAGGCACTCGCAGGTTAGGTTGATTTTCTCCAACCCTTCTCTCATCATGTTATTGTTTTGACCACCGCCCATCTCTATCAAAGTTGCAATCCGATTCTTTTCGCTACGTTTGCGGGTTTTCTCAATCTCTGGATTGAAGGAACAAGAGTGTCTGCTCTCTTCTCCTTCGCATAAATCGGTTTCCTGAGATAAATCAAAACCAACAAAGAATCACGGCACCTCGAACTTTTCGAAAATAATTAAAAAAAACGTAAAAATTAAAAATAACAGTGAAAATTAAAAACCAAATTAGAAATTAAAAATAGACAAATTTGATATTGAACTATGCCTAATCCCCGGCAACGGCGCCAAAAACTTGGTGCGCGGTAAGATGCACACACTTAAACGCAAGTGCACGTTATCGTGACAAGTAGTATAGTCTTGATAAGACCGAATATCGTCCACAAGGATTAGGGTTCAATTACCAACTATCTATCTTTTGGTATCTATTTGGTAAATTGATATTTGGATTTGTTGTTTATAACTAAGAATTATAAAAGCTATTTAACTATAAGGGTTTACTTCAGTGGTGATGAGAATAGGGCTTTCACGTCTCCTCACTATCCGCTTATGTTACTTATTAATGCAATAACTTATGGTCTTCTTCTTTTGGAGAAAGCAGGTTTACGAAATCATTTTATACTCCCGTTAGGGTTATATAAACACTCAACCCCAGTATTGCACCTTACCTACCTTTCGGTGATAAGGATAACTCTATAGGAGGATTAAGAACAAAAACCTAGTTAACCGTCACGCACCATGCGCAAAATTAGGGTTTTTAAGCCTCTCATTAACGCTACATAAATAATTGAGGTATTTTCATCCCCAATCCAAGAATGTCTACCCAACTTACAGCATATTCACAATCCCCTCCTTTCGGAGTCTGATTAGAAATCATATAGTGATAATTAGTTGTCAATTAACTACCAAGCATTCAATTCAAATATTGGATAGATCTCAACAAGAAGAAGAATAACCATAAGCGTCATTAAATCATAACATAAGTTTCTAGAGATTCAACATGGAAAGCCTATAGAGGAATTAGTTCTAGTCATTGACATGACAAGAACTAATCCCGTATTCTTCATAAAAAGCGAAATAAAAACAAGAAAAGGAAAAGAAATTTACTAAACTATGGTCTCGATCTCAGTAAGAAAGCCTTGTGTTGTGCGGAAGGGAACCCTTAAAAGCGCCTAGGGTTCTCCTTTTATAAGTGAAAACCGTCTCAACTTTTCCCTGCAGGCTGGCTCAAAATCCGTCAAAACCTTATTTTTCGGCGTCAGCGCCACGGAAATTCTGAATCCGTCCGGATGATTTGGCGCGCGGCCGATTCTGGCATGCGCCGCGGTGCTGCATCTTCGTAGCTTCTCGGATGTTTAGCGCGCGACCCACTGCACTGGCGACATGGCGCGCGGCGAAGTCTTCTGCAGCCTCTGCGGATAGTGGGCGCGCGGCCCCTTAAGCTGCGCGAGGCGCCGTGCTGGTGCGAGTTTCAGCCTCGTTCGCCACTTTATCTGTTTTCAGCTCTGGAATCTCCTCTTTCGCCCTCTTTTAGCTCCTTTTCCGCCAATTGGTCATTTTAACCACTTTGACTCAAAAGAAAGGAAAACTATCCTAATACGACACTTATATGTGCGAAACGGGACAAAAGACTAACTAAAACTGACTCAAAAGGTGTATATAAAATACACCGATCAGATAGCCGTAGCTTTGAACCTTCCATAGTAGAATACCATCAGACAGATTTACTGCGCGGTGAATGTGATGTCTTGAACCGTCAGTATTTAATATATGTCAAGACAATGGTACCAACACAACACCTTTCCTACCCAATCCTTCTTATGTTTTTTCCATCGTGGGTCGTGGACACACTTGGATTCTTAAATGCGCTCATTTGAGAAGGTCTGTCCTCGCACTTAAATAGGTGGTCTCCTACAAGGTATCCTGCAATACCCCACTACACAAGCGTTAGGAGCCATTAAAAGTTTCCCTAACCTAACCTCAAGTATTGAGAATCATTAAAGGTTTGGAAACTTATCCTTTACCCCTCTTACAGGTAGCACTTTATGTCTATCATGGGAACGACCTTGGGTTATGTTTCTTAGGAAGAAAACATTATCCGAAGTGCTCTTTCTTCCATCGAAGCGCTCACGGAACTTTTACAATTTAATTTTCCCATTGAACCTTATCCTAGGATCTCTAGTCTCTAAGGTTGGGTGTCCGCTATATCGGTTCTTATTGTTTGAGTTTTAAGTCCATTCCCCTAGACAGGCAGAACAATTGATCTTTGGGTACTCCCTTCGTCAAAGGATCTGCGATATTTTTCTTAGATTTTATGTAATCAATGGAAATAATACCCGAGGTGATCAACTGCCTAACAGACTCATGTCTCCGTCGAATATGACGAGACTTACCATTGTATATAGAACTTCGTGCCCTTTCTAGAGCTAACTGACTATCGCAGTGGATCATTACAGAAGACACGGGTTTATCCCAACATGGGACATCCTCTAGAAAACTATGAAGACATTCAACTTCCTCTCCCGTTTTATCTAAAGCGATAAATTCCGACTCCATTGTGGATCGGGCAATAAGGGTTTGCCTAGAGGATTTTTAAGACACAGCTCCACCACCGATTGTAAAAATATATCCGCTGGTGGACTTGATGTCGTCGCTATCAGATATTCAGTTTGCATCACTGTACCCTCTGAAATCATTGGATATCTCGAATAATGTAACCCGAAATTTAGCGTGAACTTCAGGAATCGTAGTACCCTATTTAGTGCTTTCCAGTGATCCTCACTTGGATTACGGGTGAACCTAGCTAATTTATTGACTGCATGAGCTATATCAGGTCGAGTGTAGTTTGTGATGTACATCAGACTACCAATCACCTGCGCATATCGCTCCTGGCGTACGGGCTCACCAAGATGTTTGTCAATCTTTTGACTTATATCCAATGGTGTTGATACCGGTGAATTGTCGAACATCCCAAATTTCTTCAGTACATCCTTGATGTAGTGAGATTGAGACAGAACCAGTCCATTAGATGTCTTAGAAATCTTGATCCCTAAGATGACATCAGCAATGCCCATATCTTTCATGTCAAAACACTATTTAACATGTTCTTAGTCTCTACGATTACCCCAGGACTGCTTCCAGTGATCAACAAGTCGTCTACATAAAGACATATCATGACGAAGGATTTGACACTTCATTTCATGTAGACACATTTGTCACCTCCATTAATGGTGAACCCTTTTGATAGTAGAGTACTATCAAATTTCCCGTGCCATTTTTTACGGGCCTATTTCAGCCCGTATATCGATTTAACCAGATGACACATTTTTGCCTCTTGTCCTGGAACCACATACCCCTCAGGTTGTTTAATGTATATTTCTTCTTCCAAATCATCATTTAGGAAGGCTGTCTTAACATCCATTTGATGTATTTCAAGATCCTGCAAGGCGGCGATAGCTATGAACATACGTATGGATGTCATTCTAGACACCGGAGCATAGGTGTCGAAGTAATCAAGGCCCTTCTTTTGGCAATAGCCCTTGAATACCAACCTAGCCTTGTACTTGTCAATAGATCCATCTGCCTTTAACTTCCGTTTAAGGATCCACTTACAACCCAGAGGTTTGTGTCCTGGGGGAAGGTCAGCCAACTCCTAGGTATGGTAATGCAGGATGGATTCTATCTCACTTTCTAAGGCTTCCTTCCAGAGCGGTGCTTCTAGAATTGACAATACTTCGGCGATTGTCCGTGGTTCGTCCTGAACCAAATAAGTTTCAAAGTCTGGACCGAAGGACTTGTCCTTCCGGGGCCTTTTACTTCTAATTTTTGGCCTAATTCTTCTTCTGATGATCGATTCAACCTTTGATAAAAAAGATATACATTGGTTATATTTCATCTCTTCAACAAGTTTAGTAATGAGCATAACGACTATTGATCATGTCACCTTCCCAACAGTTGTACCTCATCTTGGGGCGTCTTTGCTTTTGGTTCCATTTCTGAATCTTCCAAGTCCTGAGAATCTGGAATACTGGATTCCGTATAATCAACTACTTCAGAATTCACTAGATCTGAACCATTCGGATCTAGGTAGTCATCGAACCCTTGATCCTCAGAGATTTGGTCATAACTTCGTTTGCGAGAGGTTATGTTGTTTTCCTTATATGGAAATGTATCTTCAAAGAAACTTGCGTTCCTTGATTCCATGATCGTACCTTCATAAATGTCTGGTACATCCGACGTATGCACTATGAAGTGATAAGCACTACTGTTATTGGCATATCCGATGAATATGCAATCCACAGTCTTAGGTCCAATCTTGACCTGCTTTGGCATTGGTACTTTTACCTTGGCCAGACAACCCCATACCTTCAAATATTTGTATGTAGGTTTCTTTTTTTTCCATAGCTCTTATGGAGTCTTGTCTTTACCCTTATGTGGAACTCTGTTAAGAATCCAATTCGCGGTAAGGACAGCTTCTCCCCACATGGTTTGAGGGAGGCCCGAATTGATGAGTAAAGCATTCATCATTTCCTTTAGTGTTCTTGCGTTCAGCAACACCGTTTGATTGAGGTGAGTAAGGAGTCGTTGTTTGATGAATTATACCCGATTGGGTACAAAATTCTTCAAAAGACGCTACATATTTTCCCCCTCTATCGCTACAGATTGTTTTAATCTGTCCGCTTAGTTGATTCTCAACTTCTGCTTTGTAGCGTTTGAATGCTTCAAAAGCTTCATCTTTACTTTTTAGTAAGTAAAGGTAACAAAACCTTGTGTCATCATCTATGAAAGTCACAAAGTACTTGTTCCCCTCTCTAGTTTGAGCGAACTTCAAATCACATATATTAGTGTGTATAAGTTCTAGAGGAGCGGTTTCCCTTTCGATGGATCTAAAGGGACTCTTGGATAGTTTTGTCTATACGCACACCTCACACTTACGTTGAGGGATTATGTCGATAGACGGTAATAATTCCAGTTTTACCAATCTTTGGATAGATTGATAGTTAACATGTCCTAATCTATAATGCCATAAATTAGATGACTCAATCAAGTAAGTAGAAGACTCAATTTTATTGATAGTTAAAACAAAAGGCATTACACGTGCATCATTAAACTTAAAGAGGCCTTCACAGACGAAGCCCCTTCCTACAAATGTTCCATTTTTATTGATTACAAATGTGTTAGCCTCTAACACTAGCCTAAAATCAGCATTTATTAATAAAGGTCCAGAAATCAGATTTCTATGAATTTCTGGGACATGCATCACTTCCTTCAGAGTCGGCTCCTTCCCGGACGTCATCTTTAGGATCACCTTTCCTACCCACAGTACATCTGAAGAAGAATTGTTTCCCATGAACAACTTATTGTCTGAGACCGGTGTATAAGTGGAGAAAACTTCTTTATTGGAACATATGTGACGGGTGGCACCTGTGTCCAACCACCACTGCACCGGATTCTCAACGAGGTTTACTTCAAGAACCACCGCTAAGAACTCCTGAATCATATCGTCTACGAGTATGTCTTCGACGATGTTAGCCTTGGCCTTGCCTTTGGCCTTATTCTCACGTTTGAGCCTGCGACAGTCTTTGGCCATATGACCAACTATACCACAATGGTTACATTTTCCCTTGAACTTTTCAGTTGTTTGGGGCTTGCCTTCCTTCTGGAACTTCCGCTTCTTGCTTGAGTTTCCTTTGACTTCCGTCAGGTTCGCCTTAGCCTCAGCGGGTTGTTTCCTCTTTGGCATGACCTTCTTATTGTCCTCCTGAATCTGGAGTTTGACAATAAATTTGTCTAATGTCATCTCCTTCATTTTGAGTTTTAGATAGTTCATAAACTCAGTCCACGAGGGAGACATCTTCTCGATCAGCGTTCCAACCAAGAATTGTTTGTTGGGCTTTAATCCTTCCAAATCCAGGTGATGTAGAATTATTTGAAATTCCTGGACTTGGGATGTCACACTCTTGTTATCCACCATTTGAAATTTCAGAAATTTTCCAATGACGAACTTCTTGCTACCCGCATCTTGGGTGTTATATTTCTTCTGAAGTTTATCCCATAACTGCTTGGCAGTTTCAACGGTGCAGTACACCATGTAGAGAGGATCGGACAAACTATTTAGAATATAGTTCCTACACATGAAATCACTATGTTTCCATGCTTCGCGAACCATCCTCATGTCGTCAGCGACATGGTTACCTTGGCCCCCTCCCGCCAAATCATTTGGCCGAGGGTCCACGTCTTCCCCAACTAGTGGAGGGTCTTCGGTTAGAAAACGTGGCATTCCCTTAACCGTCAGGAAAAACAACATCTTTTGTTGCCATCTCTTAAAGTGAGCACCCATGAACTTTTCAGGACGTTCATGTTGAAACCAGCAGGTGTAGGGGAAGTGGCGGCCCCCTGAGTAGTTGCAAAGGCGTTGGGAACGCCTCTAACAGGATCATAGGCGTTGTTGATGCCTTGGGCAGGAGCATAGGCACTGTAAGTGTCCGGAGCAGCAGCGGAGGCATTGGTTGTACCAAAAACAGTGTTGACACTGTTGTGCCAAAAGCAGTGGTTTGAAAGATATTAGGAATGTCATGATTAGTGGTGACAGTAGAAGTGCCAAGAACAGTGGAGTTGAAGGCAGCGTTAGTGTCTTGAGTAGTGGGATTGAAGGCAATGAGATTGCCTTGAGCATCGGTAGAATTTTTTGTGTTGAATTGGTTGAATTGATCTTGTTCAGTCATGTTGTTGTTGAAATAGCGAATATTATCTTAAGCTTGTGTGTCTAAAGTGTAGAAATAAAAGAAACGAGAATATAACAACAACAAATTAGAAATCTGGAAATCAACAATATTATTGGCTTGCTGAGTCGACCGAATTCTCGATCTATCCTTAAGATAATATTGCCCCATATATCCTTTCAACGGTGTAATGGCAACTTATCTCCCAAGATAAAACAACAATCAAACAAATGAACAAAGGGAACTCAAGTGTTCGCTTAGGAAGAAAGATCTTTGAGTGTGTTGTGATTGCAAGAGAGGAAGACAATTTCAGAGAATTGTTAAGTGTAAGGTGCTTTTGCAAATGAGCCCAAGACTCCATTTTATAGTGTAGAGAAGATGGTATTCCACATAGCCAAGTAATGGTCAATAAAGACCAGTAATGGCCATGAATGTGGAGTAATAATTCAGCCAAATAATGGAGAATTAATGCTCCAAAGTCAGCACAAAAAACAGTTTTCGTCCATCTTTCAACTATTTGAAACGTCTGCGTGTGCGTACTGCGGTAGCGCCATGTGTGAAACTTCAGAGAGTTTCGGGCGTCGCCGGCGCCACGGCCCTGCACTCTGGCGCCGTGGCACTCTGGCGCCGCGACATTTTTCAGACTCGTTTCATCTTTTACACTTTATACACGTTTTCCCTTCGTTTATCAACGTGAAACCATTGTTATTTGTCCAACAACCATCTATCATCTTACGTCTCAAACAATTCGTATACGCACCAATATCTTTTCCATTTAAGGAAATTACGATCCTTGACACTTTATATGCACGTGTGTGGAAATCATATTTTCGACGTGCGGGACCCTAATTATTCGAGTCATAATTTAATAAAATTAATTTTATTTCACATTTAATAAAATTAATTTTATTTCACATTTAATAAATTTCCAACCGTTTCTTCATCAGTTTTGGTTGATCTGTTCTGACCAAGAATCTTATTATCAATATTGATATCTCTCTTAAAAATGTAACGTAGTAGAGATCACATATAAGAAAATATGTGTGGTTGATATGGTTTTTCCTTATAAATGATATTCCTGATATATGATCTTAATATTAAGGGAAAAGGAATAAATTTGCAAATTAGATGGTAATTACCTTTTTTATTGTTAGGATTTAACCAAATTAGATTTAGTTCCTTCCCTTCCATAAAGTTTGTTCTGTTAACTAATGGTTTTCTTTTAAATTAGTATGAATGTTCTTTTCTGATAATGGTTCATATTCTTATTTCTAGGTCTAATATTAACTAATTTTTTCGGTAGAATGAATATATGGTGACTTTTTTATTCTTAAAATGGTGTTATCATTTCAAATTAGAGTGTTACAGTTATTATTTTTTGTGGTAACTAAACTATTTCATTAATCACCAAGTGAAATATTTAAAAACAAGCTAGATAACATATTCAATTTAATCTCAAACAAAATCTGCTAAGGCTAGGCCTTCTATGTTATTCTAGAATCAAAACATGTAAGAATTTTAAAAGTGTCTATGGTATATATTAGAATTAGTCTTGTACCTTAATTATTATTGTAATATTACCATAATTATATAGTTAGTCACATATAGAATAGGGTTTTAGATTCCAACGGATCTTGGTAAGGCAAAAGCTGCGGAAGTTGAGGGGTTTTCTCTCCAAAAGATGCCTATTAACTCAACACTTTTAATTGGCATGGGGAATGTAGAGTCATCTCGTTTTAATGAACTTCATTACTCGATTTGGGGGGCAACCGGTGTTGCCAAAACCGAGAGCCATAGGAACTCTAATGCATTAATTGATAATGTATTAATACAACAAAAGACTTTTGGGACACCAATTCCCAATGATACACGTTTTTTGACTTCATTTGCGGAAACCAACACTTTTCATGGTGACCCCTATACGATTAGAAGTGCTATGGGTATCGTGAATACGCCGAGGGTGTACATGCAAACACCACTTTGTGCGGGTAATGATGGATGGCCAGAAGTTACTTCAAGGAAGAATTGTATCAAGTACAAAGCCTAGCAGCAATTTTGAGAAGTGAAAAGAGTATTTCAACTTTCCAAGATTGAGTTTATGATTTAATCCCCTTCTGTAACGTCACCGTTGTGTGAACGCCCCATCCCCCCACTCTTTCATTTCATGTTTATGCTTACGTCGAGGATTGAGAACCCTCAACGACTGATTGTAGCTCCCTGTTCTTTTCGTTTGTTCTTTTATAATATTTGCATTTACCTGGAAAAAAGAAGAAGATGTAAAGTAGAAATATGATTCTCCTATTGTAACTTGTATATATAGCCTTTCATCAATAAGAATAATCAAGAGATTAATTCTTTCATGGTATCAAGAGTCTAGGTTCTTTTCCTTGCTTCCGCTTCTCACTTCTTTCTCAAAATACCGTGACAAATCCCCCCTCGGTTTCTCTGAAAATCTGAGACCCCCCTCTTACAAATCTAGTCCAAAGTTTGTTCTATTCACCATGACTGATAAGAACACTTTTCATCCTGCCCTCACCGTTTCTAACATCAAGAGCGTTCTTCCTATTGTTCTTGATCTAGAGAACGCCCAATATGGGACGTGGGCAGAATTATTCAAGATTCATGCTATGGAACATAAAGTTCTTCACCACATCATAATTCCCACTATCTCTACGGGGGTGATATAACGTCTACGTCTACAACGATTGTGCCCACCAAAGCAGCAAATCCAGACTTATGTGTCATGCTTGATGTCAAGGTTCTCCAGTGGATTTATGCCAATATCTCCTTGGATCTTTTACAGACAATTATGGAACGCAACTCCACAGCTATGGCGGAGTGGAATCGATTGTGTGACATCTTCCAAGATAACAGTCATTCTCGCATTGTTATCCTTGAGCATGAATTTTCTCAAGTTTCTATGGCGAATTTTCAAATCGTTTCTTCTTATTGCAAACGCCTCAAGGACTTGGCAGACCAACTTCGCAACGTGGGTTCTCCTGTTTCTAATAGTCGTCTAGTTCTTCAGATGGTTGTTGGTCTATCCGAGGCCTATACAGGGGTTGCTTCGGTTATTCATCAAAATAACCCCATGCCGGGATTCTATCAAGCCCGATCCATGCTCACTTTGAAAGAAATGGATTTAGCTAAAAGGGCATCGATCGGAGCAAGCCCCATCATCATGATGACTGCTTAAAATTTCCCCCTTCCAATCCAGCCAACGTGACCCAAAATCACAACAACGGGGGTAGTAAGAAGGGCCAAAATCGGAAGAATAATGGCAAGAATCGCGGTGGCAACAATGAGGGAAACCGTCAGTAGTAGCAATAGTTCTGGGGCCCACAGTGGCCCCTGGATAGTGGCAGTGGGTCCCTGCGCCGCGACTCAGCATTACAGCGCTGCGACGCCTCAGTCTCAGACCGATATTGAAGCAGTGATGCACACACTTGTCTTGACTCAACCGGACCCTAATTGGTACATGGACACAGGTGCCACTACCCACATGACATCCGACCAAGGTACTCTCTCGTCTTATTCCAATTTGAGTAGTAATCATGGTATAATTGTTGGTAAAGGCAGTTCTATTCCAATTAAGGGTTATGGTAATAAAACTTTATCCCCTTCTCATCCACCACTTGTCCTGAAAAATACCCTCCATGCCCCAAAATTGATTAAAAATTTGGTGTATGTCCGTAAATTCATCACTGATAATTGGATTTCTATTGATTTTGATCAATTTGGATTTTCAGTGAAGGATTTCAAGACGGAGAGTCCTCTCATGAGGTGTGACAGTAGGGGGATCTTTATCCAATCACACCGAGTCTCAGCATCTCGCGTCAAGTTATGCCATCCAATTTTGCAGTTCTTGCTCCTTCCTTGTGGCATGCTCGTCTAGGTCATCCAGGCTCGTCAATTTTATCTGTTTTAGATAAGAATAAGTTTATTTTGTGTAAGGATACACATAGTATTCCAAATTGTCAATCTTGTTCTTTAGGGAAAATTATTAAGTTATTGTTTGTAGCTTCGAATTCTCATACTTCAATGTCATTTGATATTATTCAAAGTTATTTATGGACATCTCCAATTCTCAGTTCTATGGGTCATCGATATTATTTTTTATTCATGGATGACTATTCTAAATTTTTATGGACGTTTTCAATTGCGAAAAAATCCCAAGTTTTTCCATCTTCGTCAAATTTAGAGCTTTTATAAGAACTTAATTCGAACGGGAAACAAAGAACATTCAATGTGATAATGACAAAGAATATGACAATGGGGAGTTTAGGGAGTTGTGCTAAAAATGGGATAAATTTTCGTTTTTCTTGTCCTCATACGTCTTCAAAAAATGGAAAAGCTGAACGAAAAATTCGTACCATTAATAATATTATCCGCACTTTATTGGTTCATTCTTTCGTCCCTCCATTGTTTTGGCACCATGCCCTGTAAATGGCTACATATATACTTAATATTCTTCCCTCTAAAGGATTGACATATTCTTCCCCTCTTCAGGTTTTATACAATAAGACTCCTTCATATTCTCATCTAAGGGTCTTTGGATGCTTATGTTTTCCACTTTTTCATCCACCACAATCAACAAACTTCAGCCACGTTTTACTCCGTGTGTGTTTTTGGGTTATCCGTCAAATCACCGTGGTTATAAATGCTTTGATTTGTCCTCTAAACGAATCATCATTAGTCGCCATGTTCTCTTTGATGAATCTCAATTCTCATTTTCTAAAGTAGAAAAAATCTCCGCCATTTTTCAGAAAATACGACGTCAGCGTCGCGACCCTTAGGTGAGGCGCCGCGGCGCATGTCTTCCGATGAACAATCAAATTCAATCCGTCAAGATCGCTGCGGCGCCGAGGATCTTGCTGCAACGCAAAACTTTAGAAACACGGTTCATCAGTATTTGCGACTCTGAACCTCGGCGTACGGCCTTCGAAAATTTCCAAAAATTCCCAAAATTCACCCAATCCAGCCCAGAGTCATGGTCCAGTCACCGCAATTAATAGGGTATTTTTAAACCAAAAAAATATTTTAATTTGAATTCTAATGTTCTTAAATCACCCTTATCCCGTAATTATGTGTCTGCCTTAAATGACCCTAATTGGAAAATTGTCCTGACCGATGAATATAATGATGTTATTGATAATAAGACGTGGGAGTTGGTACCCCGTTCGTCTGGTGTTAATATTATTCAGCTTATGTAGATTTTTGCTTACAAGGAAAATCTGATGGTTCATTTGCGAGGCATAAGACTCGTCTTGTAGGTGATGGTAAGACTCAGCATGTTGGTATGGATTGTGGTGAAACTTTTAGCCCAGTGGTCAAGCCGACTACCATACACACTGTTCTCAGCTTAACTCTTTCGAAATCTCATTCATCAGCTAGATGTGAAAAATGTTTTCCTACATGGTGATCTCAAGAAAACAGTGTATATTGCATCAACCATTGGGGTTTAGAGATACTAGATATCCTAATCATGTTTGTTTGTTGAATAAGTCCTTGTATGGACTTAAGCAGTCTCCACGAGCTTGGTATAAGAAATTCGCTGATTATGTTTCGACTATGAGTTTTTCTCACAGCAAGTCTGATAATTCATTATTCATATATCGTTGCGGTTCTTTGATAACTTAATACTATTGTATGTGGATGATATTATATTGACTGCTTCGTCTGATGCTTTGCGAAAATCTATCATGACAATTCTCAGTTCTGAGTTTGCTATGAAGGACTTGGGTTCATTGAGTTATTTCTTGGGAGTTGCTGTTACTCGTCATGCAAGTGGATTGTTCTTATCACAGAGGAATTATGCATCAGAGATCATTGAGAGGGCTGGTATGTCATCCTGTAAGTCCACTTCTACTCCCGTTGATACTAAACCCAAGTTGGGTGCTGCAACTGGCTCTTCCTATGAGGATCCGACCTGCTATCGTAGTCTTGCAGACGCCCTTCAGTATCTTACGTTCATGCGACCTGATATTACATATGTCGTACATCAGGTGTGTTTGTTTATGCATGATCCCAGAGTTGAACATATGAATGCGCTCAAACACATTCTTAGGAACATTCAGGGAACACTTGAGTATGGTTTGCATTTGTATCCTTCGTCAACGTCTACACTTGTCTCCTATATAGATGCTCATTGAGGTGGTTGTTCTGACACCAGACGGTCTGTGTCTGGTTATTGCATGTTTTTAGGTAATAACTTGGTCTCATGGTCTGCCAAGCGTCAAGCCACACTTTTACGTTCAAGTGCAGAGGTCGAGTATCGAGGGGTAGCCAATGTGGTTTCCGAGTCATGTTGGTTACGAAATCTACTTTTAGAGCTTCATTGTCCTATTGAGAAAGCTACCTTAGTGTATTGTGACAATATAAGTGTCATCTACCTTTCTGGTAATCCAGTTCAGCACCAGCGTACTAAACACATAGAGATAGATATTCACTTTGTTCGAGAGAAGGTAGCTAGAGGACAAGTATGCGTCTGTCATGTCCCTTCCAGTTATCAAATTGTAGACATCTTTACAAATGGTCTTCCCTCGGTCATTGTTGAAGATTTTAGAGACAATCTCAAAGTCAGAAGACACTTGCTATGATCATGGGTGTGTTAAATGAAGCCCACAGCGCCACGGCCCAGTCCCGAGCACTGTTCACGAACAGTGTTATACTTGATGTATATTTGGTATATATTAGAATTAGTCTTATACCTTAATTACTATTGTAATATTACCATAATTGTATAGTTAGTCTCCTTATAGAATAGGATTTTTGATGTAAAGTAGGAATATAATTTTCTAGTTATAATACCTTTTATCAATAAGAGGGATTAATTCTTTCATATATCAAACTGAAATTTCGTCTCTTTTTTTTTTTGTTTAAACTGAATTCGTGTTGATTTTCCTTTTCCTTACAAAAAGTGGAACTATATAGAACATGAATTGTCTCTTTTATTTTTATCGGGGAAGATAAGGGACATAAAGCCATCACGTTTTCAAAAAATAAACCCACATACCTTAATAGTTGACGTTACATGACTAAAATATGCACACACGTAAAATGATAGAGGTGTTTAAGATATATAAATTTAAAAGATAATTACATGCTATTTACGATCTATTTCAGTCTCTCTTCAATCTCTTTTCTTTCCAGATGTGTTGGGTTTATTTTCTCTTTCTTATATAAGCTAAGGCATCAATTGAACCGTTTTAGGAATAGAGAAAGATGTTTCATAAGAATTAAAACGGTGGCAAGGAATCTCCAACCGTTATGGGAAGAGAGAAACGATTGTATCATAAGAATTGAAATCATGGCTTTAAATTTTCTATTAATCAAAAGATAATTAAGAGAGTTAAAGGAGTAATTTTTTTAGTTTTTTTAACATAGCACATAAATTGATAAAATGAAGGGGGAAAAGGTAAAAGAAAAATGAAAAAAAAAAGATAATTGTGATTCTTGGCCATAGAGAAGTGTCACATCACATTGTCTATGTCTAGCCTTATTATATAAATAGATTTGCATACCATACTTCTGGGAATGACGACCTAGAGTCCGGCGTCTAAATGACATTTTTTTAAGCAAAGAAGCCGAAAGGGGTTGTCAACTAACACAATAAACCAATGTTAGGATAATTATGGGGTCATTCCATAATTATATCATATCATAATTAAATCAAATCAATTGTAATCACATGATTAGGATATGATTGTAAATTAGTATCAATTCATTTAGGATGATTAGACAGATCTTCCATAATATTAGCATTGTATATTTGCATATATATATATATGGGAATAGAATAAAGCAAGGAATTAATTTCCTACATGGTATCAAGAGCCACAAATATTTTGCCCTAAACTTCTCCTACCTCTCTCCTTCATCGACCTCCCGCATAGCCGAATTCTCCCTTAAATTTTCTTTTTTTTTCTTTGTTTCTCGGCCCCAACTACACAAAACATTAGGGTTTTCTAAAAACCCTAACTCACAATACCTAAACCCTAAACCATTACCCCCATCTGTTACCCATTTTCTTCCATTCTCCAATTCTGAAACCCTTGCCGACACTTAGGGTTACCTACTACAATTCCATCAATCACAAAACAATTTTCTCTCCTTCTTGTTTTGCTTCTCGTGGAAAACTATGGCCGAAAAATAAAAATTTCATCCAGCTCTTGCCGTAAACAACGCCAAGAACTTTATTTCAATCACACTTGAGATGGAAAAAGGGCAATACACCTCTTGAGAAAAATTATTCAAAATTCATTGTCGTGCATATGAGGTTATAGACCATATCATCCCCTCCGAGTCATCATCAGACACCACTAAGGTAGACCAAAAGTTATGGTCTCGTTTAGATGCTATAGTTCTTCAATGGATTTATGGCACTATCTCAAATGATCTTTTGCATACCATATTAGAATCAAACTCTACGGCGAAACAAGCGTGGTATCATTTACAAAATATTTTTCAAGATAATAAACATTCTAGGGTTGTATATATTGAATAGCAATTTACTAACGGTAAATTGGATGACTTCTCCAACGTTTCCTCCTATTATCAAGAATTGGAGGTGCTTGCATATCTACTATCCAATGTTGGTTCGTCGGTAACAAATCAAATATTGGTTCTTCAATTGATTGCAGGGTTGAATGAACAATATGATGGAGTTGCTACATTCATTCAGCAAAGTAATCTATTTCCTCCATTTTACGAGGCTCGTTCGAGGTTGATTCTCGAGGAAACACGCAAAGCAAAGCAGGCAGCCTCCGGGGCAGCCACCGCCGGAACTACCCTCGTATCCACCAACGCATTTTTCGCAGATTTTCAGCCATAAAATTTTGCTTCGGGTGGAACTGGAAACCACAATAATAATGGTAAAAAATGGGGGTCAAAACCGTAACAATAAAGGAAAAAATAATGGTGGAAAGGGACGTGGAGGGGTGGCGACCAACTAGCCGGCGGCAACACTAACCAACAGGGGCAGGGGCGGCCAAACCAATGACAGGCCTACGCAGCCCGGCGAAAACCAGTGGGGTAGAACCTGTCATTGGCATGGGCCCCACATTGGGTTACCCCTCTGTGACCATATCCCACCACGTTGTGGGCCAGTCCCTCATCTTCACACAGACAATCCAGAATTCTAGGTTCTCATCTGTAACACGCTTTTGCAACTCATACACCATCTTCTGTAGGCTATTCTCCCACCGATATTGAACAAATCATGAACAACATGAATATGAATGTTCCAGATGAGTCGTGGTACATAGACACAGGGCTATGTCTCACATGACGACATCTCTAGGTAATCTCTCATCTTATTTTAATATGAACAGTAATAAAAATATTATTATCGGAAGTGGATAGGAAATTCCAATTCGTGGTATTGGTCAAGTAAAACTTCCCTCACCTCACCCACCATTATATTTGAAAAATGTCTTACATGCACCCAATCTGATTAAAACTTGATATTTGTACGACGTTTTACTATTGACAACAATGTTTATGTGAATTTTGATCCTTTTGGGTTTTCTGTGAAGGATTTTCAGACAGGGATGCCACTAATGAGATGTAATAGCACGGGATACATGTATCCCATCACTAATATTTCGAACAACCAAGTGACCAAACCAACGACATTTGCAGCTAGTTTCCCTACCGTATGACATAATCAGTTGGGACACCCGGGAGCATCGGTGTTCAACACTCTTAGGAAAAATAATTTTATTGCTTGTAACAAACTTTTGGACTCTCCTGTTAGACAAATTTGTGTGTTTGGGAAGCATGTTAAAATTCATTTTTCATTATCTGCTTCAAATACGCTTATGTCTTTTGATCTTGTGCATTGTGATTTGTGGGCATCACATGTTTTGAGTTCTGCAGGTAGCAAATATTATATGCTTATTCTAGATGATTATTCGAATTTTCTGTGGACATTTCCCTTAGGGTGCAAGTCTTCACCATTTTAAAACAATTTAGTGTTTTTATCAAAACCCAATTTGACAAATTAAATACTTTCAATGTGCCAATGAAGTGAATTCATAAATACCCAATTTAACGTTTTTTGTCAACAAAATGGGATCTTTTTTGCGTCTTTCATGTCCACATACATCACCTCAAAACGAGAAAGCCGAAAGAAAAATTCGAACAATTAACAATATCATTAGGTCTCTTCTTGTGCATTCATCCACCCCACCGAGTTTTTGGAATCATGCACTTCAAATGACCACATATCTTTTAAACATTCTCCCTAGCAAACTACTCTCCAACATATCACCTACACATATATAATACCATCATCTCCCATCTTTTACATATTTGAGGGTGTTTGTGTTATCCCTTATTTTCGTCCGCAACCATTCACAAACTTCAGGCCTGGGAAAATCCTTGTGTGTTTTTGGGATACCCACAGAATCACAAGGAATATAATTATTTTGATATGTCGAACGAGAAAATTATTATCTCTCATCACGTAATTTTTGCTGAGTCTACATTTCCATTTGTTAATTCTCATGTGGCATCCTCACCTTCATGTGATTTTTTGAAAACCAGAATGCATCTAATTTTACAACATCATCTCCATACTCAAAATCAGATGGGAGCGACCCAAAATGATCCTCCTACTTTATTGGCCCAACCACAGAATGGGACAGGGCCAGTCCACGGTGTGGAGGTCACTACCTCTTTACCATCGGTCTCGGCCCAACCCATATCTCATGCCCAGATCGTATCCCTAACTCGACTTCTAGACCTAATATTACAGGCCCATACTCCCATCTCCCCTCGGCCCAATAATCCGGCTGTAACTCAACATGTCCAGCCGACAGTCTTGGCCCAAAACTTCACTACTCCTCGACCCACTACCATACCCAAGAGTCATGATCCCTAGTCTTCGGTTTCAGCCCACCCATGGACTATTGAAACTCGTGCCATGCGTGAGATTTTTTGGTATAAACATCATTTTAACCTGACATCTTCAGTCCAACCATCACTTCTTCCCAAAAATCTAAAAGCAATCCTATCAGACCCGAATTAGAAAGCTGTCATGTTAGATGAAATTGATGTTCTTATTAAAAATAAGACGTGGGAATTGATGCCATGTCCATCTAATGTTAACATAATCAAGTCTATGTGGATTTTCTGTCATAAAAAGAATTCTGATGGCTCTTTTGCGAGATACAAAGCTCATCTTGTTGGTGATGACAAGTCTCAGCAGATTGTTGTGAATTGTGGTGAAACATTCAGTCTGATGGTTAAGACAACAACTATCAGGACTGTTCTTAGCCTGACACTTTAAAAATCTTGGTTCATTCATCAGTTGGCATGGCCAATTACATTAGTCGATGTGCATGCACCAATCTTTAGATTTCCAAGATTCTACTCATTCAGATTATGTTTACATGTTGAAAAAATCTTTATATGATTTGAAATAGGCTCTCTGGGTATGGTATAACATGTTTATAGGGTTTGTATCCAAACTGAGTTTCTCAGCAAGTCAGATCAGTCCTTGTTCATTTATAGGAAGGGAAATGATGTAGCATATATCCGTTTATATGTAGATGACATTATTCTCACAACATCATCTACATCACTTCACCAGTCTATTATGCCTCTTCTTGCAGCAGAATTTGTATTAAGGACTTGGGTCCTTTAAATTATTTTATAGGCATCGTTGTGACTCAATATGCAGGTGGTTTATTCCTTAGTCAGAAATATGCCGAGAAATAATTGAAAAAACCTAAATGTCCTCTTGCAAACCATCAGATACGCTGGTCGATACAAAGGCAAAATTGAGTTACTCTACATATACTCAATACACTGATCCAACATATTACCGCAACCTAGCAGGTGCCTTGTAGTTCTGACTTTCACGAGACCCGATATTTTCTATGTGGTCCAGCAAGTTTGATTACACATGCATGATCTGAAAGAAGAGCATATGGGGCCCTCAAGAGAGTTCTGATGTATGTTAAATGTACTCTTCATTTTGGTTTGCATCTGTATAAGTCATTCATTTCGATTCTCTCATCCTATACAGATGTGGATTAGGGTGGCTGCCCAGACACCACCTCTGGTTATTGCGTGTTCTTGGGGAACAATCTCATTTCATGGTCGTCAAAACGATAACTAACGTTGTCTCGATCGAGTGTTGATGCGGAATATCGAGGGGTAGCCAATGTGGTTGCTGAATCATGTTGGCTCTGTAATCTTCTGTTAGAGCTACATTGTCCGATTGAAAAGGCAATCGTGATTTATTGTGATAATGTGAGTGTAATATACTTATCTGGTAATCATGTCCAACATCAACGCACAAAACACATAGATTGATGATTTCATGGACAATCTCAACATCCGAGAGCCTCCGCTAAGACTGCGGGGGACTGCTAGGATAATTATGGGGTCATCCCATAATTATGTCATATCATAATCAAATCACATCAATTGTAATCACATGATTAAGATATGATTGTAAATTAGTATCAATTCATTTAGGATGATGAGATAGATCTTTCATAATATTAACATTGTATATTTGTATATATATTTTCAATATGGGAATGGAATAAAGCAAGGAATTGATTTCCTACAATTGCGTAGTGCTCAACGATTTGCATATCCATTTAACAGACTCTTTGCCATCAGTCTATGGTCTAAAAAAAATCTTTTGCAAATTATAAAGCCTTACACGATTTACAAATAATTATTTTTTGAAAATTTATTTTTGCAAAACGTGGAGGGCTCCACGATTTGCCACAAAAAAAAATATAGGCAAAATCGTAGAGCTCTCCACGTTTTGTAGCTCTCCCCACAATGTTTTAATTTAACGACTATCTCTTAAAATCTAAATAGGGTCAATATGCCCTGTAATCTAACATTTTCCTAATCGAGTTTGAGACTATTCCAAAGTGAATAAAAAGATAATGTCCTCATAACAAAGGAAAATTAATGTACTACATAAACGAAAATTAATTTGGTACATCATGACATTGCATAAACGAAAATAATAGATACTGCTAAGTGGCTAAGTGCCAAGAAAAGAATACCAATTTGAAGGGTTCAATAAGTACATGTTTTTCTGCAGATAAAAGTTTATATTGTTCTTTCATATATTGTTCTTTGACTCCAACCAATTGAAAAACTATTTGAGTTTGTTTCTCTAAAAACGAAATATTTTTTGTTATGAAATTCCAAACGTAATGTGATTTACTAAAGTAGGTATATCTATATTATTTCAGTCCACTTTACTTGTCGTCCTTACTAAAAATAGATGCTCCAAAATAATTATCATTTTAAAAAATTAAGATATAATTAACTACTTAGTTTTCACCTTTACCCTTACTCGATAACTGTGGATAGAGATTGTGGATAGAGATTGATATGGTAAAATGATGGTAGTATTTGTTAAATATATGGGCCAACCCATCACGACCACATGTGGCCTTTTTCCAGATTTGTTAATATTTTTCCTATTGTATATTTGATATATTGTAGACTCAGTCTTGTACCTAAATTAGTATTGTAATATTACTATAAGTGTAGATTTAGTCTCCTTATAGAATAGGAATTTAGATGTAAAGTAGGAATATGATTCTCTTATTGTAACTTGTATATATATATATATGTCTTTCATCAATAAGAATAATCAAGGGATTATTTCTTTAATGGTATCAAGAGTCTAGGTTCTTTTCCTTGCTTCCGCTTCCCACTTTGCTTCTTGAAAACCGTGACCTTCATCTCGAATTTCCAAACAAAATCCGAGCCTCTTTTTCTTCCAACAACATCTCTCCTCACAAATTTCCTTCTCCGAATCTTGTTGTTCTATTCACCATGACTAATAAGAACACTTTTTATCCTGCCCTCACAATTTCTAACATCAGGAGCGTTCTTCCTATTGTTCTTGATCTAGAGAACGTCCAATAAGGGACGTGAGCAGAATTATTCAAGATTCATGCTATGACACATAAAGTTCTTCACCACATCATGCTATGGGGGTGATATAACGTCTACGTCTACAAAAATTATGCCCACCAAAGCAGAAGATCCAGACTTATGAGTCATGCTTTATGTCAAGGTTCTCTAGTGAATTTATGTCACTATCTCCTTGGATCTTTTACAGACGATTATGGAACCCAACTCCACAGCTATGACGGCGTGAAATCGATTGTGTGACATCTTCCAAGATAACAGTCATTCTCGCATTGTTATCCTTGAGCATGAATTTTCTCAAGTTGCTATGGCGAATTTTCCAAACGTTTCTTCTAATTGCAAACGCCTCAAGGACTTGACAGACCAACTTCACAATGTGGGTTCTCCTGTTTCTAATAGTCGTCTATTTCTTCATATGGTTGTTGTTCTATCTGAGGCCTATACAGGGATTGCTTCGGTTATTCGTCAAAGTAGCCCCCTGTCGAAATTCTATCAAGCCTGCTCCATGCTCACTTTGGAAGAAACGGGTTTGGCTAAAAGGGTATCGATCGGAGCAAGCCCCGTCGTCATGATGACTGCTTCAAATTCCCCCATTCCAATCTAGCCAACGTGACCCAAAATCACAACCACGGGAGTGGTAAGAAGGGCCAAAATCGGAAGAATAATGGCAAGAATCGCGGCGGCAACAACGGGGGCAACCGCCAAGAAGAATGAGTTCTGGGCCCATAGGGCCCCGATAGTGGCAAGAGTCCCAAAGACCGCCTCAAGATTACAAAGATCGCGTGCCTCGCCTCAACCCGCAAGCGCCGCTCCGTGCCGGACTCGTGATTCGACCAGTCAGACGGGCACCCCAGCCGCTATACTGACCTCGCCCCTCGTGCCCACCACGTAATGGGCCCCACTCAGACCGACATTGAAGTAGCTATGCACACACTTGACTTGACTCAAGCGGACCCTAATTGGTATATGAACACAGTGCCACTACCCACATGGCATCCGACCAAGGTACTCTCTCGTCTTTGTAAAATTCGGAAAAAACAAATAGATTAAGAGATTAGTTTAAAGTGGAGCTTCAAGTACATTAGCCTAATGAAAATAAAAAAACTTTAGTGAAAAGGAGAATTAATTTGTCTATTTAGATATTGGACAAAAACTAAATGTCTTGAATGTGGCTTATCGTTTTCCTTTTTGGTTATTTTCATGCAACTCCAATTCTACATTAAAAAAAAAAAGAACACTACATTGATGAATTATTAAAGTGGGATGATGAAAAATTAAACTTACAAGTAGTAATTGGAGACTCTCGTAAGTCATGAAACTGCATGCTCAATTATAATTAAAAGATGCACATGCATCTTCCCCCTTCCTTTTCATTTCCCCTCCAACTTTTGTCCTTCCACATCTTTTATGTTACAAACAAATATCTCAAGTTATATATGGTACTTATACACAAATAAAGTATCTAGCACAAAGGATAGAAAATCACGAAAAAAAAACCAAGTGAACAAGAAGGAAACAGATCTGGGAAAAATACTAAGAGGGCAACAAGAACAAGAATCAAAATACTAGGGAGCAATGATCATTTTAGCAACCGAACAACAATTATTTTCACACTTACAAGGTGAGTTTTCTCACTCAGAAATTCTTGGTAACATCCTTTATTTTAAGTTCAATACATGTTAGAATAAGAGTTGGGTGTTGAAAAGAAATATTGAACTTTTGATTGTTTAGACAACTAGTTACGTCATGAACTTTACGAACTGTTCTCACTGAGTTATAATTGTTAGAATTTGATGAAATTTGGAATAATTGTACACCTCTCTGTTATGATCATATAGAACAAAAAAATGAGGTAAAACAGACTTACGGTTTAGGAGTTATCATCGTTTAAATTTTCTGCCTCGCATTTATCGGGCTCAGGGATGGCAGAACACTAAAACGTATAACTGTACAAATCCGTGAGAAATCTGAAAATTTGTATTAAATAAAAGTTCTATATCTATTTGTGGTGGACATTTTGAGACCTTACGTAGGTATATCCGACTTACGGATTGAGAGTTATCGCTCTTTAAAATTTCTGCCTCGGATTTATCGGATTCAGGAAGGGCAGAACACTAAAACAGAAAACTGTACAAATACGTGAGAAATATGAAAATGTGTGTTAAATGAAAGTTCTAGATCTCTCTGTTGTGGACATTGTGAGATCTTACGGAGGTCTATCCGACTTACGGTTTGAGAGTTATCGCTGTATAAAGTTTCTGCCTCAGATCTAATGGGATCCAGGAAGGGCAGTGAATTAAAGTGAAAAACTGTACCAAATGGTACAAAATATGAAAGGATGGTTCACATGGAGATGTGTAGATCTCTGTTCTCGTCGTTTTGAGATTTTATGGGGCTTGAACGGGTTTACGGATTAGGATTTATGACTAATTTAATATTTGGTCCTGTTTGATAAAAAGTCTGCCGAAACAAATTTCATGTGGCTATTTTGAGGATGAGTTTGTGCTAGTTACCCAAAGTAGTTTTAAATGAAATTTGGTACAGTGAAAGATCCCCGTCTTACCTTAGTTTCAGCGTGAGAAACAAAATAGTTTGAGTTATGGTTGAAACGTTATAATCATTACAAGTATGAATGACGGAATGTTGAGAAATAGAATATTATTTATTTGACCCTCTGAAAAATATGAAAAGTGAATACGTGTTCACATAAATATATAAATATATAATGGATCGGGTTGCACGCCGCAACAAAACGTAAAGTGAATACGCGTTCAAAAATACGTAAACATAATGGATCGGGTTGCACGCCGCAATAAAACGTAAAGTGAATATATGTTCACAAATACGTAAACATAATGGATCGGGTTGCACGCCGCAACAAAACGTAAAGTGAATACGTGTTCACAAATACGTAAATAGAATGGATCGGGTTGCACGCCACAACAAATATGAAAGATGAATACGTGTTCACCTATATATAAATACTTTGGATCGGGTTGCACGCCGTGACAAATATGAAAAGTGAATACGCGTTCACAAATATATAATTGCAACAAATATATGAAAATGCAAGGGGATGTCTTAACGTATAATACGAGATAAAACAAAGTGTTAGTTAAACTAAGAATTTCCTATGAGGAATTGCTGCATATTTAAAAGTGTTGTAACCTAACATGTTTTTGCAATATGCTTATTACGTTATAATGTGAATGCACTTGGAATATTGTGGTGTTACTTTGAATTGCAGGGTTTTGTTCTCACTCAGCCCCGGATGGTAGGGCTGACTATTTATTTAACATGTTTCAGGAAAACGTGATAGGGGAAAGACTCCACGTCAAGGCTAGCGATCGTCCCGCAGCCTCTATGTCGTACCAAATCCATTGCTTCGGGCTTGGTACTCGTCAGGTTCAGAATATCAGTTTCAGTGTCTCGGGAAATATCCGTGTGGGATGGTCTCCTTTCCAACTTAGAATAATCTTTGTCAGTATGTTTATGTAAAAACAATATTTGCACGAGCATGAGCTCGCGTTATGTTTTCAATAACGTCATAAACAAATTTCTTTATTTTTATTATTATTAATGGCTCCGTGTTTAAATATAAGTCTAAATTTCTAAATAAAGAGAATTAAATGGTGCTCCTGGTGAGAAATCATTATCCAAGTGTCATCACGCCCTAAGTAAAGGATTAGGAAAAGTCGAGGCGTGACAAGTTGGTATCAAAGCTAAACCAGGTTAGGAGATTCTAGGAAGTTTCTCCGATTTGGGTGTTTGAACGGTTACTTATTGCGACGACGTGCACGCCACCTTAGTAATAAGTGAATGGAATAACATCCTAAAGTTTCCCCTTCTTTCATACTCTTCTCGTGCCTATTTTGAGTCTTTTTCAAGACTTGATTCTTATACTACCTCTTTCACGCGGGTTAGGAAGAAGATTGTACAACGTTATATTGACCAAAAATTGTTGTGTAGATGGTGATTATAAGGAGAGTTCCAACAAAGAGGGAAGTACTCGAGGAACATGCAAAGGAAATGCAAGCTCAGAAGGAATTCATGCGTCGTAAGATGAACTCGGGAGATGATTTTAACGATTATATGGGAGACACAATCGTACTTTGTGCGTATTTGCTTAGGAGTAGACAGAAGAGGCATTCCTACGACCCGGCCTTCTTCAACTTTTCGATTGGAGTCATATTACAGATAATATTCAACACTGTTCCAGAAAAATTCCAATCCTCATTCAGAGGGGCAAAAATGCTAAGAGGAGATGTTACAGAAGATTCCTTGACCAAATTTCTATTTCAGGTAATAGTAGTAAGGGAAATAATGAGCGAAATAAAAAGGGAAGCAAGGAAGAAGGTTCACAGAGAGTTGAATGCCAATCGACATAATATGCGAATTATGCGGTTAAGCCCTTTAGAACATGTTGTAGTAGGTGCATGTTCGAGTAAGAGAGCTATAGGGAATGACATAGAATGACATGCTCTGATGTATTGTAATGTCATGAAATATTTTCAAATATGGGGAATGAAGCATTATAATGCAAGTTATGAGTTGTCATTATTGTTTAGTTAATCTGCGTTTCCTTGTGGTGTTGCATGCTTATGAACTATAAGAAAATTTTAAGAGCTAGAGTAGACATTCTGTCTTCTAAAATATGAGTGTGTTTGTATTCACAGAAAATGATGAATTCACAAATCTCGGGGGCTCAAGAGGAGGTTCATCACGAAGCTCATGTACCTCTAGTTGACGTAGTGGTGTCTGAAGGAAGCGGAGAAAATGTCGGAGAAAATGTTGGAGAGAACGAGAGTCAAATGGCCCAAGAAACGGTGGGACAAAAACTAGATAGACTCATAGAGTTAATGATTCGATAGCTCCACATGGTTCCGCCACACCTAGTGTCTCACATAGCCCCGATCCGTAACTGCACGCCCAGGAACGATTGCATCGCACCACGGACCGAGAGTGAAGCTCAGCAAGACTGATAGGCTATGGGCAAATTTTATGAGGCGGAACCACTTTACTCGCGAAGGACCCAGCGCCAATTCGATAGTATTCCTCGATGAAGTCGAAGACTTAATGTTCACATTGGGATGCGTGGAGACGCAGGGCGTCAATTTGGTAGGCGCACGACTAATGGATGATGCGGGGGTGTGGTGGAGAAATTTTCGTAAAAATCGTCCCCCGATGTCACCACCAATGACCTGGGGAAGGTTCAGAGCGACATTCATTGAGAAATTCATGCCTAATATGCGCAAGGACGCACTCAGACGGGAGTTTGAACAGTTGAAGCAAGGGGACCGCAATGTACAAGAATATGATACACAGTTCATGAGGTTATCCGCATACAACCCACATGTCGTTCCTACAGAAAGGGAGAGAGTTAAGAGATTTGTTGAGGGTTTAAACCCGAACCTGGCGGAAAAGGTAGTGGCGTTAGCCAATGATCGAACTTACCTTCAAATTGCAGATATGGCTATGAGGGTAGAAGATTTTGCCAAGGCAAAGAGAGAGCATTCGCAGAAAAGATTTCGAACATCTGGATCATTTAATCAGAGTCAAAATCAGAAGCAAGAGTTTAGTAAGGGATATTTAAGACCAAACCAGTCTGTGGGCCAGTCCCATTTTAAACCTAAGGGGAACAGTTGGTTTAATCACCAAGGGAGCAAGGACAATGCCACCAACCCTAACATTGGAGGTGACAAACCGATTTGTAATTTGTCAAAGGAAACACACTGGAGATTGTCGTCTCTTAACGAAGGCATGTTATAACTGTGGAGAGTCATGCCACTATGCCAGGGATTGCAAAAAGAGGACCCAAACTCAATCTATTCAGGGGAGGTGAAAAGCAACCACAGCTGCCTACAGGGGAAATCAGGGAAACCAACCCCGCCAGAGTCAGGGAGGTTAACAACCCAACAATTCAAATCGGTTTTACTCTTTGCCCCAGAGGAATGAGGCAGAAGCATCTAATGCGGTGGTCACAAGTATTTTGCTGGTCTCGAGTATTTCTGCATTTGTATTATATGATCCCGGCTCTACATTTTCATATGTGTCAATGGGTTTTGCTAAGAATTTACACGTAGAACCTTCTTATTTAAGTGAACCTTTTGAGGTTATGACACCAGCAGAGGCCTTAATTTAGGCCTCTCGGGTGGTAAATAATTTCTCATTAGAAGTGAATGGCAGGGGAACAATGGTGAACCTTGTACTACTTGATATGGTAGACTTCGACGTCATTTTGGGTATGGATTGGTTGTCGGCATGTTATACCATTGTCGCGCCCGTTTTTGACCTCGGGGTCTGAACGATATCCGCAGCGTTGCTCTTTGACGCGGTTCCCTGGATGGAGCAATAATGCTGATTTTGAGGAGTCGCCACCTAATTAGTTAAGTGAATTAGGACACTTGATTTATTGCAATAAAAATACTGCAATTAATCTCCATTTAATGGTCTGCGAAATTAATGAGATTCTGAATCAGAGTTCTTTATTATCCTAAAGGGAAGGGGTTAGGCATCCTTTAAGATCTGCTAACTTGCGGTTATTCGTTCAAACCTAGGTTAATTATTTATTTCCCTTTTTATTCTACCTTTCTAAGCATTTTTTCATAATTTATAATTAAAATAAAGTGCATACAGAATAATAAAACTTAAAATTAAATGCGACATAAAATAAAACTCCGGGACATCTTTTAGCCCTTTTTAGGCCTTCTGCACAAGATGATCTTCAAGTACCTGATCTTCAGTGTCGAATTATGATGACACTGGGTCGTTGTAATGCAAAAATAAAAGCAAAGCTGAGGCTGATTTAAAAAATGTCTCAGTGTCGAATTATGAGGACACTGGGTTGCTGCGATGCTAAAATTAAAAGACAAAACTGATGCGGATTTAAAATTTGTCTCAGTGTCGAATTATGAGGACACTGGGTTGCTGCGATGCTAGAGAATTAAAGCAGGTAGACGCCGATTCAAAATTGTCCCAGTGTCGAATCATGATGACACTGGGCTGCTGTGATGCTGCAAAATTAAAGACAATGCCGATGCAGATTCAAAATTTGTCCCAGTGTCGAATTATGATTGACACTGGGTTGCAGGTGATGTGGTGCTGTAATAGACAGGGTGTTTGTAGATGTTGATGGCGGCATTGCATGGACGCGATGCAGATGCTCGTCGTTGCATAGACGAAACATAGATAAAGCCGTTGTATAGGCTTTGATGAAATGCGTCATTGCATAGACGCGATGCAGATGTTCGTCGTTGCACAGACGAAACATGTATAAAGCCGTTGCATAGGCTTTGATGAATTGCGTCGTTGCAGAGACGCGATGCAAATGTTCGTCGTTGCACAGACGAAACATGGTTGAAGCCGTTGCATAGGCTTTGATGAAATGCGTCGTTGCATAGACGTGATGCAGATGTTCGTCGTTGCACAGACGAAACATGGATGAAGTCGTTGCATAGACTCAAATGAAATGACGTCGTTGCATAGACTCAAATGAAATGACGTCGTTGCATAGACGAAACATGGATGAAGCCGTTGCATAGAAGAAACATGGATGAAGCCGTTGCATAGGCTTAAATGAGATGGCGTCGTTGCATAGACGCGATGCAGATGTTCGTCGTTGCATAGACGAAACATGGATGAAGCCGTTGCATAGGCTTAGATGAAATGCGTCGTTGCATAGACGCGATGCAGATGTTCGTCGTTGCATAGACGAAACATAGATGGCCGCCAGATAGGCTTAGATGAAATGACGTCGTTGCATAGACGCGATGCAGATGTTCGTCGTTGCATAGACGAAACATAGATGAAGCCGTTGCATAGGCTTAGATGAAATGACGTCGTTGCATAGACGTGATGCAGATGTTCGTCGTTGCATAGACGAAACATAGATGAAGCCGTTGCATAGGCTTTGATGAAATGACGTCGTTGCATAGACGCGATGCAGATGTTCGTCGCCGACAGATCGAAACATAGATGAAGTCGTTGCAGGCTTTGATGAAATGGCGTCGTTGATAGACGCGATGCAGATGTTCGCCGTCATAGACGAAACATATATGGCCGTTGCATGCTTTGATGAAATGACGTCGTTGCATGACGAAACATATACGGCCGCAGATAGACTTACATGAGATGACGTCGTTGCATAGACGCGATGCAGATGTTCGTCGTTGCATGACGAAACATAGATGAAGCCGCCAGACAGCTTAAATGAAATGACATTGTTTTATGGACGTACATGCTTTGTGACTCGCCTGGGTTGAGATAACGTCATTGCATAGACGTTGTGCGTTTGTAACCCGCATATTCTTATTGTTGTGCTCCCGACTTTGCTGATATGAAGATCCTGCACTCAAAGAAAACTTGTGAGTTTTTTTTTAGGAAAGGAGTGGTTGATTAGCGTCGACTTTGTAGCTTTGGCTCTTGACGCTTACATTCTTAGACTGGTTTAAACTAAAGACCTAGTTGGCCTGCTTTTTCCTGTCTATTGCCATTTTCTTGCAGTGAATCCTTAAAATGTCCCAGTTTCTGGTAAATGAAGATGTTGAACTGGGTAAGGTTGAATCTTGACGCTATCAAGGCAATTAGGTAAGCAATTTTTTTTTCATGAATGAAAAAGCTAATGCGAGAATATGGACAATGTACAATTGAGTAGATGAGAATGCAACCCTCGAAAATATGTCTCAGTCATGTGTAGGTAGTCATGGATGCAAAATATATGAGGATGCTAAACTCTCTAATAGACAAAATCGAGTCCTGTGCGAAGCAAGGAAGAAATATTTCTAATGGTGTGACCGAAGCCGATGTGGCTGCCTACGTATCCCGCCGAGGGAATCAGGTCAGAGCGTAGTTCGTGATGCAAAATAAGGATTTTTTTTATGATTTTAAAATGATGTGGGACCGAAGCCGATGTGGCCGCCTACGTATCCCGCAGAGGAAATTAGATCAAGACGTAGTTCATGCTACAAAAATAAGAATTTTTATGATTTTAAAATGATGTGGGACCGAAGCCAATGTGGCCGCCTACGTATTCCGCTGAGTGAATCAGGTCAAGACGTAGTTCATGCTGCAAAATAAGAATTTTTTATGTAATATGCATTTTGTTGTTTTTTTTTAAAAAAAAAATGGAAGACAACATTACTTTCCGACTTCAGTTGATACCAACAATTAGTATTGTGCATAAGGATTTTCTTTTATTGCTTTCAGTCTTAACCGAGATTGGCTCCGTTGTAATTCACACAGCTTCAGATAGTACCTCAGACATACCTGAGTGTCGACATATCTGCTTGCATCCAAGGTTTCGAACTACACGTAATCTCACGTTTCAAATGCCTCACTGAAAGAAAGTTTCATCCACACATATATTCCAGTATTTTAAATTTTGGGACGTTTAGAGAAAACACACTCACACTCAGAATGATGTTCAATGCATGCAATTGTGATACCATAAGCTTGACCGTCATATAAGTATCCACTAATGTGAGAACCCTCAGTATAAGATCATGTAGGGCTTGTCACAGGCTTGTAATGTAGGTTTCGGGAAGGGATGGATATCATTTGGGTAAAAAGTGACTAATCCTTCCTCGAGAGTTGGACTACGCCCGTGCTTGATATTTGTGCGTTTTGATGCTGACTTGCTTTCTTTTTGTCCCAGTTTTTCTGTACTGACTTCTTTTGAATCTTTTATTTGGAGCCCCTTTTTTTTCCGGGGTTATATATTCCCTTTTTTTTATTATCGGGGCTTTTGATTTCCTCTTTATGTAAAGTCGTCTTTGCTTTTGTTTTCTTTTCCTTTCCTTTTGGACTTTGACAACTTTCGTCTTTGGAAACTTCAGCTAGAATTTTGTCAGTCACTTGTACATTTCTAAAGCACTCAAGGAGGTCGGGCCAAGAGAGGGATAGTGCGTACGCACTCAGAAAGGGTATAGGTGTAATATGCGGTTGTCAAAAAAATAGGTTTTAGGCTCAAAGGGGTGTACTAGGTTGGTAGGCTGAAAAGGCTCGAACGGGTCAAAGAAAGCCTACGATCATTTCCTACACCGAGTGTTACTCAAGATTTCGCCTCAACAAACATTCAGGCCAAGTTCTAGATCACAATGCAATGCAATTGAACTTATTCAAATAACTCACCACACAATGCATATGAAACGATGAGGTTGGTTTTGTCCTTATCTTGGAAACACGCAAGACAATGTCATTTACGGATGTGAATAAGAGGTACCGAAAGAATCTATGGTTTACCACAGAGTCAACTCATACTGATTATTACTTTTTTTTTCTAAGAGGTACCGAAATTTTCCGGAGGTTTTTCCTGAAGATCTTCCAGGCCTTCCTCCGGATAGAGAAGTGGAGTTTGCTATAGAGTTAATTCCGGGTACAAGACCCATTTCTATTCCTCCATATCGAATGGCCCCAGCTGAGTTGAGAGAGTTAAAAGAACAATTGAAGGATCTTCTGGATAAAGGCTTTATAAGGCCTAGTGTTTCCCCTTGGGGTGCACCAGTCCTGTTTGTGAAGAAGAAAGACGGATCGCTCCGAATGTGTATCGATTATCGGCAGGTCAATAAGGTCACGATAAAGAACCGATACCCATTACCAATGTAACGCCCCATTTCGACCGGAGTCGGAAACGGGATTACTGCTGCGCATGGTTGGATTCCTGAAATGTTATTTAAGGAGTCGCCACCTAATTATTATAGTGAATTAGGACACTAAAAATGTAGCATAAAATACTACAAATGATCTCCATTTTTAAGGTCTGTGAAACTAGGTGAGATTCTAGGTAAGGGTTCTTTATTATCCTAAAGGGAAGGGGTTAGGCACCCTAAAGGATCCGCTAACTTGCGGTTGTCCGTTCAAACTTAGAGTTAATTATTATGCTTTAGAAAACATATGTTTTGAATAGATGCGGTTTTAATAAAAAGATGTTGCAAATAATTATTTAAAATATATGTATGTATATATAGTTTCCATAAAATTGCATGGGGTTTGTTTATAAAAAATGTGCAAAAAATGGTTTATTGGGGATTTATATGTTGCGTGTAAAAATCAATCTTTTATGAAAATACATATTTGCATAACTTGATTTAAAACTGGGTTTTGCAATTGATAATAAAGAGGGTTTTTATTGCAAAAAATTGATTAGTTTTTAGGAGTTAATGAAAATTGAAATCATATTATTTCTATAATATCAATGAAAAGGCTAAGTTATTTTTAAAAAAAGGTTTTGAAAATGCATAACGGCCTAAAGATAGATTAAACTAGCGACACATTTTATTATTTAACTACCCGCCCCTAATAGTTCTAGGTCTAACTATTCTAAGCATTTTCAATAATTATACAAGTGCAATAAACTAAATTACAACAGTATAAAATAAGTGTAATTAAAGAATTAAAAAGCAGCGACTCTAGAACGGATGACGATATCATTCCGCCCTATTTGTTTGGAAGTCCCGGGACCGAAAAATGCAGGGAATGTTGATACGGATGTGGTGAGTCTCGTAGCGAGACTCTTGTTGCTCCCCAATGTATTTCATGTAAAACAAAGAAAAAGAAAAGGATTAGTATATCTCAAGCCTTAATGGATAAACATTGACATAAAAAATTTAATACATTGGAACCATTTCATTTCGGCAGTTCAAGATAAACGGGCCCAAGCCAGCATTTTCAAAATATGAAAATATGTTAGCCCAAAGGTACAGTTTTAGATTTTTGTTATGGAAAAGAAACAAGAAGGCAGACCCATCCTTTAAATGATCGGCAGTCTAAAGATGAACGGCCCATATAATTAAACCCAGATCCTAAGGAAAATGGAGAAGTCCAATTGAATACACACCCAAGCTCATAAAATGACAAACCATAATTAAGATTCTTTTTTTTTCAGAAAGAAAAGACAGGCCCATTAAAATAAAATAAAAAACTGTTAGCAAACCCAACACTCAATATGCAAAATCGATGGAGATATAAAAGAAAATTTCAGATGTACGTGATATACTTGGGAATATACAGGAATACCCAAACTCCAATGTATACCCGGTTTATACCTGAGCTTCAATCTTGTATATTCTGGTATACTGTACGTATACTTAAGAAATGGACAAAAGCAGTAAATGCAGCTTTGAGTTTGGGTTATTTAGACCATAAGCATGCAAATCTTTGAGTTATTTAAAATAAAAAGGAGTAAATGCAGCTTTGTTAAACACTGGTTTTGAAAGGAGGGGTATCCTAAATCAAACCAAATCTATCTTTTGCCAACCATAGCAATATAGAGGTCAAGATAACAACTTTCTGCTCCCAGATTGCTTAATAATACACTAAAATTTCCATCCTAATTTATTCACACCAAGTAATCAAAACAGAAGTACACCCAGATCCCAAGCAAACACAAACCAAGGCCAAACATTTTTATCAGTCCATCTCTAACAAAATCATATGTCAAACAGTAATATATACAACATATAATGATAAAACAAGCTTAACATGACATATTTAGATAAAACAAGCTTAACATAACAAAATCCCCTAACAACACTTGACAATAACAAACATCACAACCTTCCTAAATATTCAAACATAATACTACTAGACAATGAAGTATTCAATATAATAACTTCCCCTTGAACTTAATCTATGATGCACGAGGTTAAATAAACACTTAGAATAATCGAAATAAACTAATCACATCTTAATATGGCAAACACTGTAGTTCAGGATGAGTACCATTAAATGCATAACTAAGCAAAATAAGAAACGCATGAACATCTACCAAAACATAGAAATATGCTGAAATTTAAAGAAAAGTCGAGTTTTCGGACCTTTTTCGTGCAGCGAACCGAGGCGCGTTTCGAACGTCGAATCCGCTGGGAGAGTTAGTTTAGAAATTCTGATTTTTTTCAGTTTACATGTTTGGGAACCTAAAGGAGTATTTTTCGGACTAAAGCCCAGAACAAAGAGATACATGCAAGATTAATAGTCAAATTTCAGACTGTTTTTGGACTGATTTTCATTTCAGCTTTCGGATTTTTCGAACCCTTTTTGGACTCACGAATCGAACTCCCTTTAAATGAAGAACGAAGAGTGTTTAATCTTAAACCTAATACTTTCCAAATCGACCACTTAAAATGAAGAACAAATAAAATGTGCAAGATAAATTCCAACTTTTTTTTTCCTCCAGTGAAGAACGAAGGGGTTTTTATAGATGAAATCTTGTGTTTGAATTCGAAATAGAGCTGTTAAAGGTCTGATTTTTTGGACGATTCGTTGGTTCAAATCGCGGATTTTGGGGGAGATAAGGGTATGGGTCGTGCGGGTTTCGAGGCGAGAGGTGTGGTGGTGTCGAGCAGGTATGGGAGGTGCGTGGCGGCGGGTGAAGGTGAAAGGATTTTCTTTTAGGTTTTTTTTTTGTTTTGTTTTAATGGGGGCTGCTGGTCGATGGGGAAGGGAAGCAAAGGGTTTATGGGCTGGCGACGGTAATCGTCGCGACGTGGGTTGCGGGCGACGTAAGGTATGGTGCGAAGTTGGGTCGTGGGCTGGGTAGTTATTTAGGTGGGCTGATTAGTTTAAATTGGGTATTAGTTTTAGGAGTTAATTTTAGGCAAAGATTAATTGGTGGTAAATTATGAATTAAAAAATTGTGATTAAATTATTTAGGTGCTTATTAATCTAAATTATTACAAAAATAAAGACGGGCGTGCTATTTACTTAGGGCTAATATTTATAATGCGATGCCGTTATTAAAACTTATTTATTATGCGTATTCCGCGAAGTTAAAATAAAACTGAACGGGGTTTAGACTATTATTAAATTATTTAAATGCTAAATGCAAATATGATATTTAAGGGTTGCTTAATGCTTTTATAAATGCGACGCTATTATTAAAATGCATGTATTAGATTAAATTAATTAAATTACAAACTAAAATTATGAAATTGCCTTTAACAAATGCGAATATGCTATTTAACACGACGTCATTGCTAAATTATTTATTTATTTATCGTTAAGGATTATTCGAGTTTTAATTAATGGAAAATAAGGCTTAAATTACGAATGATATTAATGAAATTGCTTGTTTATTAAAACGATTTAACGCGCGTGAGACTCAAGGTGTGCTTAGTACTCTACGTAAAATGCGGTGCCATTATTAAATTGCTTATTTGTGTATGTATTAATGTATTATTGATGCATTTTATTATAAAAAATTATTTTGCAAAATTAGTGTAATTTTATAGTTAAGAACTGAACGGGAGGGTCAAAATTGGGTGTCAACAACTTGTCCCTCTTTGTATGGAGATGATGGAAGAATCTTCGGACAAAGACGTTGACTCATAGCCAATTTTGTCTCGATCCTCAGAATTAAAAAAAATGTTGGGCAAATCTGACGCAAAATTCAAAATCGTCCCAGTGTCGAGTTATGACGACACTGGGCTACCATGGTCAAAACACCAAGGCGGGCTAACGCGGACTCAAAATTTGTCCCAGTGTCGAGTTATGACGACACTGGGTTACCATGGTCAAAACACCAAGGCGGGCTAACGCGGACTCAAAATTTGTCCCAGTGTCGAGTTATGACGACACTGGGTTACCATGGTCAAAACACCAAGGCGGGCTAACGCAGACTCAAAATTTGTCTCAGTGTCGAGTTATGACGACACTGGGCTATCATGGTGATGCTGAAAAATTTAAGGCGGACAGACGTAGATTCAAAGTTTGTCCCAGTGTCGAATTATGATGACACTGGGGTCATTGGTGTTGCAGGATGCTGGAGGAGAGCGAATCGACGTTCGAGGTACAAATTGCTTCGGTTCGCCGTAAGAGGTAGTTCCACGTTGTGCTCCTGTTCCTGTATGCTAAGACTTAAACAAACGGTTAGTGCATAACTGTTAAGGCAAAATGATAACGCATGAATTTATAAGCAATGTAACTGTGTGAGTAGAAAACGTTATCCTGTAAAAAATGTGATGCCCGCTGTGTTGATGCGATGCTGCAAATGCTGTGATGTCGCCCTTGCACGGACATGTTGGGATTGTGAATGCGGATATGTTGTCCTTGCTGCAATTGCCCCTGTAGACTAAAGCTCAAGAAAAAGTTAGTGCATAACTGCTAAGACAGAATAATAAAGCATGAATGAGAAAAATGCAATTTTGAGAACAGAGAAATCGTCCCTGCGTAGATGTGATATGCTGATGATGGCGTCGTTTTCGGACTTGTCGTCGTTTTCGGACTTGTCGTCGTTTTCGGACTTGTCGTCGTTTTCGGACTTGTCGTCGTTTTCGGACTTGGCGTCGTTTTCGGACTTGGCGTCGTTTTCGGACTTGGCGTCGTTTTCGGACTTGGCGTCGTTTTCGGACTTGGCGTCGTTTTCGGACTTGGCGTCGTTTTTGGACTTATTCTTGCCGCTCCCGTAGATGTCTTGATAACGCCGCTCGGACGTGTTCTTCGGGCGTCGTTGCGTAGACATAACGCCGATCACGCCGTTATGCGGGCGTGTTCTTTGGCGTCGTTTTCGGACTTGCTGTGCTGATAATGTCGTTGCCTGGACGTGTTGCTTTTGGCATAATGCTGATCACGTCGTTGTCTGGACGTGTTGCTGCTGGCGTCATTTTCGGACTTGCTGTGCTGATAACGTCGTTGCCTGGACGTGTTGCTGCTGGCGTCGTTGCGTAGACATACGCCGATCACGCCGTTATGCGGGCGTGTTCTTCGCTCCTGTAGAATAAATGCTCCTGCAAGCTAAGCTTGAGAAAACGTTAGTGTATACCTGTTTAAACAAAATGATAAATATATATATGATACGTGCAATTTTATGGGCAGAGATGTCGTCCCTGATACGCCAGATGAATACTGAGATGTCGTCCTTGCACGGACATGCTAAATGCCGCAACTGACGGATTGCCATGATGCCTTTGCTGTGTGCGATGCGTGGGTTGCCAATTTGACTTTATGCCCACGCCGCTAGCCCTTGCGCAATTCGAGTTCGACCGCTGATTGTCGATGCCTTTTTCTCGCTTCGCTTCGACGCGACTTTGAATTTTGGATTTTTGTCATATCCTCTCGCTCATTGCTTTTCTGCGAAGAAACTTCTTGCCGTATTTTCCGCTCGCTATTGCACATTCCGCTCATAATATGAAAAGACTGCGCCAAAGAAAATTTGTGAGTTTTGGGGGTCGATTCAGATTTGACTTCGCCGCTTCCTTGATATCCGCGCGTGCCGCCTGCTTTGGACTTGCAACCCCCGTCAGTTTCTGTATTGTCCCGCTGAAAAGGGTGTTTGGCCTAAAGTGGGTCTCAATGTAGTTGCCAGACGTTGTGTGTATTCTCGTTATTTTCGAACGGCGGAAAGTTTTCTAACGTGTGACCGGCCGATTTAGGCCGCCTACGTATCCCCATGAGGGAATCAGGTCATGGCGTAGTTCATTACAAGCGAATATTGGGTAAAATTCTAAAGGTGGGACCGAGGCCGATATGGCCGCCTACGTATCCGCCAAGGGAATCAGGTCGAACGTAGTTCCAACAAGCAAAAGAGAAAATGGGGATTTTCTAAAAGGTGGGACCGAAGCCGATATGGCCGCCTACGTATCCGTCAAGGGAATCAGGTCAAACGTAGTTCCAATTATATGAAAACTTAAGCAAAACATTAAATATGAGTCTTCAATTATTCTGCTAAACTAAATTGCTCTTTCTTATCCGGGCTCTAGGCGGACCAGAACAAGGGTGCAAATCCAACCAATATGCCTTCCTGCTCTGCATCATGGCTGGTTGGGCCTTCATGTTCTGCTATCAGTATCTCATTCTTTTGACTTCCGTGCGGTGCATGCTTGGATAACTGACTGATTCAGGCGGGGCGGGTTCTGGCCAAGGAACACCTTTCTTCCTTTGGGGTTCATTGTACTCATTAGGGGAGGCATCCTCCACCTGAATGACTCCCTCTTTGATTAACTCCTCGAATTTGTCCTTGAGCGTATAGCAATTTTCGACGTCGTGCCCCTCGACACCAGAGTGGTATGCACAATGTTTGGTTTTATCGTGCCCTCGGGAAGTAGGCCTGGGGATATTTCTGGGAATTGGCTGGAGTATTCCTGCGGCTTTCAGCTCCTCATACACTTGGGTTATGGGTTTGGCTAAAGGTGTATAAGTTCTGGTTGGCTTTCTCTCAGCATCTATGCGGGGTTTGAAGTTGTTTAGTGAACGGGCCTTTGGCTGTGGCGTATACACGGATGGATATCGCAAGGGGTTGTCGTATGCATTGCGAGAGTAGGTTTGTGGTGGCCTTTGGTTTGTGTTTAGCTGGAGTACGTTAGGCATTCGGTTTTGTGTGGGATATATGGGTGCATTGTATATTGGCTGAATGGGATATGTAGTAGCATCGTAATAATTTGGAGGGTTTTGACTATTTTGGTTATTTGCAGTGACGAGTGCTCTGGTGAGGTTCTTGAGCCTTTTGATTTCGGCCTGCAGGGTTGCCATTTGCTGTGGTAATTGTGCGAGGTGTTCGATCGGGTCTATGCTGCTTTTCTCTTCTGAGACCCCTGCTTTGCCAATAGGAACCAAGACAGGTTCCGACTCGTTCTGCTCAAATGCCCTTGAATCGGTCATGTCGCTGGACCGTGCCTTTGATCTTGTGAAATATTGATGCTCTGTCATTGCTTAGTCAAATACAAATCGACCTTTGGGGGAGATGATAAATCCTTTAGACAACATGTAGCAAACTGCGTTAGTGTAAAGCACGTGATTTTGAAAAAGTGTAAATAGCATTTAGCAAATACATGTTGCACATAAATTGCAAGCGAGTCCTAACATGCATGGGGACCTCTTTATGTCAGAGGTAGGCCTAAACGTCACCTATGCGAGGTCATGATAGATTTGTCCAAATCGTCCAACTATAATGCTTTTGTTGGAAATGGCGACCAAATGACGGTGCACTTTTTCCAATTTCAGCATGTCATGATTAGGTTTGGATTTATCTATCATTGCCACGCTACACATAATATGCTGGTTGGTCGTTGGGTTGAGAAACCCGTCGACAAGTTTGGTGTCTTGCTAATTGTGGTGTCAATGCCAAGGATTGACCCACCTAAGGTAAATGCATGCATGCCCTAAAATAAAGGGTGGTATAGCTCTATCTTAAGTTTCTAAGATTTGGCTTTTCTAGACGCAAGGTTCCCGAGCGGACAACTCGAGTGAGAAGGCTACGTGGCTGATCAGACGAACCGATCTAACTCCACGCAAGCGCCAACTCTCCTAAATTTTGGGTGTTCTTGAAAGAAATTTGCGGGTGCGCGAAGCACACCAGCGCGTGTAGTGTGTGACAGTGTGAATTTTCCAGAGTGGAGGAAATATGAGCGGAATGCCAGTTTAAGGAAAACGGTAAAAGCAAATAGCAATTAAAACAGTTAAGCATACAAAGTTAAAGCAAGCAATTTTAAGGTATTTAAAACAAATAAAAGCAAATAAAGCCAAACAATAATAAACCTAGGTTTGCTATGGTCAAGAACCTGAATCCCCAGTGGAGTCGCCATGCTGTAACGCCCCATTTCGACCGGAGTCGAAAACGGGATTACTGCTGCGCATGGTTGGATTCCTGAAATGTTATTTAAGGAGTCGCCACCTAATTATTATAGTGAATTAGGACACTAAAAATGTAGCATAAAATACTACAAATGATCTCCATTTTTAAGGTCTGTGAAACTAGGTGAGATTCTAGGTAAGGGTTCTTTATTATCCTAAAGGGAAGGGGTTAGGCACCCTAAAGGATCCGCTAACTTGCGGTTGTCCGTTCAAACTTAGAGTTAATTATTATGCTTTAGAAAACATATGTTTTGAATAGATGCGGTTTTAATAAAAAGATGTTGCAAATAATTATTTAAAATATATGTATGTATATATAGTTTCCATAAAATTGCATGGGGTTTGTTTATAAAAAATGTGCAAAAAATGGTTTATTGGAGATTTATATGTCATGTAAAAATCAATCTTTTATGAAAATACATATTTGCATAACTTGATTTAAAACTGGGTTTTGCAATTGATAATAAAGAGGGTTTTTATTGCAAAAAAATTGATTAGTTTTTAGGAGTTAATGAAAATTGAAATCATATTATTTCTATAATATCAATGAAAAGGCTAAGTTATTTTTAAAAAAAGGTTTTGAAAATGCATAACTACTAAAGATAGATTAACCTAGCGACACATTTTATTATTTAACTACCCGCCCCTAATAGTTCTAGGTCTAACTATTCTAAGCATTTTCAATAATTATACAAGTGCAATAAACTAAATTACAACAGTATAAAATAAGTGTAATTAAAGAATTAAAAAGCAGCGACTCTAGAACGGATGACGATATCATTCCGCCCTATTTGTTTGGAAGTCCCGGGACCGAAAAATGCAGGGAATGTTGATACGGATGTGGTGAGTCTCGTAGCGAGACTCTTGTTGCTCCCCAATGTATTTCATGTAAAACAAAGAAAAAGAAAAGGATTAGTATATCTCAAGCCTTAATGGATAAACATTGACATAAAAAATTTAATACATTGGAACCATTTCATTTCGGCAGTTCAAGATAAACGGGCCCAAGCCAGCATTTTCAAAATATGAAAATATGTTAGCCCAAAGGTACAGTTTTAGATTTTTGTTATGGAAAAGAAACAAGAAGCACTCCATCCTTTAAATGATCGGCAGTCTAAAGATGAACGACCCATATAATTAAACCCAGATCCTAAGGAAAATGGAGAAGTCCAATTGAATACACACCCAAGCTCATAAAATGACAAACCATAATTAAGATTCTTTTTTTTTTCAGAAAGAAAAGACAGGCCCATTAAAATAAAATAAAAAACTGTTAGCAAACCCAACACTCAATATGCAAAATCGATGGAGATATAAAAGAAAATTTCAGATGTACGTGATATACTTGGAAATATACAGGAATACCCAAACTCCAATGTATACCCGGTTTATACCTGAGCTTCAATCTTGTATATTCTGGTATACTGTACGTATACTTAAGAAATGGACAAAAGCAGTAAATGCAGCTTTGAGTTTGGGTTATTTAGACCATAAGCATGCAAATCTTTGAGTTATTTAAAATAAAAAGGAGTAAATGCAGCTTTGTTAAACACTGGTTTTGAAAGGAGGGGTATCCTAAATCAAACCAAATCTATCTTTTGCCAACCATAGCAATATAGAGGTCAAGATAACAACTTTCTGCTCCTGCATTGCTTAATAATACACTAAAATTTCCATCCTAATTTATTCACACCAAGTAATCAAAACAGAAGTACACCCAGATCCCAAGCAAACACAAACCAAGGCCAAACATTTTTATCAGTCCATCTCTAACAAAATCATATGTCAAACAGTAATATATACAACATATAATGATAAAACAAGCTTAACATGACATATTTAGATAAAACAAGCTTAACATAACAAAATCCCCTAACAACACTTGACAATAACAAACATCACAACCTTCCTAAATATTCAAACATAATACTACTAGACAATGAAGTATTCAATATAATAACTTCCCCTTGAACTTAATCTATGATGCACGAGGTTAAATAAACACTTAGAATAATCGAAATAAACTAATCACATCTTAATATGGCAAACACTGTAGTTCAGGATGAGTACCATTAAATGCATAACTAAGCAAAATAAGAAACGCATGAACATCTACCAAAACATAGAAATATGCTGAAATTTAAAGAAAAGTCGAGTTTTCGGACCTTTTTCGTGCAGCGAACCGAGGCGCGTTTCGAACGTCGAATCCGCTGGGAGAGTTAGTTTAGAAATTCTGATTTTTTTCAGTTTACATGTTTGGGAACCTAAAGGAGTATTTTTCGGACTAAAGCCCAGAACAAAGAGATACATGCAAGATTAATAGTCAAATTTCAGACTGTTTTTGGACTGATTTTCATTTCAGCTTTCGGATTTTTCGAACCCTTTTGGACTCACGAATCGAACTCCCTTTAAATGAAGAACGAAGAGTGTTTAATCCTAAACCTAATACTTTCCAAATCAGACCCCCTTAAAATGAAGAACAAATAAAAATGTGCAAGATAAATTCCAACTTTTTTTTTTCCTCCAGTGAAGAACGAAGGGGTTTTTATAGATGAAATCTTGTGTTTGAATTCGAAATAGAGCTGTTAAAGGTCTGATTTTTTGGACGATTCGTTGGTTCAAATCGCGGATTTTGGGGGAGATAAGGGTATGGGCATGCGTGTTTGAGCGTAGGTGTGGTGGTGTCAGGGCAGAGGTATGGGGAGGGTCTGTGGCGACAGGGGTGAAGGTGAAAGGATTTTCTTTTAGGTTTTTTTTTTGTTTTGTTTTAATGGGGGCTGCTGGTCGATGGGGAAGGGAAGCAAAGGGTTTATGGGCTGGGCGACGGGTAATTGGGCCGGGCGACGTGGGTTGCAGGCGGGGCGACGGGTAAGGTATGGGGGTCTGGGAAGTTGGGCCGCGGGTCGTGGGCTGGGTAGTTATTTAGGTGGGCTGATTAGTTTAAATTGGGTATTAGTTTTAGGAGTTAATTTTAGGCAAAGATTAATTAGTGGTAAATTATGAATTAAAAAATTGTGATTAAATTATTTAGGTGCTTATTAATCTAAATTATTACAAAAATAAAGACGGGCGTGCTATTTACTTAGGGCTAATATTTATAATGCGATGCCGTTATTAAAACTTATTTATTATGCGTATTCCGCGAAGTTAAAATAAAACTGAACGGGGTTTAGACTATTATTAAATTATTTAAATGCTAAATGCAAATATGATATTTAAGGGTTGCCTAATGCTTTTATAAATGCGACGCTATTATTAAAATGCATGTATTAGATTAAATTAATTAAATTACAAACTAAAATTATGAAATTGCCTTTAACAAATGCGAATATGCTATTTAACACGACGTCATTGCTAAATTATTTATTTATTTATCGTTAAGGATTATTCGAGTTTTAATTAATGGAAAATAAGGCTTAAATTACGAATGATATTAATGAAATTGCTTGTTTATTAAAACGACGAATGCGGGCGTGAGACTCAAGGTGTGCTTAGTACTCTACGTAAAATGCGGTGCCATTATTAAATTGCTTATTTGTGTATGTATTAATGTATTATTGATGCATTTTATTATAAAAAATTATTTTGCAAAATTAGTGTAATTTTATAGTTAAGAACTGAACGGGAGGGTCAAAATTGGGTGTCAGCAACCAAGAATCGATGATCTTTTTGACCAACTTCAGGGAGCTAGCTATTTTTCCAAGATTGATCTCCGTTCGGGATATCATCAGCTGAAAATAAATCCAGATGATATATCCAAAACAACCTTTAGAACCCGATACGGTCATTATGAGTTCTTGGTCATGTCTTTTGGGTTAACCAATGCCCCAGCGGCTTTTATGGATTTAATGAACATAATCTTTAAACCATTCTTAGATTTTTTCGTGATTGTGTTCATAGATGATATCCTAATTTACAGTAAGAGTGTTGAAGAACATGAAGAACATCTGAGGGTAGTGCTTCAAGTCTTAAAACAGGAGAAACTATATGTTAAATTTTCAAAGTGTGAATTTTAGTTGAAAAAGGTAGCCTTTTTGGGCCATGTTGTGTCAAGGGATGTAATTATGGTAGACCCCCATAAGATAGAAGCAGTGAAGAACTGGCCAAAATCGACCACTCCGACAGAGATTAGAAGTTTCTTGGGTTTGGTTGGGTATTATAGAAGATTCGTAAAAGGCTTTTCTAGTCTTGCTGCTCATTTTTTGACCCGGTTGATTCAAAAATCGGTTAAGTACCAGTGGTCAGAAGCATGTGAAACAAGTTTTCAGAAACTAAAGGAATTGTTGACTACTGCACCAGTCCTAACCTTACCATCGGGACAAGAAGGGTTCACAGTCTATTGCGATCCCTCTAAAGTTGGGTTAGGATGTGTCTTGATGCAGTTTGGAAATGTTATTGCGTATGAATCTAGACAATTGAAGATACATGAGAAGAATTACCCAACTCATGACTTGGAATTGGCTGCGGTGGTGTTTGCCTTACGAATATGGAGACATTATTTGTATGGTGTGCATGTGGACATATTTACAGATCATAAGAGTTTGCAGTACATAACCACGCAGAAAGATTTGAATCTCCGACAAAGAAGATGGTTAGAGTTGCTTAAGGATTATGACCTTAGTATTCTTTACCATCCTGGGAAAGCCAACGGGCTGACGCACTCAGTAGGAGATCAATGGGCAGCTTGGCCCATTTGGCAATACAAAAGAGCGGCATTGTTCATGAGGTACAAAAATTAGGAAACCTCGGGGTTAGTTTAACTGAGATCGGTGAAGGTAGGGTGGTGGTACATGATACCTCACAGTCTGCCTTAGCTTCAGAAATAAAAGAAAGTCAGTTTGAGGATACGGAGTTTGTTGGATTTCGGGAGAGGATTCAACAGGGAAAAACCTTCACAGTTTACATTGGGAGATAATGACGGAACCCTTCGGTATAAGGGTAGGTTATGTGTTCCTAAGGTAAAGGATCTAAGGAGGAAGATCTTAGATGAGGGTCACAACACAAGATATTTCGTTCATCCAGGGTCAACAAAAATGTATCAGGACCTCAAGGCAAATTACTGGTGAGACGGGATGAAGAAAGACGTTGCGGAGTTTGTCGGGGGGTGTCTTATATGTCAGCAGGTGAAAGCTGAACATCAAAAACCTGGCGGACTATTTCAGGACATTGGAGTCCCCATGTGGAAATGGGAGGCGATTCACATGGATTTTGTAACTGGTCTACTGAAAACTCGAGAAGGGTATGATTCTATTTGGGTGATTGTTGATCGGCTTACAAAGTCAGCCCATTTCCTACCGGTCAAGACTACGTATCGCGCAGTACGCACAAATTTATTTGAAGGAGATTGTGCGGTTACACGGGATTCCGTTACAAATTATTTTAGATAGGGGTTTCCAGTTCACCTCACACTTTTGGCAAAGTTTCCAGCAGGGTCTTGGGACAAAAGTTAAGTTGAGCACGACCTTCCACCCGCAAACAGATGGACAAACTGAGCGAATAATTCAAACACTTGAGGACATGTTGCGATCTTGTGTGTTAGATTTTCAGGGAAGCTGGTTGGACCATCTCCGTCTAATTGAGTTTGCCTACAACAATAGTTTTCACTCTAGTATACAAATGGCCCCATTTGAGGCATTGTATGGACGAAAATGTAGATCTCCACAGGGATGGTTCGAGGTGGGTGAGATGCAACTGTTCGGACCTGAAGTCATTCAGGAAACAAATGATAAGGTACAGATGATTCGGGAGCGGATCAAAATAGCTCATAACCGTCATAAGTCCTATGCGGATCATCGGAAAAGAGATCTTGAATTCCAAGAGGGGGAGAAAGTATTTTTAAAAGTGTCCCCAATGAAGGGAGTGATGCGCTTTGGTAAGAAATGGAAATTGAGCCCAAGGTTTATTGGGCCATATGAGATCTTGCGAAGAGTGGGGAATGTGGCTTACGAATTAGCACTTCCACAAAAGCTGGAAGCAGTGCATCCGGTATTTCATGTGTCAATATTACGAAAATACTTGCACGATCCAAGTCACGTCATCCTTCTCCAGGAGATAGTTCTTAATGAAGAGCTTCAATATGAAGAAGTTCCAGTGGAAATACTTGATAGGAAGGTTAAGCGCATGAGGAATAAAGATATTGCTTCCGTGAAGGTCCTATGGAGGAATCACTCCACAGAGGAAGCCACTTGGGAAGCTGAAGACACGATGAAAGTCAGATACCCATTTCTTTTTGACTAAGGTAAAAAAAAGTGTTACATAGTACTTCATATGTATGTTATTTGTGTGTATATGTACTTGTGTTACGAACTTATTTACATTCGAGGACGAATGTTGCTCAAGGAAGGGAGAATGTAAAGTCCCAAATTATTGTTACATTATTCACATTCGAGGACGAATGTTGCTTAAGGAATGGAGAATGTCAAGTCCCAAATTATTGTTACCTTATCCACATTCGAGGACGAATGTTGCTTAAGGAATGGAGAATGTAAAATCCGGAAAAAACAAATAGATTAAGAGATTAGTTTAACATGGAACTTCAAGTACATTAGCCTAATGAAAAAAATTCAATTCTTTAGTGAAAAGGAGAATTAATTTGTCTATTTAGATATTGGACAAAAACTAAATGTCTTGAATGTGGCTTATCGTTTTCCTTTTTGGTTATTTTCATGCAACTCCAATTCTACATTTTAAAAAAAAAGAACACTACATTGATGAATTATGAACGTGGGATGATGAAAAATTAAACTTACAAGTAGTAATTGGAGACTCTCGTAAGTCATGAAACTGCATGCTCAATTATAATTAAAAGATGCACATGCATCTTCTCCCTTCCTTTTCATTTCCCCTCCAACTCCTGTCCTTCCACCTCCTTTATGTTACACACAAATATCTCAAGTTATATATGGTACTTATACACAAACAAAGTATCTAGCACAAAGGATAGAAAATCCGGGAAAAAACCAAGTGAATAAGAAGGAAACAAATCTGAAAAAAATACTAAGAGGGCAAACAGAACAAGAATCAAAATACTAGGGAGCATGAATCATTTTAGCAACCGAACAACAACCATTTTCACACTTACAAGGTGAGTTTTCTCACTCATAAATTCTTGGTAACATTCTTTATTTTAAGTTCAATACATGTTAGAATAAGAGTTGGGTGTTGAAAAGAAATATTGAACTTTTGATTGTTTAGATAACTAGTTGCGTCATGAACTTTACGAATTATTCTCACTGAGTTATAATTGTTAGAATTTGAAGAAATTCGGAAGAATTGTACACCTCTCTGTTATGATCATATAGAACCAAAAATGAGATAAAATGGACTTACGGTTTAGGAGTTATCATCGTTTAAATTTTCTGCCTAGGATTTATCGGATTCAGGGAGGGCAGAACACTAAAATGTAAACCTGTACAAATCCGTGAGAAATCTGAAAATTTGTATTAAATGAAAGTTCTATATCTCTCTGTGGTGGACATTGTGAGACCTTACGTAGGTCTATCCGACTTACGGATTGAGAGTTATCTTTGTTTAAAGTTTCTGCCTCGGATTTATCGGATTCAGGAAGGGCAGAACACTAAAACAGAAAACTGTACAAATACGTGAGAAATCTGAAAATTTGTGTTAAACAAAAGTTCTAGATCTCTCTGTTTTGGAGATTTTGAGACCTTACGGAGGTCTATATGACTTACGGACTAAGAGTTATTGCTGTTTAAAGTTTCTGCCTCAGATCTAACGGGATCCAGGAAGGGCAGTAAATAAAAGTGCAAAACTGTACCAAATGGTACAGAATATGAAATTATTGTTCACATGGAGATGTGTATATCTCTGTTCTCATCGTTTTGTGATTTTATGTGGCTTGAACGGGTTTACGGATTAGGAGTTATGACTAATTTAAGATTTGATCCTGTTTAATAAAAAGTCTACCGAAACAAATTTCATGTGGCTGTTTTGAGGATGAGTTTGTGCTAGTTACCCAAAGAAGTTTTAAATGAAATTTGATACAGTGAAAGATCTCCGTCTTACCTTAGTTTCAGCTTAAGAAACACCTTAGTTGGAGTTATGGTTGAAAAGTTATAATCGTTACAAGTATGAATGACAGAATGTTGGGAAAGAAAATATTATTTATTTGATCTTCTGAAAAATATGAAAAGTGAATATGTGTTCACATAAATATATAAATATATAATGAATCGGGTTGCACGCCGCAACAAAACGTAAAGTGAATACGCGTTCACAAATACATAAACATAATGAATCGGATTGCACGCCGCAACAAAACGTGAAGTGAATACGGGTTCATAAATACGTAAACATAATGGATCGGGTTGCACGCCGCAACAAAACGTAAAGTGAATACGCGTTCACAAATACGTAAACATAAGGATCGGGTTGCACGCCGCAACAAAATGTAAAGTGAATACGCGTTCACAATTACGTAAACATAATGGATCAGGTTGCACGCCGCAACAAAATACCCGAGGTGATCAACTGCCTAACAGACTCATGTCTCCATCGAATATGACGAGACTTACCATTGTATATAGAACTTCGTGCCCTTCCTAGAGCTAACTGACTATCGCAGTGGATCATTACAGAAGACACGGGTTTATCCCAACATGGAACATCCTCTAGAAAAATATGAAGCCATTCAACTTACTTTCCCGCTTTATCTAAAGCGATAAATTCCGACTCCATCGTGGATCGGGCAATAAGGGTTTGCCTAGAGGATTTCCAAGACACAGCTCCACCACCGATTGTAAAAATATATCCGCTGGTGGACTTGATGTCGTCGCTATCAGATATCCAGTTTGCATCACTGTACCCCTCTAGTACCGCTGGATATCTCGAATAATGTAACCCGAAATTTAGCGTGAACTTCAGGAATCGTAGTACCCTATTTAGTGCTTTCCAGTGATCCTCACTTGGATTACGGGTGAACCTAGCTAATTTATTGACTGCATGAGCGATATCAGGTCGAGTGTAGTTTGTGATGTACATCAGACTACCAATCACCTGCGCATATCGCTCCTGGCGTACGGGCTCACCAAGATGTTTGTCAATCTTTTGACTTATATCCAATGGTGTTGATACCGGTGAACTGTCGAACATCCCAAATTTCTTCAGTACATCCTTGATGTAGCGAGATTTAGACAGAACCAGTCCATTAGATGTCTTAGAGATATTGATCCCTAAGATGACATCAGCAATGCCCATATCTTTCATGTCAAAACACTGTTTTAACATGTTCTTAGTCTCTAGGATTACCCCAGGACTGCTTCCAGTGATCAACAAGTTGTCTACACAAAGGCATATCATGACGAAGGATTTAACATTTTCTTTCATGTAGACACATTTGTCACCTCCATTAATGACGAACCCTTTTGATAGTAGAGTACTATCAAATTTTTCGTGCCATTGTTTAGGGGCCTATTTCAGCCCGTATATCGATTTAACCAGCTGACACACTTTTGTCTCTTGTCCTGGAACCACATACCCCTCAGGTTGCTTAATGTATATTTCTTCTTCCAAATCATCATTTAGGAAGACTGTCTTAACATCCATTTGATGTATTTCAAGATCCTGCAAGGCGACGATAGCTATGAACATACGTATGGATTTCATTCTAGACACCGGAGCATAGGTGTCGAAGTAATCAACGCCCTCCTTTTGGCGATAGCCCTTGACTACCAACCTAGCCTTGTACTTGTCAATAGATCCATCTGCCTTTAACTTCCGTTTAAGGATCGACTTACAACCCAGAAGTTTGTGTCCTGGGGGAAGGTCAGCCAACTCCTAGGTGTGGTTATGCATGATGGATTCTATCTCACTTTCTAAGGCTTTCTTTCAGAGCGGTGCTTCTGGAATTGACAATGCTTTGGCGATTGTCCGTGGTTCGTCCTGAACCAAATAAGCTTCAAAGTCTGGACTGAATGACTTGTCCTTCTGGGCCCTTTTACTTCTCCTTGGTTTCATTTCTGAATCTTCCAAGTCCTGAGAATCTGGAATACTGGATTCCGAATAATCAACTACTTCAGAATTTACTAGATCTGAACCGTTCGGATCTAGGTAGTCATCGAACCCTTGATCCTCAAAGATTTGGTCATAACTTCGTTTGCGAGAGGTTATGTTGTTTTCCTTATATGGAAATGTATCTTCAAAAAACTTGCGTTCCTTGATTCCATGATCGTACCTTCATAAATGTCAGGTACATCCGACGTATGCACTATGAAATGATAAGCACTACTGTTATTGGCATATCCGATGAATATGCAATCCACATTTTTAGGTCCAATCTTGACTTGCTTTGGCATAAGTACTTTTACCTTGGCCAGAAAACCCCATACCTTCAAATACTTGTAGGTAGGTTTCTTTTCTTTCCATAGCTCGTATGAAATCTTGTCTTTACCCTTGTGTGGAACTCTGTTAAGAATCCAATTCGCGGTAAGGACAGCTTCTCCCCACATGGTTTGAGGGAGGCCCGAATTGATGAGTAAAGCATTCATCATTTCCTTTAGGGTTCTTGCGTTCAGCAACACCGTTTGATTGAGGTGAGTAAGGAGTCGTTGTTTGATGAATTATACCCGATTGGGTACAAAATTCTTCAAAAGACGCTACATATTTCCCCCTCTATCGCTACAGATTGTTTTAATCCGTCCACTTAGTTGATTCTCAACTTCTGCTTTGTACCGTTTGAATGCTTCAAAAGCTTAATCTTTACTTTTTAGTAAGTAAAGGTAACAAAACCTTGTGTCATCATCTATGAAAGTCACAAAGTACTTGTTCCCCCTTCTAGTTTGAGCGAACTTCAAATCACATATATCAGTGTGTATAAGTTCTAGAGGAGCGGTTTCCCTTTCGATGAATCTAAAGGGACTCTTGGACAATTTTGCCTCTACGCACACCTCACACTTACATTGAGGGATTATGTTGATAGACGGTAATAATTTCAGTTTTACCAATCTTTGGATAGATTGATAGTTAACATGTCCTAATCTATAATGCCATAAATTAGATGACTCAATCAAGTAAGTAGAAGACTTAATTTTATTGATAGTTGAAACAGAAGGCATTACACGTGCAACATTAAACTTAAAGAGGCCTTCACAAATGAAGCCCCTTCCTACAAAGGTTTCATTTTTATTGATTACAAACTTGTTAGCCTCTAACACTAGCCTAAAACCAGCATTTATTAATAAAGGTCCAGAAATCAGATTTCTACGAATTTCTGGGACATACATCACTTCCTTCAGAGTCAGCTCCTTCCCGGACGTCATCTTTAGAATCACCTTTCCTATCCCCAGTACCTCTGAAGAAGAATTGTTTCCCATGAACAACTTCTTGTCTGAGACTGGTGTATAAGTGGAGAAAGCTTCTTTATTGGAACATATGTGACGGGTGTCACCTGTGTCCAACCACCACTGCACTGGATTCTCAACGAGGTTTGCTTCAAAAACTACCGCTAAGAACTCCTGAATCATATCGTCTACGAGTGTGTCTTCGACGATGTTAGCCTTGGCCTTGCATTTGGCCTTATTCTCACGTTTGAGCCTGCGACAGTCTTTGGCCATATGACCAACTATACCACAGTGGTTACATTTTACCTTGAACTTTTTAGTTGTTTGGGGATTGCCTTCCTTCTGGAACTTCTGCTTCTTGCTTGAGTTTCCTTTGACTTCCGTCAGGTTCGCCTTAGCCTCAGTGGGTTATTTCCCCTGTGGCATGGCCTTCTTATTGTCCTTTTGAATCTGAATTTTGACAATAAGTTCGTCTAATGTAATCTCCTTCATTTTGAGTTTTAGATAGATCATAAACTCAGTTCACGAGGGAGACAGCTTCTCGATCAGCGCCCCAACCAAGAATTGTTTGTTGGGATTTAATCCTTCCAAATTCAGGTGATGTAGAATTATTTGAAATTCCTGGACTTGGGATGTCACACTCTTGTTATCCACCATTTGAAATTTCAGGAATTTCTCAATGATGAACTTTTTGCTACCCGCATCTTGGGTGTTATATTTCTTCTGAAGTTTATTTCATAACTACTTGACATTTTCAACGGTGCAGTACACCATGTAGAGAGGATCGGACAAACTATTTAGAATATAGTTCCTACACATGAAATCACTATGTTTCCATGCTTCGCGAATCATCCCCATGTCGTCAGCGACATGGTTACCTTGGCCCCCTCCCGCCAAATCATTTGGTTGAGGGTCCACGTCTTCCCCAACTAGTGGAGGGTCTTCGGTTAGGAAACGTGACATTTCCATAACCGTCAGGAAAAACAACATCTTTTGTTGCCATCTCTTAAAGTGAGCACCCATAAACTTTTCAAGACGTTCATGGTGAAAACCAGCAGGTGTAGGGGAAGTGACGGCCCCCTGAGCAGTTGTAAAGACGTTGGGAAAGCCTCTAGCAGGATCATAGGCGTTGTTGATGCCTTGGGCAGGAGCATAGGCACTGTAAGTGTCCGGAGCAGCAGTGGAGGCATTGGTTGTATAAAAAAACAGTGTTGACACTGTTGTGCCAAAGCAGTGGTGGCACTCGAAGTGCCAAAAGCAGTGGTTTGAAAGACATTAGAAATGCATGATCAGTGGTGACACTAGAAGTGCCAAGAACAGTGGAGTTGAAGGCAGTGTTAGTGCCTTGAGTAGTGGGATTGAAGCTTCGAATTCTCATACTTCAACGCCATTTGAAATTGTCAATCTTGTTCTTTAGAAAAAATTATTAAGTTGTCGTTTGTAGCTTCGAATTCTCATACTTCAACGCCATTTGAAATTATTCATAGCGATTTATGGACATCTCCCGTTCTTAGTTCTATGAGTCATCAATATTATATTTTATTCTTGGATGATTACTCTAAATTTTTATGGACCTTTTCAATTGCGAAAAAATCTCAATTTTCCATCTTCGTATAATTTAGAGCTTTCATAAGAACTCAATTCGAACGGAAAATAAAGAACATTCAATGTGATATGGCAAAGAGTATGACAATGGAGAGTTTAGGGAGTTGTGCGCTAAAATGGGCTAAATTTTCACTTTTCTTGTCCTCATACGTCTTCACAAAATGGGAAAGATGAATGCAAAATTCTTACCATTAATAACATTATCCACACCTTATTGGTTCATTCTTCCGTCCCTCCATTGTTTTAGCACCATGCCCTGCAAATGGCTACATATATACTTAATATTCTTCCCTCTAAAGGTTTGACATATTCTTCCCCTATTCAGGTTTTATTCAATAAGACTCCTTCATATTCTCATCTAAATGTCTTTGGATGCTTATGTTATCCACTTTTTCCATCCATCACAATCAACAAACTTCAGACACGTTCTACCCCGTGTGTGTTTTTGGGTTATCCGTCAAATCACAGTGGTTATAAATGTTTTGATTTGTCCTCTAAATGAATCATCATTAGTCGTCATATTTTTTTTGATGAATCTCAATTTCCATTTTGTATAGTAGAAAAACATGTGCCTAGTTCTTATGATTTTTAGGATGATATCTCCCCCTATGTTCTCCGTCATTTTTCAAAATTTTCAGAGAATACGTCGTCAGCGCCGCAGCGCCTGCCTTCTAGTGAACAGTCAAATTCAATCCCATCGTCAGCGCCGTGGCTCTTCGAGGAGGCGCCGCGGTGCCAAAACTTCAGAGAACTCTGCAGTTCATCAGCGCGACCACTGAACCACACGCGACCACTGAACCACGGCGCGCGACGCTTTGTGAAATTCCAAAAATTTACCCAATCCATCCCAGAGTCATGGTTCAATCACTCACAGTCAACGGGGTATTTTTAAACCAAAAAGACATTTTAATTTGAATTCTAATGTTCTTAAATCACCCTTAACCCGTAATCACGTGTCTGCCTTAAATGACCCTAATTGAAAAATTATCATGACCGATGAATATGCTCTTATTGATAATAAGATGTGGGAGTTGGTTCACCATCCATCTGGTGTTAATATTATTCGATCTATGTGAATTTTTATTCACAAGAAAAATTCTGATTGTTCATTTGCGAGGCAAAGGCTCGTCTTGTAGGTAATGGTAAGACTCAGTAGGTTGGTGTGGATTGTGGTGAAATATTTAGCCCAGTGGTCAAACCGACTACCATTCACATTGTGCTCAGCTTGGCTCTTTCAAAATCATGCCTTATTCATCAGCTAGATGTAAATAATGTAATCGTACATGGTGATCTCAAGAAAACGGTGTATATGCATCAGCCCTTGGGTTTTAGGGATACTAGATAACCTCATCATGTTTGATTGTTGAAGAAGTCCTTGTATGAGCTTAAGCAATCTCCACGAGCTTGATATAAGAGGTTTGCTGATTATGTTTCGACTATGGGTTTTTCTCACAGCAGGTCTGATAATTTATTATTCATATATCATCATGGTTCTTCGACTGCTTATATACTATTATATGTGGATGATATTATTGTTAGCGATTTTACAAATGCTCACGCAAATGCACGTATCGTTCACAAGTAATATAATCTGGTAAGACCGAATATCATCCTTAGAGACTGGTTATCAAGTACCGATTATCTAAGCTTTAGTTTCTATTTGGTGAACGTTAATTTGTTTGTATTTTTATCTAATAACTAAAACTAAGTGATTGCAGAAAATAAACTAATTATGATAATACTTTGGTTTAAATCAATTATGATGGAAATAGGGCTTCCAATATCCTCGACTATCCACTCCTTTCAATCCTTAATGCAACTAGAATGACTTCTTCTTCTACGTTAAAATAGCGGTTAACTAGACTGCCTTATATTCCAGTTAGGATATATAATCGCTCAACCTCAGTGCAGAACCCTTCTATATTTCTATGATAGGATTTACCACATAGGAGGATTAAGAATAATAACCTATAATGCTACACAAGTATCGGGATACTTTCGTCCGCGATTTTAACCTATGTCTATTCAATTACAGCATATCCAAATCTCTCCTCTCGGTTCGTGATTCGAAATCATATATATTATGATAATTAATGGCCAGTTAACTATCAAACATTCATACCAATTATTGAATAAATCTTAATCAAGTGAAGAAGAAATCAACTAATGCATTAAGTCATGAAATAGAGTTTCAAGCGATTCAAAAGGAAAGTTCTAATAAAGTGTTTAGCTCCTAGCCATAGTCACGCTAAGAACTAATACAATTCCAAACATAAATTGAATTAAAAAGAAAGAAAATAAAAGAAACTTGTACCAAAGTTGTCTCCAATCTTGTGTTTTTGCCTCCTTCCTTGTCTCCCCAAAGTAGAATTTGGAATTATGTACAAGATGCCCCATAATGAGTAGGGTTTTATACTTGAGAAAATATTGCATTGTGAACCCTGAAAACGTGTCAAATTCGGCCCAGAATCGGAAAAAACCCGCCTCGGCTCCGCGGCCCTACAGGCTGGCGCCGCGGCGCCTGAAGTCCTGAGGAAAATTTGGCTCATAGCAGTTGGGGCGTCGCGGCGTCGGTGGTTTCTCTTTCCCGGATTTTCTGATTTTAGTCCTTTTCTCGTCCGGTCTTCGTCTGATTTCTTTTATAATTCTCGGGACTTCTTAGGCTTCATTTCTTGGCCCTTTTAGTGTGCAATTCCCTCTCAATTAAGCTCATTTTATCTTATTTTTGTCATTTCTCCATTTATGACCATTTTGATTCAAAAGAAAGAAAAACGACCATAATACTATACTAAACACAGATGAAATGAGTAAAATACTAACTAAAAATGACTCAAAAAGGGTATATAAAATATTCCTAACAAACCCCCAAACTTAAATTTTACTCGCCCTCGAGTAAAGATAGAATAAAAACAAAAATAAAACAAACGAAGACTCTATGAAATGGATCAAGTAGCTATAGCAATGCTTCTTCAAAATTATGGATGACAGATGGGATAATATGTTAGAACATATATAGCATGAATAATCAGCAATCTAGAATTTCAAGTTAGATATTTCGCAAATTCACTTAGATCACAATCAGTGGAACACAAACACCTAACCTATGCATGTAAATTTCAATCCATCTTTCCCAAAATGCTATAGACTTGTTTACTAGTTATTCTCCACTAATCATAGACATACACATTAAAGATCATCAGGACTTTCAAGGGTTGTAATGTATGATTAGGCATGGGTAGGTAAAAGTAGGAATTTAGGCTCAAATTACATACCATAAGCTATTTTCATTCAATTCCTTCTTCCTTATTTTTGATATTCTTTTTATTCTCATACCTATTTCCTTTTTTCTTTTCTTTTGAGAGAATGAGACACATTTATAAATAACAAGCACCCCCAAACTTAGGTTTTTACATATTATTCATTGGGGTGCATCAATTTTTCAATTCTCTTTTTGTATTTCTTTTTCAACACTTTTCATCCCAACAACTTTCAATTATCACTTATGACACAAACAGGGAATCATAGGGTGTCAAAGAAATTTTTTATTTTAGGCTCAAAGGGGCTGACTAGTGATACAATTAATGTCAGGGTAGGTAGTGAATGATCAGAAGGGCTATCAAAGAAATGTCTGAATCATCTCCCTAAACATGTACATCTTAACTATTTCGCCTCAAATAACAAACAAACAGATTTTGTAGACATTTTTTTAACCATTCTTTCCATAACTGACACACCTAGGCTAAGCACAAATATCCCAAAAAATTAGATGTCATGAATATTTGGCATATCTAACTTAAGCACACATATTGTCGCTTTTAATTCCATTACATTATCCACTTTATACACTCAATATCTTTAGCAACTACAACATACATGATCCATAAAAATAAAAATAAAAATAAATAAATTATGACTCAAAAACACACAAAGACAAATCAAAAGACTCAAACACATAATAATAAAATAAAATAAGACACCCCCAATACTTAAATGACACATTGTCTCCAATGTCTGAAGACTAAAAGTAGGGACAACTTACTGACACAACACAACGGTCATAAAGGAGGTCTGAGATGAGATTCTTGAGTTTGCACAAGCTTCTGGGCTCTCTGATGTTGCAGCGCTTTTGATTCTTTTCCACTCAGGGTCAGTCCCTAGTCCACCTGCCATCAACACATAAGACAAAACCCAAGACCGTGAGACTGTTCAAGATAAAATAAAATAACTAAAACAAGAATTGAAATAACTTAATTAAAAATATTGGGTTGCCTCCCAACAAGCGTTGTCTTTAACGACTTTTAGTCGGACGCAGTTTACCTTTACTAGTGCCTAATGAATCCTTCTGCGAACTGCTTGCAATCCACACAGTTATTGTTGCAGGTCTCACTTCACCGACAACAATTTTTTTAAACAAAGGCCTCAAATTTAAGATTATCCCCCAATTACACAAGGCAGACTTGTCTTCTAGGCTCTCTATAATGTAGGGATCAGTGAAACTCCCTGCATCTCTCAACTTTTGGGGGTGCCCTTGAGGGTATGGACTTTCTGGTTGGGGCTCAACAATGGTAGTTGGTGGTGTCTCTTCTGCAACAGGTATAGGAAAAAAAAATCTAAGGAATCCAAAAAGTTGAAAAGTTGGATCTTAGTAACTACTTCTTTCTCTACACCAACTATCTCTCTCAATTGATTATCATTCTCAACAGCTTGTTGTGGTTCATGTTCCTCACTCTGCTTATCACTCCCCACAATTATGTCGCTAGGCAGATTTTCTTGTGGTACATTGCTCACCATATCCATCAGCTTCCCTATTTGTGTCTCCAAATTTTTGACGGACACCCTTGTCTCAGCCATAAACTAATTCTGGCATTTTGTGAGCCTGAACATGGCTGCCTGCAACTCATTTTCATCTTTCTGTGGAACCTGTGGGTTAGGCTGTTGTTGATGATTCCACTGCCCCTGATAGTAGTAGTAGTTCATGCTTCTTCTTTTTTCAACTTTACCTACAAAATAAATAAAACAATAAAAGTAATAAAAAGATGCTCGCAGAACAAGTTAGAAACTTGTTCCTGGAGTAACCAAATTAGAAATAAAATAACATAATCAAATATATACAAACCAAATTAGAAATAAGATTAGATAATTCGATATTGAAAGTACGTCAGTCCCCGGCAACGACGCCAAAAACTTGTTAGGCGATTTACAAATTGCTCACGCAAGTGCACGTATCGTTCACAAGTAATATAGTCTGGTAAGACCGAATATCGTCCTCAGAGACTGGTTATCAAGTATCGATTATCTAAGATTTAGTTTCTATTTGGTGAACGTTAATTTGCTTGTAATTTTATCTAATAACTAAAACTAAGTGATTGCGGAAAATAAACTAATTATGATAATACTTTGGTTTAAATCAATTATGATGGAAATAGGACTTCCAATATCCTCGACTATCCACTCCTTTCAATCCTTAATGCAACTAGAATGACTTCTTCTTCTACGTTAAGATAGCGGTTAACTAGACTGTCTTATATTCGGTTAGGATATATAATCGCTCAACCCCAGTGCAGAACCCTTCTATATTTCTATGATAGAATTTACCACATAGAAGGATTAAGAACAATAACCTATAATGCTACACAAGTATCGGGGTACTTTCGTCCGTGATTTTAACCTATGTCTATTCAATTACATCATATCCAAATCTCTCCTCTCGGTTCTTGATTCGAAATCATATATATTATGATAATTAATGGCCAGTAAACTATCAAACATTCATACCAATTATTGAATAAATCTTAATCAAGTGAAGAAGAAATAAACTAATGCATTAAGTCATGAAATAGAGTTTCAAGCGATTCAAAAGGAAAACCCTAATAAAGTGTTTAGCTCCTAGCCATAGTCACGCTAAGAACTAATACAATTTCAAACATAAACTGAATTAAAAAGAAAGAAAAGAAAAGAAACTTGAACCAAAGTGTCACGCCCCGACTTTTCCTAAGTCTTTACTTAGGGCGTGATGGCACCTGGATAATTATTTCTCACCAGGAGCACCATTTAATTCTCTTTATTTAGAAATGTATACTTATATTTAAACACGGAACCATTAATAACAATAAAAATAAAGAAATTTGTTTATGACGTTATTGAAAACATAACGCGAGCCCATGCTCGTGCAAATACTGTTTTTACATAAACATACTGACAAAGATTATTCTAAGATGGAAAGGAGATCATCCCACACGGGCATTTCCCGAGACACTGAAACTGATATTCTGAACCTGACGAGTACCAAGCCCGAAACAATGGATTTGGTACGACAAAGAGGTTGTGGGACGATCGCTAGCCTTGACGTGGAGTCTTTCCCCTATCACGTTTTCCTGAAACATGTTAAATAAAGAGTCAGCCCTACCATCCGGGGTTGAGTGAGAACCTTACCCTGCAATTCAAAGTAACACCACAATATTCCAAGTGCATTCACATTATAACGTAATAAGTATATTGCAAAAACATGTTAGGTTACAACACTTTTAAATATGCAGCAATTCCTCATAAGAAATTCTTAGTTTAACTAACACTTTGTTTTATCTCGTATTATACATTAATACATCCCCTTGCATTTCCATATATTTGTTGCATTTATATATCTGTGAACGCGTATTCACTTTTCATATTTGTCGCGGCGTGCAACCCGATCCAAAGTATTTATATATAGGTGAACACGTATTCATCTTTCATATTTGTTACGGCGTGCAACCCGATCCATTCTATTTACGTATTTGTGAACACGTATTCACTTTACGTTTTGTTGCAGCGTGCAACCCGATCCATTATGTTTACGTATTTGTGAACGTGTATTCACTTTACGTTTTGTTGCGGTGTGCAACCCGATCCATTATGTTTATGTATTTGTGAATGCGTATTCACTTTACGTTTTGTTGTGGCGTGCAGCCCGATCCATTATATATTTATATATTTATGTGAACACGTATTCACTTTTCATATTTTTCAGAGGGTCAAATAAATAATATTCTCTTTCCCAACATTCCGTCATTCTTACTTGTAATGATTATAACTTTTCAACCATAACTCAAACTAAGGTGTTTCTCAAGCTGAAACTAAGGTAAGACGGGGATCTTTCACTGTACCAAATTTCATTTAAAACTACTTTAGGTAACTAACATAAACTTATCCTCAAAACAGCCACATGAAATTTGTTTCGGCATAATTTTTATTAAACAGAACCAAATCTTAGAATAGTCATAAATCCTAATCTGTAAACCCGTTCAAGCCCCATAAAATCTCAAAATGACGAGAACAGAGAGATACACGTCTCTATGTGAACCATCCTTTCATATTCTGTACCATTTGATACAGTTTTACACTTTTATTCGCTGCCCTTCCTGGATCTCGATAGATCCAAGGCAGAAACTTAAAACAGCGATAACTCTCAATCCGTAAGTTGGATAGACCTACGTAAGGTCTAAAAATGTCCACAAATGAGAAATCTAGAACTTTCATTTAAGACCAATTTTCATATTTCTCACGGATTTGTACAGTTTTACGTTTCAACGTCCTGCCCTTCTGGATTCCAATGAATCCGAGGCAGCAACTTCAAACTACAATAACTCTCAACTCGTAAGTCTGTTTTAACCCCTATTTAGCTATATCTGTCCGTAACAGAGATATACAACCATGTAAATTTTTATATAATTATAATTAGTAAAACTCAATAAAAACAGTCCATAATTATGCCTTTCCGAATTTCGGCCAAACCTAAGGCATGAACTTTGAACTATGATAACTTTTAAACCGTATGTCCATTTTACCTCATTTTTTGTTCTATATGATCATAATAGAGAGGTGTACCATTATTTCTAATTTCATCAAATTCTAACAATTATAACTCAGTGAAACCAGTTCGTAAAGTTCATGACGCAACTAGTTGTCTCAATCAAAAGCTCATTATTTCTTTTCAACACTCAATTCTTATTCTAATATGTATTGAACTTAAAATAAAGAATGTTACCAAGAATTTCTGAGTGAGAAAACTCACCTTGTACGTATGAAATGATTGTTGTTCGGTTGCTACAAGTGACATTGCTCCCTAGTATCTTTTTATTTTTGTTCTTCTTGCTCTCTTGATTTTTATTTTTCAGATTTTTCCTCTTCTTGTTCACTTGTTTTTTTCTGATTTTCTATTCCATGTGCTAGATATTTTATTTGTGCCATGTACAATGTATAAGTAGAAAAGTTTTCTATAACCTATGGGAGGTGGAAGGACAAGAGTTGAAGGGGAAATAAAAAGGGAGAGGGGTTAAGGTTAAGGGGGGGGGGGGGGTCAACGTTTTCAGTCTTTAAACCACCAGGTGAAGAACATTTGCTCATTATACTCTCAAAAGAGAAGATGTAATGATTATTATTCCACTGTGCACATATAACACGTTACTACCTTTTAATTGGCATAAACCAATAATGACCACTACTACTCATTACATTTCCAAGGAAAATATGTAGTGTACATTATTCTACTGTGGACACATAGCATATTACTACCATTTTAATTAACATAATTCAATACTGACCTCTACTAAGAGATGTAGTATATTACTACCACCCTTTTTATATATATATATATATATGTATGTATATATTTTTTAGTAGAGATATAGTATATTACTACCACCCTTGTATATAGATTTTTTTGGGACTTCACATTCTCCCTTTCTTAAGAAGCATTCGTCCTCGAATGAGAATAAGGTTGTAACACATGTATATAGACACACAAATGGCACACATATGTACTATGTAACACATTGTTTTTTACCTTAGTCAAATAGGAATGGATATTTGACTTTCATCGCATCTTCATCTTCCCAGGTGGCTTCCTCTGTGGAGTGATTCCTCCATAGGACTTTCACGGAAGCAATATCTTTATTTCTAAGGCGTTGAACATTTCTATCAAGTATTTATACCGGAGCCTCTTCATATTGAAGCTCTTTATTAAGAACTATCTCCTGGGGGAGGATGATGTGACTTGAATCGTGCAAGTATTTTCGTTATATTGACACATGAAACACCGGATGAACTGCTTCCAGCTCTTGTGGAAGTGCTAGTTCGTAAGCCACATTCCCCACTCTTTGCAAGATCTCATATGGCCCAATAAACCTTGGGCTCAATTTCCCTTTCTTACCAAAACACATGACTCCCTTCATTGTGGTCACTTTTAAAAATACTTTTTCCCCCTCTTAGAATTCAAGATCTCTTTTCCGATGATCCGCATAGGACTTATGACGGCTATGAGCTGTTTTGATCCGCTCCCGAATCATCTGTACCTTATCATTTATTTCCTGAATGACTTCAGGTCCGAACAGTTGCGTCTCACCCACCTCGAACCATCCAAGTGGAGATCTACATTTTCGTTCATATAATGCTTCAAACGGGGTCATTTGTATGCTAGAGTGAAAACTATTGTTGTCGGTGAACTCGATTAGACATAGATGGTCCAACCAGCTTCCCTGAAAATCTAACACACAAGATCGTAACATGTCCTCAAGTGTTTGAATTGTTCGCTCAGCTTGCCCATCTGTTTGTGGGTGGAAGACCGTTCTTAACTTAACTTTTGTCCCGAGACCCTGCTGGAAACTTTGCAAAAGTGTGAGGTGAACTGGGAACCCCTATCTGAAATAATTTGCAACGGAATCCCGTGTAATCGCACAATCTCTTTCAAATAAATCTGCGCGTATTGTGGTGCGCGATACGTAGTCTTGACCGGTAAGAAATGGGAAGACTTTGTAAGCCGATCAACAATCACCCAAATAAAATCATACCATTCTCGAGTTTTCGGTAGACCAGTTACAAAATCCATATGAATCGCCTCCCATTTCCACATGGGGACTCCAATGTCCTGAAGTAATCCTCCAGGTTTTTGATGTTGACTTTCACTGTGACATATAAGACCTCCTCGACAAACTCATGCGTCTTTCTTCATCCCGTCCACGATTTGCCTTGAGTTCCTGATATATTTTTGTTGACCCTGGATGAATGGAATATCTTGTGTTGTGATCCTCATCTAAGATCTTCCTCCTTAGATCCTTTACCTTAGGAACACATAACCTACCCTTATACCGAAGGGTTCCGTCATTATCTCCCAATGTAAACTGTGAAGGTTTTTCCCTGTTGAATCCTCTCCCGAAATCCAACAAACTCCGTATCCTCAAATGACTTTCTTTTATTTACGGCTAAGGCGGTGAGGTATCATGTACCACCACCCTACCTTCACCGATCTCGGTTAAACTAACCGAGGTTTCCCGATCTTTGTACCTCACGAACAATACCCTCTTTTGTATTGCCAAATGGGCCAAGCGCCCATTGATCTCTATTGAGTCGTCGGCCACCACGTTAGCTTTCGGGATGGTAAAGAATACTAAGGTCATAATCCTTAAGCAACTCTAACCATCTTCTTTATCGAGATTCAAATCCTTCTGCGTGGTTATGTCGCAAACTCTTATGATCTGTAAATATGTCCATGCACACCATATAAATAATGTCTCCATATTCGTAAGGCAAACACCACCATGACCAATTTCAAGTCATGAGTTGGGTAATTCTTCTCATGTATCTTCAATTATCTAGATCATCTGTGATAACCTTTCCAAAGCTGCATTAAGACACATCCTAACCCAACTCTGAGGCATCGTGATAGGCGTGAACCTTAACATCCCGATGGTAAGGTTAGGCACAGTGCGATGATCAACAATTCCTTTAGTTTCGAAAACTTGCTTCACATGCTTCGACCACGGTACTTAACCGCTTTTAAGTCAAGCGGTCGGAGCGGCAAGACTAGAAAAGCCTTTTACGAATCTTCTATAATACCCGGCCAAACCCGAAACTTCTAACCTCTGCCGGGTGGTCGGTTTGGCGATTCTTCTTCTTCTATCTTACGAGGTCTACCATAATTACATCCCTTTACACAACATGGCCCAAAAAGGCTACCTTTTCCAACCAAAATTCACACTTTGAAAATTTAGCATATAGTTTATCCTGTTTTAAGACTCAAAGCACTACCCTCAGATGTTCTTCATGTTCTTCAACACTCTTACTGTAAATTAGGATATCATCTATGAACACAATCACGAACAAATCTAAGAATGGTTTGAAGATTCTGTTCATTAAATCCATAAAAGCCGATGGGGCATTGGTTAACCCAAAAGACATGACCAAGAACTCATAATGGTCGTATCGGGTTCTAAAGGTTGTTTTGGATATATCATCCGGATTTATTTTCAGCTGATGATATTCCGAACGGAGGTCAATCTTGGAAAAATAGCTAGCTCCTTGAAGTTGGTCAAAAAGATCATCGATTCTTGGTAATGGGTATCGGTTCTTGATCGTGACCTTATTGAGTTGCCGATAATCTATGCACATTCGGAGTGATCCGTCTTTCTTCTTCACAAAAAAAACTGGTGCACCACAGGGGGAAATACTAGGCCTTATAAAACCTTTATCCAGAAGGTCCTTCAGTTGTTCTTTTAACTCCATCAATTCAGCTGGGACCATTCGATATGGAGGAATAGAAATGGGTCTTGTACCCGGAATTAACTCTATAGCAAACTCTACCTCTCTATCCGGAGGAAGGCCTGAAAGATCTTCAGGAAAAACCTCCAGAAAATTTCTAACAATAGGGACATCATGTACCGCTGGAAATTCTTTTTGGGTATCCACTATATTAGCTAGATATGCGTACTCCACTATGTGACTTATCAATAGCTTTTGGGCCCCAAGATAGGAAATAAACTGACGTGAGGATATTCCAATCCTACCCATTATAACAACTTATGGCTCCCCGGAAAAAGATAATCTCACTATCTTTCGTCGACAATCTAACATGGTGTAACATGCCGACAACCAATCCATACCCAAAATGACGTCGAAGTCTACCATATCAAGTAGTACTAGGTCCATTATTGTTCCCCTGCCATTAACTTCTAATGGAAAGTTTTTAACTACTCGAGAGGCCCAAACTGAGGCCCCTACTTGTGTCATAACCTCAAAAGGTTTACTTAAATATGAATGTTCTACGTGTAAATGCTTTGCAAAACCAATTGACACATATGAAAATGTAGAGCCGGGATCATATAAGACAAATGTAGGAATACTCGAGACCAGCAAAATACCTGTGACCATCGCATTAAATGTTTCTGCCTCATTCCTCTAGGGCAAAGCGTAGAGCCGATTAGAATTGTTGGGTTGTTGACCTCCCTGACTCTGGGAAGGTTGGTTTCCTTGATTTCCCCTGTAGGCAGTTGTGGTTGCTTCTGACCTCCCCTGAATAGATTGAGTTTGGGTCCTCTTTTTGCAATCCCTGGCATAGTGGCCTGACTCTCCACAGTTATAACATGCCTTCGTTAAGAGCCGACATTCTCCAGTGTGTTTCCTTTGACAAATCTTACAAATCGGTTTGTCACCTCCTGTTTTAGGGTTGGTGGCCTTGTCCTTGCTACCTTGGTAATTAAACCAACTGTGCCCCTTAGGCTTGAAATAAGACTGGCCCACAGATTGGTTCGGTCCTGAATATCCCTTACTAAACTCCTGATTCTGATTAAATGATCCTGACGTCTGAAATCTCTTCTGCAAATATTCTCTTTTTGCTTTAACGAAACCTTCTACCCTCATAGTCATATCGGCAATTTGAAGGTAAGTTCGATCATTGGCTAACGTCACTACCTTCTCCGCCAGGTTCAGGTTTAAACCCTCAATAAATCTCTTAACTCTCTCCCTTTCTGTAGGAACGACATGTGGGTTGTATGCGGATAACCTCATGAACTGTGTATCATATTTTTGTACATTGCGGTCCCCTTGCTTCAACTGTTCAAACTCCCGTCTGAGTGCATCCTTGCGCGTATTAGGCATGAATTTCTCAATGAATGTCGCTCTGAACCTTCCCCAGGTCATTGGTGGTGACATCGGGGGACGATTGTTATGAAAATTTCTCCACCACACCCCCGCATCATCCACTAGTCGTGCGCCAACCAAATTGACGCCCTGCGTCTCCACGCATCCCAATGTGAACATTAAATCTTCGACTTCATCGAGGAATACTATCGGGTCGGCCTTGGGGTCCTTCCCTGAGCAAAATGGTTCCCTTCTCCTCATAAAATTTGCCCATAGCCTATCAGATACTGCTTGAGCTTCTACACTCTCGGTCCGTGGTGCGATCATGATCGGTCCACAGGGCGTCACAGTTACGGATCGGGGCTATGGCAGACACTAGGTGCGGGCGGAACCATGTGTGGAGCTATGTTGTCATTAACTCTATGAGTCTATCTAGTTTTTGTCCCACCGTTTCTTGGGCCATTTGACTCTCGTTCTCTCCAACATTTTCTCTGACATTTTCTCCGACATTTTCTCCGACATTTTCTCCGCTTCCTTCAGACACCACTACGTCAACTAGAGGTACATGAGCTTCGTGATGAACCTCCTCTTGAGCCCCCGAGATTTGTGAATTCATCATTTTTTGTGAAGACAAACACACTCATATTTTAGAAGACAGAATGTCTACTCTAGCTCTTAAAATTTTCTTATAGTTCATAAGCATGCAACACCACAAGGAAACACAGATTAACTAAACAATAATGACAACTCATAACTTGCATTATAATGCTTCATTCCTCATATTTGAAAATATTTCATGACATTACAATACATCAGAGCATGTCATTCTATGCCATTCCCTATAGCTCTCTTACTCGAACATGCACCTACTACAACACGTTCTAAAGGGCTTAACCGCATAATTCGCATATTCTGTCGATTGGCATTCAACTCTCTGTGAACCTTCTTCCTTGCTTCCATTTTTATTTCGCTCATTATTTCCCTTACTACTATTACCTGAAATAGAAATTTGGTCAAAGAATCTTCTGTAACATCTCCTCTTAGCATTTTTGCCCCTCTGAATGAGGATTGGAATTTTTCCGGGACAGTGTTGAATATTATCTGTAATATGACTCCAATCGGAAAGTTGAAGAAGGTCGGGTCGTATGAATGCCTCTTCTGTCTACTCCTAAGCAAATACGCACAAAGTACAATTGTGTCTCCCATATACTCGTTAAAATCATCTCCCGAGTTCATCTTACGACGCATGAATTCCTTCTGAGCTTGCATTTCCTTTGCCTGTTCCTCGAGTACTTCCCTCTTTGTTGGAACTCTCCTTATAATCACCATCTACACAATAATTATTGGTCAGTATAACGTTGTACAATCTTCTTCCTAACCCGCGTGAAAGAGGTAGTATAAGAATCAAGTCTTGAAAAGGACTCAAAATAGGCACGAGAAGAGTATGAAAGAAGGGAAAACTTTAGGATGTTATTCCGTTCACTTATTACTAAGGTGGCGCGCACGTCGTCGCAATAAGTAACCGTTCAAACACCCAACTCGGAGAAACTTCCTAGAATCTCCTAACCTGGTTTAGCTTTGATACCAACTTGTCACGCCCCGACTTTTCCTAAGCCTTTACTTAGGGCGTGATGACACTTGGATAATGATTTCTCACCAGGAGCACCATTTAATTCTCTTTATTTAGAAATTTAGACTTATATTTAAACACGGAGCCATTAATAATAATAAAAATAAAGAAATCTGTTTATGACGTTATTGAAAACATAACGCGAGCTCATGCTCGTGCAAATACTATTTTTACATAAAAATACTGACAAAGATTATTCTAAGTTGGAAAGGAGACCATCCCACACGGATATTTCCCGAGACAACGGCCCGATATTACGAACTTTGGCAGTACGGGCGAAGCAATGGATTTGGTACGACATAGAGGCTGCGGGACGATCGCTAGCCTTGACGTGGAGTCTTTCCCCTATCACGTTTTCCTAAAACATGTTAAATAAATAGTCAGCCCTACCATCCGGGACTGAGTGAGAACTTTACCCTGCAATTCAAAGTAACACCACAATATTCCAAGTGCATTCACATTATAACGTAATAAGCATATTGCAAAAACATGTTAGGTTACAACACTTTTAAATATGCAGCAATTCCTCATAGGAAATTCTTAGTTTAATTAACACTTTGTTTTATCTCGTATTATACGTTAAAACATCCCCTTGCATTTTCATATATTTGTTGCAATTATATATTTGTGAACGCGTATTCACTTTTCATATTTGTCACGGCGTGCAACCCGATCCAAAGTATTTATATATAGGTGAACACGTATTCATCTTTCATATTTGTTGCGGCGTGCAACCCGGTCCATTCTATTTACGTATTTGTGAACACGTATTCACTTTACGTTTTTTTGCGGCGTGCAACCCGATCCATTATGTTTATGTATTTGTGAACATATATTCACTTTACGTTTTATTGCGGCGTGCAACCCGATCCATTATGTTTACGTATTTTTGAACGCGTATTCACTTTACGTTTTGTTGCGGCGTGCAACCCGATCCATTATATATTTATATATTTATGTGAACACGTATTCACTTTTCATATTTTTCAGAGGGTCAAATAAATAATATTCTTTTTCCCAATATTCCGTCATTCATACTTGTAATGATTATAACGTTTCAACCATAACTCAAAATATTGTGTTTCTCACGCTGAAACTAAGGTAAGACGGGGATCTTTCACTGTACCAAATTTCATTTAAAACTACTTTGGATAACTAACACAAACTTATCCTCAAAACAGCCACATGAAATTTGTTTCGACATAATTTTTATTAAACATAACCAAATCTTAGAATAGTCATAACTCTTAATCTGTAAACCCGTTCAAGCCCCATAAAATCTCAAAACGACGAGAACAGATAGCTACACGTCTCCATGTGAACCATCCTTTCATATTCTGTACCATTTGGTACAGTTTTACACTTTTATTCGTTGCCCTTCCTGGATCTCGATAGATCCGAGGCATAAACATTAAACAGCGATAACTCTCAATCCGTAAGTCGGATAGACCTCCGTAAGGTCTCAAAATGTACACAACAGAGAGATCTAGAACTTTAATTTAGCACCAATTTTCATATTCCACACAGATTAGTACAGTTTTACGTTTCAACGTCCTGCCCTTCTGGATTCCGACGAATCCGAGGCAGCAACTTCAAACTACAATAACTCTCAACTCGTAAGTCCGTTTTAATAAATCTTTATCTATATCTGTCCATAACAGAGATATTTAAAACCATGTAAATTTTTATATAATTCTAATTAGTAAAACTCAATAAAAACAGTCCGTAATTATGTCTTTCCGAATTTCAGCCAAACCTAAGGCAGGAACTTTGAACTATGATAACTTTTAAACCGTATGTCCATTTTACCTCGTTTTTTGTTCTATATGATCATAATAGAGAGGTGTACTATTATTTCTAATTTCATCAAATTCTAACAATTATAACTCAGTGAAACCAGTTCGTAAAGTTCATGACGCAACTAGTTGTCTAAACAATCAAAAACTTATTATTTCTTTTCAACACTCAATTCTTATTCTAACATGTATTGAACTTAAAATAAATGATGTTACCAAGAATTTCTAAGTGAGAAAACTCACCTTGTACGTATGAAATGATTGTTGTTCGGTTGCTACAAGTGACCTTGCTCCCTAGTATCTTTTTATTTTTCTTCTTCTTGCTCTCTTGATTTTTATTTTTCAGATTTTTCCTCTTCTTGTTCACTTGATTTTTTCTGATTTTCTATTCCATGTGCTAGATATTTTATTTGTGACATGTACAATGTATATGTAGAAAAAATTTCTATAACCTATGGGAGGTGGAAGAACAAGAGTTGGAGGGGAAATAAAAAGGGGGAGGGGTTAAGGTTAAGGCGGGGAATGGACGTTTTCAGTCTTTAAACCACCAGGTGAAGAACATTTGTTCATTATACTTTCAAAAGAGAAGATGTAATGCTTATTATTCCACTGTGCACATATAACACGTTACTACCTTTTAATTGGCATAAACCAATAATGACCACTACTACTCATTACATTTCCAAGGAAAATAGTGTCCATTATTCTACTATGGATACATAGCATATTACTACCCTTTTAATTAACATAATTCAATACTGACCACTACTAAGAGATGTAGTATATTACTACCACCCTTTATATATATATATATATATATATATATATTTTCTAGTAGAGATATAGTATATTACTATCACCCTTGTATATAGATTTTTTTTGTTATTTAAAATAAAAGAAATTTTCTGGATTTTACACAAAGTTGTCTCCAATCTCGTGTTGTTTCCTCCTTCCTTGCCTCCCCAAAGTAGAATTTGGAAGTATGTACAAGATGCCCCATAATGAGGAGGGTTTTAGGGTTTTATACTTGAGAAAATATTACATTGTGAACCCTGAAAACGTGTCAAATTCAGCACAGAATCGGAAAAAACCTGTCACGACCCGACCCCGGCCCCGCGACTGGTGCCCTACCTGGGCACCCCTCACAGGTATACATCAGAGAATAGCAGTGGAACATACATAAACTCATAAAGTACTAGACATTAAATATCAACAGGCTAGCCGATAAGGCCACCTTCCGAAAAATATGCATAACCCAAAAAGCAGTTCATCTTTGTTTTTACAACCCAAACCACAAGATATGACTACAGACCTCTAAGAATTTTTTACATAACAACTGTGACGGGACAGGGCCCCGCCATACCCCTAAATGTACATAAATCTACAACATCATGGAAACCGTACCAAAAGACAAGCCTCCGGAGAAATGGAGCTTCTGATAACTGATCAGTGATCCTAAGAGTGAGGATCCACAACCTGCTTACCCCTACATGCGGCATGAACGCAGCCCCCGAGGAAAGGGAGTCCGTACACAATATGTACCAAGTATGTAAAACTGAAAATACTGTAATTTACATCATAAGTCTAAAATAAAGCTGGAGACATGTATGATAATCAAATTAACAGTATAATGTGCCTTACTAACAATGAGAGTAACAAAATAAACATTTCCGGTCCTTAAAATAGGAAGCCTGTGATTAACCTAGGACCATCCGCCCGTAGTATTATCACGCAATCCTACTCTTGGGACTATTTCACCCGCATAGGCCGTGTGGACCCGCATGAGGTAATTTCCTCGCATAGGGCTGGTCCGCCCCACATGGGACTATTTCACCCGCATGAGCCCTACGGACTCGCATGAGGTAACTTCCTCGCATCGTGGGGAGCAAATCCACGAAATATGCAAAATGCAACATGCCCGGGGAATGACCCCGTGAAGAATAATATATCACAAGCACAACCGGCTACCATAAATAACATAATCAAGTTAAGAAATCCCTTAACTTCTCATTAGACTTAATTAGCACGCACTCTCATTTTATTTAATTTGAGGCACTATCATATCATGAAAAATCCGGGAATTTAACCCAAAGTACTACGTACTTCTATTCTTTTAAAATGACTATTTTTCATAAAAAAACCCAAGATACTAATACCCGTAGTATCAAGTCATATCTACTTTTCAAGACAAGTCACTATACCTTTAGAAATACATTTATAGGCTTCTAAACCAAGTGACTTTTACTGTAAAACTTTAAGCTATTGATGCCTTTAAATCAATATTTGCCCTTCTTCATTTCAAGTCATTTATCTTTGTTTACATTACTAGAGAAAATCATTCCTTTAGCTTTCCATAAAGTTGTTATAACCAACTTCCCATAAAACTGTTATAATAACTTTATGCTTTAGGAACTAAGACATTTTCATTCTTTAAAAATCAAATGAGTTAATTATCTAACTCAACCAAACTTAGACATTCTTATATCAAGTTAATGATATCAAACAAAACCGAATTTCTTTAAAACTCGTACTCTTACCGTACTATACATTTATAAAACTCATGCTCAAGAGATAGGGAAAGTTCTACATACCTCTTCGGTTCAATCCACGTGCTAAGTCCAATATGCCTCACGTAGTATGTCAACCTATAATGACCATAATACGTCTATCAACTTCTAGCTTTCTAACGTAGAATATTCTAAGTGTAATGTCACTTATTCTACGGAAAATCGGACATCACTTCCTTTGTTTCTACATACTTTTCCACCTTTTTTAAGGCCCGAAATCAATAACCAATATGCCACATTTAAGGCTCAACACATCAACCAATCAAAGGGAATTACACGCCTTACAGGACGTGTAAAATTTTGCCCCACAATTAATACCAAGTAGTTCAATAGACAAAGCCATTCTCGGCTAATAGGTACAACAACATATCATCCTTTCCAATTCCTTTTCAATCCATATTGTCGTCCTAACATGTTATATAGTCGCAACCAATTTTTAACAACTATAATCCCTTCTTTATATAACATGCGATGACTAAAACTAATAACTAAATTGAATTACAATCTCGAAGACTAAACATGCTAGTTTCGGATTTAGTGGTTCCATTATCCATAACACTTATCAATCTCCATTATATACATCTCAAGCTTGTTTATATATATAATTACAACAACATGTAAACTTTAATCACAAGGAGGAAAAGATTGTTACCTTGACAAGTCTTAATCCAACTTTAAGATTCAAAGTCGCTCCTTAGCAACTTAGCTCCTTTTCTTCACGCTCCAATCCGCTATTTGAAGCCTTTAGAAGTTCATAAACAACTTTCCTTCAATTTCCAAACAAAACTTATGAAAACAACTTAGGTTTTCATCTTGCGACTAATGCAAAAACGTAGCTTTTCCGGGATCTTTCTATTGAGATAACCTTACAATACTTGGGTTGAAGTATTGTGAATTATGAACAACAAACGAAAAAATTTCTTGTTCTTCAATGAGCAAACCCGAGTGCTCATCTTCAAGTCTCTAAGTTTTCTAATTTTTTCTAAGTGTTTGAGACTTGTCTTGCTACTAGGATGAATATATAATAAAATGTAGGGTCAAGATTAAAACACTTGTGGGGTTTGGATGAAGGAGATTTAAATATCTATAGTCAAGTGGGCTGATTGACTTAGTCAATTATATCAAGCTTTGGGCTTGTCAAGACTTGATCATCTAAGCTTGGTCATTTGACTATTTTAGCCTTGGCTAAAATCGACCAAGTCCATGTGGGGGTGACACTTATAATATTTCGTTTCCCGACATTTCCATAATTCTGTTAAATTCTACAAGTCTCAATTCTTAACGTCCTGATTTCTTACGTACGTTCTTATATACATATCCTGGAATTTACGGAGTGTAACATTCTTCCCTCCTTAGAAACATTCGTCCCCGAATGTTCTTTCGGAGTCAATCTAATAGATAGCGACGTAGTTCCTTTTATAACCCCTACATACCAATTATGCCACATCTGGCCACATAATAACACTTAAGTAAATACGTCAATTAAAACTGACAAGTAATGGAAAAGGATTACCTGGAGGTGTAGGGAATAAGTGAGGATACTTCTTTATCATGTCCTCCTCTGCTTCCCAAGTCATCTTCTCTCTATTATCATTCCGCCACAAGACTTTGACGGAAGCCACATTCTTGGTCCGCAGTCGCCTGACCTGGCGATCGAGTATCGCTATGGGACTCTCCTCATACGATAATCCCTCTGTCACCTGGACATCACTAGCTGGGAAAACTCTCGATGGATCTCCGATACACTTCCGCAACATAGAAACATGGAAGGCGGATGTCGCCTCCAAATTGAATTTGCGATTTACAACTCATAGGCAACCTTGCCTACTGCGGATGATCGATAAGGCCCAATGTACCTTGGGCTAAGTTTACCCTTCTATCCGAACCTCATCACACCCTACATGGGTGATATATTCAAGAAGACCCAATCGTCAACCTAAAACTCCAAGTGTCGGCGATTATCTGCGTAAGACTTACGCCGACTACGGTGCTAAGAGTCTCTCCTGGATAAGCTTCACCTTATCCACATCCTGCTGAATCAAGTCTGGGCCAACTAACTGAACCTCGCCCACGTCGAACCAACCAATCGGCGACCTACACTTCTGCCCATACAAAGCCTCATATGACGCCATCTGAATACTGGAATGGTAGCTGTTGTTATATGCAAACTCAACAAGAGACAAATGATCCTCCCAGCTACCCCTAAAATCAATAACACAGGCCCGCATCATATCCTCAAGTGTCTAGATAGTACGATCTGCCTGTCCGTCGGTCTGAGGATGAAACGCGGTACTGAGACTCACATGTGTCCCTAACCCCTTCTGGAAAGACCTCCAGAAGTTAGCCGTAAACTGGGCTCCTCTGTCCGATATAATAGATATAGGGACTCCGTGCAGTATCACAATCTCCCTGATGTAAAGTCTAGCATAATCCTCAGCCGAATACGTAGTCCTGACTGGAAGAAAGTGGACTGATTTCATCAGCCTGTCTACAATAACCCATATGGAATCACACTTCCTCCGAGTGCGAGGTAACCCTGTAACAAAATCCATGTTGATCACCTCCCACTTCCATGTCGGAATATCAATCGCCTGCAATAGCCCACCGGGCTTCTGGTGCTCAACCTTGATCTGCTGACAATTCGGACACTGGGCAACAAATTCTGCTACGTCCCTCTTCAGGCCATCCCACTAATACATACATCTGAGGTCATGGTACATCTTAGTCGACCCCAGATGAATAAAGTAACGAGCACTGTGTGCCTCTCCCAGAATCTGCTGACGAAGTCCTGCAACATCGGGAACACACAATCTGCCCTCGTATCTTAGCACCCCATCAGGTGCTACCTCAAATAAACTCTTCTCCTCTCGAAGAGCCGTATCTCGATACCGCATCAGAACTGGATCCTCATACTGTCGCCTCTTCACCTCCTCAACGATGGAAGACTCGGCAACCTCTCGGACCCGTACCCCACTATCATCGGTATCGACTAACCGAACCCCAAGGCTCGCTAGCTGATGGATCTGACGGACCATGTCTTGTCTATCTGGTTGTACCTCTGACAGGCTCCCCATAGATCTACGACTCAGAGCATATGCAACCACGTTGGCTTTTCCCGGATGGTATACGATATCAACATCATAATCCTTCAGCAACTCTAACCACCGTCTCTGCCGCAAGTTCAGCTCCCTCTGCCTGAAGATGTACTGGAGGCTCTTGTGGTCTGTATAAATATCCACGTGAACCCCGTACAAATAATATCTCCAAATCTTCAAGGCATGAATAACTGCGGCCAACTCTAAGTCGTGAGTAGGGTAATTCCTCTCATGCTTCCGTAGCTGTCGGGAAGCATAGGCTATACTCGTGGTATCACAATAAATCACATAACCCTCCAATCCCTCGGGAAGAGTAAGAACTGGAGCCGTCGTCAACTTTTCCTTCAGTAACTGGAAGCCCTTCTCACAAGCTTCCATCCACTGGAACTTAGTCGTTTTCTGAGTCAGCCTAGTCAATGGTGCTGATATCGAAGCGAACTGCTCCACAAATCTACGGTAATAACCTGCCAGCCCTAAGAAGCTGCGTACCTCCGTCGGAGTAGTAGGTCTCGGCCAAGTCTTGACCGTCTCAATCTTTGCCGTATCAACGTGCACACCGTCAGCCCCGATAATGTGCCCCAAGAATGCCACTGAGGCCAACCAAAACTTACACTTGGAGAACTTGGCGTACAACTACAGGCTCCGGAGGACTCTAAGTACCGTCCTCAAGTGATCTGCATGCTCCTACTCTGTGCAAGAATAAACCAGGATGTCATCAATGAATACTATAACAAACGTATCCAGAAATGGCTTGAACACCCGGTTCATCAAATCCATAAATACCGCTGGAGCGTTAGTCAAACCGAAAGACATCACCCTGAACTCATAATGCCCATATCGGGTCCTGAATGCAGTCTTTGGGATATCTGCCTCTCTAACTCGCACCTGATGATAACCGGACCGCAGGTCTATCTTAGAGAAACACCTTGCAACTGGTCAAACAAATCATCAATCCTGGGGAGGGGGTATCTATTCTTGGTGGTTACCTTATTCAGCTGCCTGTAGTCAACACACATACACAACGTCTCATCCTTCTTCTTTACAAACAAAACCGGCGCTCCCCAGGGAGAAATACTAGGCCTAATAAAGCCTTTTTCCAGCAAATCTTTCAGCTGGTCCTTCAATTCCCTCAACTCAGTAGGTGCCATCCTGTACGGCGGAATAGATATAGGATGAGTGTCTGGCAACACATCAATACAAATCTCAATCTCTCTCTCTGGAGGAATACATGGGAGGTCATCTGGGAATATATCCGGAAACTCTCTAACCACTGGAACTGACTGAAGAACTGGAACCTCAGCCTCTGTATCGAATACCCGAACCAGATGATAGATATATCCCTTCTGAACCATCTTCCTAGCCTTGAGGTAAGAAATAAACCTACCCCTCGGCGATGCTGTATTGCCCTTCCACTCGATAATCGGCTCATCGAGAAACTGGAATCAAACCAACCTGTCTCTACAGTCAACATTGGCATAACAAGAAGCCAACCAGTCCATACCCATAATGACATCGAAATCTGTCATCTCCAACTCTATCAAGTCTGCTAGGGTCTGACGACTGTATATGAACACCGGGAAATTCTTATACACCCGCTCAGCTAACACTGAATCACCCACTAGCGTAGCTACCTCAAAAGGCTCTATCGACACCGGCTCTATCCCTATTCTACCAGCAATAAGAGGGGACACATAGGACAAGGTAGAACCTGGATCTATCAAAGCATAAACATCACAGCATTAAATCAATAATGTACCTGTGACGACATCCGGGGAAGCCTCCTGGTCCTACCGGCTGACTAAAGAATATATACGGTTCTGTGGACCGCTAGAACTAGGACCCCTGCCATGACCTCTACCGCGACCTGCTGGCCCGTGAACTCCCTGCCCTCCGGGGCGCATGACCACAGAAGATGAAGACCCAGCAACTGACCCTGTAGGCTGAACCATACCACCCACGCCGCCTCTGGTCGGATAATCCCTCTTCATATGGCCCTGTTGGCCACAATAGAAACAAGCTCCCGAAGCAGTACGACACTCACCAGGGTGAGATCTACCACATCGAACACACCGAGATAGGGGCGGTCTCGATCGGCTACGATCTCTGCCTCACGAAACCACGGAGCCGTGACCGCTCTGAATAACGGTGATCAAACCTCGCGGAAAGTGGGAAGGAGCACTCTGTCTTGGCGAAATGTAGACCTAGCACATTGCGAGGTTTTCCGCCTCGAAAGTTACCCTGAAACTCTGCCGTCACGGCCTCTTGGTGATGCAGTCTGGTGATCTCTCTCTTTCGTCTTGATACCGCAATGCGTATGCTGCGTCTCCGCAATATTCATACACGGTTGAAGGGCCACTCCGAGCATGCGATAACCATATAAGCGGTCTAGCCCATCACATAGCGATGAACTCATCGGCCATGTCACCACAATAGTGGCGCGCACCGCCAATGAGCCAAACTCCAGGTTGTACTCTCTGATGGTCCTCCCATTCTGTCTCAATGTCAAGAACCTATCCACGCGGGCTCTCCTCATCTCAGGAGGCAAAAAGTGATCAAGGAAGGCCTTTGTGAACTCATCCTAAACAGCTGGAAGAGCACCCACCTCTGACAGCGGCTCATGACTCAAACAGTTCAACGCAATATCGCGTAACGGTAGAAGCTAACCTGGACTCTGTCTCTGAGGCCCTAAGTACCTGCATAGTCCGCTGTATCTGTCGAATGAACTCCTGAGGATCATCCTCAGGCCTCGAACCATAGAACTCGGGTGGATTACAACCCAGAAAATCTCGAATCCTCAAACTGTCGACTCTAGGGTTAGCTACCTGCTCATGTCGGCGCTGCCCTGCCACTATGCTAGTCAATAACCTGATATGCTCTCCAATCCCTATACTCCGCCCCTGGTTGAGGGACTAGAGGCTCAGGTATCGGAATCTCTGGAGCTACGGCCGCTCTCGGCTCTAATCTTGCCGTGGCCCAGACTCGCCAGGCCTGACCTCAGGCATAGTATGGGCCTGAATCCTAGTAACCCTCTGCGTACCACTAGCAGATCCTGTTGCTGCCTTGCCCTTCTGGGCCCTGGTCGTCTTCCGTGGAGGCATAACTGATACATAAGAATAGGTCAGAGAGGATTCAACCTAATAAGACAGCTCTACTGCACGATCTCAGAGAGAGAAAAATGGAAACCAATCCTAAATGTCCTACAACCTCCTGGTTATAGATGTGGTGCACAACACACCGATAACCAAGACTCTACTAGACACAGTTTGTAGACACTTTCCGAGGACTAACTGCTCTGATACCACTTTTGTCATGGCCGACCGGGCATGGCCCGGTGCCCTACACAGGCACCCCACAGTATACATCAAAGAATAGCAGCGGAACATACATAAACTCATAAAGTACTAGACATTAAATATCAATAGGGTAGCCGATAAGGCCACCTTCCGAAAAATATACATAACCCAAAAAGCAGTTACATCTTTGTTTTTACAACCCAAACCACAAGATATGACTACAGACCTCTAAGAATTTTTACATAACAATTGTGACGGGACAGGGCCCCGCTATACCCCTGAATGTACATAAATCTACAACATCAGGGAAACCGTACCAAAAGACAAGCCTCCGGAGAAATGGAGCTTCTGACAACTGATCAGTGATCCTAAGAGTGAGGATCCACAACCTGTTTACCCCTACATGCGACATGAACGCAGCCCCCGAGGAAAGGGAGTCAGTACACAATATGTATCAAGTATGTAAAACTAGAAATACTGTAATTTACATCATAAGTCTAAAATAAAGATGGAGACATGTATGATAATCAAATTAACAGTATAATGTGCCTTACTAACAATGAGAGTAACAAAATAAACATTTCCGGTCCTTAAAATAGGAAGCCTGTGATTAACCTAGGACCATCCGCCCGTAGTATTATCACGCAATCCTATTCCTGGGACTATTTCACCCGCATAGGCCGTGTGGACCCGCATGAGGTAATTTCCTCGCATAGAGGTGATGCGCCCCCATGGGACTATTTCACCCGCGTGAGCCCTACGGACTCGCGTGAGGTAACTTCCTCGCATCGTGGGGAGCAAATCCACGGAATATGCAAAATCTGACATGCCACAGGAATGACCCCGTGAAGAATAATATATCACAAGCACAACCGGCTACCATAAATAACATAAGCAAGTTAAGAAATTCCTTAACTTCTCATTAGACTTAATTAGCATGCACTCTCATTTGATTTAACTTAAGGCACTATCATATCATGAAAAATCCGGGAATTTAACCCAAAGTACTACGTACTTCTATTCTTTTAAAATGACTCTTTTTCATATAAAAACCCCAAGATACTAATACCCGTAGTATCAAGTCATATCTACTTTTCAAGACAAGTCACTATACCTTTAGAAATACATTTTTAGGCTTCTAAACCAAGTGACTTTTACTGTAAAACTTTAAGCTATTGATGCCTTTAAATCAATATTTGCCCTTCTTCATTTCAAGTCATTTATCTTTGTTTACATTACTAGAGAAAACCATTCCTTTAACTTTCCATAAAGTTGTTATAACCAACTTCCCATAAAGTCGTTATAATAACTTTATGCTTTAGGAACTAAGACATTTTCATTCTTTAAAAATCAAATGAGTTAATTACCTAACTCAATCAAACTTAGACATTCTTATATCAAGTTAATGATATCAAACAAAACCGAATTTCTTTAAAACTCGTACGCCTACCGTACTATACATTTATAAAACTCATGCTCAAGAGATAGGGAAAGTTCTACATACCTCTTCGGTTCAATCCACGTGCTAAGTCCAATATGCCGCACGTAGTATGTCAACCTATAATGACCATAATACGTCTATCAACTTCTAGCTTTCTAACGTAGAATATTCTAAGTGTAAAGTCACTTATTCTACGGAAAATCGGACAACACTTCCTTTGTTTCTACATACTTTTCCACCTTTTTCAAGGCCCTAAATCAATAACCAATATGCCACATTTAAGGCTCAACACATCAACCAATCAAAGGGGATTACACGCCTTACATGACGTGTAAAATTCTGCCCCACAATTAATACCAAGTAGTTCAATAGACAAAGCCCTTCTCGGCTAATAGGTACAACAATATATCGTCCTTTCCAATTCCTTTTCAATCCATATTGTCGTTCTAACATGTTATATAGTCGCAACCAATTTTTAACAACTATAATCCCTTCTTTATATAACATGCGACGACTAAAACTAATAACTAAATTGAATTACAATCTCGAAGACTAAACATGCTAGTTTCGGATTTAGTGGTTCTATTATCCATAACACTTATCAATATCCATTAGATACATCTCAAGCTTGTTTATATATATAATTACAACAACATGTAATCTTTAATCACAAGGAGAACAAGATTGTTACCTTGACAAGCCTTAATCCAACTCCAAGATTCAAAGTCGCTCCTTAGCAACTTAGCTCCTTTCCTTCACGCTCCAATCTGCTATTTGAAGCCTTTAGAAGTTCATAAACAACTTTCCTTCAATTTCCAAACAAAACTTATGAAAACAACTTAGGTTTTCATCTTGCGACTAATGCAAAAACGTAGCTTTTCCGGGATCTTTCTATTGAGATAACCTTACAATACTTGGATTGAAGTATTGTGAATTATGAACAACAAACGAAAAAATTTCTTGTTCTTCAATGAGCAAACCCGAGAGCTCATCTTCAAGTCTCTAAGTTTTCTAATTTTTTCTAAGTGTTTGGGACTTGTCTTGCTACTAGGATGAATATATAATAAAATGTAGGGTCAAGATTAAAACACTTGTGGGGTTTGGATGAAGGAGATTTAAATATCTATAGTCAAGTGGGCTCATTGACTTAGTCAATTATATCAAGCTTTGGGCTTGTCAAGACTTGATCATCTAACCTTGGTCATTTGACCATTTTAGCCTTGGCTAAAATTGACCAAGTCCATGTGGGGGTGACACGTGTCGCCCTCCCATTCGTTATAATATTTCATTTTTCGACATTTCCATAATTTCGTTAAATTCTACAAGTCTCAATTCTTAACGTCCTGATTTCTTACGTACTTTCTTATATACATGTCCTGGAATTTACGGGGTGTAACAAAACCCGCCTCGGCGCCTGAAGTTCTGAGGAAAATTTGGCTCACAACAGTTGGGGCGCCGTGGCCCTGCTGGCTGGCGCCGGTGGCTTCCCTTTCCCGAATTTTCTGATTTTTGTCCTTTTCTCGTCCGGACTTCGTCTGATATCTTCTATACTTCCCGGGACTTCTTATGCTTCATTTCTTGGCCTTTTTAGTGTGCAATTCCCTCTCAATTAAGCTCATTTTATCTTCTTTTTGCTATTTCTCCATTTATGACTGATGTGACTCAAAAGAAATAAAAACGACCATAATACTATACTAAACACATACGAAATGAGTAAAATACTAACTAACAATGACTCAAAAAAGGTATATAAAATATGCCTAACAATTATCTTGACTGCCTCTTCTGATATTTTGCGAAAGTTTATCATGACAATGCTCAGTTCTGAGTTTGCTATGAAGGATTTGGGTACATTGAGTTATTTCTTGGGAGTTGTTGATACTCGTTATGCAGGTGGATTGTTCTTATCACATAGGAAGTATGCAGCAGATATCATTGAGAGGGCTGAGATGTCATCCTGTAAGTCCACTTTTACTCTAGTTGATATTAAACTCAAGTTGGGTGCTGCAGTTGACTCTTCCTATGAGTATCCGACCCGCTATCGTAGTCTTGCAGGCACCCTTCAGTATCTTACGTTCACGCAACCTGATATTACATATGTCGTACAGTAGGTGTGTTTTTTTATGCATGATCCCAGAGTTGAATATATGAATGCGCTCAAACGTATTCTTAGGTACATTCAGGAAACACTTGAGTATGACTTGCATTTGTATCCTTCGTCGACGTCTACACTTGTCTCCTATACAGATGTTGATTGGGGTGGTTTTCCTGACACCAGACGGTCTACGTTTAGTTATTGCATATTTTTAGGTAATAACTTGGTCGCATGGTCTGCCAAGCGTCAAGAAACTCTTTCACGTTCAAGTGCAGAGACTGAGTATCGAGGGGTAGCCAATGTGGTTTCCGAGTTATGTTGTTTACGAAATCTACTTTTAGAGCTTCATTGTCCTATTGAGAAAGCTACCTTAGTGTATTGTGACAATATAAGTGTCATCTACCTTTCTGGTAATCTAGTTCAGCATCAGCGTACTAAACACATAGAGATGGATATACACTTTATTCGAGAGAAGGTAGCAAAAGGACAAGTACGCGTCTGTCATGTCCCTTCTAGATATCAAATTACAGACATCTTTACAAAGGGTCTTTCCTCGGTCCTTTTGGAAGATTTTAGAGACAGTCTCAGCGTACGAAGACCACCCACTATGACTGCAGGGGTGTGTTAAATATATGGGCCAGCCCATCACGGACGTCCAGCCCATCACGGCTGCAGTGGCCTTTTTCCAGATTTGTTAATATTTTTCCTATTGTATATTTGGTATATTATAGACTTAGTCTTGTTCCTAAATTAGTATTGTAATATTACCATAAGTGTAGATTTAGTCTCCTTATAAAATAGGGATTTAGATGTAAAGTATGAATAGGATTCTCCTATTGTAACTTGTATATATATGTCTTTCATCAATAAGAATAATCAAGGAATTATTTTTTTCAGTATTAAATTGAAATAAAAAATAAATAAGAATAATTTAGTCAAATTCCTCTTTTAGTGAATATTTTCTTAAGGGCATGAAAATAATAATATGATAAATAAAATAGACCGGAGGAAGTATCTTGCATAGAGTATTCTTTTACATGAATTTCTTTCCGTGTTATTATTTGAGTATTTTGTGATATTCAAATGAGTAAATCCTCTCTTAAAGTATGCGAAATTCATAATATAATTTATCCACAATTTGTTTGGTTTAATTATTCCTCTACAGTAATTTTGTAGGGTGTCGTTTATGTAGTACATTAATTTTCCTTTGTTATGAGGATCATATCATTTTATTCAATTTTGAAAAGTCTAAAATTCGAATAGGAAAATGCAAGATTACAGGGCATATTGACGCTATTTAGATGTTAAGAGGTAGTAGTTAAATCAAGACATTGTGGGGAGAGCTCCAGGTCTTTGGTGGCAAATCGTGAAGCCCTCCTTTGCAAAAATAATTTTAAAAAAATAATTATTTGCAAATCGTGTAAGACTGAGTAAGGAGAGTTGTTGTGTTGGTACCGTTGTCTTTACTTACACTAAACACTGACGGTTCAAGACATCACGTTCACCGCGCAGTAAGTAAGTTCGATGATATTCAATTATGGAAGGTTCAAAGCCACGACTACCTATCCAGATGCAACATCGGTCCGCCGAAAGATTGCTAGAAAGGCACCTTGTGAGTGCGTCAAAATCTCTTTCAATAGGGGATTGTTGGAAATTTACTAATGTGGGATTAAGTTTAACCCATTATTTATGACTCGAACAATTGAGGCCTCCCACGTCGGAAACGTCGTTTTCACACACGTGCACTCGTAATGCCAAGTATCGTAAATTTCATTAGTGAAAGAGATATTGGTACATAAATAAACGTTTGAGACATAAAATGATGGACGGTCGTTGGTTAAATGACATGTGTTCCATGTTGGTAAATGAAAGAAGAAGTGTACGAAATGTAAGATTGAAACGGGTCGAAAAATGGTCGCGCGTCACCGCGAAGTCGGGGCGCCACCACCACAAGGATCGCGGAGCCGCGACGCCCAAGTCTTGAGCCACGACGCTAATTGGTCTTTTGGCCACTGGAGCCGCGACACTTTCCAGGCAGTGTCTGTGCGACGGAAGTCCAATGATTTGGCTGATAATGGGGACGTTTTGGGGCATTAAGATGTCAATTTCTTCTCCATAAATTAACCATTATTGGGATGCATTACTTGGTAAATTAAGTGGTCAATTGTGCACTTGAAAAGACATTCTTACATTACTATAAATTGAGGCCTTTGGCTCAATTGCTCAACACACATAATCAGATTTTCTGAAAATCTTCTTTCTCTCTAAGCATTCTTTGACACTCAAAGGTTCTTCTTTTAGAAATACTTGAGTTTTCTTTGATCGTTTGTTTGATGTTTTATCTTGGGAGACAGTTTTCCATAAACGTAAAAAGATATATATGGGACAATAATGTCTTAAGGACAGAGTGCTAACACTTGACTCAGCAGCAACAAGTACGGATTTAGTGTATCTTGGTTTCATGTTATCAAGATCAAGGAGCTTGTTGCAATTAGACAGAAGATCCAAGACGAAAGGTTCAAAAACTAAGATAAAAAACTCACAAGTTTACTGTAGCCACAACTCTTTTTTTTGTTGACAAAGGAACCCGCAGCCGCTGCTCTTTCGAGTGCGCACAGGGTAAACCTCGGACTGACGCAATAGCCTGCAAACCACGTCAGCCAGTTAAACCATACTTGGCAAGCCAGGTGTGACAGGCTCCCCCCAAGAGGCGAAGGCAGGCCAGGTGTTACCCTGAGGTTTCGAACTTGTGACCAAGCTCTCCCACACCACCCAATGAGGATATCCTCTGCCTTCAAGACCAACTGGTCTAGGGCTTCAGATACTGTAGCCACAACTCTTGTTGGATATAAGATTGTTAACTATTGTAATTCCTTTTGTTTACCCTTTCGAAACACTTTTAATAATTGTACACTATTTTTGTATTGTGTAACTCATAGGAAGTTCCACCGTGATCACGCTAGTGCGATAACCACCCTGAGATTTCCTTTCATGTCGAGTCACGCAATGCAGATCCACATAGTCAATATTTGATTATATATCCTTCTTAGAGATGAACAATTAGAGTTCTCTAGTGATTGTTTCTTTAATGTGTTTTGAGTATGAAGAAAGGTAGACTATAATCTTTGGTAGTTAGGCCTCATTTGTTTTCATTAAGTTTAAGATATTTGAATTTGAATGCACATCTGAATAATTAAGATGATGTCTCTAGATCTGAATATTGAATGGTTAAAACTGTTTATTTTTCAATATCTGAATGTACATAATGTATTTATTTAATTATAATAAATATACAATTAAAATGAAAAATAACTAAATATTAGAAAATAAATATAAATCTAATAGAATAAAATTATTACTCCATCTGTTTCAAAATATTTGTTTTACTTTTTTTTGGTCCATTTCAAGATGAATGCCTTTTTTCTTTTTTGACAGCTTTTTTATTCAACTTTTCACATGGCATGTTGAAGACCACAAGATTAAAAGATTTTTTTTGTACATTCGACATATATTTAGTTAACAACCACATGATTCAAAAGTTTTCTTTACTTTCTTAAACTCTGTGTCAAGTCAAAACCAGACAATCATTTTGAAACGGATGGAGTATTTGATAAAAATTTAAAATATTTATGTTCGCTAGTGATGGTGGAGATGATTTATAGTGGTGTGGTGGTGATAATTATGATGATGAAGGTGGCTGGTGTTGTAGTGACTGGCGCGATGGTGATGATTATGATGATGGAGTTGGTTAATGTTAGTAATTGACGATGTTGGTAGTGGTGGCGGTTAAAGAATATGTAGTGATTGACGATGGTGTTGGTGGTAATTGGTGATAGTGCTAGTTATGATGGTAGAAGTGGTTGGTAGTAAGGATTGACCGCAGTGGTTGATAATGGTGGTGGCACTGGCTGTTGATATAATTATAATGATGGAGACGGTAGATGTGGTAGAGACTGATAGTAGTGATTGTCAACGGTGATTGCGATGACAAAGATGGTTGATGGTGGTGGTGATTGGTTGGCGATGGTGGTAGTTTTGATGGCAGATGTGGTTAGTGGTAGAGTGGGGGTGGGTGGGGGTGGGTTGGGGGGAGGGGGCTGAGAGGGTCAAGGTGGTGAAGGTTGACTATGATGGTAATTGTGATGGTAAATGTGGTTAGTGGTAGTGGGGTGGGTGGAGGGGTAAGGGTTGGATGGTGGTGATTGTGATGGCAGAGATTGTTAGTGCTGGTGGGGTGAGAGAGGCGATGGGAGGGGAGAATGAGTGGGGGTGGGGTGGGGGTGAGAGGGTGGTGGTAGGGGTGGAGCTGATTGTTGTGGACATAGTGGTGTTAAAAATTATTCATACAAATATTTTTTAATGATATTAAGACTTTGTTCAAGATCTTATTGATTAAGATCTATTCAGACCCAATAAGTGATTGGATATTAATGAAAACAAATGCACTTAATGACATAAGGTCTGAACCATTCAGATTTAGACCTTCATTAAGTACAAACAAATGAGACCTTAAGAATAGATTAAAGCTAAATCAACAGAAAATGAGTCATAATTGGTATAGTTTAAATTTAGTAAGATAAAAAAAGTAGTCTGGTGCACTAACCTTTCGCTATGTGTTGGGTCCAGAAAATTAAAGAATTAAACCACATTGGATCTACTATATGTCATATTACCTCTCATTTATGCAATATACTCTTTTCATAACATGATCTTGTGACCTTCTAGTCACACAATACGCCAACTCTCACTTTCGATCTTTACACTATAGTAAGTACCAAATTGACTACAATATAAATTAAAAAGTAGAGTGGTTGGAAGATTAATGATCACAAGGAGGTTAGGACACAGAGAAAACCTCCAGCTAAGAGAGCGTTACTTCATTTAATCCTCTCATCTGCCCTCCATTCATTTCCCTTTCCCTCTTAGTCTTTAAATCTCTACCCTCTTCCCCTTTCTTGTCTTAGATCCTTCACCATTATTCTCCTCTTCACTTGCATTTTTTTTTCTTCCAAAATGCCAGAAGTAGTCCCAAGTTTCTCCAACTCTGTGAAGCTGAAATATGCCAAACTTGGCTACCAATATCTTGTTAATCATATTCTAACATTTTTGCTTGTACCTATTATGGTTGGTGTTACCATAGAGGTATTAAGAATAGGCCCTGAAGAATTGCTAAGCATATGGAATTTACTCCACTTTGATTTTCTCCAAATCATATGCTCTTCTTTTCTCATCATCTTCGTAGCCACTGTTTACTTCATGTCCAAACCTCGATCAATTTACCTAGTAGATTATTCATGTTACAAGGCTCCGGTCACTTGCCGAGTCCCATTTTCATCTTTCATGGAGCATTCTAGGCTCATTTTGAAGGACAGTCCCAAGAGTGTGGAGTTCCAGATGCGTATTCTTGAAAGGTACTGTTACATAGTAATTTGTATGAGTTTAACTAATATACATCGTCGGTGTAAATTGTATCAAGAAATATATCTTATTTTTAAGATTTCAATTCTTACATTTCAAAGAGGCTTACATGTAAATATGATTGGAATGATGTGATGATGTAAAACATATACCACTCTTTGTATTTATGAAGTGAGATTATCCTACATTCCAAGGGAAACATGAGTTTGAAAGCTTTTTTATGTACAAAGGTTTTATTTAAATCTTTTAAACATAAAAATAAATTTAAGTTTCGAATTTAAAGAACACATGTTTCTTCATTAAATAAAATCTCTTCTAAATAGTGATGGAGATTGGGAAAGTGGTTCAATTGAATTATCTTTGTTGGAAAAATATACAACATAAATAGCATGAAAATAACATTTTTGTGTATTTATACATTGTTGAATTCCCTTGACAAGTGATAAATGTTGCATTCTAGCATATTTAAACCTCCTTGTTGCAATTCCTGGCTACGCCACTTTGAAGAGTCTTCTTTCAGCTCTATAATCATGCCTTCTTTGGAAAACGGCTAAGTCTGCTTTGTTGTATCCTCAAGGAACCTGTCTGTATTTCGTCAAATATCTCTTCAATAAAAATTGTTTGTGCGCATCAAACCTTTCTTCTTACTTTATGCAGAGGCGGATGCAAAGTATTGATAGCAGGTTCGGTAGGAGTTTACGTCGGGTTCGTACACGCAGCGAAATTTGAAAATTTATGTTTCAAACCCGACGGTCGAACTGCAGTATGATAAGTAATGAAAATACAAACACAAAGTAAATGTAAAACTTCGAACGAAGACTTACATTTTGGAATCAGTCAGCCAAGCAGTTGAATCTTCAATCTTTGTGTATTCCGAGGGTGCACACGCAAACGTCTCTCGATTTGAAAATTCTTGGAGAACTGTGATGTAATTTACTAAGTCAGGAATGCTAGGGATTCTGACAGAGTTTTAAAAGAGATTTACCTCTCTTAGGTTTTCAGTGTTACTGAAATGGGAAGGAAAGCCCTCTATTTATAGTTGTAAAAGAACAACCTAGAGTTCCCGTGGGCGGGCCCAGACAAGTCAAGAAAGCGGGCTAGTCGGATTATTTGGACACGCGTAGGCACCGCGGTCCTAAGTAAGTGGCACCGCGGTCCTGTCCCAATTTTCTGTCTTGTTCCCATTTCCAATGTCCTGGTTATCAATATATATATATATATATATATATATATATATATATATATATATATATATATATATATATATATATATATATATAATCTCCTTCTAATTACATCCTTCAATCGACGGAACATTTGGCTTAGTGTTACCCTTCAGGCCTTTACATATCGTCACTAATTACATTAGGATCTTAACGGAACTCCTAGACTGCGCCGGAAGACGAACCCAATATGTAAAGTTTAGCTACACAAAATATGTGAACTGAATCTATATGTGAGAAGATAATATCCCTTCATTCATGACACACTCAATCAAGCCTAGAATTTGTCAAGTGTCTATCCAAATGACTTGATTATTATAACTCATCTATATTAGTTGACAACAGACCGTATCACGAGCATGTCCATTGCATTGGCCAATGACTTAGTCAACCTAATACCATATGAGTACCTGAGTGTTCACTCGAATATAAATTCAAGGAATGAATCCTTTCTTGGCTCACATACCACCTTTAATCTACTTCGTAATGCACACAAAACAAGTCGCGTCTCAACCTATAAGGCATTTGAGCTTAGGACAGGATCAAAGTACATTACTCCGTAAATAAGATGATATTGACCTCAAGTCTAAGGACTTTTATCTCCCACACGCCGATGACATTATAGACATATAACAAAACAGTACATCAGCAGAGCGTACCAATACTTCAACAAGTATTCATGTGTCCATCACGAGTTGTCATAACTCGTAGCAAGTGAGACATACTACATCTCTTAAGGATATGATGCAGACCACATGTCGACGTATCGCATATCATCGATATCCCAATTTCGATGATCATTAGTCGAGGTAATTTAAGAGTTACGTTATAACATTAATTCTCACATCATTAATAAACACGTAACCTCTAGGGATGCATTTATAGAATATTATAAACAATCAACTAATAATTCAACAAATGTAAATTGTCATAATATTAATCATAATTAATATAAATATGAATATGTATAAAGTACATTGTGTCCTAATACAAATTGTCTCTAGGACATACATATACTTTTAAGTTCATGTGAATCCAGTATTTTCGATGCCAAACAAAAAAATTATGTGTAAATATTCATAAAAAACTAATAAATTGTATATCTGAACTCATAACCTTAGCATACAATGCCTTCAACTCTAAGAACCTAAAAGTTGAACCCATAAAGCTTAAATTCTGAATCGAGTAGTAAAGTGCTTGAGGACTTTTTGATGACAGGTGATAAGGTGAGGAAAAGCGAAGTCAAGCCTGAATTTATGTTGTGCTATTATTTCTAACAGGTCCGGTCTAGGAGAAGAAACTTGCTTGCCTCCTCCCATCCATTACATCCCTCCAACACCTACAATGGAAGCTGCTAGAGGTGAGGCAGAGGAGGTCATATTCACAGCAATTGAGGACCTAATGAAGAAAACAGGGCTCAAACCAAAAGACATTGATATTCTTATTGTCAACTGCAGCTTGTTTTCTCCAACACCATCTTTGTCAGCTATGGTAGTCAACAAATACAAGTTGAGAAGTAATATAAAAAGTTTCAATCTTTCTGGCATGGGATGCAGTGCTGGTTTAATTTCGATCGATTTAGCTCGAGACCTCCTTCAAGTCCATCCGAACTCATATGCATTAGTTGTAAGCACTGAGATCATAACTCCCAATTATTACAAAGGTTCAGAACGAGCAATGCTCCTCCCGAATTGTTTGTTCAGAATGGGTGGTGCAGCCATATTGTTGTCCAACAAAAGACGCGATAGGTACAGAGCCAAGTACCGATTAATTCAAGTGGTCCGCACCCATAAAGGTGCGGACGACAAGGCATTTAAGTGCGTGTTTGAACAAGAAGATCCACAAGGTAAAATCGGTATCAATCTTTCGAAAGACCTTATGGTTATAGCAGGAGAAGCTTTAAAATCCAACATTACTACAATTGGTCCTTTGGTTCTTCCAGCATCAGAGCAACTACTATTTCTCCTAACACTAATTGGCAGGAAAATATTTAATCCCAAGTGGAAGGCTTACATCCCCGATTTCAAGCAAGCGTTCGAGCATTTTTGTATCCACGCAGGTGGCAGGGCGGTTATCGACGAGCTTCAGAAGAACTTACAATTGTCTTCTGAACATGTTGAAGCTTCTAGAATGACTCTGCATAGATTTGGTAACACTTCTTCTTCTTCACTATGGTATGAGATGAGTTACATTGAAACTAAAGGAAGGATGAAGAGAGGTGACAGAGTTTGGCAGATAGCATTTGGGAGTGGATTTAAGTGTAACAGTGCTGTTTGGAAGTGTAACAGGACAATCAAGACACCAACTGATGGACCATGGCAAGATTGTATTGACAAGTATCCAGTGCACATTCCAGAAATTGTGAAGCTCTAAAACACGCCTGTAGAAAATATTATCAGGATGTTGTTCAGTATTTATTTAGTATTAGCATTTGGTCTCTATTATAGTTTCTTCCTATAAACATGATATGCTCCTTTTCTCTCCCTTTTTTCCATTACGTGTTAATTGAAGAAAAATGTAGTATTTATCGATAGTCGATCAACGTGATAATCAGGCTGTTTGATGTTTATCTTTTTCAGAGTGGTATGATCAAATAGGGGGATCAAACGAATCCGACTCCTCTCTGTTACAGTTTCTCTCCATTTTCTTAAGTACATATTTAGATGAGTGACATATGTTCAATATTATTTTTAAAGATCAAGATTAGATTAGATTAAAATAATTAGTTTTGGAAAGTACTCTTTAATTTTGGTATGCAATATCAATCTCCCCACATATTTTGGTACTCATTAATTTCATTTGTTAATTTCACATTCGAAAATCGGTAAATGTGAAGCTCGTTCATATACTCAAAATTTTATTTAAATTTAAAACCATCAAATTAAATATTATTGTCAGAGTACTCTAGTTTGCTTTCCATTTGTCACTTGAAAATTAAAATTATAATTTCACCTTCGATCCAATGTTACTTTCCTCATATGTTCTTTAATTCAACTTTTCAGACTTGTTTTAAATTAATTTCCTACAATTGACGAGCACATATCATATTTCTTATTTGTATGGATTTGGGAAGGGAAGGGGTAGGGAAGTTGAACGATAAAATTTACAAAATAAATTAATGATGAATTAACGTGTATCAAAATTTATGGGAAATTGATATTGCATTACCAAAATTAAGAGTGTTTTTCAAAACTTTCGTATCATGATTAAGATACTTGTTAAATTAATTTAATCTTGACCTTTAAAAATAATATTGAACAAATGTTACTTATTTAAATGTGTTGTAATTTTGTGTAATAAACAGTGATGGAAGAACCGAAAGGATATACAAAGAAAAGCTTAGTGAAATGTTTGTCGAGTTGAATGTTTGACACTCTCTCCTTAAGACAAAATTACCCTCGTATATAATGGCTTACGGTAGATGGGTAATATTCTCCCAAAATAAAACGACAATACTTTTTCAAGCACAAGCCAAATACTTGAGAATCCTTGTAAAAGAAACAAGAACTCTAGGTTGATGGAAGAAGTATAAAGGCACTCAAATATTTCAGATTTTGGGATTGTAGTGAATGTTTAAAATCTGAAAATGAGACCTCTATTTATAGTTGCAAAGTTGGTTATTCACATGCTATGTGAATGAACTAAATGGGGTTGCATTGAACTCACCAAAAGTCACCTAGATCATGCCAAGAGTTGGATGAACTTTGGCCTTTCCAATGAGTGTATGTTCAGAAAAATCTCTTGATTTTTCGTCCACTGTACCGACAGCGTCGCAACCCTTAACTGGAGGCGCCGCGGCGCTAACTCGACAGAAATCATACTCGAGTCACTGGACGTTAGACGTCGGCTCCTGATCAAGGCGTCGCGACTCTTCCCCATTTTCCATACTTTGCAGATTTCTTCTTTTCTTATACCGTCATGGGAGACATATTAATTTGGCCAATTAAACGTCTATCCTTACATAACTTAAAAACACTTAACATGTGTATCAACATCTCTTTCACAACATAAAATTTAGCTAAACGTTGTAATTTTGTGTAATAAATAGGGAAAAACTGAAAGGATAGACAAAGGAAAGCTTAGTGCAATGTTTCGAGTCGAATGTTTGACACTCTCTCCGTAAGGCAAAATTACCCCGTATATAATGACTTACGGTAGATGGGTAATAGCCTCCCAAGATAAAACGACAATACTTTTTCAAGCACAAGCCAAATACTTGAGAATCCTTGTAGAAGAAACAAGAACTCTAGATTGATGGAAGAAGTATAAAGGCTCTCAAATATTTCAGATTTTGGGATTGTAGTGAATGTTTAAAATTTGAAAATGAGACCTCTATTTATAGTTGCAAAGTTGGTGATTCACATGCTATGTGAATGAACTAAATGGGGTTGCATTGAACTCACCAAAAGTCACCTAGATCGTGTCAAGAGTTGGATGAACTTTGGCCTTTCCAATGAGTGTATGTTCAGAAAAGTATCTTGATTTTTCGTCCATTTGTCTGGATAAGCGCAACCCTTAATCGGGCGCGCGGCTAACTCGGCTGCAAATCATACTCGAGTCACTGGACGTTAGACGTCGGCTCCTGATCAAGGCGTCGCGACTCTTCCCCATTTTCCATACTTTGCAGATTTCTTCTTTTCTTATACCGTCATGGGAGACATATTAATTTGGCCAATTAAACGTCTATCCTTACATAACTTAAAAACACTTAACATGTGTATCAACATCTCTTTCACAACATAAAATTTAGCTAAACGTTGTACGACATATGCATGTGTATGGAAATCGAATTTCCTACATGCGGGGCCCCATGTGTTCAAGTCATTAAGAACGGAATAAACTCAATCCCACTAGGTAAATTTTCCAACAATTTCCTCTTGAAAGAGGTGTTGGTGCACGCGGAGTATCAACTATTAGCAATCTAGTAGTGGAAGTATATTGCATCGGAAGAGGTAGCCCGCAACTTTGAACCTTTCCTAGTCAACTATCATCAGACATATTTACTGAGCGGTGAACGTGATGTTTTGAACCGTCAGTGTTTAGTATATGCCAAAACAATGATAGAGACACAAATAACTGTCCAATCTCTCGTTTCTTCTTATTGTTTTGTCCGTTGTGGTTGTGGACACACTTGAATTGTTAAGTACGTACAACTGAGGCGGTCTGTCCTCGCACATAAATAGGTGACTTCCTACAAGGTACCCTGCAATACCCCAGTGTTAGGAGTCATTAAAAGTATCTTTATCTTAACCTCGACTCTCGAGTGTTATGTTAAGACGTTGACACTTAACTTGTACCCATCATGCAGGTAGCACTTTAATGTCTATCGCGGGAAGGCTTTGGATTAGAGTTTCCATAAGGAACCAATATCAGAAGTGCTCTTGCTTTTCTATAAGCGCTCAACTGGACCTTTACAACTTAGTTTTCTCATTGAACCAAATTTCTGGGATCTCCAGTCAATATGATTGGGTTACCACTGTATCGGTCCTTATTGCTTGGATTTTTGCCTTAAGTTGTTGTAATTTTGTGTAATAAATAGGGAAAAACTGAAAGGATAGACAAAGGAAAGCTTAGTGCAATGTTTCGAGTCGAATGTTTGACACTCTCTCCGTAAGGCAAAATTACCCCGTATATAATGACTTACGGTAGATGGGTAATAGCCTCCCAAGATAAAACGACAATACTTTTTCAAGCACAAGCCAAATACTTGAGAATCCTTGTAGAAGAAACAAGAACTCTAGATTGATGGAAGAAGTATAAAGGCTCTCAAATATTTCAGATTTTGGGATTGTAGTGAATGTTTAAAATTTGAAAATGAGACCTCTATTTATAGTTGCAAAGTTGGTGATTCACATGCTATGTGAATGAACTAAATGGGGTTGCATTGAACTCACCAAAAGTCACCTAGATCATGTCAAGAGTTGGATGAACTTTGGCCTTTCCAATGAGTGTATGTTCAGAAAAGTATCTTGATTTTTCGTCCACTGTACCGATAGCGCCGCAACCCTTAACTGGAGGCGCCGCGGCGCTAATTCGACAGAAATCATCCTCGAGTCACTGGACGTTAGACGCCGCGGCTCCTGACCGAGACGCCACAGCCCTTGACCATGTAGCACCGCGACGCTGGCCCATCGTGGCTCGGCACCGCGGCCTTGTTACGACGCCGCGACTCTTCCATATTTTCCGTACTTTGCACATTTCTTCTTTTCTTATACTGTCGTGGGAGACATATTAATTTGATCAATTAAACGTCCATCTTACATAACACTTAACATGTGTACCAACATCTCTTTCACAACGTGAAATTTAGCTAGACGTTGTACGACTTATGCATGTCATGTGTATGAAAATCGTATTTCCTACATGCGGGGCCCCATGTATTCAAGTCATTAAGAACGGGATAAACTCAATCCCATTAAGTAAATTTTCCAACAAAATGTATAGTCGAGAAAATGAAGAAAAAGTGTAACGGAGAGGAGTCAAATCCGGATAAGACCACTCCTAGTGTTTCCTCCACTTTAGTGTGATTTAAGAAAGTTTGATATCCTAAGTTACTATAGATAAATGATTTTTTTTCTTTTTACAACACTATCAAAATACTAAAAGATAATTATTACATTGTCTGAAAGTGGGATTAGCAATACTAAAAACAAAGTCATGTGCCCCAATTTCAGACCTCTTTGAACAATGATACGAAGGCATAACAGATAGTAGTAAATAGGGTAATAACTATGGTTATAAAGGAAACAAAATTTCCATATATTTGTTCCAAAGATTTGGAAATCCCATATTAATAGCAAATGCTTTATTAATAAGAAAACATCAATAATCCTACAATTATTAAGGCCTCCAATTTTGAAACCTTTTTATCTTATAAAACCGAATAAATTAAGCCATCCATATGTGTTTTTAAGAGCATGTTTGGCTTAGCGGTAAAAAACTGCTTATTTTGAAAAGTGTTTTTAAAAAAAAAATGTTTTGTAAGAAGCCGTTTGTATTTGACTAATTCATTTAAAAAGTGTTTTTGACTGCTTTTAATAAGTAAATTGTGTTTGGCTAATTTTCTTTAAAAAGTGCTTTTGAGTGTCAAATTACGGAAAATGACAAGTATCAATGAATGTTTATTATAGATTATTTTACATAAATAAATTATTTTAAATATTTATTATGAAAGACTCTAATTAGTTTTTACTTTTATTTAATTAAAATTAAAAGTACATATTAAAATTTTCAATTAATATAATACATAGATAAATTAAGATATTAAATATTAATTTAATATCATCACAATGATTTAAATATACTAAGAAACAGCAACTCAAATAAAATTTAAAATCATTCCACAAATTAAAATTCAACACAAAAATAAATAGAATCCTTCATGCAAAAAAAGACTCAAAAGTAGATGTTTATTGTAATATTTATGCTACGGCTACTAGGTCAAATTGTAATTAAGGAACCTTGAGAAATCATGTTACATTTTATTTTAGGTGACTTTAAAGTAATTAAATATTTAACTGTAGATGATTAAAGTAATTATTATAACTAATATTACAATTTAATACTATAATACTTATGCTACGACTATAATGAGAAGGAAATAATATTTTAGAGAAATCACCTGAGAAGGAATTAATGTAAAATAAAATAAAGAATTATTAATTAAAAATTAATGAATTAAAGAGGAATATACTTGATAAATATGTATTTATGATAGGGATATTTTTGTCATGAAAAAATAATTTTCTGCTTCTGCTGCTTTTTTCGAGAAGCAGAATTGCTTCTCCCCAACTGAAGGAAAGCTACTTCTATTGCTACTTAAAACAATTTTTTGAATTGGCCAAATATGTCAAAAAAATTAAAAATATTTTTCTTCAAAAAAAAAACACTTTTGACCTCAAAATCGCTACGTCAAAGAGGCTCTTAAATCCTCCTCCTCAGAGCTCACAACTTTGAGACATGGTCACATAACGTGTTTATAGGAATTGCTAAAAAAATTGCCAAGTGTTGGTTCTAGTAAGTACTTTGGTAATATTAAAAAGTTATTGAGCTCCTTTTAAATCCGCAGTGAATATTGAGAATGACTTCGTGCCAAGTGTTGGTTCTAGCAAGTACTTTGGTAATAATAAAAAGTTATTGAGCTCCTTTTAAATCCGCAATGAATATTGAGAATGACTTATATTGATATACACTAGTGTATATCGTATTCTAACACACCCCCGCAGTCATAGCGGACAGTCTTCGAACGCTGAGATTGTCCCTAAAATCTTCAAAAAGGACCGAGGGAAGACCCTTTGTAAAAATGTCTGCAATTTGATATCTGGAAGGGACATGACAGACGCGTACTTGTTCACGAGCTACTTTTTCCTAAACAAAATGAATGTCCATCTCGATATGTTTTGTGCGTTGGTGCTGAACTGGATTACCAGAAAGATAGATGGTACTAACATTATCACAATAAACCAAAGTAGCTTTCTGAATAGGACAATGAAGCTCTAAAAGCAGATTTCGTAACCAACATGACTCAGAGACCACATTAGCTACCCCTCGATACTCGTCCTCTGCACTAGAACGGGACAACGTTGATTGACGTTTTGCATACCATGAGACCAATTTATTACCAAGAAACATACAATAGCCAGACGTATACCGTCTGGTGTCTGGACAACCACCTCAATCAACATCTGTATACGAGACAAGTGTAGACGTCGACAAAGGATATAAATGCAAGCCATAATCTAGTGTCCCCTGGATGTACCGAATGATGCGTTTGAGTGCATTTATGTGCTCAACCCTGGGATCATGCATAAACAAACATACATGTTGGACGACATATGTAATATCTGGTCTCATGAACGTAAGATACTTAAAGACCCCTGCAAGACTGCGATAGCGTGTCAGATCCTCAAATGGTGAGTCAGTCGCAGCACCCAACTTGGGTTTAGAATCAACTGGAGTGGAATTGGACTTACACGATGACATCCCAACCCTCTCTATGATCTCAGCTGCATACTTCCTCTGCGATAAGAATAACTCACCTACATGACAAGTGACAACAATCCCCAAAAAATAACTCAACGACCCCAAGTCTTTCATAGCAAACTCAGAACAGAGCATCGTCATGATAGACTTGCGTAATGTATCAGAAGAGGAAGTCAAGATAATATCATCCACATATAATAGTATATAAGCTAAGGACGAACCACGACGATATATGAATAATGAATTATCCGATCGGCTGAGAGTGAAACCAATAGTCGACACAAAATCTGCAAACCTTTTATACCATGTCCGTAGAGACTGCTTAAGTCCATACAAGGACTTCTTCAACAAACATACATGGTGAGGATATTAGGATCCCTAAACCCCAAAGGTTGATGCATATAAACCGTCTCATTGAGATCACCATGTAAGAAAGCATCACATTCAACTGATAAATTGGGCATGCTTTCGATAGAGATAAGCTGAGCACTGTGCGAATGGTAACCGGCTTGATCATCGGACTAAATGTCTGACAATCAACACCAACCTGCTAAGTCTTACCATCACCTACAAGATGAGTTTTATGCCTCGTAAAAGAACCGTCAGAATTATCCTTGTGAGCAAAAATCCACATAGATCGAATAATATTAACACCAGATGGACGGGGCACTAACTCCTACGTCTTATTATCAATAAGATCATTATATTTGTCGGTCATAGCAATTTTCCAATTCGGGTCATTTAAAGCAAACACTGGATTACGAGGTAGAGAGGATTTAAGAATATTAGAATTTAAATTAAAATGTCTTTTTAGTTTAAAAATACTCCGTTGACTACGAGTGACTGGTCCATGACTCGGGACTGAATTGGGTGAATTTTGGGAATTTGCGGGGACATCGACGGATGGCTGGCGAGCCTGCCCGAGCAGTTAGCGAGCGATCGATGATGTAATCGACCAGTCCAAGATACCGGATCGCCCAATAGTTGAATCTGGCCCAGTGACGAGAAGGGGGGCAGTGGACTGAGACAGTGGCGTGGGACCAGCGGGCAGTGGGCCCGCTGGAGAATTTTAGGTGCGGGACATGTCCAAAAGATGATAAATAATATATGGGGATATACCATCATCCAAAAAATTATACGAACTAGACACGAGACTATTTACCTTAGCAAACGGAAATAGGGACTCATCAAATATTACATGACGACAAATAATGATTCGATTAGATGATAAATCAAAACATTTATAACCACGATGATTTGATGGATAACCTAAAAACACACAAGGGGTAGAACGGGCCTGAAGTTTGTTAATTATGGTGGATGGAAAAAGTGGATAACACAAGCACCCACATACTCTAAGATGTGTATACGAGGAAGTCTTATTATATAAAATTTGAAGAGGGGACAAATATGTTAAACTTTTGGAAGAAAGAATGTTAAGAATATCGGTAGCCATTTGTAGAGCATGATGTCAAAACGATGGGGGTACAGAAGCATGAACCAAGATAGTTTGGATAATGTTATTAATGATACGAATTTTGCGCTCGATTTTCCCATTTTGTGAAGACGTATGAGGACAAGAAAAATGAAAATTGATTCCATTTTTGGCAAAAAATTCCCGAAACTCCCCATTATCATATTCTTTGTCATTATCACATTGGATATTTTTATTTCCTGTTCGAATTGGGTTTTAATGAAAGCTCTAAATTTTTTAAACATGAAAAAAACTTGAGATTTTTTCGCTATCGGAAACGTCCATAAAAATTTAGAATAATCATCTAAAAATAAAACATAATAACGATGACCCAATGAACTAAGAACATGAGATGTCTATAAATCGCTATGAATAATATCAAATGACATTGAAGTAGTAGAATTAGAATCCACAAATGACAACTTAACAATTTTTCCTAAAGAACAAGATTGACAATTCGGAGTACTATGCGTACCCTTACAAAAAATAAGATTATTTTTATCTAAGACAGACAAAATAGATGATCCGGATGACCTATACGAGCATGCCACAAGGAAGGTGCAAGAGATGCAAAAGTTAAGGGCATGTCTTGACTCGAGAAACCGAGACTTGGTGTGATTGGATAAAGGTCTCCTCTACTATCACACCTCATGAGAGAGCTCCCCGTTTTGAAATCCTTCACAGAAAATCCAAAATGATCAAAATTAACAGACACCCAATTATCAGTTGTGAATTTAAGAACATACACCAAATTTTTAATCAATTTTGGGGCATGAAGGGTATTTTTCAAGATAAGTGGTGGATGGGGGGGAGATAAAGTTTTATGACCATAACCTCAAATTGAAATTGAATTACCAGTACCAATAATTATACCACAATTACTGCTCAAATTGAAATAAGATGAGAGAGTACATTGGTCGGATGTCATGTGAGTAGTGGCGCCTGTGTCCATGTACCAATTCGGGTCCGGTTGAGTTAATCTAAGTGTGTGCATTGCGACTTCAATGTCTGTTTGTGTGGGTCCTGTTGCATGATGGGCTTGAGAGGGTCGAGACCCAAGTACTCCGGATTGCTGCCCTGACCCATATATCGTCTCAAACCCTGACCGAGAATTTGTCACGACCAACCTGCCCGTGATCGTGCCTTACCCCGCACCCAAGTAGACATACATCGAGTAATCAATGAATATAAAACAAGACATGAAATAATATGAAGTGTGAAATGCTTTATCTGCGAAAAGTTGTCTTTCTAAGATATATAAACATAAACTTGAACAGCTATATCCCTTTTACAAACTCGCCCACAACAAGATTTCATGCACTTAAGAGTTTTATAATAACAACGACGACGTGGCCGCCATACCCCGAATGTAAGTACCTACAATGACAGGACTATACCAAAGATAAGCCTCCGAGAAACGAGCTTCCCAAAACGCTGAATCGTGATCCTAAGAGCGAGGATCGGCGACTGTACCTCTACAGATGAACGCAGCCTCCGGGCGAGGTCAGACAACAGTACCAAGTATGTGAAACTAAAAATATCAGAATGAAATCATAGTAGTCTATATAAAGCAGAGACATGTATGATAACCAAACTACGCTCACAATAAATAAGCAAATATGTCAAGTCGTGACTCACGCCTCAAAGTCATCACTCAAATATAACTACGGGTCTCACGCCCACAACATCAATCATGCCCGTGGAATACCTTCCTCACCGCCAAATCCTATGATATAAAAGCACCAAGGAATACATGAACACCGTGTCCCACCTGTGTCATAATAAAACCGCACGGTAAGTACGAAGGCATAACCGACTACTAAAACCCACAAGCACCAACAATGCTATAAAATCGTACTCACGAGGTCTTTCTGCATCACGCAGTAACGCCCGAACTCGGCCCGCATCGTGCCTTACCCGGCACCCTAGTGATACAACATCGAGAAAACCAATGAAAATAAAACACGAGTCATGAAACAAGAGATATAATAAATAAACAGCCAACCAAAACAACTTTTCAAGATATACACAAAAACCCGAACAGCTATCCTTTTACAAACCCCGCCCACAACAAGGCATGCACTTAAGATTTACAACAACTATGACGGACAGTGGCTCGCCATACCCCGAATGTACAAGAACCTACAACTCAGTGGAAACATACCAAATATAAGCCTCCAAGGAACTGAGCTTTCCAACCCAATAAATGAGATCCTAAGAGCTGGATCCACGACCGATGTACTTACTGCAGATTTAACGCAGCTCCAAGGAGGTCAAGATAACAGTACCAAGTATGTGAAATCACAACATCAGAATGAAATCATAATAGCCTAAAAAGGTGAGACATGTATGATAACCAAAATACAAGACGCAACATAAAAGTTAGCCAAGTCGTGGACTCACGCCTCAAAGTCACCACTAAATATAACTACGGGTCTCACGCCCACAACATCCATCATGTTCGTGATCATGGCCGTGACGCCGAATATCAGACGGCAGACATGTCCATGATGCAACACACAAGGCCGCATGGCCACATGCCCCGGACATCGTGACGGCAGACACGCCCATGTAACCTCAATAACAATATATCGTGGTCAACTCGCCGCACGCCACACGCCGAATATCAGACGGTAGACATCGCCCATGTTGCAAGAATAACCATATATCGTAATCAACTTACCGCACGGCCGCATGCTCTAATATCTGCAGACGGTGTAGACACGCCCACGTGACATCAACAACAAGACAAGAATCAAATGGAAACATACCCGTGGAATTCTCCATCACCGCCAAAGACGCTCCAAGTAAGTTCTCAATAAGTCAACCGCCTCTATCGAGACGCCAGAATACGTAAATACCACATTTGCACAACAAAGGCTATCATCACAAGCATAGGCAAGTTTCACAACAACAAGCATAGGCAAGTTTCACAACAACAAGCATAGGCAAGTTTCACAACAACAGGCATAGGCAAGTTTCACAACAACAAGCATAGGCAAGTTTCACAACAACTCAAAGTACTTTCATTTTATGCCAAAGTCCGGGTTTTAACCCTATAGTACTACGTACGTTAAATTCTTTAAAAGAGATCCATTACTTTTATCAAAGTCACCCGATACCCGTAGTATTAGAATGACCAACCCACATTCCTTTTCAAAATCAAGTAACAACATTCTTTCCTAAGTTCCGCTTTGCCTAGTTTCAATTACTCAAGCTTCTCATTTTCAAATGGTTTCATAGTTCCCAAACTTAATCACTTGATTCCTTTTAGAACAATCGAGTTATATATGCCTCACGTGAGAGTAGGTTATTCTTGTTTACAACATTCTTATTACAAAGAAATCATGATCTAGAAATTGTAATATCATTTTGTCTTATCTTAGTTTCTATGAAGATGGAGGTTTCTTCTGGTTTTAATACAATTCATCATTATTCAATACATTTTCATTTATTAACGCTGCAGTGGTCTGTCGATACACATTCTGATTTCCGAAATCAAGAAACATTATCCCTTTACATAAAACCAAGTACTCATTACTCACGAACGAGGTTTCACACAAACATTCACATTAAAACAAATAAGTTAAGTCTCTTATCTTATAAGATCAAGTCTCTTAACTTCTAACATCAAGAAACCATTTTCTTTACCTCTCTTAAGACATTATACCTAACTCCCATAAAGCTAGTATAACTCTTTTAAAACCTTTAAAACCAAGTGTTACTCTCCTTCAAAACGATTTATAAATCTTTGAAATACAAGAAGTTCTTTATTATAACAAGCCGCTTATAATTCACATCGCTACCTTTAAAACCACAAAGTATTTTCTTACCTACATAAAGTCGTTATAACCAACTTCCCATAAAGCCGTTATAACACTTTATGTTTTAAAACAATCAAACATGCTAACACACGCACGCTCACCGCACTACATAGTTCACACATATCACGCTGTAAGAGATAGAAGAGGTTCACATACCGCGACGAGTATCGACTAATAGCAAAACGCCCAAGTACTCAAACCGCTCGCTACACTCTCACCAAGCGTATCACCCACACGTAGTACTACAACCTATGTGAGGCCACAAAGCGCTATTAATATCTTTAGATCTCAATGTAGAATATTCTACGTAAAATTCTAGCAGACTCTCCCGCAAATAAACAGAAATCTCCTCCTCTATCGAGGCCGCCACTAAGCCAACCTGGGGTTAACAAGTCTAACCGACGTGTACAATTCTACTACACAAGAATGCTACACAAGCTCATCAGTAATACACTATGTAATTACAAGCTTCTTTTTTAAATTCAGCTTAAGTCGCAAGACATCGCGTAAGTATTATTCAGCTTAAGTCAAAAGACATTGCCACAATTATAATGTTCAGTTCTATATATAGTATACTTCAACCATATATTCCTACAACATGTAATTTCCAATTACAATAAGGATAAAGAGTTGTTTACCTCGATAAGCCCAAAATTATCCAAGTATAAAGTCGATCCCGAGAAACGCTTAGCTCCTACTCCGAGCGCCCAAACCACCCTTAGAAGTCCTAACCAACTTCTACTTACAACTTCAACAACGGGTGAAGATTTCCTTAGGTTTCGCTTTTGTGGCTAAAGGAAGTATAATCGTATTTTCCGGGCTTTTGTAAAAGTGTAACCTGGGAATACTACAAGGTATTTGGGCCAAGGTATTTCGACATAACAACAATACTAGAGAGTATTTTTATACCACAACAAGTGGTATTATACGAAAACAACTAGGCAGTGGGGTACCCTACGCTAACCACTACAAAGGGGAAGCTCTCGGCCAAAGGGGGGTGAGGCATGGACTAAACTCAAGAGGAGGAGTAGTTTGAGACTTAGATAGATTGCTCAAGTTTAGGATGAAGAATGTCTTCAACTGTAGGGTATTTATAGTCAAGTGAAGGCCAACCAATGGCCAAGATGAAGACAAGTGCATAGCAAGTGTAAGGCCAAGATTTAGCCACGTACTACCTTATCCATCTACCACAAAATATCCTACCTAACCCTTGACCGCGGAAAGGCACAAAATCGTCCAAGCTAGCCCAAAGTTGCCGTCCACTCCTTCCAATTGTAGGTGACAAGTGTCGCCTCTCGCTGGTCCAAAATGTTTCGCCTCTAAAAATCCGCAAAAATTATAAATGACATAGCCGAAATTCCCTACGAAAGTCTGGAAAACGCTTTCATTAAAAACGACTCTAACCGTGTTGTCAGGCACAAAAGAATTCGCCAAGCCTAAAGAAGTTCGAAAATTTCTACGCACGCCCCCACGCATACTGAAATACGGTATAACATTCTCCCTTCCTTAGAAACATTCGCCCCAATGTTCCTTCTAAGTCTCAAAACAACGCAAGGCCAAGATAGTCTTCACTACTATACTTACGAAAATCAAACATGCCACACCGCCACAAAATAACATACGCGCAAGAAACCCAAATCCACGCCAACTAGGAACCACCTCGCTTAGCACAAAATTCCCACCAAGGTCTAAAATATACTCCTTCGCACCTACATTTCACAAAAGAAACGATCACACACGCTCACTTCTCCCCTATCTCGTCGCACTTCTCTCAACACTCGAGCTCTCTCTAGTATCCGCACCACACTCCACAACGCTTCGTTTCCAACCCTCGAGTTACTACCTCCAAACTTGGTCATCTTACTACCCTCGATTTCTAAGGCCATTCTCGCCTTCACGAACCGATTCTCGTCGAACATATCTATGAACTCATACGATGGTCATCTAAACTGGGCCTAGCACCTCGTGACCGCCACCGGAGGACCACCCAGAGCTGATTCTTCCTCGAACGGACGCGGTTGGCCCGCAACATGGCCCCAACCCGACCCATCAGAGCGCCAACTTCCGCCTCCGACACAACACACTGGAAGCTACCACTTCCATCTCACACTAACCAGATTTTCAAATCACACTATAGCACAAAGCTATCCGAACATAACACTTAACACATCATTAACATCAATACATACAAGTATCTACTGTGGTTAAGGATATACCAAAACTAGGCGGTTCAAGGACCGCTAAAATCGAACTTCCACCGCGACTTACCGTGGCTCCGCAATCGCTTCTAGTAGTCAGGTTATCCTACCAGCTACTCGGCCTGACAACTTCGTCATACGGCCCCGCTGGGCCGCAAGAATAACAAGCTCCTCGTACTATGACACTTCCGAAATGCGTCTACTACATCGACCACACCGAGGTAGGGTGATCGATCCGCCAACACCTACTTCCTCGAACATTCAAACTCCGGAGCCCCGACTGCCTCGAATATCCTGGTGGTCCCGGCGTCGCGGAGGACCACTCGCAACGGGCGGAGGTACATAACTAGTCCGGCCGAGGCGGTCCGCTCGAAGTCGCTAAAATATCCGCCTGCCTTGGCCTTCTTCTCACGGCCGTCCACCTGCCGACCGCGCCTCGCACTCCGCGTACGAGCTCAACGCGGCAATGCCCATGCCCTACCAAGAGAAACACCCGCACAAGACTCGCCATATAATCATCTAGCCCGCGACGTAGCGACGCACTTATCCTCCATATTCGCAACAAGCGCAGGACATATCGAGCCAAAGAATCGAACTCGACATCAGACTCCCGACAGCGCCTCTCGCCTTAGTAACAAAAATTTGTCTACCGCGTTCTCCTCATCCGCGAGGCAAGAAGTGCGTGAGAAAAGCCCCAAAACTCATCCCATACTGGAGGTGCATGCTCTCCCGAAAGCTCCCACGAATCAAACTAATCGATCGCGGATCACGCAGCCGATGCGAACCGGCGTCACAGACTCGGTCTCAAGCCTCGATCACCCGCGATGATCTCTTCAGAATCGACGGATGAACTCCTCGCGATCATCCTCGTGCCTCGACCCATAAAACTCGCGGGCTACAACTCGTAAAGTCCCGTAGCCTCAAACTATTCGCTTCGCGCACTACAGCGCCGCTGAACCGGAATCGCCAGATCCACTGCTCTCATATCTCGCCACAACTCGCCAATAATCGCCATCTCGCGACCCATCTCCCGCTTCCGCATCGCGGACCGAGGCTCGTGCATCAGAGTCTCACGCCCACGGCCGCGCCTAAACTCGCTGGCCGGGCGGCGCGCTAAACTCGGGCCGGAAGCACTGCTCGTGCATCGACCGCTCGCGCTCGCACTCTCAGATCCTACTAGCGCCTCTCGGCCGCTTTGCCCTTCGGCACTGTCGCCATGGCGAGGCATAATCGTAAAAGCACATCGTAGGGTCCAACTTACAACTCACTTTCTAAGGCACGATCTCGTAATGAGAAGAATAGAAACCAATCCTACATGTCCTATAGCCTCGACATAGATGTGGTGCATAACACACCGAGCATCAAGACTCTACTGACACGGCTCAGACACTTTCCGAGGACTAATCGCTCGATACCACTTTGTAACGCCCAACCCGGCCCGCATCGTGCCTTACCCTGCACCCTAGTGATACAACATCGTAGAAAACCAATGAAAATAAAACACGAGTCATGAAACAAGAGATATAATAAATAAACAAAGCAACCAAAACAATGCTTTCAAGATATACACAAAACCCAACAGCTATCCTTTTTACAAACCCCGCCACAACAAAGGCTGCACTTAAGATTTACAACAACTATGACGGACAGTGGCCTTCGCCATACCCTCGAATGTACAAGAACCTACAACTCAGTGGAAACATACCAAATATAAGCCTCCAAGGAACTGAGCTTTCCAACCCACAAATGAGATCCTAAGAGCTGGATCCACGATCGACGTATTCTACCGCAGATGAACGCACTCCGGCGAGGTCGATAACAGTACTAAGTATGTGAATCACAACATCAGAATGAAATCATAATAGCCTAAAAGGTGAGACATGTATGATAACCAAAATACAAGACGCAACATAAAAGCCAAGTCGTGGACTCACGCCTCAAAGTCACCACTCAAATATAACTACGGGTCTCACGCCCACAACATCCATCATGTTCGATCACGCCATGCCCGGATACATCAGACGTGTAGACATGTCCATGATGCAACACACAATAAGGCCGCACGCCACATGCCCCTAATATCAGACGGCGGTATACGCCATGTAACCTCAATAACAATATATCAGTGGTCAACCCCGCCGCACGCCACATGCCCTCATCGCAGACGGCAGACATCGCCCATGTTGCAAGAATAACCATATATCGGTAATCAACCCGCCGCACGGCCGATGCCCTAATATCAGACGGCAGTATACGCCCACGTGATATCAACAACAAGACAAGAATCAAAATGGAAACATACCCGGAATTCTCCATCACCGCCAAAGACGCTCCAAGTAAGTTCTCAATAAGTCAACCGCCTCTATCGAGAGACGCAGAATACGTAAATACCACATTTGCACAACAAAGGCTATCATCACAAGATAGGCAAGTTTCACAACAACTCAAAGTACTTTCATTTTATGCCAAAGTCCGGTTTTAACTCCTATAGTACTACGTACGTTAAATTCTTTAAAAGAGATCCATTACTTTTATCAAAGTCACCCGATACCCGTAGTATTAGAATGACCAACCCACATTCCTTTTCAAAATCAAGTAACAACATTCTTTTCCTAAATTCCAGCTTTGCCTAGTTTCAATTACTCAAGCTTCTCATTTTCAAATGGTTTCATAGTTCCCAAACTTAATCACTGATTCCTTTTAGAACAATTGAGTAATATATGTCTCACGCGAGTAGGTTATTCTTGTTTACAACATTCTTATTACAAAGAAATGTGATCTAGAAAATGTAATATCATTTTGTCTTATCTTAGTTTCTATGCAGATGGAGGTTTCTACCGGTTTTAATACAATTCATCATTATTCAATACATTTTCCTTTATTAACGCCGCAGCTGGTCCTGTCGATACACATTCTGATTTACTAAATCAAGAAACATTATCCCTTTACATAAAACCAAGTACTCATTACTCACGAATGAGGTTTCACACAAACATTCACATTAAAACAAATAAGTTAAGTCTCTTATCTTATAAGATCAAGTCTCTTAACTTCTAACATCGTGAAACCATTTTCTTTACCTCTCTTAAGACATTATACCTAACTCCCCATAAAGCTAGTATAACTTTTTAAAACCTTTAAAACTAAGTGTTACTCTCCTTCAAAACGATTTATAAATCTTTTGAAATACAAGAAGTTCTTTATTATAACAAGCCGCTTATAATTCACATCGCTTACCTTTTAAAACCACAAAGTATTTTCTTACCTACATAAAGTCGTTATAACTAACTTCCCATAAAGCCGTTATAACACTTTATGTTTTTAAAACAATCAAACACGCTAACACACGACGCTTCACCGCACTACATAGTTCACACATATCATGCTGTATGGGGTTTGTATTTCGCTAGCACCACTAGGAAAGGGGTACTTTCGCCAAGGGCCTCAAAGTGGGAGGAGCTCTTGGACGAGCTACACTAAGGGAGAGGATTTTCAAGACTTAGAAAGTGTGGAGTGGATGAAGAAGTCTTCAACTAAGGGGTATTTATAGGACTTTCAATGGCCAAGATTAAGGCAAGTGGAGGCAAGAGGGTGTAGATTTGTACATGTGCACCCTAGCCATCTACTCCACAAATCACCCAAACATCGACCCATGTTTTAGGCCTCAAAATCGTGCCATGCCCTCATGCCGCCCACTGAGGGTGACAAGTGTCGCCTCTCGTTGATCTAAAATATTTTATCTCTCGAAAAATCCGCAAAATAATAAATGTCGCAACCGCAATTTTCCTTTGCAAGTTTTGGAAAACGCTTTTTGGAAAACAATTCTTTTCGGGTCAGGCACAAATTTTCGCCCCGCCTAACTTAAGGCTTAAACTTTCAGACGCACGCCCTCACGCATACTCTGGAAAATACGGTATAACATTCTCCTCCTTAGAAACATTCGTCCCGAATGTTCCTTCTCGATACGTATAACGATAAAGTTCCTCTTAACAAGTCACGCTGCCACACCGCCACAAAACAACACACGCGCAATTACTTAACCCAAGTCCACGAATCACCTCTATCACCACAAAGCTCCTACCCAAGGTCTAAAAGATATACTCCTTCGCACCTTCACTTTACAAAAAAATGATCACTTCTATTCTCTTACCACATGCTCGCTTCCTTACTCGTCATTCTCCTCGCATACACTCGAACTCTTTCTCATAACTTACTACATTTCGCTATTGCTTCAGCTTCCAAATCTCGGGTTACTATCTCCAACTTGGTCATCATTAATCGGGAACACTGACGGATCTCCGATACTTTTCCAACATAGAAACAAGAAAGACCGGACGCATCGCCTCCCACATCGGACGACAAAGCTAACTTATAGGCAACCCGCCTATCCTCCAAAGGATCCAAAACGCCTAAGTACCTCAAAGCAAATTTCTCTGCTTTCCAAAACTCGCCACACCCTTTCCGGTGGTACTTTCAAGACTCCACCGCCAACTCAACTCCAAGCGTCGTGCCGATTATCCGCACGACTTCGCTGACTCGGCCGCTAATAACCTCTTCTCGATAAGCTTCACCCTATCCACATCCTCGCCAAACAAGTATGAACCAACTATCCAACCTTGCCAACATCGAACCAATCGATCGGAACTTACACTTCCGCCCCTACAAGGCTTCATACGGCGACATCCGAATCAAATGGTAGCTATAATGATACTCACTCAACAAGAGGCACATAATCTCGCCGCTATCTCTCAAATCAAAACACCGCCGAGGTGAATGCACATCGAGACTCACCCGAGTTCCTAACCCCGCTCGTAAAACTTCCGTAAAAGAAATAGCCATAACTGGGCTTCACTGTCGCCATAAGGTGAAAGTAGGCACCCCGCAGCCTTACAACCTTCCCGATATATAACATCTCGCATAACCTCTCGCCGAGTAAATAGCTTGATCGAAAGACAAGACGGGTCGACCATCGCCCGACCGTCAAACGCACTCACGAACTCGCACGATGGTTAACTACACTGGCCTAACACCCTCGCGTGACACCACATGGCGACCACCTCGAATTGACCTCACCACATTACAAAGCCGCGGATTGACCCGCGATCGGCCTCAATCTGACTCCGCTTATCGCTACAAACACTTGTTCCCGATCCGGAACAATCTCACTAATCAAGTTACGAAAACCTAGTGGTCATTCTTAGCTCAACTACCCTCTTTCATTTCACACTACTCAGAGACTTATCACACAAACATATCTCCCGTGTACTATGCACTCCGATAAGGGTCAAACATAAAAATATAAATCTTTTACTCGAGATGGCCTAGCCTCTAAGGTCTCCACGTATAACATTCTAAGGCTCACACCTTCCCTTATCCCCAAACCTTACCCTTTTAACTAACCATGATTTTTAATCACAATTAACACAATGCTATCTGAACATAACACTTAAGATATACTCATCTTATCATACATACAAATCTCTGTAGGGTTAAGGATGTACCAGATCTACCGCTTCACTCCCTTTGTCGCTTTAATCAATCCCGCCTTGGGCGCATAGCTAGTGGGCGTGATGAACTAGCCGCTGATCCCGGGCGTCGAGTCTCTACATTTGCGCCACCTGCCTGACAATTTCTCGCAAATGGCCCCGCTGGCCGCAAGCATAACAAGTCGCCGAAGAATACGACACTCCCACAATGACACTTACCACAACGCCACACCGGTGCTGGTGGCCTCCTCGCTAACACCCTTTCCTCTCCAAACTATCGACCAGAATCGATCCGTAGGTCGAGTCCTCCTACTTGCATCCCTCCTACTAGGAAACCCTTTCGACACATGGCCCTGACGGCCGCAGGTAAAACAAACACCAACAACTAGACGACATTCCCCGGGATGACGCCTGCCACACTGTGAATACTGAGGATAATCAATCTACTGGCCGGAACCTACGTATCCGCGAACCAAGAACCCCGAGCTCACCAACTCCTCGCATACCCCGAACGCCCCGAACCCCGTGGAGGACCACTGTGATCAAGCGGAGGCGCATAACCGGGCTCGAGAAGGTCCGCCGAAAGTTACCAAAGGACTCGCTGTTTCTAGCCTCTTCACGATTCGTTAACCCGCCGATCCCACGCTTTCGGCTGCAAGCATAAGCTCGCAGACGCATGCCATGCTCATGCCTGACTGAAGATCTACTCTTGCACAACCCTCTCTTAGATACTCATCAAGACCCGTGATAAATCGGTACATAATATACTCCCTAGTCGCTAAATCCATAGCTAGTAATGGTCGTCTTCGCAATCCATACTTTCGCCATCGTCGGAACCAAGGTTCAAATATCATGGCCGCAGAGCAATCGCCGCCATTGTTAGACTCACTGGGATCGGCGGCGCCGCAGAACTCCCGAATGAAGCACCACCAGTGATTGTTGGGCCGGTGCCTCGTGAATCTTCAGGTTTCTACTTCAGCCTCACGCTTTGCCTTCTCGGGCCCGTTTTCTTACGCGAGGCATAATCGTAGGGGAAAGAAATACGTTAGAGGGTCCAACTTATAACATGCCTCTAAGGCACGATCTCGAGTGAGAAGAATGGAAACTAATCCTAAATATCCTATAGCCTCGACATTATCAAGGTGCACAACACACCGATAATCAAGACTCTACTAGATACGGTCAGAGACACTTTCCGAGGATTAATCGCTCGATACCACTTTTGTCACAACCCAACCTGCCCGTGATCGTGCCTTACCCTGCACCCAAGTAGACATACATCGTAATAATCAACTAATATAAAACAAGACATGAAATAATATGAAGTGTGAAATAGCTTTATTCATAAAAGTTGCCTTTCTAAGATATATAAACATAAACTTGAACGAGCACATCCCTTTTACAAACTCTCGCCACAACAGCATTACTGCACTTCTAAGAGTTTTATAATAACAACGACGGACAGGCTTCGCCATACCCCGAATGTAAGTACCTACAATGACAGGACTATACCAAAGATAAGCCTCCGAGAAACGGAGCTTCCCAAAACGCTGAACCGTGATCCTAAGAGCGAGGATCGACGATCGCGTACTTCTACCGCGCAGATGAACGCAGCTTCAAGGAGGTCAAGACATAACAGTACCAAGTATGTGAAACTAAAAAAATATCAGAAATGAAATCATAGTAGTCTATATAAAGCAGAGACATGTATGATAACCAAACTACGATTCACAATAAATAAGCAATATGTCGTTAGTGGACTCACGCCTCAAAGTCATCACTCAAATATAACTATGGGTCTCACGCCCACAACATCAATCATGCCCGTGGAATACCTTCCTCACCGCCTAGCCTATGATATAAAAGCACCAAGGAATACACATGAACACGTGTCCCACTGTGTCATAATAAAACCGCACGGTAAGTACGGGCATATCCGACTACTAAAACCCACGCATCAACAATGCTATAAAATCAGATCACGAGGTCTTTCTAGACCGCGCCATATGATCGGCGCCACTCGCCTCGTGATCAATGCGGCCAAACTCGAACTCACCGCACCCGCGATAAGCCACCTAGGCCCGCATGAGGTAATCCCCGCATCGAGGGTAGCTACTCCTGCATCGCCCCGACTTTCGTAGTCCGCGTGGCCACATGGACCGCATGAGGTATCCCCGCACACTAACCCGAACTCTCGTAGCTCCGCATAGGTCACATGCACCGCACGAGGTATCCTCGTGACGGGGCAACTTAACCCCCGGTATATCATGTCAAGAGGTGAGTGGTACAATACTAACAACTTATCGTTAAACAACATAAGCACAATCAAGGGACACCCCTTTACACAAACATCACAAGACACTAACACACGTAGCATCCTAACATGTTTACTTATCAAACCAACAAGAAGGTATTACAAGGCTATCACAAACCAACATAGTCAAGTTGTTCACATAAGGTACTTTCTATTTTATGCCAACAAGTTCGGGTTTTTATCCCCAAAGTACTTCATACATTATCACTTTAAAAAGATCCTGTTTCTTTCACAAGAGTCACACGATACCCGTAGTATTAAAATAGAGTGACTATCTTTTTAAGTAAACCGAAACAATTTCCCCTTTTTAAAGACAAGTAACAACCTTCTTTTTCCAAGTTCAAGTTTGCCTAAGTTCAAAGACTCAAGTCTCTTATTTTCGAAAGGTTTCGTAGTTCATAGTCTTAATCACTTAATAATATAATTCTCTTTTAAAACAATTCGAAAAACATATGCCTTATGTGTGAGTAGGTTATTCTTGTTCATAACAATCTTATTAAAGCAACCATGATCTAGAAATGTAATATCATTTTGTCTCATCTTAGCTTCATGTATGGAGGTTTCTACTGCTTTTAATAATACTTAATTAGTCAATACATTTCCTTTATTAGCGCTGCAGTTGGTTTGTTCGATACTTATTCTCATTTTCAAATCAATACATGCTCATAAACAATTAAGTAAACCGTTCCTTTTATCTCTCTTAAGTCGTTATACCTAACTTCCTATAAAGCTAGTATAACTCTTAAGCTTTTAAAACCAAGTATTACTCTTCTTTCAAAAAGCGATTCTTAATTCTTTTGAAATACTTCAAGATTCTTATTATTAGACTCAAGTCAAAAGACATCGCAGTAAAACCACGTTCAGTTAACACACGTACGTCTACCGTACTATATATATTCTTTAAAAATATCATGCTCAAGATGATAGGAAGAATCACATACCTCGCGACGATTATCGACAATTAGCAAAACGCTCCACCGCTATAATCCGGCTAGCCTTGTCCACCTTTCAAGTAGAACATGCTACTCGCAGAACTTTCAACCTATAAAGGCCATATACGTCTATCAACGTCTAGACTACTCTGTAGAATATTCTAAGCGGAGGTTTCTCTATTCTACGGAAAATTTGGCAGCACTTCCCTACCCGTTAAACTACACAAGTCTACTGTAAATACAGTCCTATGTAAGTACAGTTCAATCTTCTTCTTTAAAATTCTTCTGATGATGATTTCAATTCAATTCTCTTCTCTTATAACATCCTTCTGATGCGCGTTAAGATGCACACACTTTAAACGCAAGTGCACGTTATCGTGACAAGTAATATAGTCTTAGTAAGACCGAATATCGTCCACAAGGATTAGGGTTCAATTACCAACTATCTATTTTCTAGTATCTATTTGGTGAATTTATGATTGATTTGTTGTTTATAACTACGAATTATGCAAGCTATTTTAATATAAAGATTTACTTCAGTGATGATGAGAATAGGGCTTCCATGTATCCTTACTATCCGCTTATGCTACTTACTAATGCATTAACTTATGGTATTCTTCTTTAGGAGAAAACAGGTTTACGAAATCGTTTTATACTCCCGCTAGGGTTATATAAACACTCAACCTCAAAGATCGCACCTTACCTACCTTTCTGATAAGGATAACTTTATAGGAGGATTAAGAACAAAACCTAGTCGATCACACGCACAATGCGCAAAATTAGGTTGTTAAGCCTCTCATCAACGCTTACATAAATAATTGAGGTATTTTCATCCCCAATCCAAGAATGTCTACCCAACTTACAAAGATATTCACAATCCCCTTCTCGTAACTGATTAGAAATCATATAGTGATAATTAGTTGTCAATTAATTACCAAGAATTCAACTCAATTATCGATAGATCTCACAATAAGAAAAATAACCATAAGCATGCATTAATTTATAACATAAGTTTCTAGCAATTCAACATGGAAAGTTATAAGAGAATTAGTTCCTAGCCATAAATATGACAAGAACTAATTCAAAGTTCATCATAAAATCAAATAAAGTAAAGAAAAGGAAAAAAATTACTAAACTAATGGTATCCAATCTCCAAGCAAAGTCTTGAGTTGTGCAAGGGGAACCCTTAAAAACCGCCTAGGTTCTCCTTTTATAGCCGCAAACCGCCTCCTCTTTTCCTTCAGTTCGCCCAAAATTTCGCTAAAAGACCTAATTTTTCCGTCGGCGCCATGCTCGCATGTGCCGCGGCCAAGTTCTGCAACTGTCGGTGTTTTGGCGCCGCGCCCGATATCGATGTCCGAGGTTTCGCGGCCAGATCTTCGTGGCTTCTCGGATGTTTAGGCGCCGCGCCCGCTATTGCTCGGCGGCGCCGCGCGCCGAGTCTTCGACCACTCGATAGTGGCGCCGCGCCCTCGCTGATCGCAGGAGGCCGCGGCGCTGGTCTTGATTTTTCCCTCGTTCGCCACTTTTTCTGATTCCAGCTCTGGCATCTCCTCTTTTTCCGCCATTTGGCCATTTTAACCACTTTGACTCAAAAGAAAAAAAAACTATCCTAATACGACACTTATATGTGCAAAATGGGACAAAAGACTAACTAAAACTGACTCAAAAAATGTATATAAAATACACCGATCACCTTCTATATATCTTATACTCATTTCTATACAACTATAGTATGTAATTTCCAATTACAATAGAAGGACAAGAGTATTTACCTCGATAAGCCCAAAATTATCCAAGTTTAAATGTCGATCCTGAGCAACGTTTAGCTCCTACTCTGGGCGCTCCAACCCGCTCCAAACAACCCTTAGAAGTTCTACGCAACTTCTTCTTACTACATCAACCAATTATGAAGCTTTTCCTTAGGGTTTCGTTTAGTGACTAAAAGGATATAAGGTAGTATTTCCGGGCTCTACGTATAGAGGTAACTTTGGAATACAACAAGGTATAAGGCTAAGGTATTTTGGAATTGTAACAATACTTGAGAGTATTTTTCTACCAAGGGGGTCAGATTTCGCTAGCACCACTAGGAAAGGGGTACTTCTCACCAAGGGCCTCTCAAAGGGGAGGGAGCTCTGACGAGAGCTACACTAAGGGGAGAGGGATTTTCAAGACTTAGAAAGTGTGGAGTGGATGAAGAAGTCTTCAACTAAGGGGTATTTATAGGACTTTCAATGGCCAAGATTAAGGCAAGTGAGGGTGTAGATTTGTACACGTGCACCCTAGCCATCTACTCCACAAATTACTCCAAACATCGACCCATGTTTTAGGCCTCAAAATCGTGCCAAGCCATGCCCTCAATGCCGCCCACTTGAGGGTGACAAGTGTCGCCTCTCGTTGGTCCAAAATATTTTATCTCTGAAAATCCGCAAAAATAATAAATGTCGCAACGCAATTTTCCTTCGCAAGTTTTGGAAAACGCTTTTAAAAATAATTCTTTTCGGGTCAGTACACAAATTTTCGCCCCTTGCCTAACTTAAGGCTTAAACTTTGATGTACGCCTCACGCATATACTGAAATACGGTATAACAGACCGAGAACCGGCCTGGCCGCGTAAATCGAGGCCTAGATTCCTGTAATAAGTCATTGGGTGGCCCATACCGCCCATCCCACTCGCCCCACGATCGTTGTCGCCGCCGATCGCCCAGGCGCTACCGCCATCGCCATCAAGCTTTTCTTGCTGCGATTCTTTCCATTATTTTCTGATTTTGACCTTTTTGACCACCACCGTTGTTGCGATTTTGGCTTGAGTTTTTGGAAAAAGAAGGAGGAAAATTAGACTCAGTCATCATGATAACGGGACTAGCCCCGGTAGCTGCCGTTTTAGCCAAACCTTCTGTCACAACCCGACGGGCCACGACCCGACGCCCTAATTGGACGTCATTACAATAAACTATCACATAATCAACTGACCCTTAAGGGTAATAGAAAATTCGGCAGCACAACGCTGCATCTATAACATATGCCTAAATTATGCGAGCCGAAAAGTTTGTCTCACACAACTAACCTTCTGTCATTCATCCTTCATATATTAAAATTTCTAAACATGTACTGAATCTCTATGCCTCCTTCCTACCAATTCTTTAGTAGTAAGAGTTGCTTCTGACTCTTCCATTAATTGTGGGTCCTCGATGAGTTGTTCTACTTCTACCACCTTACCATTGCTGTCTTCCTTATCCTATTATTACTATCGTTTTTCCCAATATCTCTCTGTTCCTCCTTATTCTCATTATTACCATTGTCTCCTCAAGTGACATTTGTTATATCCTCTTGTTGGACTTACTAACTCAGTTGTATCTTTGGCTGCATCAACATTTGTCACTTGGTTACATCATACTGAATATCTATTATCACTTCATTGAATTCATCTATATCTTTGTAATTATAAAGCAGATTAGCATAACAAAGTACCAATTGGTAAGATAGAGAATACTATAATACATTTCACCAGTTGACACCTCAGTCATGATCTGAGATGGATCTTTTCACTACTCGTAATCATAAACAACTTCACTTCTGTTAACACTTGTTCATTCCTTTCCTACTTATCGTACCTTTCATAATTCCAACATATTCTAGTATACATACATAATCTCAGACATTACTCCTGGTTCCAATTCCTGATGATACCATCCCTTAAGTGATGAATTATTAACTTATTCTCTTATTTGGTAAGTAAAAGATTCTGAAGAGTTACCTTACCTGACGTTGACCTAGTATCTCCAAACCTGGTCATCATACTTCTATTCAAACTCTTTCACTTCCCTTATGGCTTGGCGCACTAAGTCAAGTCCGAATAACTCTGATTTCCATTCTGAGCCATTGTCCCTGTCTGTCGAGACATAGCTGCAACCACAATAATTATTAGGAAGAATGAGAAATTATCCTAATGACATAGCTCTATTGCACGATCTACGAAGTGAAAGAGTAGAAACCAATCCTAAATGTTCGGCAGCCTCCTGCGTATAAGTATGGTGCACAACATACCCATACACAAGACTCTAATAGACACGGTCTGTAGACATTCCAAGGACTAACTGCTCTGATACCACTTCTTTCACGACCCGACCCGACGGGCCGCGACCCGAGCCCTAATTGGACGTCATTACACTAACCTATCACATAATCAACTGACCCTTAAGGTATAATAGAAAATTCGACAGCATAACACTGCATATATAACATATGTCAAAAGTAGGCGAGCCGACAAGGCTGTCTCACACAACTAACCAACATGTCACAATATCTCGGCTACCACCAATTAGCATAACATAAATAAGGGAACAATCAAAATTGGCAAGCCGGCAAGGCTGCCACTATATACGGGAACATCCCAAAACGAGTGCAACAATACAGCTGGCTAAAACGCATAAACAATCTACACCAGTCCAAAACACATCTACCACCTACAACTGTCTATAGACCTCTAAGAGTATGATAATGAAATATGACGGGACAGGACCCCGTCGTGCCCATAAATATGTACAATCAAAATAAGAGGGGTTTTGTACCAAAATAACTGGCTCCAGAACAATGGAGCTCTCCAACAGCTGAATAGATGTCCTAGACTGGAGGGTCACCTATCTGAGCACTAACTCGCGCATGAAACGCAGCCTCAAGAAAGGGTCGATTTAAATATGTACTAAATATGTAAGGCAATATTGAATCATAAAACAAGAAAAAGCGTAACATTAAGCAAGTTTAGAAAGCAACCTGGGAGTAACGTGGAACAACACTTTGAACCATGTCATATGGTCTCTTACACAAATTCTAGCATACACAATATAAATATAGAATATCCTACTCGTAGCCGCTTCCGGCTAATAACACAATAGTCCCTTCGGACGGCCGCTTCCGGCTAATAATACATTAGTCCCTTCGGACGACCGCTTCCGGCTAATAATATAATAGTCCATTCGGATGACCGCTTCCGACTAATAATATAATAGTCCCTTCGGACTATCAACAAGAGTGCATGAACGAAACAAGACATTGGATATCGACTCCAAATCCACCTAAGAATAAAGTACTTATATTTTACATTCTTTCGGAATCATATAAAAGGGATCATGCCAAAATGTGAAAGAATGGTTAGCCTTACATACCTATTAGTCGCACAATCAATGCAATACTAGGATACGTCTCGTCTAATACTCCAACCTATAATAAGGGGTAATACGTTTGTCAATTCTATAGTCACTAGCATATTTTATACCGAATGACAACTTCCTATTCTATAAAAATTCGGGCAGCACTTCCCATGTTTATGTGTGTATCCACAATTAACCAACAAGCCAATCAAGCCAATAATCAACTATCATTCCAATATATAATCAAGTTAGGCTCCATATACTACATTTACGTAATCATACAATCTCCTTTCTCTTTATACTTATGTACGACAACAACTTCAACAATTAAGGTGATTAACACACCTATTTACCATGTTCATTCAATTCTTAATCCTTATTAGAATAATCCTAACACAATACATCACTTCTAGCAACAACCACAATAACCAAGTAGTGCACGTCCTATAATCTTCAACTTAATACTCTCTTTTACTCTTTAATTCTTTAGGACAGGTATTAGTGATTGCCACAACGTATATATACATTTTTATAATTAAATTCCCAACATTTAAACTTCACAAAATCAGCCCCTAACTTGACGCGATAATATCCAAAAATTTCAAACAAGTCTTTGGCCAATATTTACAAAAGCAATCATTTTCTTAATTCTTTAGAGTCCAATTCTTGTTCCAATAATTCCTTATGAACAATTATAACTTATGTGACAAGATTCTCTTCCAATATCAACATGCAAAGTAGCGACGAACTTCACAACACAATAATCGAATACGACAATTCCAAGATTAGTAATATTAGTTCTAATATCGGCTACAACATTCCAATTATCCACATGCAATGTCTAACTTCCAATTTTCTTCTTAACACAAATTCATTTCTTAAATTTATAACACATGCAACTCAAATTATATCACAATGAGAGAATTTTTATACCTCAAATCGTCCAAAACAGTCCTTACGAACCAGCCATTGTTTCATCGAGTTTTAGCCTATTTTTTCACCTTTTCAACTTCAAATTGACATGCAAACATTCTACATTGTTAATCCCTCATTTGTACACACTTTTCTTCCTCAATTTCTTGTCCAAAAACTTGAAAAAAAAACTACTCCCAATTTTCGGCCAGAACTGCCGAATTACCCACTGTTTTGGGGCTATTTTTTTGCTTCAATTTGTGTAGAATAATGCAGTTTAAGAAGAGGAATGAAACCCTTAATTTCTTGGCTAAGGAGATGGGTAAAATTGCTGCTCAAGGGGGAGAAGAGAAATGGGACTTGAAATGAAAATTAGGGAAGAAGAAATGAAGTGTCTTGCTTTCTTTTTCTTAAGGTTAAGAACAAAAATCTGAAAAATCAATATTACACTTTGTCCTTTAAAAAATTACATTTTAGCCCCTCGTTGTCTACTTAAATTAAATCAATCCCCCAATTAATAAATCTTTATCTCACTTGTTTTAATCTTAACTCCCGTTTCCTTTAATTCCCGGAAATTTCATAAGGTCTCGTATTCACGTCGTCCTGACTTATATACATTACTAATACCTAATGAAATATGTATATACACAATTATTATTAAAGAAATTTTCAACGTCACACTCGTAGTAACCAAAATATTTCTCCGGAATCACATCCCTCGTGTACTAACTTCCGGATTTGCATATATAAATATATTTTATACCCAATATTTGAATTTTAATTCTTAATAACGTTCTTAATTATCGTCCTAAAATCACGAGGTGTAACACCTGCTTCTTCTAACGTAAGCATGGAGCAGGCTTAGTAGAATTCCGGAAGAGTGTTACTTTGACGAATGATTGAAGAAATGTCGTTATAGATCTGGAGAACGAGACGACTATTAGTAACAGGAGCCCTCACGTTGAGAAGTTGATCCGCCAAGTCCTTGAGTCCTTTGCAATAAGATGAACTGTTTGAAACATTCTCTATAGCGACTTGAGAAAATTCATGTTCAAGGGTGATAATGCGGGAATGACTGTTATCCTAGAATATATCACGCAATCGATTCCAAACAGTCATAGCTGAGGAGTTAGGTTCCATAATCGTCTGCAAGAGGTCAAGGGAGATAGTGACATAAATCCACTGGAGAACCTTTGCGTCAAGAGTGGCCCATAATTTTGGATCATCCTCTTTGGTGGACACAACCTCTGTATTACCCTCCTTATTAGCAGCCGGAGGGATTATGTGGTGGAGGACTTGATATGCCATTGCATGAATCTTGAATAACTCTGTTCATGTCCCATATTGAACGTTTTATAGGTCAAGAACAATAGGAAGAACACTCTTGATGTTAGAAACTGTTAGGCAAAATGAGAAAAAAGGGTTCGGTCAATAGCATAGCTCTTTCTTTCCCCGGTCTCCTTTCGAAGGATTTGGGCCTTTCCTGCACAGCTTAGGTGGAAGGCGAAGAAGGCCTCCTTCCGGGGGGCCTGAGCCATCAGTGAGATACCACTCTGGAAGGGCAGAATGAAACGTGTTCTTATCAGTCATGGTGAATAGAACAAGAAGATTCGAAGAAGGGAATTTGTGAGGGATGTTTCAGATTTTTTGAGGAGAAAAGAATCTGAGAAGTGTCTCGGTTTGTTGGTCACGGAAACCAAGGTATTTTGCGGAAGCAAGGAAGGAAAAAATACCTAGACTTTTGATACAATGAAAGAAATAATCACTTGATTATTTTTATTGATTGAAAGACAATATATACACTTTACAAATAGGAGAATCCTATTTCTATTCTACTCCTAAATCCATATTCTATTTGGAGACTAATAATACAATTATGGTAAAGTGTACAAGACTAATTAAGGTACAAACTACTACACAATATATACCAAATATACACCAACTATTGGTCTCGGTTGGGCCACTGTTTCTTCCCGTGATGGGCCATTGTTTCTGCCCGTGATGGGCCTTGTACAACGATGGGCCATTCTCTTTTTTGGACATGACTTACCGTGATATACACACGTGTATATCATGTATTCTAACATTGTGGAATTGCTAAAAAAATTGGCAGAAAATACATGTTATCTTAACCATGGTTACAACCTATCATTAGTTAATTAAACCTAAACTGATATTAAATTGATACTTCTGTCACTATTCCAAATAAGAACTTAAAAAAATATGAGGTATTCGGCTATATTTTTCCTTTACCAGTAATTCAATAAATATTATCCGCACACGGACTGTTAACTTTTTCCTTGAAGTAGCTCAAATTATTTGCTCAAAGTAACTATGTGCACATGATGAGCCAGAGAGTAAGAAAATAAGATATGGTAAGGTAAAGTTATGAAAGCGTACACAAGTTTGGTCAACAGAATTAAAAGCCGTGGAGATAATTGGTTATTGATTTAAACCTATGCTATATATAAAGTACAATAGGTTTTCAATATACATAAAGTATAGATGAATATGATCTCGTCTATTTCACCATCTGTTGCTTGCTGCTACGTAGCAGACTAGTATTAAATACGAGTTGTAGGTTGGTTAGGGGAAAATTTGAAAACTGTTACCTGCATACACATTTCATTTGGTGGGCAAGGACCACTAGTTCTATTCAAGTATTGATGCTAACCAGGTAGCTAGCCATGTCTGTCAAAACGTCCGTAAAGTAATGGTAAAGGGGGTGGCATTGTGGTTGAGACATTAATGAAGCTAGACACAAGTTTCTTGAGAGTTCACAATGATCTCTAATTTGCGTCCATGTGTCATGTTTTGCTTTCTTCATTTACTTAGTCGGCAGATTTGATTTCATATTGTTAAACAGTGTCCAGCGTCGCGGCCCTTGTCCGTGAACAGTGTTCCGAATTATGTATATTGTTAGGCGATTTACAAATGCTCACGCAAGTGCACGTATCGTTCACAAGTAATATAGTCTGGTAAGACTGAATATCGTCCACATATACTGGTTATCAAGTACCGATTATCTAAGTTTTAGTTTCTATTTGGTGAACGTTAATTTGTTTGATTTTTATCTAATAACTAAGACTAAGTAATTGCAGAAAATAAACTAATTATGCTAATACTTTGGCTTTAATCAGTTATGAAGGAATTAGGGCTTCCAAAGTCCTCGACTATCCACTCTATTCAATCATTAATGCTACTAGAATGACTTCTTCTACGTTAAGATAGCGGTTAACTAGACTGTCTTATATTTTCGGTTAGGATATATAATCGCTCAACCCCAGTGCAGAACCCTTCTATATTTCTATGATAGAATTTACCACATAGGAGGATTAAGAACAGTAACCTATAATGCTACACAAGTATCGGGGTGCTTTCGTCCGCGATTTTAATTATGTCTATTCAATTACAGCATATCCAAATCTCTCATCTCGGTTCTTGATTCGAAATCATATAGATTATGATAATTAATGACCAATTAACTATTGTTGACAGTCAATTTTGACCTGTTTTTCGTATATTTATTGCAATTTTATGTGTTTTAGGACACCGCATTTTAATCATCATTTTTTGCATTTTTATCTTTTTATTTTAAATTAAGCATTATGTCTTTTTTAATATTATGTTTCTATTATTATTACACCGTCGTTTATTTTAATAATATTTGCATCTCTTTAAATAATTAATTGACATCCCGTTTTAATTTTTAATTAGACATTAAATATTTGTTAAATATTGTATTTTATTATTATTGCATCGGCATTTACATTTTAATAATTTTGCATCTTTTTAAATAATTTTTCTTTTAAATAATTAACCCGTTTTGCATTTTATCAAACCAGTCCAGTCCGAGGCACAATCTGGATCAGTCCAAAAACCGAAGCCCAAACCAATGCCCAAAAAATGAGACCCAATACACCTTTCATCTTTTTTTCCCCCAAAAACCAAACTCAAACCCTAAACCTAAATACCCACTATAAATAAAACTATTCCCCTATTTTATTAAAAAAAAAAACAACCTTTCAGCCGCAACATTCCAATTCTCCCTACAAAACTCACCTTCTCTCACTTTATCTTCCTGAACACAACATTTTCACCTTTCATTTTCTTTAACTCTCAATCCTTACATCTCCTCCATCCATACACAGCACACACGCACACACACCATACACACCCCAGCCCGTTGCTGCAGCCCTTCGCCGGAGTTCTATCTCCGGCGAACCACCACCACTCGCCCAGCACCGGCGAAACCACCACCACTGCCATCGCCGACCCGTCTCCCTCACTGCTCACACGCACACACTCACACACTCACATCCCCATTCTCGTCGCGAACCTCACCACTGCTCACCCGACGAACCCCACTGCACCCATACTCCGTGTTGACACCCAATTTTGACCCTCCCGTCCAGTCATTAGCTATAAAATTAAACTAATTTTGTAAAATAATTTTTTATGATTTTTATAATAAAATGCAGCGATAAAACATAAATACAGGCATAAATAAGTAATTTAATAATGACATCGCGTCTTACGTAGAGTTTTAAGCACTTAGAGTCTCGCGCCCGCATTAATTAATTTTAAGCCCTGTCATTATTCTTAATTAATAATAAGTACATAAATAAATAATTTAGCAATGACGTCGTGTCAAGTAGCATAGTCGCATTTATTAATACGTAAAGCATTTTAATAATTTATTTTTATAATAATGCACAATAATAAGTTTTTAAAATAATAGCGCCGCATTCTAAAATATTAAGCATTAATTAAATAGCACGCCCGCATTTATTATAACAATTAGATTAAGGAAGCACCTAAACAATTTGATCACATTTGTTAGTTTAATTAATTAATAATACATTAACACCTAATTAAACTCCTAATTCTACCCAGCCCTTTACCTTCTATCGCCCAACCCTCAGCCCAATCCATTCTCGCCGCCTACCAAAGACCGCGAGCCCACTCACCCCTCTATTATCACGCCCACTGTGGCCAAGAACCCTCATCGCCTTTAACCCATCGTCTCACAGAAAACCAAGAGACTCGCGAAACCTAAACCCTAAACCATCTCTGTTGCCGCCGGATTTCTCACCGAGAATCCGGCTTTCCTTATCCACGCACACCCAACCAACGATCCTTACCATAACCAAAACCAAATCTTCAAAATGGCAACTCGTAATCTATTCAAATCACACAAAATCGCACTGTAAACAAAGACAAATCACCCTTTATTGACTTACTAATTTTAGAACCTAAAGTAGGCTATTTAAGAACATGCAAAGGCATCGCTTCGGGCGAGCATAGGAGAGCATATAAGAGAGAGCTCGTGGTCGAATCGAGGGCTCACAGAGTGGAGATAGCAATCGCTTCACCCTTAGCAATAGTTAGGAACCACATAGCAATTTAGGGCATCGATGTAGGGGAAGCAGACGTTAGGCAAGGGCAGACACAGATCATCACTAGCAAGCACGAATAGGTAGTTCAAATCTCCTTCTTTCAATTCAAACCAAGAATCAGCAAACAAACCTTGCCCTAATTCGCATCGCAAACCAAAAACCCGCCGATCGACCGACGACTTGATACGCCGCCGGTCGTCCGAGAAGGTAAATTCGACTCTCTGCTTCAGCCATTCTTGTATTTCGCGCGTATTTGTATCAAATATGTGTTAAATGACGAAGATGTCAAGATCAGGATGGTACGCCGCCTCAACGCTACCCAATTCCTTATTTCACGGTTGTTTGATTTTCGATTAGCCGTGTTACGATAATGATTCAAATTTAAGACGCCATAACATTCATTATTATTGTCGAGCCAATTAAGTCACCGCGGCAATACGCTTTAAATAGATAAATGACGATTGTGTCATTGTTGCTACTGAGTCATTTGTATACGTTCGTGGCCTATGTGAATTTGTTTGGTATCCGCAAGTTGCTTTTGTTAGAACTAGTGTAGATCATCATTTCTTTCCTATTAACTTGATAGGTTGCATAAGATCCGATGTTATAAGCAAGTTTAGTTAATTGAATGTTGTATCCTCGGAATATTATGTATCTTAGCTTCTTCTCAGATGCTGAGTTTATTCAGATCCTCGCATGCCTTCTCAATATGTCAGATCTAGGATAGTATCTCTTAATGAATATGTAAGGTACATATGTATGGTTGTACACATATCCGCTTCATTTGTTCAAAGATCGTTTGCCTCCTCGCATAAACGAGTGTGTAGCATCTCGTGCTTTGATTATAACTTGAAAAATCTGAATTTCCTGTACCGCTTAAAGAAACTGTACTGCTTGCTTGGTATATAAGTAATTAATCGCCTCTCGCATGTTGATTTGTCCTTACTTCAAATCTGAAATTGCATGTTTTGGGCCATTTTCGCATTTCGCTAATCGTTGCACCAGGCCCGAAGGATCGCCCGCCGCTTTTCTTAGTCTTGAGTCATCAGGACACGTTATGCAAAGAAACATACGTGCTCGCCCCTAATTATTTGTATCAATTATTATTTGGGCTCATACTAATCCTTATCTTTCTTTTTGTTACATGAAATGCATCGAGCAAAGCAAGAGTCTCACTACGAGACTCATCACGAGCTACTTCAAACTACACTCGCTGCCTACGCAGATCCGCATTCGCGTTCCCGCTTCAGGAATTCCTAGAAAAACAAATAGGATGTCGTCATCCGTCGTAAAGAGCACTCTTAAATAACCTTTGCATGCACACATAATCAGTCCATAAATAACCTTTGCATCACTTACATTTTGGGGCCTTAGTCTTATAAACTTTATCAACATGCATTTTTTTATAAAATATTTTGGAGCATCTTTTGTATTTTCAAGACAAGCATTTTTTAATAATAATTACCCTAGGTTTGGCAGGACAACCGCAAGTTAGCGGATCTTAGAGGGTGCCTAACCCCTTCCCTCTAGATTAATAAAGAACCCTTACCCAGAACCTCATTAAGTTTAGCAGACCATTAAAATGGAGTTAATGTTTTACTTTAAACTAGTTAAACATTTAGGTGTCCTAATTCACCCAAACTAATTAGGTGGCGACTCCGCGAACCCTTAGCACCTTTAGCATCCCTAGCAACCTTTTGCACTTTTAGCACCTTTTAAGCACCACTTTAATATTTAGCACCCTTTACTTTTAAAATTAATCCCTTAGCACCTTTTTAAAACTTTTAGCATCCTTTTTTAGCATTTTTAGCATCCCTTTTAATATTTAGCACTTTATTTTATTTTCTAACATTTTACTAAGCAGCAGGAGCTTATTCATTATGTCGCGGCCGAAAATGGGCGTGACAGAAATGGCGACTCCACTGGGGAGTGTAGGTTCTTAACCACAACAGATATAGGGTTATTATTTGGCATTATTTTTGCATTTAATTTTTGCGTGCTATATTTTGTGTTATTTATTTTAATTGCTACCTGCTTTACTGCTTTCCTTAAACTGGCATTCCGCTCATATTTCTTCCGCTCTGGAAAATTCACACAATCACACACTCACACGCGGGTGTGCTTTGCGCACCTGCAAATTTCTTTCAAACACCTACATTTAAGAGAGTTGGTATTTTGCGCGAGAATCCGGCCCAACCTGGTCGCGTAGCCTTCTCACTGAGTTGTCCGCCTGGGAACTCAAGGCCTAGAAAAGCCAAATCTTAGAAACTTAAGATAGAGCTATACCACCTTTTATTTTAAGGCATGCATGCATTTACCTTAGGTGGGTCGGTCCTGGCATCGACACCACAATTAGGAAGACACCAAACTTGTCGACGTTTCTCAACCCAACTACCAACCAAAGATATTACGTGTAGCGTGGCAATGGCGCATAAATCCAAGCCCAATCATGACATGCAAATTGGAAAAGTGCACCGTCATTTGGTCGCCATTTCCAACAAAGGCATTATAGTTGGACGACTTGGACAAATCCGTCATAATCTCGCATAAGTGACGTTTAGGCTTACCTCTGGCATAAAGAGGTCCCCCTTGCATGTTAGGAAACGTTTGAATGTGCTATGTGCAATATATCTGCTACATACCTGCAAATTATGTGCTAACACCGTTTGTTGCATTTTTTAGAAAGATTTATCATCTCCCCAAAGGTCGATTTGTATTTGACTAAGCAATGACAGAGCATCAATATTTCACAAGATCAAAAGCACGGTCCGGCAACACGACGGATTCAAGGGCATTTTGAACAGAACGAGTCGGAACCTGTCTTGGTTCCTATAGGCAAAACAGGGGTCTCAGAAAAGAAAAGCAACATAGATCCGATCGAGCACCTCGCCCAGTTACCCTACAGGCCGAAATCAGAAGGCCCAGAAACATAAAATACAAGCAACTACATTGAGACCCACTTTAGGCCAGACACCCTTTTCAAAACTGGGACAATGTAGGAAACCAGACAGGGGTTGCAAGCCCAAACAAGCCAGGCACGCAGATATAAAGGAACAAGGCGGCGAAGTCAGATACGAATTGACCCCCCCCAAAACTCACAAATTTTCTTTTGAGCGCAGGTCTTTTCATATTAACAGAAGCAGAAAGTGCAACAGCCGAAGCAGAAGGCACGACAAGAAGTTTCTTCGCAAAAGCAGAAAGAAGCATCAAAGGCAGAGGATATGACAACAATCCAAAATTCAAAGTCCCCATCAAAAGCAGCAGCAGCAGAAAGGGGCATCAATAATCAGCAGTCAAAGTTCAGAGTTCCGCAACAAAACCTAGCGCATCAGTGCGGGCATAAAGTCAAATCTGCAACCAACGCATAGCACCCAACAAAGGCATCATGGCAATTCGTCAAGTGATTTAGCATGTCCGCAAGTGGCAACATCTCAAGATTCATCGGGCGATCGTGATTTACATCTCTACCCATAAAATTGCACTTCTCATATGTACTTATCATTTCGTTTAAACAGGTATACACTAACATTTTTCTCAAGTTTAGCTTGCAGGAGCATTTATTCTACGCTAGTAGCAATACGTTCAGGCAACGACGCGACGATTATGTCCAGTGCAACGACATCATCGCGATTGCCTACGCAACGACGCCAAAGAAGAACACGCCCAGTGCAACGACGCGATCGCGTCCAGCAACGACACCATCAAGATTGCGCCTACGCAACGACGCCAAAGCAAAGAATACGCCCAGAAACGACGCGACGCATTATGTCCAGTAACGACATCATCGCGATTGCGTTCACGCAACGACGCCAGAAGAATACGCCCATGCAACGACGCACGCGATTGCGGTCCAGTAACGACACCATCGCGATTGCGCCTACGCAACGACGCCAGCAGAATACGCCCAGTAACGACGCACGATTATGTCCAGTGCAACGACATCATCGCGATTGCCTACGCAACGACGCCAAAGAAGAATACGCCCAGTGCAACGACGCACGCGATTATGTCCAGCAACGACATCATCGCGATTGCGCTCACGCAACGACGCCAAGCAGAATACGCCCAGTAACGACGCACGCGATTGCGGTCCAGTAACGACACCATCAAGATTGCGTTCACGCAACGACGCCAAAGAAGAACACGCCCAGTAACGACGCACGCGATTGCGGTCTGTGCAACGACACCATCAAGATTGAAGCCTACGCAACGACGCCAAAGAATAACACGCCCAGTAACGACGCGATCAAGACAAAGAAGTCCAGTAATGACACCATCAAGATTAAGGTTTACGCAATGACGCCAAAGAAGAACACGTCTACGCAACGACGTTTATCAGCATTATGTCCAGGCAACGACATCATCAGCATTGCGTCTACGCAACGACGCCAGCAAAGAATATCGCCCGTGCAACGACGCGACGCATTATGTCCAGTAACGACATCATCAAGATTGCGTTTACGCAACGACGCCAAAGAAGAACACGCCCAGTAACGACGCCATCAAGATCGCTTCACGCAACGACGCCACCAAAGAATACGCCCAAGCAACGACGCAAAGATTGCGGTCCAGTGCAACGACACCATCAAGATTGCGCTCACGCAACGACGCCAAAGAAGAACACGCCCAGTGCAACGACGCGATCAACATCAGGTCCAGCAACGACACCATCAAGACCGCTGCCTCACGCAACGACGCCCCAAAGAAGACGCCCAAGCAACGACGTTAGCAAAGATTACGTCCGACGACGTTAGCAAAGAATAAGTCCAGTAACGACGCGACAAAGACAACAAGTCTACGCAATGACGCCAAAGAAGAAACGCCCAGCAACGACGTTATCATCACAAAGAAGTCCGAAACGACGCCATCATCAAGATATCGCATCTACACAGTGGACGACTTTCTGCTCTCAAAATTGCATTTTTCTCATTCATGCTTTATTATTCTGCCTTAACAGCTTACGCACTAACTCTTTCGAGATTTAGTCTACATGGGCAATCGCAGCAGCGACAACGATCCGCATTCACTATCGCAACACGCCTATGCAAGCGATCTAAAGCCACAAAGATTCGCAAAGATCGCATCAACACAAGCAGCATCACATTTTGCAGATAACTTTTTCTACTCACGGTTGCATTACTTTTAAAATTATACATCATCATTTTTTGCCTTAATAGCTATGCACTAACCGCTTGTTCAAGTCTTAGCATGCGAGCAGGAGCACAACGTGGATTTTCTCTACAAATAACCGGCAATTTGTTGGGGGCCAACCTTCCCAATGAACGGCGGCCTCAAGCGTCGGTCCACTCGCTCCACATCACCATAGAACCCAGCACCACAAGCCATAGCAGTACACCCCAGGTTCAAGCCCGTTTATTTTATTTTATTCACCACAGCCCAGTGTCGTCATAACTCGACACTGGGACAGCTTTGAGTCCGCGTTAGCCCGCCTTGGTGTTTTGACCAGGGTAGTCCAGTGTCGTCATAACTCGACACTGGGACAGCTTTGAGTCCGCGTTAGCCCACCTAACCAGCATATTATGTGTAGCATGGCAATGACAGACAAATCCAAGCCCAATCATGACATGCCTAAATTGGAAAAAGTGCACCGTCATTTGGTCGCCATTTCCAACAAAGGCATTATAGTTGGACGACTTGGACAAATCCGTCATAATCTCGCATAAGTGACGTTTAGGCCTACCTCTGGCATAAAGAGGTCCCCCCTTGCATGTTAGGAAACGTTTGAATGTGCTATGTGCAATATATCTGCTACATACCTGCAAATTATGTGCTTTATGCTAACACCGTTTGTTGCATTTTTAGAAAAAATTACCTTTTCATGAAAAAAAAATAAAAGAAAAGATAAGGATTAGTAACTGTCCAAATTCATTTAACTAACAAGCAAACATTTAGCACGGAGTTTGTTCGTACATAATGACAGTAAGTAGACAGCCAGCAGGTGGTAAAATAAATGAGAATGGGCAGATATATAGGCGATACAAATCAGCTTCTAATATCATACACAACACCTATTCAGTTTCAGTTAGCATATGCGAGCAGGAGCAAAACAAAGAGGAGACAGTCCTATTTTCGTCCAACTATAATGCCTTTGTTGGAAATGGCAACCAAATGACGGTGCACTTTTTCCAATTTAGGCATGTCATGATTGGGCTTGGATTTGTCTGTCATTGCCATGCTACACATAATATGCTGGTTGGCCGTTGGGTTGAGAAACCCGTCGACAAGTTTGGTGTCTTCCTAATTGTGGTGTCGATGCCAAGGACCGACCCACCTAAGGTAAGTGCATGCATGCCCTAAAATAAGGGTGGTATAGCTCTATCTTAAGTTTCTAAGATTTGGCTTTTCTAGACGCAAGGTTCCCGAGCGGACAACTCGAGTGAGAAGGCTACGCGACCACCGGTTGGACCGGATTCTCCGCGCAAAATACCAACTCTCTTAAATGTGGGTGTTTGAAAGAAATTTGCAGGTGCGCGAAGCACACCCGCGTGTTGTGTGTGATAGTGTGAATTTTCCAGAGTGGAAGAAATATGAGCGGAATGCCAGTTTAAGGAAAGCAGTAAAGCAAATAGCAATCAAAATGAATAACACAAAATATAGCACGCAAAAATTAAATGCAAAAATAATGCCAAATAATAACCCTAGATCTGTTGTGGTTAAGAACCTAAAATCCCCAGTGGAGTCGCCATTTCTGTCGCGCCCTTTTTCGGTCGCGACATTTATTTTCTAAACTCCTGCTTAAATAAAAGGTTAGAAAATACTAATTGTTGGTATCAACTGGAGTCAGAACGTAATGTCGTCCTCCATTTTTTCAAAAAAAAAAAAACAACAAAATGCATATTTCATAAAAAAAAAAATTATCACGAACTACGTCTTGACCTGATTCCCTCAGCGGGATACGTAGGCGGCCACATCGGCTTCGGTCCCACATCATTTAAAAGAAAAAAAAATCCTTATTTTGCATCACGAACTACGTCTTGACCTAACTATTGCTAAGGGTGAAACGATTGCTATCTCCCTCTGACTGAGCCCTCAGAATTCGACCCTGAGCTCTCTCTTATATGCTCTCCTATGCTCTGCCCCCTTAAACTGATGCCTTTGCATGTTCTTAAATAGCCTCACCCTAGGTTCTAAAATTAGTAAGTCAATAAAGGCTGATTTGTGCTGTTTCTAGTGCGATTTTGTGTGATTTGAATAGATTACGAGAGTTGCCATTTTCAGAAGATTTGGTTTTGGTTATGGTAAGGATACGTTGGTTGGGTGTACGTGGATAAGGAAAGCCCGGATTCTCCGGCGAGAAATCCGGGCGGCGACGAAAACAGATGGTTTTAGGGTTTAGGTTTCGCAGGGGTCTCTTGGTTTTCTGTGAGGGAGACGATGGGTTAAAGGGCAATGAGGGATGCTGGCTTCTGGGCTGGGCGTGATAATAGAGGGGTGAGTGGGCTCGCGGGTGCTGGGCCGGGGCGACGAGAATGGATTGGGCTGAGGGTTGGGCGATAGAAGGTAAAGGGCTGGGTAGAATTAGGAGTTTAATTAGGTGTTAATTCTAGGTATTAGATTTGTTAAGGAGTTAATTAATTAGTTTTAGGCTTTTAATTAGTGGTAAATTAATTAATTAGGATTAGATTATTTAGGTGCTTTATTAATCTACTTGTTAAAATAATAAATGCGGGTGTGTTATTTAAGTGCTTAATATCTTAGAATGCGGCGCTCTTTATTTAAAAACTTATTTATTGTGCATTATTATTATTAAATTATCTTAATATGACTTTAGGCGCTACAATAATTATGAAATTACCTGCTATTGATAAATATGACTATGCTATTTGACGCGACGTCATTGTCAAATTATTTATTTTATGTATTTATTTAATTTACTATTATTTAAGAACTATGACAGGGCTTAAAATTAATTAATGCGGGTGCAGGACTCTAAGTGCTTAATTTCTACGTAAGACGCGGTACCACTATTAATTGCTTATTTATGCATGTATTAATGTTTCATAGCTGCATTTTATTATAAAAATTCATAAAAATTATTTTACAAAATTAGTGTAATTTTATAGTTAATGACTGGACGGGAGGGTCAAAATCAGTGTCAACAACCGTCCTTCAGATGGAGATGATGGAAGAATCTTCGGACAAAGACGTTGACTCATAGTCAATTTTGTCTCGATCTTCAGAGTTGCAAAAATGTTGGGCAGGTAAACAAGGCTTACACAAAAATCAAAAACAGTCCCAGTGTCGAGTTATGACGACATCGCTACCCCGTCAAAACACTGCGGCTAACGCGACTAGTTGTCCCCAAAGGTCGAGTTATGACGACACTGGACTACCCTGGTTAAAACACCAAGGCGGGCTAACGCGGACTCAAAGCTTGTCCCAGTGTCGAGTTATGATGACACTGGGCTGTGGTGTAAAGAATAAAATAAAATAAACGGGTTTGAACCTGGGGTGTACCGCTATGGCTTATGGTGCTGGGTTCTATGGTGAAACCCGTCGATTGGACCGACGACTTGATACGCTGCCCCGGGTCGCTGTCCGGAGAAGGTCCTTCATATTAGCGGAGGATACAACAAAAGTTCTTCATATTAGCAGAAGCAAAAATACAGCAAAAGCAGAAAGAAGCATCAAAAGCAGAAAAGACATCGACAATCAGCAGTCAAAATTCAAGGTTCCGCAACAAAACCTAGCGCATCAGTGTGGGCATAAAGTCAAATTTGCAACCAACGCATCGCACCCAACAAAGGCATCATGACAATTCGTCAGTTGCGGCATTTAGCATGTCCGTGCAAGGACAACAACTCAGCATTCACATATCAGGGGCGACATCTCTACCCATAAAATTACATTCTGTGTTAACAGTTATACACTAACTTTTCTCAAGCTTAGCTTGCAGGAACATTTATTCCACAGGAACAGCAGCAACAAGTCCGAAAACGACGCCAGCAGCAACAAGTCCGAAAACGACGCCATCATCAACATATCACATCTACGCAGGGACGATTTCTCTATTCTCAAAATTGCACTTTTTTCATTCATGCTTTATTATTCTGTCTTAGCAGTTATGCACTAACTCTTTCTTGAGCTTTAGTCTACAGGAGCAGCAGCAACAAGTCCAAAAACGACGCCAAGTCCGAAAACGACGCCAAATCCGAAAACGACGACAAGTCCGAAAACGACGACAAGTTCGAAAACGACGCCAAGTCCGAAAACGACGCCAAATTCTGGGCTGGGCGTGATAATAGAGGGGTGAGTGGGCTCGCGGGTGCTGGGCCGGGCCGACGAGAATGGATTGGGCTGAGGGTTGGGCGATAGAAGGTAAAGGGCTGGGTAGAATTAGGAGTTTAATTAGGTGTTAATGTATTATTAATTAATTAAACAAACAAATGTGATCAAATTGTTTAGGTGCTTCCTTAATCTAATTGTTATAATAAATGCGGGCGTGCTATTTAATTAATGCTTAATATTTTAGAATGCGGCGCTATTATTTTAAAAACTTATTATTGTGCATTATTATAAAAATAAATTATTAAAATGCTTTACGTATTAATAAATGCGACTATGCTACTTGACACGACGTCATTGCTAAATTATTTATTTATGTACTTATTATTAATTAAGAATAATGACAGGGCTTAAAATTAATTAATGCGGGCGCGGGACTCTAAGTGCTTAAAACTCTACGTAAGACGCGATGCCATTATTAAATTACTTATTTATGCCTGTATTTATGTTTTATCGCTGCATTTTATTATAAAAATCATAAAAAATTATTTTACAAAATTAGTTTAATTTTATAGCTAATGACTGGACGGGAGGGTCAAAATTGGGTGTTAACAACATATAATTTAGGACTGTTGAGCATGTCTAAATTATGCAAAAATGATTTAAATGATTTAACTTGCATCATAAAACCAACATTTTGTTTCTTATTAAAATACATAACAGATTTCTCCTAAACTCTCAAAAATATACTGGAATTTGACTGCTTCTGATATACTGGATGTTGTTCTGGCCTATGCTCCTGAATGACCATGATAGAGGGTGATGCATCTCTTCTCCTCTGGGAGGTACCTCCAATGGAATTTGACCGCATCGCTCGCTAATGTCGTAGGGTCGGGTTTGTAATCCTGCTGTCTTAATGCCTTTCTTCCACGGTCGCCCATTCTTACGACTTCGCAAAACTTCGCCAATTACACCGATCATCCTTTCATAATATGTCGCGTCTTTTAACGATCGCACGAACAACAAGTGGTCATTTCGCTCTGCCATCGAGGTTGTACCTTGTCGCTTCGACCGCCACCTCAGGGCGTATTCTCTGAAAGTTTCTGTGGATTTCTTTTCAAGTTTCATAAGATAAAATCTGTCCAGGACAGTGTCAGTGTTTAACCTGAATCTATCCATGAAATCTTGTGCCATGGCATTCCAACCGTCCCATTTTCCTCAGTGGAGTCGCCATTTCTGTCACGCCCTTTTCCGACCGCGATATTTTTTCTAGCGAACCCTGCTTAATAAAAATGTTAGAAAATAAATAACAAACAATGCTAATTGTTTAAAGGAAGGATTAAAAGTATTTAAAAGGGTGCTAAAAGGCGAAAGGGTGCTAAGGGATTAATTTTAAAAGTAAAGGGTGCTAAATATTAAAGTGGTGCTTAAAAGGTGCTAAAAGTGCAAAAGGTTGCTAGGGATGCTAAAGGTGCTAAGGGTTCGCGGAGTCGCCACCTAATTAGTTTGGGTGAATTAGGACACCTAAATGTTTAACTAGTTTAAAGTAAAACATTAACTCCATTTTAATGGTCTGCTAAACTTAATGAGGTTCTGGGTAAGGGTTCTTTATTAATCTAGAGGGAAGGGGTTAGGCACCCTCTAAGATCCGCTAACTTGCGGTTGTCCTGCCAAACCTAGGGTAATTATTATTAAAAAATGCTTGTCTTGAAAATACAAAAGATGCTCCAAAATATTTTATAAAAAAATGCATGTTGATAAAGTTTATAAGACTAAGGCCCCAAAATGTAAGTGATGCAAAGGTTATTTATGGACTGATTATGTGTGCATGCAAAGGTTATTTATGTATACCGCTAGCCAAATTAATCTTGCTTAACCTGCGTGTTAGTAAAAAAGGTGCTTAAGATGATCTTGAGAGTTTAGAAAAAATGTGTTATGGGTTTAAGAAAAATGTTGGTTTTATCATGCAAGTTAGATCATTTAGATTATGTTTTGCAGAATTTAGACATGCCTAACAGCCCTAAAAGACAAATAAAGTAGAAGTGCGTTCTAAGTTTAAATTACTTTCCCACCTTATATGTTCGAAACTTAATTGTTCTAAATATCCTAAATATTACAGAAATAGAGCAATTAAATTACAATAAACAAATAGATGAATGAATAGCACGTAAAGAGAGAGGATGGGATTTAAGAGTGCTCTTTACGACGGATGACGACATCCTATTTGTTTTTCTAGGAATTCCTGAAGCGGGAACGCGAATGCGGATGCACATAGACGCGGGCTGCCGTTTGAAGTAGCTCGTGATGAGTCTCGCCGTGAGACTCTTCGTTTTGCTCCAGTGCATTTCATGTAACAAAAAGAAAGATAAGGATTAGTATGAGCCCAAATAATAATTGATACAAATAATTAGGACGAGCACATATGTTTGCTGCATAACGTGTCACAATGACTCAAGACTAAAGGAAAACTGGCCCAGGGCAGTCACTGGGCCCTGGGTGCAAACAATTAAGCAGAAATGCGAAAATGGCCCAAAACATGCAATTTCCAAATTTGAAGTAAGGACAAATCAACATGCAGGGAGGCCCATGTTACACCCCGTATTTACAGGACATGTTTTAAGAACGTACGTAAGAACTCATAAGTGTCAAGATTAGAGACTTGTAGGAATTTATAGGAATTATGAAATTGTCGGAAAACGTTTTGTTGGATTTAACGGGAGGGCGACACGTGTCACCCCCCTTATGATGCCTTGGACGATTTAGGCATGGCCAATATGGTCATTGACCATAGTCTTGGATGACAAAGTCTTGCAAGTAGTGAAGCTTGACAATCTTGACCAAAGTCAAAGGTCCCACAAGCCTTGATATTTAAGTAAAGCTCATCCAAACCACCCATTTGTTTGCATCTTGACCCTCCAATGTGTTTTATAATACTACTAGTAGTGAGACTTAGTCCAACACTTAGAAAAAATTCAAGAGAATGGATGAACTCCACATTGAGCTCTCGGGTTTGAGAGGGACCAAGGAGAGAAAAAAATTCGTTTGTTGTCTATTAAGCTCCACACTTTAAACCAAGGTTCATGAGTGTTATGTAAGTGTATCTCAATAGAAAAATCCCGGAAAAAGAGAGTTTTCGTATTAGTCGCAAAGTGAAAACCTAGTGGCTTTCTAGGTTTTGGATTGGAGGTTTGAAGGAAAGTTGTTGGTATTGTTCTAAGGGTCTCAAGTAAGGATTGAAGTGTCTTGAAGAGGCTCTAAGTTGCTAAGGAGCGACTTGATTTGGAAGTTAGATTGAGATTCGTTGAGGTATAATTTTGTTCTCTTTAAGTGTTACAAGATTATGTATTGTTAGCCTTACATTTTACTAGCATGAAGCATATGTGTTGAAGTTTATAAGGATTATAGATCGATTGTAGTCTTTGAAATTCGAAATGAAATGTAGGCCATGTTAAGTTGGATTACAATTTGATCGTTGTTAGAATCGTCGCATGTTATTGACTTGAAGCTTATGGTAGTACTAACCAAATGCGACTTGATATCTTATTATGCTACCATTTTGGTTTGAAATGGAAATTGGATAAGAATTAGTTTGGTTGAACTCAAGGTGGCCGATTTTGGACTTGTAGTTTGTAGTAGTTGGTTAGTCATTTGTATTGGACTATCTTCTACTTAATTGTGAGCCAATCGGCTGTTTGGTTATTGTATTCGACCTTGAAAAAGGTGGCAAAGTTAGTAGAAACAAAGGAGGTCTTTGTCCGATTTTCCGTAGGATGAGTGACTTAGCACTTAGAATGATTCTCGTTGAAGTAAAAGGTTAATGGACATATTGTGACCATTATAGGTTGAAGTACTAAGTATAGCGTATCCTACTTGGAGAATGGAATAGCTATCAAGGTTGGAGTACTTTGGAGCATTTTGCTATTTGTCGACAATCGTCGCGAGGTATGTGAACCTCTTCCTTCCTTTGGCATGATTCTATGTATGGAATATACTTGTGGTATCCTTTCATGTTTCCTTCTACTCTTAGAAGTTAAGAGGTAGTTATGTGAATTACCCTATGTAGAACTTTTCCTATCTTGAGCATGACTAGTTGCACGTATGTACCAGAGACATACAAGACTATGACATTCTTTACTTGTTTTATGTGATGCCAAGTCGGGTGGGTTAGAGATTAACTCACTTCTTTGAAAATAGTAAGGATGTCTTAAGTTGATTTTAAAGTTAAGGGACTTGAAGAGTTTTAAAGTATGTGATACTTGTCCCGTTTTAAACGTATAAGTCCCTTGGATAGGAAATTGTTTATGGCTAAGGTATAAAGTGAATATAACGGCTTTATGGGAAGTTAGTTATATTTGCCTTATGGAAAGATAAATGACTTGACTATGTAAAAGGCAACTTGATTTACTGCATCAATTGCCTAAGGTTTTATATAAAAATGAGTCGAGTTGATTTGGCTAATTTACGCACAAATGAGTATAAGTATCGAATAAGCCATCATGCGTTAATAAAGGAAAATGTAATGACAATCCATTATGTTAAAACAAGTAGAAATCCTCCATCTGCATAGAAGCTAAGATAAGACAAAATTGTATTACATTTTCTAGATCATGGCTACTTGAATAAGATCGTTATAAATAAGTATAACTTATTCACGACGCACCAAAGATTTGTTACAAATTTTAAAAGAGTTTACGTATGGAGCTTTTAAGACTTTGAAACTTGTTTTCTAAAAAGTTAAGAGACTTGATGTATTTTGAAAGTTAAGAGATTTGATTTGAAAGTATAAATCTCTTAGTTATAAAAGGAATGAGTTTGTCTAAAACCATAAAGGGTTATAACGGCTTTATGGGAAGTGGGTTATAACGGCTTTATGGAAGGATAAGAGAATGGTTTTCTCTAATAACGTAATCAAAGGAATAACTTGTATTAAGGAACGACAAATTGGTTTAAAGGTACCAATTGCTTAAGGCTTTTAATAAAAGAAGTCACTTGTTTTAGAAGCCGGTGTTTGTATTTCTAAAAAAGGGTATTGTGACTTGTCTTGAAAGGTGAATAGGACTTGATACTACGGGTGTTAGTATCTTGGAGCTTTACATAGAAAGGAGTCTTTTATAAAAGAATGTACGTATGTAGTACTTTGACTTGATAAAATGAGAATTATCCTATGTGTGCCTTGATAAGTACTTTGTCTTGGTTAATTGAGAACTTGCCTATATGTGCTGGTAATAGCCTTTGAGTGCAAGTATTATGTTTTATTAAGTTGTCGCGACTCTCGGTTGAAGGGTCGGATGTCTTGTTGTAAGTTACTGGGACGTACCGACAGTGATGTGGGGTTCCACGGGTATGCTTCCGTTATTTGTAGCACTTGGGTTAAATTCCCGGATTTTATAAAAGACATGGTAGTGCTTATGTCTTGTTTGATGGTCACGAGATAGGGTAAGAGAGTATAAATGGCGGGCAAGCCCCAAGACGTTATACCACCTTCTCCAGTAAGAGTATAAGTGAGGTAAACCCCAAGACTGTACCACCCGCTTTATGTGTTGTTTGACGACCGGTCGAGATAGGGTAAGAGTATAAATGAGGGGCAAGCCCCAAGACGTTATACCACCTTCTCCAGGGTAAGAGTATAAGTGAGGGGTAGACCCCCAAGATGCTATACCACCTGCTTTACCACCTTCTCCAGGGTAAGAGTATAAGTGAGGGGTAGACCCCCAAGACGCTATACCACCGGTGGGACTTGATGTTCATGTATGCCTATTGGTGTATTATTATACCCTGGACTGTCGGCAGTGATGTGGGATTCCACGGGCAGGATATATATATATGTATTTATATATGTTCAGGAAGGTAGCCCTATCGGCTAACCTGTTGTTTTACTTACGATGTTTTATTTTTAAGTTTCATGTATGTTCCGCTGATTTTCTCTGATGATTACCTGAAAGGGTGCCCAGGTAGGGCGCCAGTCGCGGTCCCGGGGTCGGGTCGTGACAGCCCAGTTAATTACTTATATACCCAACGAAATAGGTACCAATTTCTTTAAGCCAGCTGGGAAATTCAGATTTTTCAAGTTATAATCAAAGCCTGAGATGCTACACACTCATTTATGCAGGGAGGCAAACCAGTGCTGAACAAATGAGAAGCAGATATGTGTACAACCATACATATGTACCTTCTATATTCATTAAGAGATACTATCCTAGATACAACATATTCAAGAGAAGACATGCAGGATACAAATAAACTCAACATCTACGCAGTTAAGCTAAGATACATAATATTCCTTGAGGATACAACATTCAATTAACTAAACTTGCTTATAACATCGGATCTTATGCAACCTATCAAGTTAATAGGAAAGAAATGATGATCTACACTAGTTCTAACAATAGGAAAGAATCTGGCCGGAGTTGAACACCGGCGATGCTATTATTTGTTCTTCAGGTGTGTTGGCTGATTTTGGGTCGATGGACTGATTTTATGACATTGAATCTGGCTGGATTTTTTATAACTCCGGCGACCTTGTTTTTACTTCATTTTTTGGTATCTGTCGTCCGTTCTACTAATGGACTGATTTTTCTGATCCGGTTATCGATCCAAATAAATTTTTGGCTCATCGCCATCGCTCCACTCATCGGGTCGTTTCACCACACGATGGTCGATTTTAACTATGTCGGACGGATTTTGGTCGTGTTGTACTGATTTTGGTATCTTTTGGACCATTTTCGTGCTATATTGCTGTTGTTATTTCTCTGTTCGCGGACTTCTTGTGTTCACTGGTTTTACTGTGTTGCTATTTACTGTTCATCGGGTTCGGACTGATTTTTGGACGATTTGGCCATTTTATTATTTTATTAAATTGATTTAGAACAAATACTACATTTGATGGCCAATGAAAAAGTTATTCGTCGATTTTTTAGGCCTCCGCAGTTGCAAAGACGGAAAATAAAATAAATGAAGCTTTCAGGGCAATGAAGATTTCTTCCACTTACATCGGATAACCAACATGCGCTGACAGGGTGAATTCTCGCAGCCGCACTTGTTTAGGATGTCCCACTTTATATTTTTTTATATATTTGAGCCCTCCGTGTTTAAAACTATTACTGTTTTGGCGCGGATCTGAAGTTTTTATTTATTTTATTGTTTCTAACAATATTGGCCGATGAAGGAATCTTCGTCTGATTTCCAAGGCCTCCTCTATACAAAAGACAGATTTATTTATTTTTGGCTTTACTTATTAATTCTTGTCATTGCATTAAAATTATTTATTCTATTACTAACACTTTTACTAAGTGTTTATGCAGGTACCCGGAGATCATCTTGTGTAGAAGGACTAAAAAGGGCTAAAAGATGTGTCGAAGTTTTATTTTATGTCACATTTAATTTTAGTTTTATTATTCTGTATTGCACTTTATTTTAGTTATAAATTATGAAAAAATGCTTAGAATAGGTAGAATAAAAAAGGCAATAAATAATTAACCTAGGTTTGAACGAATAACCGCAAGTTAGCGGATCTTAAAGGATGTCTAATTCCTTCCCTTTAGGATAATAAAGAACCCTGATCCATAATCTCATTAATTTTGCAGACCATTAAATGAAGATTAATTGTAGTATTTTTATTGCAATAAATCAAGTGTCCTAATTCACTTAACTAATTAGGTGCGACTCCTCAAAATCAGCATTATTGCTCCATCCAGGGAACCGTGCCAAAGAGAAACGTTGCGGATATCGTTCAGACCCCGAGGTCAAAAACGGGCGCGACAACTATCAAACATTCATACCAAATATTGAATAAATCTTAATCAAGTGAAGAAGAAATCAACTAATGCATTAATTCATGAATAAAAGTTTCAAGCGATTCATAAGGAAAGCCCTAATAAAGTGTTTAGCTCCTAGCTATAGTCACGCTAAGAACTAATACAAACTTCAACATGAACTGAAATAAAAACAAAGAAAAGAGAAAGACAATACTTTGAACTAGGTCTCCAATCTTCTAGCCTCCAAGAGTTGTTTTGTGGAATATGTACAATGATTCTCAGATGCCTCATAAGGTCAGGGTTTTAGGGATTTTATAGTTGTGAAAATATGGCTTTGTGGACCATGAAAACGCGTGTCAAACCCGGCCCGAATCGAAAAACCCGCCGGGACCGCGGTCTCGCAGCCGCATCGCGTGCCGAAAGTCCTGCGGGGTCTCTGATCTTCTGGCACCGCGGTTCTGCTGCTTGGCACCGCGGTTCTGCTTTGCCTTCGTCTGAATCATCCATTTTCAATCTTTTTCTGCCTTGGGACCTCCTTTTATGCCCACTTTTCGCTCCTTTTTGTAATTTTGCCTTTTTGAACCGATGTGACTCAAAAGAAAGAAAAACGACTCTAATACTACACTAAACACAACAAAAACAAGTGAAATACTTACTAAAAATGACTCAAAAAGCGTATACAAAATACGCCTAACAAACCCCCAACCTTAAACTTTGCTCGCCCTCGAGTAAAGCAGAAAACAAAAACAAAGAAACAAAATCAATAAGACTCAAAGACTCAGATCAAACAACTGTACAAGGTTACTTAGAAAAAGCATGAACGTCAGTGGGATAATATGTTGGAACATATGTAGCATGAATATATAGCAATCTAGAATTTCAAGTTAGATATTTCGCAAATTCAGTTCAATCACACTCAATGGAAATATGAATAAACCATGCATGTCAATTTCATTTAGTTCTATGGGTCTGTTTACTTGTTATTCTCCACTAATCATGGACATACATTTTAGAGATCTTCAGGACTTTTCAGGGTTGTAATGTAGTCTTAGGCAGCGGTAGGTAAAAATAGGCATTTAGGCTCAATTTACGTACCATAAGCGTTTTTCCATTCAACCATCTTGTCATACTTTTTGGTATTCTTTTTCAGTTCATATCTATTACTCCCCTTTTCTCTTTTTTAGTGTATGAAACATATTCACATAGGCACCCCCAAACTTAAGCTTTTATATTTTTTTCATTGGGGTGCATCAATCAATTTTTTTCATTCTCTTTTGGTTTTCTTTATCACTCTTTTTCATCCCAATTTTTTAATTACTGCTTATGGCACACAGGGGAATCATAGGGTGTCAAAAAAATAATTTATTTTAGGCTCAAAGGGGCTGACTAGGGATATAATTTACTGCATGGTAGGTAATGAAAGGTAAGAAGGACTAACAAAGAAATGTCTGAGTCATCTTCCTAAACATATACATCCTAACTATTTCGCCTCAAATAACAAGCAAGCAGACTTCACAGATATTTTTCAATGGACGTGCATAAGCTAAGCACAAATATCTCAAATAATCAAATTTTCATGAATTTTGGCATATCTAACTTGAGCACACAGATTTTAGCCTCTAATTCCATTACATTATCCCATTTAATTCACTAGGCGTTTTCAGCAACTACAACATGCATGATCATAAAAGAAAAAAATTGACTCATATGGACACATAAAAGACACAAATCAAAGACTCAAAAACATAAGGTACCCCCCCCCCCAAACTTAACTGACACATTGTCCCAAATGGTAACGACTCAAAGATTAAACGGGGACGACTTACAGACATACATCGGCTCAAAAATGGTGGTGGTTGATGTGCGAAAAGATGCACACACTTAAACGTAAGTGCACGTTATCGTGACAAGTAATATAGTCCTGGTAAGACCGAATATCGTCCACAAGGATTAGGGTTCAAGTACCAATTATCTATCTTTTGGTATCTATTTGGCAATTGATATTTGGATTTGTTGTTTATAACTAAGAATTATAAAGGCTAATTTAACTAATGAGTTTACTTCAGTTGTGATGAGAATAAGGCTTCCACGTCTCCTCACTATCCGCTTATGTTACTTATTAATGCAATAACTTATGGTCTTCTTCTTTTGGAGAAAGCAGGTTCACTAAATCGTTTTATACTCCCGTTAGGGTTATATAAACACTCAACCCCAGTATTGCACCTTACCTACATTTCAGTGATAAGGATAACTCTATAGGAGGATTAAGACTAAGAACCTAGTTAACCGTCACACCCAATGCGTAAAATTAGGGTTGTTAAGCCTCTCGTTAACGCTACATAAATAATTGAGGTATTTTCATCCCCAATCCAAGAACGTCTACCCAACTTACAGCATATTCACAATCCCCTCCTTTCGGAGTCTGATTAGAAATCATATAGTGATAATTAGTTGTCAATTAACTACCAAGCATTCAATTTAATTATTGGATAGATCTCAACAAGAAGAAGAATAACCATAAGCATGCATTAAATCATAACATAAGTTTCTAGAGATTCAACATGGAAAGACCTATAGAGGAATTAGTTCCTAGCCATTGACATGACAAGAACTAATTCCATGTTCTTCATAAAACTGAAATAAAAACAAGAAAAGGAAAGGAAATTTACTAAACTATGGTCTCCAATCTCCAAGCAAGAAAGTCTTGTGTTGTGCAAGAAGGGGAACCCTTAAAAACTGCCTAGGGTTCTCCTTTTATAGGCTCCTAACCGCCTCAACTTTTCCCTCGCAGCTAGCCCAAAATCCGTCTCAAAACCTTATTTTTCCGTCGGCGCCGCGGCTGGCATAGGCGCCGGAAATTGTAATCCTTCGGTGATTTGGCGCCGCGCCCGATCTCTGCATGTAGGCGCGCGGCAAAGAATCTCGTAGCTTCTGATGTTTAGGCGTCGCGGCCCTGCACCTGCTGACATGAGGCGCCGCGGAGCTGGATCTTCTGCAGCATCTCGATATTGGCGCCGCGCCGCTTCGACAGGGAGGCCGCGGCTACCGGGTCCTGCTTCTGCCTCATTCGCCACTTTCTCTGTTTTTAGCTCTGGAACCTCCTCTTTTGCCCTCTTTTAGCTCATTTTCCGCCATTTGGCCATTTTAACCACTTTGACTCAAAAGAAAGAAAAACTATCCTAATACGACACTTATTTGTACAAAAAGGGACAAAAGACTTACTAAACTGACTCGAAAAGTGTATATAAAATACACCAATCAAATACCCCCAAACTTAACATTTGCTCGCCCTCGAGCAAAGATAGAAAGAAAGAAATAAAAGACTCAAGAAACGAAAATAAAGGACTCACTGACATTGATCACTTTTGCTACATTAGTGTTATCTAGAAAAACATGAAGGTTAGCAGAATAATATGCAGGAACATATAGCATGAAATTTCAGCACACTAAACACATTAAGCTAGATATTTCGCAAACTCATTTTTATCATGCTTAAAGGAAGTCAACATACTGAATCATGCATGAAAATTCAAAAATCCTATGGCATGCTTACTTGCTATTCTCCACTAATTCTGGATATGCATAAAAGAGATCTTCAGGACTTTAAGGGTTGTAATGTAGGCTTAGATATAGGTAGGTAAAAATAGGCATTTAGGCTCATTCTGTGTACCATAAGCTCTTTAGCTTTTCAGTATTTCCCTTTTCTTTTTGTTCTTTCCTTCACTTTGATTCTATCTTTTCCCTCTTTTGTTTTGGGAGAGTGAAGTATATAATAATGACAAGCACCCCCAAACTTAGGCTTTTGCCTATTTCTTATTACTTTTAATTGGGGTGCAACAAGCTCATTCACTCTTTTTGTCTCTTTTTTAACACAATTTATTCCACTATTTCATATTCTTACTTATGACACACTTTGTGGGGATATAGGGTGTCAAAGAAGAAGTTTCAACATTTAGGCTCAATGGGGCTGACTAGGGATATTTTTAAAGTCCGGGATAGAAAAAGAATGGTAAGAATTGGCTATCAAAGAAATGCATGAGTCATCTCCCTAACATGCACATCCTAACTATTTCGCCTCAAATAGCAAGCAATCATAACACATAAGTATTTATCATTTAGCATGCATAATTCAATCAAGAAACTCCAAATAGACAGATTTTGTGAGTTTTTGGCATATCTAACCTAAGTGTTTAGAGAGTTGCTTCAATTCCGTTACATTATTCCACCTTCCTTCACTAGGTGTTTCTAGTAACTACAGCATACCTGATCTTTGACAGGCAATTATGACTCAAAAAGAAAAAAAAAATTGTGACTCAAAAATACATAAAAACAATCAAAAGACTTAAATAAAACATAACACGACACAAATAAAACAAGACACAAATAAAACACCCCCAAACTTAAATCACACATTGTCCCCAATGTGTGTAGACTCACAGACAATAAAAGAAATAAGACACTTACAGACTTTGGCTAAAATGGTGGTGGTGGCGGTGGCATGGGATAGTGCATGGACCACTGACTGAACAAGGAACACATCTCGTTGATTTGTTGCCTCGTTTCTTGTTGTTCGTGGATCACTGTGTCCAAACTCTGCATCATCCTTATCTGATTCTGAAGCAATTGCTCCATCATGGGCACTGGAGGTTCTGCTTCTGTGGTTGGCTGGTGGCTAGGTCCTGCCGCATATTGAGCCCCTATTTCAGGCTCATCTTCGTTCATTGCGGCCTCTGCTGCTGGTGCTGCTGGTGGTTGTACTCTCCTTCCGCCACGGGCTTGGGTCCAGGAACGAGTGCACTATCCCACGGGACACCGCAGCTGGTTTCTCTCATGAGTGTCGGTGGGTAGGGTTGGGACCCCTGGCGCGCATAAATTAGTTATAAGTGAGCCGTGTCCCAATCCACCTGTTGTCACCAACCTGCTGATTTCTTCAATGCTCTGCACTATCTCTTTCCCCACATCAATCGTCATTCCCCTCACAATTCCATATATCAATTTAATCCTATCCTCTGGCACTCTGGTGAAGTGCGTGGATGGAATCATGCGGCGCCGACGAAATATAGCCAACCTTGGTCGCTTTGTTGAATTGGCACTGCTCTTGACCCATTTCTTCCAATGTCAAAAGCACGGTAGCTCACGGTGTTTGCAACGCATTCCAAATGATGTGGTCGCTTCTAGACCATGTTCTAAAGTGATTCCAATCACTTCTTTCTTCAACATCAACCGCCTTCAATTGTGCATTTACATTCTCTGGCATCACAGCACATAAACTCCCTTACAAAGCATCCCCTTTCCACCTTCTCCGAAAGTTGGCATAGAATTCACGCACTATCATTGTTGTGTTCATCGGTGCTATCTTCTCCGGATTTACAAATCTCCTCCACCCCCTTAACTCAATCATTGCCCGAATGGGCTCATAAACATCTTCTTCCCCATATGACTCCCTCTGGTAGTCCATTCCCCTTTCCGGTATTAAGGGTCTGGTATCAAGCTTTTTGTATCTTTGGAAGGCTTGGTAGCTCACAAACCTAGTATCATCGTATTGTGGGGTTGGGGTGGATGTGGAGGCTCTTATCTTTCTGGTGGACATTTTTAAAACAGTCATAGCCTTACAATTTAGTGGCACAAATGTTTCCTACACAATCAACAACTAGCAGCGAACACAACACCCTCAAACTTCAACTCTTCTACCCAATACCCAACCTCCTTTTCTACTCTTTCTCCAAACTTCACAATCAACTTTTTAGCACCCAAACTACTTCACAACTACAATACTCCCTTAAACTACTACTTCATGTGACTGCAGTAAAGAACTCAAGAACAGAAAAAGATTACCTTTTTATGAGAAAATTCAAGTTGTTCTTGTTTCTAATGGTGGTTTGAGGCTATGGAATGGAGCTTTGTTGTTTGAGATAGCTAAGGATTTTTAGGAATTTAAGAGTTTTGGTTGTGGTTGGGTTGGATTTGTGGAGGAATTGTGGGTAGATTTTTGGATTTTCGTGTGTTTTTGGAAAAGAAGGGTTAGGTTTTTGAAATTAGAATTGGGGAAAATCTGATTTCTGGGCGTTTTAAGTTTCGATTTACTTAGCCGCGCGCCTAATCTTCTGCACTCTTCGGGACTTTCACGCCTGCACATTCGCGCGCGATGCCTAAACTTGGCAAATTTTCTGGAATTCTACCGCACTCGCTCTGAAGGCGCGCTTAAACTTCAGACTTACCGCTTCTTTTGGCGCCGCGTTCGCTTTCAGCCGCGCGCTAACCCGTTTTTCTGGAAATCCTGGCGTTTCTTCAGTTTCTCGCCCTTCAGTTTATTTGCCTATCCCTGTCAATCACAACACAAACGCTACAACTCAAGACCGTGAGACTGTTCTAGATAAAATAAGATAAACTAAAGACAAGAATTAAAATCACATAATTGAAAACGTTGGGTTGCCTCCCACTTAGCGCTGTCTTTAACGTCTTTTAGCCGGACGCAAGTTCCTTAGCTTAATAAATGTGAGGTGTATTAACCCCACAACAAATCCATTTTTTCCACATTGTTCGTTTTCTTTTTCTTCTTCTTCTTCTCTTCTTAGCATTATCATCAAGCGAAGTTTCAGGAACACATACCTCCTTTAGTGGAATTTCGGCAAACCACGCCTGCTTTCTTGGGCTCATCTCCCTTTGGTTGACTTGTATTGGCTCGCAGGGGGGTTTGATGGTGCTGATTGCAAAGCACCCACTCATGGTTGGTGGCTCAATGACGTGTTTAAAAACTTTAAACACCATTTCTTCATTCTCCACCCTTAATGTTAACTCTCCTATTTCAACATCAATCAAAGCTCTTCCCGTTGCTAGGAATGGTCTCCCCAATATGATAGGGATTTCCGCATCTTCTTCCATATCAAGAATGAGGAAGTCTGCAGGAAAGAAGAATTTTCCTACTTTCACAATCACGTCCTCAATCTTCCCTCTTGGATGAACCACTGTCCTGTCGGCCAGTTGCAGGCTTACTGTGGTTGGTTTGGCCTCACCCAACTCCAATCTTTTAAATACTGATAAGGGCATCAGATTTATACTTGCCCCTAAATCACACAGAGCTCTGTTGCATGTCACCGCTCCATCAGGTAATGTAGTGTAAAGCTCCCTGGATCTTTTAGCTTTGGTGGCAACTTTTTCTGCAAGATAGCACTACACTCTTCTGTCAGTGCTACTATTTCGTATTCTGCCAGCTTCTTCTTCTTCCCCAAGATCTCCTTCATGAACTTGAAATAGGAAGGCATCTGCTCCAAAGCCTCTATAAAAGGTATGTTGATATGCAGCTTCCTGAATGTCTCCAAAAATTTGGAGAATTGTTTATCAACCGCCTTCCGCTGTAATCTCTGGGGAAAAAGGATCTTCTCTGTATACTCCTTCTCAAGTTTTCTACTACCTGGGCTAGGCTCAATCGCCTTCTCTTTTCTATCTCTCGCTTCTTCTCACTTCATCGCCGAGGTGATCACGCTTCCAATGTCTTCCACTTCTCAACTGCACTGCTTGACACTGCTCCCTCAGATATACCTCTGTATTGCTTGGCAGTGTACTCTTGTGGCTTGCTCGCTTTGCTAGCCGACCCACTTGTGTTTCCAAGTTCTGAGCGAGGATCTAGCTTCATGAATGAATCGCGTTGGCAAGTGCTATCACATGCTTCACTGCTCGATTTTCTTGCCGAACCGGTGCAATCGCTGAGGTGTGGGGCTTGAATGAAAGGTCTGATTCGTTCTGGTTCTGCATCGCCTCGTATTGATTCTCGCCGCTCGTATTGATTCTGCTGCCTCGGTCTCCTCTCCATGAGAAATTTGGGTGATTCTCCACCACCGGATTATAAGTGTTGGAGTAGGGTTGTTTTGTTGCCTCCGATAATTACCTCTGCTCGACACTCGCCGCTCCATTGGTATATTGTTGGGATCACCAAGGACACCTATCGAATGTATGTGGCCACCACATATCTCATGACTTTAGGCATCTGCACCGCATTCACTGACACTGTATGTTGCTGCAACTGTTTTTCCAAAAGGGCCACTTGGGCATTCAAGGCAGCAATAGCATCTATTTCGTGGACTCCCACTGTTCTCCTCCCACTTGTCGACCTCTCTTCTGTGACATGGTTGTTAGTGGCCATATCTTCTAATAACTCATGAGCGTGGGCTGTTTTTCCTCATGAATGCTCCACTTCGCCGCATCTATAATGGTTCTCGTTGTACTACTCAAATTTGTAGAAGATGTGGACCAAGTTCCACAACTCAATGCAATGGTGTGGGCACTTTCTCTGTAGATCTTTGAACCTTTCCCAAGCTTCATATAAGGACTCTCCATCTGCTTAGTAGAAGTTGTTCAACTCCCCTATCAGTTTTGCTGCTTTACACGGGGGAAAGAACTTGGCTAGAAATTTCGCACCGTGCCATGTAAAAATCGAATCGGTGGCAGGAGTTCAACCATACTTTGCTCGTCCCTGAGTGAAGGAAAGAGCCTCAATCTGACGGCATCATCAGTAACGCCGTTATATCTGAAAGTTGCACATAGTTCCAAGAAATTAGTTATGTGCATATGTGGATCCTCCGATGGCAGTCCTCCGAATTGCACTGTGTGCTGTACCATGCTCAGAATCGCCGGTTTTATCTCGAAGTTGTTGGATCCTATTGCAGGGAGCCTAATGCGTACGTGCTCCATTCACTCTTGGCGCATAGTCTCCCAAACTTCTTTCTGGCTGGATTTGGACTCTCTCCTCCACGTCTATTGGCACTTGCCGAGGCATTCCTGGGTTATGTTGATTTTCACCTAACCCTTCTCTCATCATGTTATTATTTTGAGCACCGTCCATCTCTATCAAAGTTGCAATCCGTTGATTCTTTCTGTTCTGCTTACAGGTTTTCTCAATTTCTGGATTGAAGGGGACAAGAGTGTCTGCTCCTCTTCTCCTTCGCATAAACTGATTTCCTGAAATAGATAAAAAACAGACAACCAATCACGGTACCTCGAATTTTCTGAAAATAAAAAAAACGTAAAAATAAAAAATAAAAAGCGTAAAAATTAAAAACCAAATTAGAAATTAAAAAAAAATAGATAAATTTGATATTGAACTAATGCCTAATCCCCGGCAACGGCGCCAAAAACTTGATGCGCGAAAAGATGCACACACTTAAACGCAAGTGCACGTTATCGTGACAAGTAATATAGTCCTGGTAAGACCGAATATCGTCCACAAGGATTAGGGTTCAAGTACCAACTATCTATCTTTTGGTATCTATTTGGCAATTGATATTTGGATTTGTTGTTTATAACTAAGAATTATAAAGGCTAATTTAACTAATGAGTTTACTTCAGTTGTGATGAGAATAGGGCTTTCACGTCTCCTCACTATCCGCTTATGTTACGTATTAATGCAATAACTTATGGTCTTCTTCTTTTGGAGAAAGCAGGTTCACTAAATCGTTTTATACTCCTGTTAGGGTTATATAAACACTCAACCCCAGTATTGCACCTTACCTACCTTTCGGTGATAAGGATAACTCTATAGGAGGATTAAGACTAAGAACCTAGTTAACCGTCACGCCCAATGCGTAAAATTAGGGTTGTTAAGCCTCTCGTTAACGCTACATAAATAATTGAGGTATTTTCATCCCCAATCCAAGAACGTCTACCCAACTTACAACATATTCACAATCCCCTCCTTTCGGAGTCTGATTAGAAATCATATAGTGATAATTAGTTGTCAATTAACTACCAAGCATTCAATTTAATTATTGGATAGATCTCAACAAGAAGAAGAATAACCATAAGCATGCATTAAATCATAACATAAGTTTCTAGAGATTCAACATGGAAAGCCCTATAGAGGAATTAGTTCCTAGCCATTGACATGACAAGAACTAATTCCATGTTCTTCATAAAACTGAAATAAAAACAAGAAAAGGAAAGGAAATTTACTAAACTATGGTCTCCAATCTCCAAGCAAGAAAACCTTGTGTTGTGCAAGAAGGGGAACCCTTCAAAACTGCCTAGGGTTCTCCTTTTATAGGCTCCTAACCGCCTCAACTTTTCCTCGCAGCTTCCTGCAATCGCCCGAAACCTTATTTTTCCGCGTCGCTCGCCTCAGCTGCGCGCCAGCGCGCTGTAATCTCCGGGTGATTTGTGGCGCCGCGATCTCTGGCATGCAGCGGCGCGCTGCAACTCGTAGCTTCCGGATGTTTAGCGCCGCGCCCGCACTCGCGACATGAGGCGCCGCGGCGCTGGATCTTCTGCAACATCTCTGGATATTGGGCGCCGCGGCCCTGCTTCTGACTGCAGGAGGCGCCGCGGCGCTGGTCCGGGTTTTTGCCTCGTTCGCCACTTTCTCTGTTTTTAGCTCTGGAACCTCCTCTTTTGCCCTCTTTTAGCTCATTTTCTGCCATTTGGCCATTTTAACGACTTTGACTCAAAAGAAAGAAAAACTATCCTAATACGACACTTATTTGTACAAAAAGGGACAAAAGACTTACTAAAACTGACTCGAAAAGTGTATATAAAATACACCGATCAGTGGTGACGGTGGATGCTGCATTGAGACGGTATCTGTGGGAGGAGATTTGGCGATTCAGGGCCTTTTTATTTTTCGGAGATCGCTAATCAGCATCGCGGTTCTGCATAGTGGCACCGCGGTGCCTAAAGTCCTGGGGCCTCTCTGAATATTCGACACCGCGGTGCTGACTCGACTCCGTGTTTTCGACTATTTTCTTCAGAATTAGCTTTCAGTTCACCTGTCATCCAAAACACAAGACAAGAACCCAAGACCGTGAGACTGTTCAAGACAATATAAAACAAACTAAAAACAGAAATTTAAATAACATAATTAAAAACCTTGGGTTGCCTCCCAAGTAGCGTTGTCTTTAACGTCTTTTAGACGGATATAATTAATCATTACTAGTGCCTAGTGGATCCTTTTGCGAACTGCTTGCAATCCGCACAATTATTGTTGCAGGTCTCACTTCAACTACAATAATTGTTCCAAACAAGGGCCTCAAATTTACGATTGTCCCCCATTTACACAAGGCAGACTTGTCTTCATGGCTCTCTATAATGTAGGGATCTCTCAATTTTTAGGGGTGCCCTTGAGGGTATGAACTTTTTGGTTGGCTCTCTTTTAGCCGGACGCAATTAATCCTTAATTTGTTTGACTTTTATCTAATAACTAAGACTAAGTAATTGTAGAAAATAAACTAATTATGCTAATACTTTGGCTTTAACCAGTTATGAAGGAATTAGGGCTTCCAAAGTCCTCGACTATCTACTCTATTCAATCCTTAATGCTACTAGAATGCCTTCTTCTTCTACGTTAAGATAGCGGTTAACTAGACTGTCCTATATTCCGGTTAGGATATATAATCACTCAACCCCAGTGCAGAACCCTTCTATATTTCTATGATAGGATTTACCACATAGGAGGATTAAGAACAGTAACCTATAATGCTACACAAGTATCGGGGTACTTTCGTTCGCGACTATGTTTATTCAATTACAGCATATTCAAATCTCTCCTCTCGGTTCTTGATTTGAAATCATATAGATTATGATAATTAATTGTCAGTTAACTATCAAGCATTCATACCAAATATTGAATAAATCTTAATCAAGTGAAGAAGAAATCAACTAATGCATTAATTCATGAATAAAAGTTTCAAGTGATTCATAAGGAAACCCCTAATAAAGTGTTTAGATCCTAGCCATAGTAACGCTAAGAACTAATACAAACTCCAACATGAACTGAAATAAAAACAAAAACAAAAAGAAAGACAATACTTTGAACTAGGTCTCCAACCTTCTATCCTCCAGGATGTGTTTGTGGAATATGTACAATGATTCTCAGATGCCTCATAAGGTCATGATTTTAAGGATTTTATAGTTGGAAAAATATGACTTTATGGACCCTGAAAACGTGTCAAAATTCAGCCCATAATCGGAAAAACTTCGCCAGACCGCTGCGAAAGTCCCGCGAGGTCTCTCGATCTTCCGCACCGCATGATTCTGCTTGGCACCACGGTGCTGCTTTGCTTCGTCTGAATCATCCATTTTCAACCTTTTTCTGCCTCGGGACCTCCTTTTATGCCCATTTTTCGCTCATTTTTGTCATTTTACCTTTTTGAACCGATGTGACTCAAAAGAAAGAAAAACGACCCTAATACTATAATAAACACAACAAAAACAAGTGAAATACTTACTAAAAATGACTCAAAAGGCGTATACAAAATACGCCTAACATATATTTGGTATATATTAAAATTAGTCTTGTACCTTAATTACTATTGTAATATTACCATAATTGTATAGTTAGTCTCCTTATAGAATAGGATTTTAAATGTAAAGTAGGAATAAGATTCTCCTATTGTAACTTGTATATATATGTCTATCATCAATCAAAATAATCAAGGGATTAATTCTTTCACATATAACAGTTTGTTTATGCAATTCGGACTAAAGTTTAACTTCAACTTTGTCATGATTTGAAATCATAAATCATCCAAAAATGTGTGATTTGGGATTTCAAAAAATTTAAAATAAAAATTGACCCATAAATTTGTATTTTGTCAAAAAGACCCATAAGTTAGTAGATATATACCAATTGATCGACTTTATATTGTATTACAAAAAAATTGCGGGAATACCAAATGAGTGATGAAATATTTACGGAAAATGAACATGATGACACGATTGCTAATGATATTTATCAACAACCGGCTCAAAGTAACAATGTAGTTTCGTCTTTTCAGTCATCTGATCGGGAAATGCATGTCGACGTGAAGAGATTGTTCATACCACGTGGGATGATTATATTAAAGAGTAGTTACACTACTATTCATGTTCAATTTCCTTTTTATTGAACGTAAAGTTCGATCAATTGATATTGTATTTTTTAGAAAGACCTTCTAGCCGTATATTAATTTTGTTATGAACTATGATTTGCTCATTTTGGTAAGATTGCATAAGAATTAGGAAAGTTTTGATGGTTTTCTCAACTTGTGGGAGTTTTATGTCAATGATAAAAAATACAACTTAAAAAATCTAAATTGCATATCCAAACAAAATTTCAACTTCAAATCATGTCTAAACGGCTCCTTAATATCTTATTCATATTCTTGTACATCCTTTAACTTTGTAATATCCGAATGCTTCGATTATGAATTGGCTACTTGATCGATCCATAATCCATTACTTGTTACGTTGATTGAATAATATGGCTTGCTTTTATTTTCTTTTATAAGCCAAGCCGTTTTATGTTGAGGGTGCAATACGTACCAGTGGAGAGGATATATTGAATCCCATCAATAGAACATTATTTGCGTTTGCTCATGTACCATCAAGGATAGATCTTGAAGAAAATATTATTGAGCATATTAATTCCACTTCTTTTAATTCAGGAGTACTAGATTTTTTGCAAAATTTAAGCATATTTTTTAGAAAAAGTAATACTATTTTAGAAAGCTGATTATGTATTCTCGCTAAAATTAACTCTCTAACATATGCATTCTACCGAGAATAGTGGATCACTTATTTCTGCATGCAACCTTGCAACCTAACAAACACCGGCTAGATTAATAGGGAAGGTTGCTAACTCAGGGGATTCTTTGTCGATAGAAGGCTTGGACTCGTTCATCTAGATCAATTATTATCCTTCTTGTTATAGCATGAGAAATTTTGTACGGGTAGGTTGTAATAACCTAATCCTTCTTTGTGGGTGTTTGTAGTTAAAGAATTAATAGGTAAACGTGTATAATAGTATAATAAAATTCCTACGCATAATTAGAATATTGTGTAAGTATAATTATGGTAAGATTAGGATTCCTCTTGTATATGTGACTAGGATTCCTCTTGATATGGGATGAATATTGTACACTATATATATTGATATTAATGAGAAAGACTCCCCAAGGGAGATTAATATCATCTTACATGGTATCAAGAGCCAAAATCCTAGAACTCTTTTCTTCCAACTCCTCGGCGCCGCCCCCTCCCCTCTCTCTCTCTCGGCTTCTTCAACAGCCGCAGCGCTACCCTCCCCAACTCAGGGTTTTCTTTTCTTCTCTCCTAAATTACATCCACTATCATGACTCCTCCTGAATCCCCTACGGCTTCCTCCTCCACCAATATCACTCCCGAAAGACCAAAACCATCTTTTCACAGAGCCCTAACCGTTACCAATATCAAGAACTTCATTCCCATTCTTCTTGATCAAGAAAACGGTCAGTATTCTCCTTAGGTTGAATTATTTCGCATTCATGTATGTGTCTATAACGTGTTTGATCATATCGATAACACTATTCCTCACCTCCCGGAGGTTGATGATTCTACATGGCATCGTCTCGACGCTGTCGTCAAACAGTGGATATATGGTAGTATCTCTCAGGATCTTCTCATGACTATCATGAAATCTGGCGCCACCGCCAGTGAATTGTGGATTCGTTTGGAGGAAATTTTTCAGGATAACAAGCACACTCGTGCTGTGTATTTGGAGGAACAGTTTAACAAAACACGTCTTGAAAACTTCTCCAACGTGACTGAGTACTGCAAGCAGCTAAAACCTGTGGCGGATCAACTCTCCAACGTCGGCACGCCTGTCTCTGAAACTAAAATGGTGTTACAAATGATTGCAGACCTTCCTAAAGGCGAATATGACACCTTGACCACTATAATTCAACAGGCGGATCTGTTACCCAGTTTTAACAAAACTCACTCATAGTTGTTGCTCAAAGAAACACATCGTGCTAAGAAAGATGCGCATAATCAGCAGGTGTTAGCTGTCGACACGCAACCCCAAGACCCGACGTCGCCGGAAACTCTCAACCGCGTCAGGGCCGCGGCGGCAGAGGAGACCGTGGTTGTGGCAAGGGTCGCGATCAGCAGAACCAGCAGCAACAACAACAAGGTCCGCGACGCCTCAATAGTACCAGTACAGAACCGCGACGCCCCAGTACAGAGCCGCGACGTCGGCCCCATTCTAGTACCAGCAGCCCTTCAACCAGTATTCTCAACACGAGTTGTTGGGCCAGCTCCAGGCCCTCGGCAAGCCCAGTACCCGCAGTAAGCCCATGATGCGCGGTAAGATGCACACACTTTAAACGCAAGTGCACGTTATCGTGACAAGTAGTATAGTCTTGATAAGACCGAATATCGTCCTCTAGGATTAGGGTTCAAGTACCAACTATCTATTTTTTTGTATCTATTTGGTAAATTGATATTTCGAATTGTTGTTTATAACTACGAATTATGAAAGCTATTTAAATATAAAGGTTTATTTCAGTTGTGATGAGAATAGGACTTCCATGTATCCTTACTATCCGCTTATGCTACTTACTAATGCATTAACTTATGGTATTCTTCTTTTGGAGAAAGCAGGTTTACGAAATCGTTTTATACTCCCGTTAGGGTTATATAAACACTCAACCCCAGTATCGCACATTACCTACCTTTCGGTGATAAGGATAACTCTATAGGAGGATTAAGAACAAAAACCTAGTTGACCGTCACGCACAATGCGCAAAATTAGGATTGTTAAGCCTCTCATCAACGCTACATAAATAATTGAGGTATTTTCATCCCCAATCCAAGAATGTCTACCCAACTTACAGCATATTCACAATCCCCCCCTTTCGGAATCTGATTAGAAATCACATAGTGATAATTAGTTGTCAATTAATTACCAAGAATTCAACTCAATTATTGGATAGATCTCACAATAAGAAAAATAACCATAAGCATGCATTAATTTATAACATAAGTCTCTAGCAATTCAACATGGAAATCCCTATAAGAGAATTAGTTCCTAGTCATTGATATGACAAGAACTAATTCCATGTTCATCATACAAAATAGAAATAAAGAACAAGAAAGGGAAAAGAAATTACTAAACTAATGGTATCCAATCTCCAAGCAAAAGTCTTGTGTTGTGCAAGAAGGAACCTCAAAAGCGCCTAGGGTTCTCCTTTTATAGGCTGCAAACCGCCTCCCTCTTTTCCTTCAAGCCTGGCCCAGAATTTCATCAAAAGACCTAATATTTCCGCCGCGGCGCCGGAAGTTCTGCAATCCGTCGGGTGTTTTGGCGCCGCGGCCCTGATATCTGCTGTCTGAAGGCGCCGCGGCGCTGCATCTTCTGTAGCTCCTCGGATGTTTAGGCGCCGCACCGCTATTGCGTTCGAAGCGGCCGAAGTCTTCGACCTCTCGGATAGTGGGAGCCGCGCCCCGCTGATCGCGAGGCGCCATGCTGGTCCGATTTCACCGCTCGCCACTTTCTGCTTTCACTCGACATCTCCTCTTTTGCCCTCTTTTAGCCCCTTTTCCGCCATTTGGCCATTTTAACCACTTTGACTCAATAGAAAGGAAAACTATCCTAATACAACACTTATATGTGCAAAACGGGACAAAAGACTAACTAAAACTGACTCAAAAGGTGTATATAAAATACACCGATCAAATACCCCCAAACTTAACCTTTGCTCGCCCTCGAGCAAAGATAGAAAGAACGAAATAAAAGACTCAAAGAAACGAAAAATAAAAGACTCACTGCCATTGATCACTTTTGCTGCATAAGTGTTAACTAGAAAAACATGAAGGTTAGCAGAATAATATGCAGGAACATATAGCATGAAATTTCAGCACATTAAGCTAGATATTTCGCAAACTCATGCTTATCATGCTTTAATGGAAGTCAATATACTAAATTATGCATGTAAATTCAAGAATTCCTATGGCATGCTTACTTGCTATTCTCCACTAATTCTGGATATGCATAAAAGAGATCTTCAGGACTTTAAGGGTTGTAATGTAGGCTTAGGTAGGGGTTGGTAAAAATAGGCATTTAGGCTCATTTTTGTGTACCATAAGCTCTTTAGCTTTTCAGTATTTCCCTTTTCTTTTTGTTCTTTTCTTCATTTCGATTCTATCTTTTCCCTCTTTTGTTTTGGGAGAGTGAAGTATATAATAATGACAAGCACCCCCAAACTTAGGCTTTTGCCTATTTCTTATTACTTTTGTATTGGGGTGCAACAGACTTATTCACTCTTTTTGTCTCTTTTTTTAACACAATGTATTCCACTATTTCATATTTTCACTTATGGTACAATTTATGGGAATATAGGGTGTCAAAGAAGAAGTTTCAAATTTAGGCTCAATGGGGCTGACTAGGGATATTTTTAAAGTACATGATAGAAAAGAATGGTAAGAATTGGCTATCAAAGAAATGCCTGAGTCATCTCCCTAACATGCATATCCTAACTATTTCGCCTCAAATAGCAAACAATCATAACACATAAGCATTTATCATTTAACATGCATAACTCAAGCAAGAAACTCCAAATAGACAGATTCTGTGAGTTTTTGGCATATCTAACCTAAGTGTTTAGATAGTTGCTTCAATTCCTTTACATTATTCTGCCTTCCTTCACTAGGTGTTTCTAGCAACTACAGCATACATGATCTTTGACAGACAATTATGACTCAAAAAGGAAAAAAAATTGGTGACTCAAAATAAACATAAAACAATCAAAAAGACTTAAATAAAACATAACGTGACACAAATAAAACAAGACACAAATAAAACACCCTCAAACTTAAATCACACATTGTCCCCAATGTGTGTAGACTCAAAGACAGTAAAAGAAATAAGACACTTACAAACTTTGGTTAAAATGGTGGTGGTGGCGGTGGATAATGCATCGACCATTGGTTGAACAAGGAACTCAACTCGTTGATTTGTTGCCTTGTTTCTTCCGCCCTTGTACTATCGTGTCAAGGTCCGCATCATCCTCATCCGATTTTGATACAATTGCTCCATTGTGGGCGTTGGAGGTTCTGCTCGTGGTTGGCCGTGGCTAGGTCTGCCTCATATTGAGCCCCTATTTCGAGCTCATCTTCGCCCATGGCGGCCTCTGTTGCTGTTGCCGCTGGTTGTACTCTCCGTCTGTTCTTTGGGGGCTTGGAGTGCAGGAAAGAGTGCACTATCCCATAGGACACGGCAGCTGGTTTCTTTCATGAGTATCCGTGGGTAGGATTGGGACCGCACTCGTGTGACATAGCTTGGTGATAATCGAGCCATGTCCCAATCCGCTGTTGTTACCAACCCGCTGATTTCCTCAATGCTCGCACTATTTCTTTCCCACATCAATCGTCAACCTCATAATTCCATATATCGGTTTAATCCTATCCTCCGCACTCTGGTGAAGTCGTGGATGAAATCATGCGCCATCGACGAAATATAGCCAACCTTTGGCTACTTTGTTGAATTGACACTGCTCAAGGTTTCTTGCCCCATTTCTTCCAATATCAAAAACAGCCCGTGGTAGCTCACCGTGTTTGCGACAGTATCCCGATTTATGTTGTCGGTGCTCTGGACCATGTTCTAAAATGGCTCCGATCACCAATTCCTCCTTCAACATCAATCGCTTTCAATTGTGCATTTACATTCTCTCACGCACACATAGTGTCCCCTTACAAAGCATCCCCTTTCCACCATCTCCAGAAAGTTGGCATAAAATTCACGCACCATTGTTGTGTTTATCTGGTGCTATCTTCTCCGATTCACAAATTTCCTCCACTCCTTAATCTCAATCATCGCCTCGAATGGGCTCATAAATATCTTCTTCCCCATATGACTCCCTCTGGTAGTCCATTCCCCTTTCTGGTATTATGGGTCTAGTATTAAGCTTTTTGTATCTTTGGTAGGCTTGGTAGCTCACAAACCTATTTTCATCGTATTGTGGGGTTGGGGTGGATGTGGAGCCTCTTCTCTTCCTGGTGGCCATGGTTAAAACAGTTTCTGGAGCTTACAATTTAGTGGCACAAATGTTTCCTACACAATTAACAACTAGCAGCGAACACAACACCCCCAAACTTCAATTCGTCTACCCACTACCCACACTCTTTTTCTACTCTTTTCTCCAAACTTCACAATCAACTTTTTAGTACCCAACTACTTCAACTACAAAACTCCTTCAAACTACTACCTCCTGTGACTTCAGTAAAGGATTCAAGAACAGAAAAACGGATTACTTTTTTTATGAGAAGATTCAAGCTTGTTCTTGTTTCAATTGGTAGCTTGAGGCTATGGAATGGAGCTTTGTTGTTTGAGATGGCTACGGGTTTTTAGGAATTTAAGAGTTTTGGTTGTGGTTGGGTTGGATTTGTGGAAGATTTGTGGGCAAATTTTCGGATTTTCGTAGGTTTTGGAAAGGAAGGGTTAGGTTTTTGAAATTGGATTTGGGAAAAATCTGATTCTGGGCGTTTTAAGTTCTGGATTCCCGCTTCGGCGCCCAATCATCTGCGCTCTTTCGGGAATTCTTGCGCCGCGCCATATTTAGCCACACGGCGCTAAACTTGGCATATTTTCGATTTCAGCGCCGCGTTCTGTTCTGAAGCCATGCGCTTAAACTGCGCTGTCGATTCTTTCGCGCGCGTGCTCTGGCCATGCGCTACCCGATTTTCGAAATTACGGCTTTTCTTGATTTTTCGCCTTGATTTATTTCCTGTACTGCATCAATCACAAAGACAAACACAAGACCCCAAGACCGTGATCGTTTCTTAGACAAAATAAAATAAACTAAAGACATAATTTAAAATAACATAATTGAAAACGTTGGTTGCCCAACAAGCTGCATCTTTAACATCTTTTAGCCGGACGCAGTTCTTAGCTTTAATAACCACAGGGTGGATTAAGCCCCAACCAATCCATTTCCTCCACATTTGGCGTTTTCTTTTCTTCTTTTCTTTTTAGCATTATCGTAGTGGGAGTTCGTGGATACTTACCTCCTTTAGTGGCATTTCAAAGAAACCATGCCGCTTCTTGGGCTCATCGCTCTTTGGTTGACTTGTATTGGCTCGCATGGGGTTTGATGGTCTTGATTGCAAAGCACCCACTCATCGTTTGGTGGCTCAATGACGTGTTTAAAAACTTTAAACACCATTTATTCATTCTCCACCCTTAATGTTAACTCTCCTCTTTCAACATCAATCAACGCTCTCCCGTTGCTAGGAATGGCCTCCCGATATGATAGGGATTTCCGCATCTTCTTCCATATCAAGAATGAGAAATCTGCAGAAAGAAGAATTTTCCTACTTTCACAATTACGCCCTAAATCTTGCCTCTTGGATGAACCATCGTCTTGTCGGCCAACAGAAGCTTATCGGTTGGTTTGGCCTCACCTGACTCCAATCTTTTAAAAGCGATAAGGGCATCGATTTATACTCGCCCTAAATCACACAAAGCTCATTGCAAGTCACTCGCCTGTGTGCAAGGTAGTGTAAAGCTTCCAGGATCCTTTAGCTTTGGTGGCAACTTTTTCGCAAGATAGCACTACACTCTTACATTAGTGCTACTATTTCGACTCACGCCTTTTTCTTCTTCCCTAAAATTTCCTTCATAAACTTGAAATAGGAGGGCATCTGCTCTAATGCTTCTATGAAAGGTATGTTGATATGCAGCTTTCTGAATGTCTCCAAAAATTTGGAGAATTGTTTATCAACCGCCTTTCGCTGTAGTCTCTGGGGGAAAGGAATCTTCTCTGTATACTCTTCTCCAGAGTTTTCTCTACTGTTGGGCTAGGCTCAATCACCTTCTTTTTTTCTAACTCTGCTTTCTTCTCAACTACTAGCCGAGGTCGCTGCTCAATCGCTCCACTTTCAACCGCATCGCTCGACATCGCTCCCTGATTTACCTCTGATTGCTTGGCAATGTCCACGTGGCTTTCTTTGTTTGCTTTGCTAGTGACCCACCGTGTTCTCAAGTTTCAACGAGGATCTAGCTGTCATGAATCGTATGCAGGCGTTGGCGTGTCTACAATCGCCACTCATCCGCTTTTCACAACCGGTATCAACGCTGAGGCTGTGGGGCTTGAATGAAGGGTTGTTGATTCTGCTCACTGGTTCTCGCATCGCCCCTATCTCGATTCTCGATGCCTCGCATCGTTCTCACGCCACGGTACGCACTGCACGCTTGGTATCGATTCTCACGCCACGTCTCCTTTCCATGAGAAATTTGGGTGATTCCTCCATCCTGGATTATAAGTGTTAGAGTAGGGGTTGTTTTGTTGCCTCTGATAATTATCTATGGCTTGACACTCTGCCTGCTCCATTGGTATATTGTTGGGATCCGCTGAAGGACACCTATCAAATGTATGTGGGCCACCACATATCTCATGACTTTTAGGCATCTGCATCGCATTCATCGACGGTGTATGTTCTGCAATCGTTTCGCTAGAAGGGCGGCCACTGGGCATTCAAGGCAAGAATAGCATCTATTTCGTGGACTCAACATTCTTCTCCCATTTGTCGACCTCTCTTCCGTGACATGGTTGTTAGTGGTCATATCTTCTAATAACTCATGAGCGTCGTGGTCGCTTTCCTCATGAATGCTCCACTGGCCACGCATCTATGATGGTTCTCGTTGTACCGCCACCGTTGTAGAAGATGTGACCAAGTTCCACAACTCAATGCAATGGTGGGCACTTTCTCTGTAGATCTTTGAACCTTTCCCAAGCTTCATATAAGGACTCTCCATCCGCTGGTAAAAGTTGTTCAACTCCTCTCGATTTCTTTGCTTACACGGGAAAGAACTTGGCTAGGAATTTACGTGCCTCTTGCCATGTAAAAATCGAATCGGCCGGCAGTGAATTCAACCATACTTTTGCTCTATCCCTAAGTGAGAAGGGAAAGAGCCTCAACTGACGCATCATCGAACGCCGTTATATCTGAACGTTGCACATAGCTCCAAGAAATTAGCTATGTGCATATGTGGATCCTCCGACGGCAGTCCTCCGAATTGCACTGTGTGCTGTACCATGCTCAGAATTGCCGGTTTTATCTCGAAGTTGTTGGCTCCTATTGCAGGGAGCCTAATGCATGTCTGTGCTCCATTTACTCTTGGCAGCACATAGTCTCCCAAACTTCTTTCTGGCTGGACTTGGACTCTCTCTTCCACGTCTATTGGCGCTTGCCTAGGTATTCCTGGATGGGGTTGATTCTCTCCTAACCCTTCTCCCATCCCGTTGTTGTTCTGAACGCCGTTCATCTCTAACAAGGTTGCAATCCGATTCTTTACGCTCGCTTTCGTGTTTTCACTCGGATTGAAGGGAACAAGAGTGTCTGCTCCTCTTCTCCTTCGCATAAACTGACTTCCTGGAATAGATCAAAAACAGACAACAAATCACGGCACCTCGAATTTTCAAAAGAAAAACGTAAAAATTAAAAATTAAAAGAAAAGTTAAAAACCAAATTAGAAATTAAAAATAGACAAATTTGATATTGAACTATGCCTAATCCCCGGCAACGGCGCCAAAAACTTGATGTGCGGTAAGATGCACACACTTTAAACGCAAGTGCACGTTATCGTGACAAGTAGTATAGTCTTGATAAGCCCGAATATCGTCCTCTAGGATTAGGGTTCAAGTACCAACTATCTATTTTTTTGTATCTATTTGGTAAATTTATATTTCGAATTGTTGTTTATAACTACGAATTATGAAAGCTATTTAAATATAAAGGTTTATTTCAGTTGTGATGAGAATAGGGTTTCCATGTATCTTTACTATCCGCTTATGCTACTTACTAATGCATTAACTTATGGTATTCTTCTTTTGGAGAAAGCAGTTTCTGAAATCGCTTTATACTCCCGTTAGGGTTATATAAACACTCAACCCCAAAGATCGCACCTTACCTACCTTTCTGATAAGGATAACTCTATAGGAGGATTAAGAACAAAACCTAGTTGACCGTCACGCACAATGCGCAAAATTAGGGTTGTTAAGCCTCTCATCAACGCTTACATAAATAATTGAGGTATTTTCATCCCCAATCCAAGAATGTCTACCCAACTTACGAGATATTCACAATCCCCCTTTCGGAATCTGATTAGAAATCATATAGTGATAATTAGTTGTCAATTAATTACCAAGAATTCAACTCAATTATTGGATAGATCTCACAATAAGAAAAATAACCATAAGCATGCATTAATTTATAACATAAGTCTCTAGCAATTCAACATGGAAATCCCTATAAGAGAATTAGTTCCTAGTCATTGATATGACAAGAACTAATTCCATGTTCATCATACAAAATAGAAATAAAGAACAAGAAAGGGAAAAGAAATTACTAAACTAATGGTATCCAATCTCCAAGCAAAAGTCTTGTGTTGTGCAAGAAGGGGAACCCTCAAAAACTGCCTAGGGTTCTCCTTTTATAGGCTGCAAACCGCCTCCCTCTTTTCCTTCAAGCCTGGCCCAGAATTTCATCAAAAGACCTAATATTTCCGCCGCGGCGCCGGAAGTTCTGCAATCCGTCGGGTGTTTTGGCGCCATGCCTCGATATTCGCTGTCAGCCGCGGGCCGTGCATCTTCGTAGCTCTCCGGATGTTTAGCGCCGCGCCGCTATGGCTCGGTAGCCGCGCGCCAGTCTTCGACCTCTCGATAGTGGCGCCGCGCCGCTGATCGCAGTGAGGCTACTGGTCCAGATTTCACCTCGTTCGCCACTTTCTGACTCTGGCATCTCCTTTTTTGCCCTCTTTTAGCCCCTTTTCCGCCATTTGGCCATTTTAACCACTTTGACTCAATAGAAAGGAAAACTATCCTAATACAACACTTATATGTGCAAAACGGGACAAAAGACTAACTAAAACTGACTCAAAAGGTGTATATAAAATACACCGATCAGCCCACTTCATGCAAGGACAGTTCCAGCATCCCGCTTTCGGCATGGCCCCCTCTGACTTGGGTCAGGATTTCAGTAGCCTCAACCTGCAACAACCGGACAACAATTGGATCATGGACTCTGGTGTCATATCTCACCTCACCCGGTCTACAGGTAACATTCCTAAAATATTTAGTTTAAAGCATCCTCAATTTATTACAGTTGGCAATGACCACCGTATTTCAATAAAGCGCTATGGTATATCCTACACACAACCTCCTCATCCACCATTCTTCCTTAAAAATGTCCTATATGCCCCACACATCATTAAGAACCTAATTTATGTCCACAAATTTACTCGTAATAACTCTGTCTCTGTTGACTTTGACCCTTTTGGTTTCATTATGAAGGATCTGTATACGGGACACCTCTTACGAGATGCAATAGCACGGGGGATCTCTATCCATTCTCTTCCACCTCCGTTGTTGGATCTTGCTCTCCCGTCTCTCTAGCGGCTATCTCTTCATCAACATGACATAATAGGATTGTTCATCCAGGAGCCCCAGTTTTTAATTTTCTTAGAAGCAATAATTTCAATACTTATAATAATGAGAAGCTTGCCCAAAACTGTGTTTCTTGTTCTTTAGGCAAACATACTCGTCTTCCATTTAAATCATCTACTAGTGTTACATTTGCACCATTTGATATTATACATGCCGATCTATGGACATCATATATTGATAGTTCTCTCGGTCATAAATATTATCTTGTCTTATTAGATGATTTTCCCACTATGTTTGGTTATATCGTATCAAATTTAAATCGGAAGTGTTTGCCAAATTTCTTGAGTTTCGAACATTCATTCTAACACAATTTGAAAAAGGTATAAAATCATTTCAGTGTGATAATGGTCGTGAATTCAACAATTCTATGTTTCACCGCTTGTATACTAATAATGGCATGGTATGTCGCTACTCATGCCCCCAGACTTCCCCACAAAACGGTAAAGCTGAACGAATTCGCACCATCAACAATATAATTCGCACTCTATTGATTTATGTCTTACTCCCTCCGTCCTTCTAGGTATATGCTGCTAAGATATCAGAATACATTCTAAATATTCTCCCAACTAGCACTCTCCACAATATGACCGCTACCGAAATCTTCTATCACATAGTCCCCACCTACGATCATTTACGGATATTCGGTTGTCTATGTTACCCTAAACTTGCCTATACCGCGCCTCACAAACTAGCCCCCGATCCACTCAATATGTCTACCTAGGCTTCCCACCGAACCATAGGGGCTATCTCTGCTAGGGCTGTTTATAATAATCTGATCGATCCGCGATCCGGTCGATCCGATCGATCCGATCTAAAAAATTGGATATTCGATCCGTTTTTTTTAGTTTCGAATATTTCGAATCGGATACGGATCACATTTTTTAAAACTTCGGATACCCGAAAAATCCAAAATATCACTCTTCAGTTCGCTAGGGTTGTTCACTGTTCAGTCTTCATGCTCTGTTCAAGATTTGACACGCGCAAGTTCAGGAAGAGTTGTATAATAATATGAAGTATTATATATGACCTTGGGGTGCATTAATTGGAAGAGACTGCAATGAACTTATGTTGTTGAGTGTCTATTTTGGAGACCAACGAGTCTGAAGAGCAATGAAGATTGCTGCTCCAATTACAGTCATTACAACTCCTACCACCAACTGTTGTCCAATAATAAAAAATTTAAAGGGTCACCAAAGAATGGGCTTCCCCATACTCGAAAACTCCACCTCCACTACATTGGTTAAAACAGCTTACAATAGCTTGCAAATTTAGCCTTGAAATGCAATTTGTTGTGGAGCAAATAATAATAATAATTAGAGTAGCATTAAGTAACATTACTTGTAGACTCTAGAGTCTCATGTATCTCCATTTGTGCTTTGAAAAAATCGGCAAGTATGCATTGTAAAAGGTAAAAGATTTAAAAACCACAAGTTCCAACTGATGTATTGTCCTGAATAGATTTCGGATATCTGGTTATCCGATTCGAAAATTTCGGATATCCGATTTTTTTCGGATTCGGATCATAATGTTACCGATTCGAAATTTTCGAATATCCAAAATTTTGGATCGGATCGGATCGGATAATCCGAAATGAACAGCCCTAATCTCTGTTATGACTTGTCCACTCGTCAAATCCACATTTTTCGTCACGTCGCATTCAACGAGACCACATTCCCGTTCTCGAATCCTCAAAAATTCCAGAAATCGGATTACTCCTTTCTTGACGAGTATGTCATCTCTCCTCTCATTCTCAGTCAACTAGATCATAACACCACTGAAAAATCACCTTCTCTGCCTAGTGATCCGTCATCAGGGTCGCGGCCCCAAGGGGAGGCGCCGCGACGTCAACCTTTCAGTGAGCAAAATATTTTTTCACCGTCGTTAGTGTCGTGGCCCAAAGGTGAGGCGTTGCGACCCCAAAACTTCAGAGAGGACTATATTCAGGTGCTGCGACGCCTTCGTCAGAACTTCCTCCACCCTTCCCTTATCCAACCTTACCCTCTATATCGGATCCCACCACTCAGCCACCACAGACACCCACTGTCCCTACTCACCATATGGAAACTCGTGCCAAACACGGGATCTTTAAACGCAAAATCCAATTTAACCTGTCTGCCCAAACCATCTCTCAACTTCCCAAGAATCCTAAATTGTCCAAACAAGACCCTAATTGGGATGCGGCAATGTATGAGAAGTTCAATTCTTTGACTAAGAAACACACGTGGGATCTAGTACCTAGGCCAGAGGGGGTGAATGTCATTCGTTGTATGTGGTTTTTTCGTCACAAATTCAGAGACAGTGGAGATCTTGAGAGGTATAAGGCACAACTTGTGGCTAATGGCACAAATCAGCAGGAGTGCATTGATTGTGGTGACACATTCAGTCCGGTTGTTAAATCGGCTACCATTCGCACAGTTCTGAGCATAGCCACGGGCAAACACTGGCCGATACATCAACTTGATGTAAGTGCATTTTTACATAGGGACCTGAGAGAAACAGTTACATGTATCAGTCTCCTGGGTTCACCCATCTAGTAGTCCCTCACTATGTGTGTCGTCTCCGTAAGTCACTATATGACCTAAAGCATGCCCCCCGTGCGTGGTATGATCACTTTGCCAGATATATTTTGCAGATTGGGTTTGTATGCAGCAAAAGTGATACATCACTCTTCATTTTTCATTGAGGTAGTAGCATTGCTTACTTATTACTGTACGTGGATGATATTGTTCTTACTGTCTCCTCCGATGGGTTGAAAAATGAGATTATTACTTTGCTTAAGACCGAATTTGCAATGACTGATTTGGGCAAGCTGAGTTATTTCTTGGGGATATCAGTGACCAGGGTTGTCAACCACATGTTCTTGTGTCAGCGTAAGTATGCAGAAGAGATTGTGTATAGTAGGGGTGTTCATTTCAGATATCCGATTCGATACAAAATTTCGGATATCCAAAATTTTCGAATCGGTAAAATTATGATCCGATCCGAAATTTTCGGATCGGATAACCGGATATCCGAAATGAACACCCCTATATATTGTATTTTTAATTGTTTCTTAGAATTTCAATATGCTAACTTTTTTTAAACGATACTTTATAAATATATTACGTTATTACATCAGACATACTTTCCTATTCAAGTCCACCACTAGTAGAAGTAGATATTACATAAAGATAACCAAAAGCTGCTAACTTAGTACAATTAACTACATAAACCAACTTAGTAAATGTCAACTATAAAGTATGGATTCGAAGTTGCAGTCACATATTTAGTACCATATATTTTTCAAAGTTGTTTCATTGTTATATATGTATGTATTAAGCATAAGTCAATGGTAAAAGATTAATTTAACATAACATAAATCCGCGATAATTTATGCATTCAATAATAAAATATTTATATTTCCCATCATTATAAGATCAAATAGAAATTATTAAGATAAAATAGAAATTATAATTCAATTTAAGTTTATTTTATTTTAACAAAAGGTCATTCTTTTTAAAAATTAGAAACCAAAATTAAAAAAAAAAATCGGATATTTCAGATATCCGAAATTAAGAAAATTGTGATCCGTATCCAATCCGTTTTTTCGGATATCCAATCCGAAATATCCGAAACTCAAAAAAGCGGATCGGATATCCGATTTTTCGGATCGGATCGACCAGATCGATCGGATCGAAATGAACACCCCTAGTGTAGAGGGATAATATGACGAATTGCAGGTGCATTTCAGTATCTCACATTTCAAAATATAAGCTCAGTGATATGGATGGTGCTCCAGTCTCTGATCCTACTCTGTATAGGAGCCTTGCAGGTGCATTTCAGTATCTCACATTTACAAGGCCAGACATTTCTTATGTTGTTCAGTAGGTATGCCTATTTATGCATTCCCCTAGGAAGTCTCATTTCACTGCTCTTAAGCGTATTATCCGATACATTAAGGTCACACTTGATTATGGTTTACACATTTACCCCTCTACCCCAAACAAGTTGCTCTCGTATACGAATGCAGATTGGGCAGGGTGTCCGGACACGCGACGCTCCACCTCCGACTTTTGTATTTTTTTATGGGATAATCTGATTTCATAGTCTGCCAAGCGACAGGCCACCCTATCTCGTTCCAGCGCCGAGGCTGAGTACAGAGTCATTGCAAATGTGGTTGCTGAGATTTGTTGGCTCAGAAATTTATTGTTAGAACATCAGTGTCCTTTACGTCAGACATCTATTGTGTACTGTGATAACATCTCTGCAATCTAATTTTCTCACAACCTGGTTTAACATCAGCGAACCAAGCACGTTGAGATGAAAATACATTTCGTTCGTGAGAAAGTTGCGTTAGGTCGTGTCAGAGTGTTATATGTTCCCTCATCATATCAGTATGCAGATATATTTACCAAAGGACTTCCCAGACAGTTATTTCTTGACTTCATATCAAGTCTCAGCGTATGGCCTCCTCCCACTCCGACTGAGGGTGTGTAAACGTGTATAGTAGTATAATAAAATCCCTACCCATAATTAGAATATTATGTAAATATAATTATGGTAAGACTAGGATTCCTCTTGTATATGGGACTAGGTTTCCTCTTGTATATGAGACTAGGATTCCTCTTGTATATGGGATGAATATTGTACACTATATATATTGATATTAATGAGAAAGACTCCCCAAGGGAGATTAATATCATCTTACAAATCCCTTGATTATTCTTATTGATGAAATACATATATATACAAGTTACATAGGAAAATCTTTTTCCTATTCTACATCTAAATTCCTATTCTATATGGAGACTAACTATACAATTATGGTAATATTATACTACTAATTAAGGTACAATACTAAGTCTAATATATACCAAATATACAATAAAATAAGGTTGCTCTCAGTTTGGGCAAACTGCCCATGATGGGCTTCTCGGTTGTGGCTCATTCTCGGTTTGGACTATCCAATATACACACAATATACTTTGGTATATTGTATGTATATTTAACACACCCCCGCAGTCATACCGGACGGTCTTCGTACACTGAGACTGTCTCAAAATTCTTCAAAAAGGATCGAGTGAGGACCCTTTGTAAAGATGTATACAATTTGATATCTGGAAGGGACATGATAGACGCGTACTTGTCCTTTAGCTACCTTTTCTCGAACAAAGTGAATATTCATCTCTATTATTAGTGCGCTGGTGCTGAACTGGATTACCAGAAAGGTAGATGACGTAACCAGAAAGGTAGATGGTGCTGAACTGGATTACGTAACCAACATGACTCAGAGACCACATTGGCTACCCCTCGATACTCGGCCTCTGCACTTAAACGTGAAAGCATGGATTGACGCTTGGCAGACCATGAGACTAAGTTATTACCTAAAAAACATACAATAGTCAGACGTAGACCGTCTGGTGTCAGGACAACCTCCCCAATCAGCATCTGTATAGGAAACAAGTGTAGACGTCGATGAAGGATACAAATGCAAGCCATAATCAAGTGTTCCCTGAATGTACCTAAGAATGTGTTTGAGCGCATTGATATGTTCAATCCTAGGATCATGGATAAATAAACACACATGTTGTACAACATATGTATATCAGGTCGCGTGAACGTAAGATACTGAAGGGCGCCTGCAAGGCTAAGATAACGGGTCGGATCCTCATAGGGAGAGTCAGCTGCAGCACCCAACTTGGGTTTAGTATCAACTGGAGTAGAAGTGGACTTACAAGATGACATCACATCCCTATCAATGATCTCAGTTGCATACTTTCTTTGTGATAAGAACAGTCCACCTACATGATGAGTGACAATAAACCCCAAAAAATAACTCAATGTCCCCAAGTCTTTCATGGCAAACTCAGAACTGAGCATTGTTATGATAGATTTTCACAAAGTATCAGAAGAGACAGTCAAGATAATATCATCCACATATAATAGTATATAAGCCATGGAAGAACCCCTATGACATATGAATAATGAATTATCAGATCTGATATGAGTGAACCTAATAGTCAAAACATAGTCAGCAAACCTCTTATACCAAGCTCGTGGAGACTGCTTAAGCTCATACAATGACTTCTTCAACAAACAAATATAATGAGGATATCTAGTATCTCGAAACCCCAAGGGTTGATGCATATAAACTGTCACCTTGAGATCTCCATGTAGGAATACATTCTTCACGTCTAGCTGATGAATGAGTCATGATTTCGACAGGGCCAAGCTGAACACAATGCGAATGGTAGCCGACTTGACCACTGGGCTAAATGTCTTACAATAATCTACCCCAACCTGCTGAGTCTTACCATCACCTACAAGTCGAGCCTTGTGTCTTGCAAAAGAACCGTCTGATTTTTCCTTATGAACAAAAATCCACACAGACCGAATAATATTAACATCGGATGGACGGAGTACCAACTCCCACATCTTATTATCAATAAGAGCATTATATTCATCGGTCATGACAATCTTCCAATTTGGGTCATTTAAGACAGACACATGATTACGGGGTAAGGGTGATTTAAGAATATTATAATTTAATTTAAAATGACTTTTTGGTTAAAAAATATTATGTTGACTTCGGATGACCAGACCATGACTCGGGGCTGGATTGGGTGAATTTTGGGAATTTTCGGGAGGTAGTGTCTGATCCATCGGAGGCACCGTGGCGCCTCCCCGAAGGGTCGCGGCGCTGATGACGGGTTGCGAGACATATTCGAAAAATGATGGATAATATAGGGTGAGATATCATCATCCAAAAAATCATACGAACTAGGCACATAATTTTCTACTTTAGAAAATGGAAATTGGGACTCATCAAAGAGAACATGACGACTAATAATGATTCGCTTAGATGACAACTCAAAGCATTTATAACCACAGTGATTTGAGGATAACCCAAAAACACACAAGAGGTAGAACGTGCCTGAAGTTTGTTAATTATGGTGGACGGAAATAGTGGATAACACAAGCACCCAAAGACTCTAAGATGTGTAAACGATGGAATTTTATTATTTAAAATTTGAAGAGGGGATGAATATGTCTTTGGAAGGAAGGATGTTAAGTATATCGGTAGCCATTTATAGAGAATGATTTCAAAATACGGGGGTACGGAAGGAGGAACCAAGAAAGTTCGAATAATGTTATTAATTGTACGAATTTTGCGTTCGACTTTCCTATTTTGTGACACATATAAGGACAAGAAAAATGAAAATTGATTCCATTTTTAGCACAAAAATCCCAAAAATCACCATTGTCATACTCTTCGCCATTATCACATTGGATATTCTTTATTTCTCGTTCGAATTGGGTTTTAATAAAAGCTCTAAATTTTTGGAAGATGGAAAAAACTTGAGATTTTTTCTCTATTGGAAACGTCCATAAAAATTTAGAATAGTCATCTAGAAATAGAACATAATAACGATGACCCAATGAACTAAGAACCGGAGATGTTCATAAATCACTATGAATAATATCAAATGACATTGAAGTAGTACAAGTAGAGTCTACAAATGGTAACTTAACATTTTTTTCCTAAGGAACAAGATTGACAATTAAGAGTACTACGTGTACCCTTACAAGAAATAAGTTTATTTTTATCTAAGATAGACAAAATAGATGCCCCCGAATGACCTAGACGAGCATGTCATAAGGAAGGAGCAAGAGCTACAAAAGTTGATGGTATGGCTTGGCGCGAGAAACTGAGACTTGGTTGTGATTGGATAAAGATCTCCCCTACTGTCACACCTCATGAGAGGACTCCCCGTCTTAAAATCCTTCACAGAAAACCCAAATGGATCAAAATCAATAGAAACCCAATTATCAGTGGTGAATTTACGGACGGACACCAAATTTTAATTACTTTTGGGGTATGAAGAGTATTTTTCAAGGCAACTGGTGGATGGGGAGGAGACAAAGTTTTATGACCATAACCCTTAATTGGAATCAAATTACCATTACCAATAATTATACCACGATTACTGCTCAAATTGGAATAAGACGAGAGAGTACCTTGGTCGGACGTCATATGGGTAGTGGCGTGTCCATGTACCAATTTGGGTCCGGTTGAGTCATTCCAAGTGTATGCATCGCGACTTCAATGTCGGTTTGTGTGGGTCCCATTGCGTGATGGGCTTGAGGAGCCCGAGGCCCGAGTATTACAGACTGCTGCCCCGGCCCATAAACTGGTCTGAAACCCGGAGCCTGAACCGATAATTGACCCGAGAAACTAGGCCCAGACTGGGACGAAACTGGGGCCCGGTTTCCCAGGTAATGAGCTGCTGGACTAGGCCGAAATTGTTGGGCGGCGGTGTTGGATCGAAGAGACGTGACCCATCACATCAGATTAGGGCCTACCATCGCCCACGTTGTGGATGCTATCGATCGCCGTCATTGCCACTGTTCCGGTGGTTGTTGCCGTCGCGATTCTGGCCATTATTTTTCCGATTTTGACCCTTTTTACCACCATCGTTGTTGCGATTTTGGCTCACATTGGCAGAATTGGAAGGGGGGAAATTTGACGCAGTCATCATGACAACATGCCTAGCCCCTATAACTGCCTTTTTAGCCAAAGCCTCTTCCAATGTGATCATAGAGCGGGCTTGATAGAATTCTGGAAGGGGGTTACTTTGATGAAGGATTGAAGCAACCCCGTTATAGGCCTCAAACAGGCCTACAACCATCTGTTGGATGAGACGACTATTGCTCACAGGAGCCCGCACGTTGCGAAGTTATTCTGCCAAGTCCTTAAGTCATTTACAGTAAGATGAAACGTTAGGAAAGTTCTTCATAACAACTTGAGAAAATTCTTGTTCAAGGGTAACAATTCGGGAATGACTGTTATCTTGAAAGATATCACATAATCGATTTCAAGCCTCCATAGCTGTGGAGTTGGGTTCCATAATCATCTGTAAAAGGCCTATGTATATTGTGCATAAATCCATTGGAGAACCTTTGCGTCAAGCGTGACCCATAATTTTGGATTGTCTGCTTTGGTGGACACAAACCTCTATAGTCTCTGTATCACCCTCCTTAGGAGTAGGCGGAGGAATGATGTGATGAAGAACTTAATGTGTCATAGCATGAATCTTGAATAATTCCGCTCACGTCCCATATTGGACGTTTTCTAGGTCAAGAATAATAGGAAGAACACTCTTGATGTTAGAAACTGTGAGGGCAGGATGAAAAGTGTTTTTATCAGTCATGGTGAATAGAACAAACTTTGGACAAGAGAGGCCTCAGGTTTTGCAGAAACCGAGGGGGGGATTTTTGTCATGGTTTTCAAGAATTTCGAGAAAGTTGTGAGAAGCGGAAGCAAGGTAAATAACCTAGGATCTGATACCATGAAAAAATTAATCTCTTAATTATTCTTATTCATGAAAGACATATATATATATATATATATATATATATATATATATATACAAGTTACATAGGAAAATCTTTTTTCTATTCTACATCTAAATCCCTATTCTATACGGAGACTAACTATACAATTATGGTAACATTATACTACTAATTAAGGTTCAAGACTAAGTCTAATATATACCAAATATACAATAAAATAGGGTTGCTCTCGGTTTGGGCAAACTGCCCGTGATGGGCTTTTCGGCTGTGGCCCATTCTCAGTTTGGACTCTATCCAATATACACACAATATACTTTGGTATGTTGTGTGTATATTTAACAAAAATATGTTTTGAGATTTTATATAAGTTAAAAGTATTATTTTTGTCGTCATGATTGAGACACTTGAGGCGCTTAGATGCATTTCAACATCATTACACCTCATTTGTAAATATAGATTTTGTGGGTGTACGATTGTGCTTCGTGATAGCGAGGGGGAGTACCGCGATTGTGAAATGTTAAGAGTCCCACGTCGGATATGGAATGGGAACATGGACTCTTTATATGGACTTGAACAATCCTTACCCTATAAGATAGCTTTTGGGGTTGATTAGGCCCAAGATCCATTCTTTACATGGTATTAGAGCCAGACCCATTCCAGTTCTTTGTTCACCGATGTTAGGCCCCCAAATTATATTGTTCACGCTCCAGTTAACGAGGCCTGGGCATGCGGTGAGTGTTAAGAGTCCCACATCGCATATGGAATGAGAACATGAACTCCTTATATGGACTTGGACAATATTTACCCTATAAGCTAGCTTTTAGGGTTGAGTTAGGTCCAAGATCCATTCTTTACATGAAGGTGAAGGAAGTTATGTTGGAAATTTAAACATCAAATAAAGTTTATCCTATTATTTAGGACTCGAACAATTAGGGCCCCGGACGTCGGAAACGTCGTTTCCACACACGTGCACACGTTGTACCAAAGATTGTAAATTTCCTTAGTGAAAGAGATATTGGTACGTAAATAAAATATTTGAGACATGAAATTATAGACGATTGTTGGTCAAATGACGAGTGTTTCACGTTGGTAAATGAAGGAAGAAGTGTACGAAGTGTAAATATCGAAATGGGTCAGAAAAGGGTCCCGACATCTCCACGGAGTCGGAGAGCCACGACGCCCAAGGACCAGAGCTGTGGCGCTAATTTGTGTTCTAGCTACTAGAGTCGCAGCCCCGCGGCGCCTCTGAGGCTGATCCGCGGCGTTACCCCGGCAGTGTCCATTTTTATACCTAAATTTAGATCCGGATCCAGATCCATCGGATCCACTGAGTCCACAGATCGAATCTGGATCCACATGTAAATGTATTTTATCGTAAGTGATTTTTACATTTTTGTACATTGAACTTTTTTGAAACTCCAAACATCAACAAATTTTTTAGTTGCTCCAATTATATCTAGCTACTTTCTTGTGTTTAAAGTTGTATTTTGTATTTAAATTATTCAAACGCATTACAATATTTTCATGAATTAAATATTTAAGTTTAAAAGGAAATATTTTGATAATTTAAGTTTTAACTTTAAAGATTTTCACTTCAGAATAGTATATATATATATAAATTTAAGAGGATGTCGTCTAGTGAAAGAAGCATTTGTAGAAGTTGTACAATTTTAATTTAGATATTTTCGCTAAAAAATTACTAACAGTTTTATTTTAAAATATTAGTGTGGCTAATAAGATTTTAAAAAAATACTTATGCTAAAATCTTCAAACAACATTCAATAATCAAAGTGAAAATTTTATGGAACTTCTACTTGAAACATTAATAATATTATATGATATGTTAAAATTGCTATTGTGTTTTATTATGCCTAAGGGGTTATCTTTTAGATAATATACTTGAACTGATAAAATAATCAATTAATGATTAAAAAATTTAAAATACATTAATTATAAAAAAAATTAAGAAAATACTTATAAAATTACATTCTAGGTTATGAATATATTTAATAAAAAATGGATCCACGGATCGGATCTGGACCGGATCTGGATCTCAAATACAAGATCCAGATCCGATCTGTCAGAAACGGATCCGGTCCGATCCGGATCCGTCGGGTCCAAATTTTAAAGATCCATATCCTATAAAACGGATCTGGATCCACCGGATCCGGGCGGGGTCCAGGATCCATTACCATCTCTAGTCATTAGTTGGCTAGTTGAGAGGTCATCTTCCTAGCACTATATATTGAGGCTTTGGCTCAATTGGAGAACACACTTCACTCTTGCATAATTTAGTTTTTCTGAACTTCTTCCTCTCTAAGCAATCACTCACACACTCAAAGGTTCTTCTTTTGGTAAACATTTGAGTTTCCTTTGCTCATTTGTTAGTTGTTGTTTTATCTTGGGAGACAAGTTGACAATTATCATAAAATGATTTATATGGGGAAATATTGTCTTAACCTTATTCTGCAGGAACTATATTCTTAATTATATGTCTGACCCTCTCTACACGGTATATTGCATTGTTGGCACGACCAAATTGTTATGGGAAAAACTGCAGAAAAAGTACAACGCACAAGATGATGGTACTAAGAAATTCATTGTTGGAAAATTTCTGAAATTTCAAATGGTGGATAGAAACTGTGATGTCCCAAGCCCAGGAATTCCAAATGATTTTACATCACCTGGATTTAGAAGGAATGAAACCAAATGAGCAATTTTTTGTTGTATAGTTAATTGAGAAGTTACCTTCCTCGTGGAATGAGTTACTTAAAACTCAAGAAAAAGGAGATGACCTTTGAGGATCTTATTATCAAACTCCAGATTCATGAGGATAATAAGAAGATCATGCCTAAGTGTAAGCAACCCGGTGAGGCTAAGGCAAATCTGGCAGAGGCCAAAGGGCATACGAGTAAGAAGCGCAAGTTCCAGAAGGATGGTAAGGCCCCAACAACAGAGAAGTTTAAGGGGAACTACCATCAATGTGGGTAACCTGGTCACATGATCAAGGATTGCCGCAAACTCAAGAATGAGAATAAAGAGAAAGCCAAGGGTAATGTTAAGGCTAACATCGTCGAAGACACGCTTCTTGACGATATGATTGAGGAGTTCTCAGCGGTGATACTTGAAGCAAACCTCGTTGAGAATCCTATGCAGTGGTGGATGGACACGGGTGCTACCCGTTACATCTGTTTCAATAGAGAAGCCTTTTCCACATATTCACCAGTCACGGACCAGAAGATATTCATGGAAAAGAACGTTTCATATGAGGTGCTGGGGTAGGAAAGATGATCATGAAGATGACTTTCGGAAATGAGCTTACTCTGAAGGAAGTGATGCATGTTCCTAAGATTAGAATAAATTTAATTTCATGACCTTTATTGGTGAATACTGGTTTTAGGCTAGTGTTTGAGTCCAATAAATTTGTAATCACTAAGAATAAAACTTTTGTAGGAAGGAGTTTCGTCTGTGAAGGCCTCTTCAAAGTTAACGATTTGTCTGTAATGCCTTCTATTAATAAAATTGAACCTTTCTCTTATTTGCTTGAGTCTTCCAGTCTATGGCATCATAGACTAGGACATGTAAACTATCAATTTATCCAAAGGTTGGTAAAGTTGAAGTTGTTCTCTTCTATCATGTAAACCATCAACGTGAGTGTGAGGTGTGCATAGAGGCAAAACTTACAAATACTCTCTTTAGATCCGTAGAAAGGGATATCGCTCCTCTAAAACTTATTCACACATATATATGTGATTTAAAGTTTGCTCAAACTAGAGGGGGAAATAAGTACTTTATGGCATTCATAGATGATAGCACAAGGTTTTGTTACAGTTACTTATTAAAAAGTAAAGGTAAAGCATTTGAAACATTCAAACACTACAAAGCAGAAGTTGAAAACCAATTAAGCGTACTTATTAAATCAATTCGTAGCGATAGAATGGGAGATTTCGTAGAGCCTTTTGAAGAATATTGTGCCCAATCGGGCATTGTTCATCAAATGATGGCTCCATACTCACCTCAATCAAACGGCGTCGCTGAACGCAAGAACCGTACTTTAAAAAAATGATAAATGTCTTGCTCATCAATTCCGGTCTTCCCCAAAACATGTGGGGAGAAGGTGTCTTTACCGCTTATAAGATTTTTAACAGAGTCACATACAAGGGTAAGGACAAGACTCCATATGAGTTATGGAAGGAGAAGAAACCCACCTACAAATACTTGAAGGTGTGGGGTTTTTTGGCAAAGGTTGAAGTACCTAAGCCGAAATAGGTCAAGATTGGGCTTAAGACTGTAGATTGTATTTTCATCGAATATGAAAATAACAGTAGTTCTTATCTCTTCATAGTGCATAAGTCAGATATACCAGACATCCATGTGGGTACAATCATGGAATGCCAATTTCTTTGAGAATATCTTTCCTAGAAAGGAAAAAAGGCATAACCTCTCGCAATTATGAATAAAACTCTCAGGATTCAAGAGTTGTTGACTGCCCATATCTAGGTGGTTCAGATCAAATGGAATCCGAAGTGGCTGAGTGTCAAGAATCTAGTATTCTAGATTCTTAGGACTTGGAGGCTCTAAAGATGGAACCAAGATGAAGTAAATGGGCCAAAAAGGATAAGTCCTTCGGTCCGGACTTTGTGGCTTATATGGTTCATGACGAACTACATACAATTGTTGAAGCGTTGCCAACTCCAGAAGCACCACTCTGAAAAAAAAGCTATAGAGAGTGAGATAGACTCCATTATGCACAACCATACTTAGGAGTTGGTTGATCTTCCTCCGGGAAATAAATTGTTGGGTTGTAAATGGATACTCAAACAAAAGTTGAAAGTAGATGGATCTATAGATAAATACAAAGCCAGGTTAGTAGTCAAGGGCTATCGACAAAAGGAAGGCCTTGACACGTACTCCCCGGTATCTAGACTGACGTCCATACGAGTATTCATTGTGATTGCCACAATGTGGGACCTTGAGATATATCAAATGGATGTTAAGACAACCTTCCTAAATGGTGATTTGGAAGAAGAAATTTATATAGACCAACCCGAGGGGTATGTGGTTCCAGGACAAGAGAAGAAAGTATGTCGACTTGTCAAATCTCTGTACGGGCTGAAATATGCCCCGAAGCAATGACATGCGAAATTTGATAGTACTCTACTATCGAAAGGGGTTGCCATTAACGATCGTGACAAATGTATCTATACGAGAGGAAATGTTGACTCGTTCATCATGATATGTCTTTACGTAGACAACATGTTGATCATATGAAGCAGTCCTGGGTTGATCCTAAAGACTAAGAACATGTTGAAACAATGTTTTGACATAACGGATATGGGTATTGCAGGTGTCATCATAGGGACCAAGCTCTTCAAGATGTCTGGCGGACTGGTCTTATCTCAGTCTCACTACATCGATGATGTGTTGAGAAAGTATGAGATGTTCGACAGTTCGTCGATAACGTCACCACTAGATATAAATCAAAAGATTGATAAAAATCATGGTGCACCCGTATGCCAGGAGCGATATGCGCGGTAATTTGATGTACATCACAAACTGCACCTAACCTGATATCGCATATGCAGTCAACAAGTTGACTAGGTTTACCCATAATCCAAGTGATGACTATTGGAAAGCGTTGAGTCAGGTACTACGGTACCTAAAATACACACAAAATTACGGATTGCATTATTCGAGATATCCAACTGTACTAGAGGGGTACAGTGATGCAAACTAGATATATGATATAGAGAACACCAAGTCCACTAGTGGGTATATATTTATAATTGGTGGTGGGGTTGTGTCTTGAAATCCTCTAAGCAAACTTGCATTGCCCGATCAACGATAGAATCAGAGTTCATTACTTTAGACAAAGCAGGAGAAAAAGTTGGGTGGATTCATGACTTCTTAGAGAATATCCCTTGTTGGGATAAACCCATACCTTCTATAATGATCCACTACTGTGCGTAGTCATAGTAGATGACGTGGTCGGTGCTCAGGTAGAGCTTGAGGAGTGGCACTAGCTCGGGTGGGGCAAAGAGAGTCAGTCAGGCTTATGCTAGATTAAAGTCACCTAAGCCGTATATTGAGCTTCAAGACGAGATACTAGAAGAGAAGATGGGGTCAGCCTATTTGTTGCTACTCTGGTTCTACAGGACAAACTAATCAGGTTGTTGAGTGTTCTTAATGGTTTTGCCTAGGCAGGATACACCCTACTACTCTAAGTGGTTCTAATACATGTGTGGGAGAGGGACAGACTCAGACTCCTGAGTTTCATACTTTTGGGGTTCAGCAAGCGGTGATGTCAACACCCTTTATCGATGAGGTTTATACTCCAGAGTTTGGTCCCCAACTGATTATAGGGATAACTATGACCCGCATTGAGTGGAAGATTTAGGAGCACTTTTTGAACATGAAGCCTCTAGTATTTTATGGTTAGCCCGAGGAGGATGCATATAAGTTCATTGTAAGCCTCCATGAGAGGTTGCATACTTTAGGTATTGTTGAGTCACAAAGAGTTAATTTTATGGCCCTTTAGCTTTTGGGGGACACAAAACAGTGGTGGAGGGTGTATGTTAATTTCTTACTCGCAGGGTTGCCTCCATTGACTTAGGTTAGGTTCTAAGGGTTTTCTTTGAGAAGTATGTACGTTTGACCTTGCGACTGCGCAAACGTGAGGCGTTTCAGAAGATTTAGCATAGAGGTTCTACAGTTGCATAGCGTAAGACTCAATTCTATGTCTTATCGCGTTATGAAACACCGTTGCTACCTATAAAGGCTTATCAAGTGTGATATTTTGTTATGAGATTGTGTATTCCACTTCAGTTGGCACGCTGTATTTGATGGCCTCTGGAGCCTCTTTTGAGACTGTGGCCAAGCATGCATGGATGGTAGAATCTATGAAGGGTGGGATGCCCAGATATGAGCGTGATAAGAAGACGAGGCGTCATAGTCAGTTCAATGGTTCTACTTCCCATGGTTATGGGTATCAGGGTAGATATCAGTAGTCATAGCCTAGAAGGCCGATTCAGACAACCCTATAGATCACTGATGGTTTCTCTACAGGGTAGAGCGATATAGTAGAGGCCAGTCTTCGAGGGGTTTTTAGTCTTGGTATTCTGACCGTTGTGGTTTGGGTTTTTCTATCTCTATCCATCAGCCCTCCACGACCAAGACCTGTTTAAAGTGTGGAGAGATTGGGCATTTCAAGAGAGAGTGCCCCAGACTTATATCGAGTACATCTCATGCATCCAATACTCCAACATAACTATCTAAGAGTGGTAGTCAGTTAAGCCGAGGGGGATCTCAGTCAGGTCGTGGTGGATCCCAGTTAGGGAGAGATAGAGCCCGTTCGGGCTGAGATTCCCAGCAAGGTACTCAGTTTGATATAAGATGCACTCACTGCTATGCTTTTCTGGTAGGCCCGATAAGGAGGCATCAGACATAGTTATTACAGCTATCATCTCAGTCAATCACCAGTCTGATTCAGTGTTATTTAATCCAGGGTCTACATTCTCATATGTATCTGCATACTTTTCTGCTGATTTGGATATGTGGAATGTTATGCTTGATGTCCATTGTTACACCTCGCAAGTTTAAGGTGATAATTAGCGAACGTAATTAAGGAATAAGATTCGAATCTTGGATATAAGATATATTTATATATGTTAATCCGGAAATTTGTATACAAAAGATGTGATTCCGGAATAATTTTGGCTACTATGGAGGTGACGATGGGAACTTATAGTAATAGTTGTATACTTTCTAACGGGATTATGGATTAGTCGTATTATTAATATTAGGACATTGAGAATACGAGGTCTTATGGAAATTTCAAGATTTAAAAAGAAGGGGGAGCCAAGACTAATTAATTGTGAGAATTGGACCAAATTGCAATTATAAACTTTCAACGCTTATTAATTTCAGCATGCTTCCATTTATCAATGATCCATTCACTTCCTCCCCTCATTCTCAAAAAACACCTCACCCATCCCTCACATCTTCTATCTTTCCCCACAGATTTTCCTCCATTGTTATAGCAAGGTTAGAGACCACATTACCTCTCTTCCTAGATTAAGTTCCTCTACAAGTTCTAGGCCATAAAAACTTCCCAAAACAGTGGGCATTTCGGCACTGTTGTACCGAGATTAGCCAAGAAATTATGGCTTAAAAGATGAACATTTTGGAAGAAAAACATGTAAGTAAGATGAATTAAACTTGTAGAGTACATGCATGTAATTATAAGTTGAAGAAATGATGAAAATAATGCACAAAAAGATGGAGCACTGACCGAAAATTTGGGACTATTTTGGAGCAAAATTAAGGTAAAGATTCTTCTTCTTATAGTATAATTGGAGTTACATGATGTTATAAATTAAGGAATGAATTTGTGTTAAGAGAAACTTGGAATTAAGACAATGCATGTGATGGTATTAGTGTGGTTTATCGATTTTGGGATTGTTATGTGTACCTTGGATTTGAGTGTTGTTGTTGTTATCCTTATCACAAATTGCATGTTGAAAATTGAAGGAAAACCTTGATGTTTAAGTTATAATTAATCATATGAAAGTGTTGAAACATGAATTGATTTTTTAAGGAACTATGAGAGATGCTACTGAATTGTGAAGATGGGCCAGACATTCACCTAATTTTTGGACATGTTGTAGTGTATTTAGGGATTGTTTTGTTGAGATTATAATGCTGGAATTTTAAGCTATGAATATGCATATATATTGTTGTAATTATGGATATATGTCCTAAAGGAATTAAGGTTGGAAAAAGTTGAACATTGCACTCTCGTTGTAGTTGGAATACCTTTTGTTGTTGATAGAATGGGGGCTGTTTTTATGGACTGTTTTAACATGGATTAAGGGCTGGATTAGCATGAGAAATAGGTGTAGTAATCACCTTGATTGTTGTAGTTGTTGTATTACCTGAACGTAAAGAGAAAGAATGCATAATTATGCTATAGACATAGTATATGGACTGATTTTGTCATATTATGGAATGGTGCTTGGTTATTGGTATTGTCGACATTGTTTATGAGTTGTGGATATGTATATAAATAGGGGAAGTGCTACCCGAATTTCTATAGAAAAGAGAGTCGTCATTCGATATAACTTACGCTAGAAATCGTAGAATTGACGGACGTATTACCCTTTATTATAGGTTGAAGTGCTAGACGAGACGTGTTCTAATATTGAGTTGGTTAGTTCGACTAAAAGGTATGTAAATCTATCATTTCTTCTTTTGGCATGATTTATATAAGATGAATGTACGACAGACGTACATAATTCCATTAAATCTTAATTCCTTATGATACATGATATGATAGTGCCTTGATTTTCTAAAGTAATAGTTATTTTATTTATTCAATTGAGAGTCAAATGATGATTTCACACCGAGTCTCATAATGGGTCGGGTACATTATGTATATGATTCACACTGAGACCCTCACTAGGGCGCCGGATACGGTATGTATATGATTCACACCGAGACCCTCACTAGGGGGTCGGATACGGTATGCATATGATTCACACCGAGACCCTCACAAGGGGTCGGGTACGGGATATTTATGTACATGATTTCATTCATACCTAGACCCTCACTAGGGGGTCGGGTACGATATATATATGTATATGACTCTCATTTTTATAAGGCACAATTGACTCTCATTTCATAAGGCACAGTGGTATTGATATCTGGATTATTATATTTGTCTCCTGACATCTCTTTGTCAGTTATGATATTTTTTAGAGTACTTCATGTTTTACCTACTCAGTACATTATTTCGTACTAGCCCTCTTTTCCTGGGGGGCTGTGTTTCATTCCCGCAGGTACAAGTACTCAGTTTGGTGATCCTCCAGTCTAGGATTCCTGTTCAGCTGTTTGGAGAGCTCCATTGATTCGGAGCTTAGTCATTTTGGTACAAAATCTTATTTTTGATTTATGCATATTCAGCGGCACGACGGGGCCCTGTCCTGTCATATTTCATTATCGTATTCTTAGAGGTCTATAGACAGTTGTGGGTTGTGTATGTGTGATGCAAGACATGTGTCGGTTGTTGTTTATCTTGGATAGTCTCATGTATAGAGACAGCCTTGTCGTCTTGCCTATGTTGTTATGTTGAATTGTTGTGACTCCTCAGGAGGCAGGTTCCTTTGATATATATACGTTATGAGTCAGCAGCTTATTTTCACGAGGTTTATATGTTGTTTTGGGTATCAGTCGGATTATATGTGACAGGTCAGTATAAGGGTGTCCAATTAGGGCAACGGGTCGCGGCCCGTCGGGTCGGGTCGTGACATTTAGTGGTATCAGAGCAGTTAGTCCTCGAAATGTCTACATACCGTGTCTAGTAAAGTCTTGTGTATGGGTATGTTATGCACCATACTTATACGCAGGAGGCTACCGGACATTTAGGATTGGTTTCTATTCTTTCTTCTCATAGATCGTGCATTAGAGCTATGTTATTAGGATGATCCCTCTCTGACGAATTATTGTGTTTACAGTTATGCCTCCGAAGAAAGCGACAACCGCCCAGAAGGACAAATCAGTAGCAGGAGCTACTAGTCGACTGAGAGTTACGTGTCCCGTACCCGATCTATGCCCGAGGCGCACTCCCGACGAGTTCTGCTACATCGCCACCTCCAGAGGCTCCAGTTCACGAGGAAACATCATCACTAGCTCCTGAGGCCCAGTACCTGAACCTCTAGCTCCTCGCCGTGGGCGTAAGACGAGCCATGAGAGATGCAAAGATTCTTGCCGACTTACATTTGCGGCGCATCGCAGACATGGACTGGGGTTGATGAGATCCGATTTGAGGGTTCGCGACTTTTTGAGTTGTAATCCTTCAGATTTTTTCGGGTCAAAGCCCGATGATGACCCGCAAGAGTTTATTCGATAGGTACAGCGTACATTGAGGGTGATCAAGGCTTTGGAGACTGAGTCTGTTGGTTGGCCTCATATCGGATGCGGGATGTAGCGATTAATTGGCATGAGTCTTGGGAGTTATCCAGAGGCGAGGGTGCTCCTCCAGCTGTGTGGAATGAGTTTACAGAGGCATTCCTTGGCCACTTTCTGCCTCCAGAGATGAGACGAGCCAGAGTCGATAGATTCTTACAGTTGAGGCAGGGTGGCAGGAGCATTCGGGAGTATAGTCTCGAGTTCGATTCATTGGCTAGATATGCGCCTACCATTGTGGCTGATATGGCGGATAGAGTGCATCGATATGTGATGGAGCTAGATCGTTATTTGATTGACGGTTGTATGGAGGTGGCTCTTCATCCAGATATAGATATTGCCCGGATACATACATATGCACAGGGGGTAGAAGACAGACACGGGGGACGTCAACCGGATAGAGATCATGATAGAGGTCAGCATAAGAGGGCCAAGTCGGCTGGGTATTCGGGTGAGTCTCGTGGCGAGCAGCCTCAACAGCATGTCAGATATTCTTCCTAGCCAACACAGAGTGCACCTCTACAGTCCATAGGTAGACGATTTGACCGCATGGGGGTATTCAAGAGTTGGCCAGAGCTCCAACGCTTCAGGTTCACAGGTGAAGAGAGGTTCTAGTCAGTCGAGGCCACCTTTGCCTCGGTGTGCTCAGTGTGGTAGGTCCCATTTTAGGGAATGCCATTTTGCTACAGGTGTTTGTTATTCTTGTGGGCGTCAAGGCCATATGATGAGAGATTGTCCTCATAGAGGTGGTCCAGGTGGTATGACTCAGCCTACGGGATCGGTTGTTGGTTCATCATCTTCTATAGCTATGCGCCCCGCAGGGCAGGGTGTTCACATGCCAGCAGGCCGTGGTAGAGGTCATGGTGGAGTTTCCAGTTCTAGCGATCCCTCACCGCATATATGTCTTGGCTAGTAGGCATGATCAAGAGGCGTCGCCAGATGTGGTTACAGGTATATTATCGATCTTTTTCCGGGATGTATATGCATTGATAGATCCAGGTTCTACTTTATCATATATATCCCTTTTATTGCTAGTAGTATCGGAATAGAACCTGAGTCGATAGAACCATTTAAGGTAGCTACACCGGTAGGAGATTCGGTCATAGCTAGACGGGTGTATAGAAACTGTTTGGTGGTTGTATATAGCTGTCATACCATGGAAGATTTGATAGAGTTAGACATGACCGAGTTTGATGTTATTATGGGTGTGTATTGGTTGGCTTCTTGTTATGCTAACGTTGATTGTAGAGAGAAGATGGTTCGATTTCAGTTTCTAGGCGAACCAGTTATATAATGGAGAGAAAATACAGCATCACTGAGGGGTAAGTTTATTCCATACCTCAAGCCAAGGAAGATGGTCAAAAAAGGTTGTATTTATCATTTGGTTCGGGTACATGATACGGAAGCATGGGTACCGGCTCTTCAGTCAGTTTCGGTAGTTAGTGAATTCTCAAATGTGTTCCCAGATGATTTTCCAGGTCTTCCTCTAGAGCGGGAGATAGAGTTCATTATTGATGTACCGCCAGATACCCAGCCTATATCTATTCATCCCTATAGAATGACACATGCAGAGTTGAAGGAATTGAAAGAGCAGCTGAGAGACTTGTTAGAAAAAGGCTTCATCAGGCCTAGTACATCACCTTAGGGAGCGTCGGTATTATTTGTGAGGAAAAAAGACGGATCGCTGCGGATGTGTATTGATTATAGGCAGCTAAATAAAGTGACCATAAAGAACAGGTATCCCCTCTCCAGTATAGATTATTTGTTTGATCAGTTGCAGGGTGCTAAGTGTTTTTCGAAGATAGACTTGCGGTTAGGTTATCATCAGGTGCGGGTGAGGGAGACATATATTCCTAAGACAACATTCAGGACCCGATACGGGCATTATGAGTTCAGAGTGATGTCTTTTGGGCTGAGCAATGCTCCAACAGTATTTATGGATCTGATGAACTGGTTATTCAAGCTATTCTTGGATATGTTTGTCATTGTATTCATTGATGATATCCTGGTTTATTCGCGTTCAGAAGAGGAGCATGCAGACCATTTAAGGACGGTACTTAGGGTACTCCAGCACCAGCAGTTCTATGCCAATTTTTCTAAGTGTGAGTTCTGGTTGGCTTCAGTAGCATTCTTGGGGCACATTATCGGAGCCGATGGTATTCAGGTGGATACGCAGAAGATTGAGGCAGTTAAGACTTGGCCCAGGCCTACGACGCCTACTGAGGTACACAACTTTCTGGCGCTTGCAGGATATTACAGGAGGTTTATAGATAAGTTTGCCTCGATTTCAACGCCTTTAACAAGGCTAACTCAGATGGCAGCTAAGTTCCAGTGGATGGATGCTTGTGAGCATAGCTTCCAGTTGTTTAAAGACAAGTTGACTACGACTCCAGTTCTGACTCTTCCTGAGAGACTAGATGGGTATGTTATTTATTGTGATGCTTCAGGTGTTGAACTTGGTTGTGTGTTGATGCAGCATGGCAAAGTTATAGCTTATGCCTCCCGACAGCTCAGGAAGCACGAGAAGAATTATCCTACTCATGATTTGGAGTTAGCAGCGGTGATTCATGCCTTGAAGATATGGAGACATTATTTGTATGATGTTCATGTTGATATTTATACAGATCACAAGAGTCTTCAATATATCTTTAAGCAGAAGAAGCTAAATTTACGACAGAGACGGTGGCTTGAGTTACTAAAGGATTATGATGTTGATATCTTGTACTATCCAGGGAAAGCAAATATTGTAGCGGATGCTCTTAACCGTAGATATATGGGTAGCTTGACGGATGTGGAGCCATACATAAAGGAGATGGTTCTTGAGATACACCAGCTAGCCAGTCTTAGAGTTCGTTTGGCTGATTATGGAGACAGTGGAGTTATTGTTCGAGGAGTTGTTGAGTCCTCTATCATAGAAGAGGTAAAGAGACATCAGTATGAGGATCCTGCTCTGGCACATTATAGAGATACAACTCTTCGAAATGAGAAGACTCGATTTGAGATTGCACTTGATAGAGTGCTACGATATAAGGGTAGGTTGTGTGTGCCTGATGTTGTAGGGCTACGGCGGCAAGTTATGGGAGAGGCACACAATGCCCGTTATTCTATTCATCCAGGATCAACAAAGATGTATCATGACCTCAGATGCTTGTATTGGTGGGATGACATGAAGAGAGACATAGCGGAGTTTGTTGCTCAGTGCCCGAATTGTCAACAGGTTAAGGTCGAGCATCAGAAGCCTGGTGGTTTATTACAGGAGATGGAGCTCCCAACTTAGAAGTGGGAAGTGATTAACATGGACTTCATTACAGGCTTGTCTCGCACCCAGCGAAAGTGTGACTCTATATGGGTTATTGTGGATAGGCTAACGAAATCAGCCAATTTTCTTCCAATCAGGACTACTTATTCGGCTGAAGACTATGCGAGACTGTACATCAGGGAGATAGTGAGGCTGCATGGAGTTCCCACATCTATTATATCGGACAGATGAGCTCAGTTTACAGCTAATTTTTAGAGATCATTCCAAAAGGGTTTGGGGACACAGGTGAGTCTTAGCACATCATTTTATCCTCAGACTGATGGGCCGGCTGAGTGGACTATTCAAACTCTAGAGGATATGTTGAGAGCCTGTATTATTGACTTCAGAGGTAGCTGGGATGATCATTTACCACTCATTGAGTTTGCATATAATAATAGCTACCATTCTAGTATCCAGATGGCACCGTATGAGGCCTTATATGGGAGGAAGTGCAGGTCACCTATTGGTTGGTTCGATGTTGGCGAGACTAAGTTAATCGATCCAGATATGGTTCAGCAAGCTGTGGATAAATTGAAGCTTATTCAGTAGAGATTATTAGCAGTCCAGAGTCGACAGAAGTCGTATGCAGATAATCGACGTCGGCACTTAGAGTTTCAGGTTGGTGACTGGGTATTCCTGAAGGTATCACCCATGAAGGGTGTGGTGAGATTTGGTAAGAAGGGGAAGCTTATCCCAAGATACATCGGGCCTTATCAGATTATTCGTAGGGTAGGCAAGGTTGCCTATGAGTTGGATTTACCATCTGATTTGGAAGCGGTACATCCAGTCTTTCATGTATCGATGTTGCGTAAGTGTATTGGTGATCCTTCCAGAGTGTTCCCGGTGGATGATGTCCAGGTGAAAGAGGAGTTGACTTATGAGGAGAGTCCCATAGTGATACTTGATCGCCAGGTCAGAAGTTACGGACTAAGGATGTGGCTTCTGTCAAAGTGTTATGGCGAAACAACAATATGGAAGATATGACTTGGGAAGTAGAGGACGAAATGAAGAAGAAGTATCATCAACTGTTCCATATGCCTACAGGTAATTTCATCCCCTACTTGATTATATTGATTCATGAATAAGACTATGTGTTGTATTGTGGCCCTGTGAGGCATCTATGGTTTGCTGCATATGGGTCGATAGACATAGTTATAAAGAAGACTCTGCCGAAATTTTTCTAGCATGAGACCTATGATGAACATTCGAGGACGAATGTTTCTAAGGGGGGAAGGATGTTACACCTCGTAAGTTTAAGGTGATAATTAGCGAACGTAATTAAGGAATACGATTTGAATGTTGGATATAAGGTATATTTATATATCCTAATCCGAAAATTTGTATACAAAGGATGTGATTCTGGAATAATTTTGGCTACTATGGAGGTGACGATGGGAACTTATAGTAATAGTTGTATACTTTCTAACGGGATTATGGATTAGTCGTATTATAAAATTAGGACATTGAGAATACAAGGCCTTATGTAAATTTCAAGATTTAAAAAGAAGGGGAGCCAAGACTAATTAATTGTGAGAATTGGATCAAATTACAATTATAAACTTTCAACACTTATTAATTTCAGCATGCTTGCATTTATCAATGCTCTATTCACTCCCTCCCCTCATTCTCAAAAAACACCTCCCCCATCCCTCACATCTTCTCTCCTTCCCTACAGATTTTTCTCCATTGTTATAGCAAGGTTAGAGACCACATTACCTCTCTTCCTAGATTAAGTTCCTCTACAAGTTCTAGGCCATAAAAACTTCCCAAAAACAGTGGCCATTTCGACACTGCTGGACCGAGATTAGCCAAGAAATTGTGGCTTGAAAGATGAACATTTTGGAAGAAAAACATGTAAGTAAGATGGATTAAACTTGTGGAGTACATGCATGTAATTATAAGTTGAAGAAATGATGAAAATAGTGCACAAAAAGATGGAGCAGTGACCGAAAATTTGTGACTGTTTTGGAGCAAAATTAAGGTAAAGATTCTTCTTCTTATAGTATAATTGGAGTTACATGATGTTATAAATTAAGGAATGAACTTGTGTTAAAAGAAACTTGGAATTAAGACAATGCATGTGATGGTATTAGTGTGGTTTACCGATTTTGGGACTGTTTTGTGTACCTTGGATTTGAGTGTTGTTGTTGTTATCCTTATCACAAATTACATGTTGAAATTGAAGGAAAACCTTGATGTTTAAGTTATAATTAATCATATGAAAGTGTTGAAACATGATTTGGATTTTTAAGGAACTATGAGAGGTGCTACAGAATTGTGAAGATGGGCCGAGACATTCACCTAATTTTTGGACATGTTGTAGTGTATTTAGGGACTGTTTTGTTGAGATTAGAATGCTGGAATTTTAAGCTATGAACATGCATATATATTGTTGTAATTATGGATATATGTCCTAAAGGAATTAAGGTTGGAAAAAGTTGAACATTGCACTCTCGTTGTAGTTGGAATACATTTTGTTGTTGATAGAATGTAGGCTGTTTTTATGGATTGTTTAACATGGATTAAGGGCTGGATTAACATGAGAAATAGGTGTAGTAATCACGTTGATTGTTGTAGTTGTTGTATTACCTGAACGTAAAGAGAAAAAATGCATAACTATGCTATAGACATAGTATATGGACTGATTTTGTCATATTCTGGAATGGTGCTTGGTTATTGGTATTGTCGACATTGTTTATGAGTTGTGGAAATGTATATAAATAGGGGAAGTGTTGCCCAAATTTCTATAGAAAAGAGAGTCATCATTCGATATAACTTACGCTAGAAAACGTAGAATTGACGGACGTATTACCCTTTATTATAGGTTGAAGTGCTAGACGAGACGTATTCTAATATTGAGTTTGTTAGTTCAACTAAAAGGTATGTGAATCTATCATTTCTTCTTTTGGCATGATTTATATAAGATGAATGTACGACGGACGTACATAATTCCATTGAATCCTAATTCCTTACGATAGATGATAAGATAGTGCCTTGATTTTCTAAAGTAATAGTTATTCTATTTATTCCATTGAGAGTCAAATGATGATTTCACACCGAGTACCATAATAGGTCGGGTACGGTATGTATATGATTCACACTGAAACCCTCACTAGGGGCCCAGGTATGATATGTATATGATTCACACTGAGACCCTCACTAGGGGGCCGGGTACGGTATATTTATGAACATGATTTCATTTACACCGAGACCCTCACTAGGGGGCCGGGTACGCTATATATATATATGTATATGACTCTCATTTTTATAAGGCACAGTTGACTCTCATTTCATAAGGCACAGTGGTATTGATATCTAGATTATTATATTTGTCTCCTGACATTTTTTGGCCAGTTATGATCTTTCTTACATTACTTCATGTTTTACCTACTCAGTACATTATTTCGTACTGACCCCCTTTTCCCGGGGGCTGCATTTCATGCCCGCAGGTACATGTACTCAGTTTGGTGATCCTTCAGTCTAGGATTCCTGCACAACTGTTTGGAGAGCTCCATTGATTCAGAGCTTAGTCATTTTGGTACATAACCTTATTTTTTATTTATGCATATTCAGGGGCACGACCGGGCCCTGTCCCGTCATATTTCATTATCGTATTCTTTGAGATCTGTAGACAGTTGTGGGTTGTGTATGCGTGACGCAAGACATGTGTCGGTTGTTATTTATCTTGGATAGTCCCATGTATAGAGGCAGCCTTGTCGGCTTGCCTATGTTGTTATGTTGAATTGTTGTGACTCCTCAGGAGGCAGGTTCCTTTGATATATATACGTTATGAGTCAACAACTTATTTTTATGAGGTTTATATGTTATTTTGGGTATTAGTCGAATTATATGTGACAAGTCAGTATAAGGGTGTCCAATTAGGGCACCGGGTCGCGGCCAGTCGGGTCGGGTCGTGACATCCATATTCATGTGTCCACACCGGTTGGTGATTCTGTGATTGTATATAGAGTTTATCGCATGTGTGTGGTTACTTTTGTAGGGTACAATGCCTGGGTAGATTTGGGCATTTTAGGCACGACCGACTTTGATATTATTTAGGGATGGATTGACTATTATCGTACCACGCGATTCTAGTCTGTCATGCCAAGATAGTCACGTTAGTTATGCCTAGACTTCTGATATTAGAATGGAGGGGCACTCTCAGCCCTGCTCCTAAGAAAATCATTTCTTTCATCCGCGCTAGGAAGTTGGCAGACAAAGGTTGTCTGGCGTATCTTGATCATATTCGGGATACGAGTTGTGAGACTCCTTCCCTTTAGTCAGTTCTGGTAGTTAGTGAGTTTGTTGAGGTCTTTACTTCAGATTTATTGGGTATACCACTAGATTGGGCTATTGAATTCTTTATTGACCTTGAGCCGGGTACTCAACCTATTTCCATTCGTTCATAGCGTATGACTCTGACAGAGCTTAGAGAGTTGAAGATACAACTTCAGGACTTATTGTGTAAGGGCTTCATTCGACCGAGTGTATCTCCATGAGGTGCTCATGTCTTGTTTGTGAAGAAGAATGATGGCACCATGCGTATGTGCATTGATTACAGACAGTTGAACAAGATCACCATAAAAACAAGTATTCAATTCCTCATATTAATGACATGTTCGACCATGTTTATGGTGCTTTGGTATTTTTGGAGATTGACTTGAGGTTCCGGTATCACCAGTTGAAGATTCAGGACAAAGATGTTACCAAGACGACTTTCTAGATTTGTTATAGTCATTAAGAGTTTCTAGTGATGTCATTTGGTACCCACTAATGCCCCTAAAGTGTTTATGGAATTGATGAATGGGATATTTAAGCCATATTCGGATTCTTTTGTGATTGTGTTCATTGATGACATCTTGATCTATTCAATAAGTTGGGAGAACCATGAGCAACATCTGAGAGTGGTTCTTGGTTTATTGAATGAGAAGATAAGTTCTCAAAGTGTGAGTTTTGGTTGGACTCTGTGTGGCATTCTCGAGACACGTGATGTCCAAAGAATGTATTATGGTTGATCCTAAGAATATAAAGGTAGTGAAGGACTGGCCTAGACCGACTTATGTGACAGAGATTTGGACCTTTATAGGTCTTGCTAGATATTATCTCTAGTTCATCAGGGGATTCTCTTATATTACTTCTCATATGACGCGTTTGACTTAGAATGAGGTATCGTTCCAGTGGTCTGACGAGTGTGAGCAGAGCTTTCAAAAGCTCATGTCTCTTTTCACCACATCTCTAATTTTGTCCCTTCTGGTGGAGGGGAAGGACTTTACCATATATTGTGATACTTTGAGGATTGGGTTGTGTTGTGTGTTGATGTAGGATGGTAAGGTTATTGCTTATGCATCAAGGCAGTTGAAGGTGCACGAGAAGAATTACAATGTTCATGATCTATAGTTGGTTGTTGTTGTGTTTACTTTGAAGATTTAAAGGCATTATCTTTATATTGTCCACTGTGAGGTTTTATTGATCATTGCATTCTTCAACACGTGTTTAATTAGATAGACTTGAATTTTAGGCAACGTCGGTGGATGGAGTTATTGAAGGATTATGACGTGACTATTTTATACCATCCATGCAAGGCCAATGTGATGGCAGATGCCTTTAGCCGAAAGACATTCATTATAGGGAGGTTAGCTTCCTTTATCGTTTCATAGCATCCATTGGCATTAAAGGTCCATTCTATAGCCAACCATTTCTTGATGCTTGTTATTTTGTATCTAGGTAGGATTCTGACATGTGTTCAGGTGAGGTCGTCCCTTTTGGATCAGATTCGGACTCACCAGTATGAAATTCGAGATAATGTGATGAGTGAGGCTAAGGAGCCATGATTGATGGTGAGGGGGTGTTGAGGATCAAAGGTAGAGTATGCATTCCTAGAGTTGGTGATTTGATTAGACTGATTATGGAGGAGGCCCATAGCTCTATATATTCAATTCATCTAGGTGATACTAAGATTATCGTGAACTGATATAACATTGTTGGTGGGGGAGGATGAAAAGACAAATTGTTGATTTTGTATCTCGGTGTCAGAATTGTCAACAATTCAAGTATGAGAACCAACGACCCGATGATGTGTCTCAGAGGATGCCCATTCTCGAGTGGAAGTGGGAGAGGATTACCATGGATTTCATTGTTGGGTTTCCCAAGATTTTTGGCATATTTGATATTATTTGGGTCATTGTTGATAGATTGACCAAGTCAGCGCATGTTATTTCGGTCCATATGACTTACAATGCAGAGAGGTTTGCTAAGATATACATCTGTGACATTGCTCGTCTTCATAGGATTCCTATTTCTATCATCTCGGATCGGGGTACTCAATTTACTTCGCATTTCTGGTGGACTTTGCAGAGATAATTGGGTATCGCTTGGATCTCAGTACAACTTTTTACCCTCAGATCGATGGTTAGTCTGAGTGAAATATTCAGGTATTGAAGGACATGTTATGAGCATACGTGATTTATTTTGTTGGTTATTGGGACTAGTTCTTACCTTTGGCAGAGTTCGCATAAAACAACAACAATTAGCACTTCAGTATCAACATGACGCCATTCATGGCTTTATTTAATAGGAGATGTCATTCTCTCATTGGTTGGTTTGATGCATTCGAGTTTCATCCTTGGGGTTACCGATTTATTGAGTGATTCCTTAGAGAGGGTGAAGGTGATTTAGGACAAGCTCTTGGCAGCCAGAGCAGACAAAAGTAGTTTGCGAACCGAAATGTCTGAGGATTAGAGTTTATAGTTGGTGACAAGATTTTTCTGAAGGTTTCACACATGAAAGGTGTGATGAGGTTTGTCAAGAGAGAAAAGTCGAGTCTGAGGTATATCATAGGGTTGTTCATAATATTCCGATCCGATCGATCCAATCTGTGATCAGGTCGATCCGATCCGAAAAATCGGATATCCGATCCACTTTTTTAAGTTTCGGATATTTCAGATCGGATATCCGAAAAAATCAGATCAGATACGGATCACAATTTCTTTACTTTCGAATATCCGAAATATTCCATTTTTTTATTTTCTTTTGATTTTCCCTAATAGTTAAGATTTTTTCCCCTAATGATCGAAACCTGAAAGTTCATATCATATTTGACAAACTTATCATTTCTGCTTCAAACTTTTTATGAATTTGACATTAATATTTTTTAGTTCGAGTTCTCTTTAGCCTACGGTTAAAAAGAGCTAGATTGAGCTCAACATAAGAATTGTGTATTAACCAAATCATGCCTCAACGAGCTTTGATAACACCTTCTTAATTAAGTAGTATTTATTTACTTGATTGGGTTTCCGTGTCTTCTATATATTGACTAGTACAAAATGAAATCTAAAAAGACCAGGATCCAGTGGGTAGTAGAAGTAGCATGTTTTCATTTGTTTTTCCAAATTTCAAAACCAGAATTCTGAGTTTTCCTTTTTATGTGATCTATTTGTTTTCCTTATTATTACAGAATAATTTTCTTTTTCTCCATTTTATTTGTAGACAAGACCAATGTTGATCGGAAGCTATATATTATTCCAGTGCTTGACATTTACTTGTTAAATGATTAATTGTATAATTGGATATCTTCACTTTCAATGTACAAGAATATATATCATATTAGCTATTTGTTAGGAATTACAGGTTTATATCATTGAAGAATGAATTTTATATTGTTGTGTATTGGTCGGTCACATGTTGGGTTGAGGTTTCTTTAAGTGGTATGTGATGTTTCTGTTGAACAAATTTGATGAAGAGAGCAAGATATTTATGTGGCAGTTGCTAGAATGATGAATGTATGATAAATTTCGGATATCTGGTTATATGATCTGAAATTTTCGAATATCTGAAATTTCGGATCGGATAATCCGAAATGAACAGCCCTAGTATATCATGCCTTTTGAGGTTCTTCAGAGAGTTGGGAATGTGGTATATGAGTTAGCTCTGCCATCAGATCTTTCAGGCATCCATCCAATTTTCTATGTGTCCATGTTGAAGAAGTATCATACCGACTGTTCATATATCATCCAGTGGAACTCCGAATTTCTAAATCATAATTTGGAGTTTGAGGAGGAGCCTGTGGCTATTTTGAATAGGCATGTGAGTAAGTTGAGGTCTAAGTCGATAGCTTCCGTGAAAGTTCAGTGGAAGCATCATCCTGTTGAGGAGGCGACTTAGGAAACAGAGTCCGACATGCGGAACTGATATCCTGACTTGTTTACTACCTTCGGTATGTTTCCTTTGTTTGTTTCTCCTAATTCTAGGATGAATGTTTATTTAATTGGTATCTGATGTAATGATCCATTAAGTCATTTTTAGCTAAAAACCCTTATTTATCTATTTTACCCTTCATGTGGTCTCTATATGATATTTGTGATGTGCGGATATGGGTGGCATGGATTCCGAGGTCTATTTATATGAGTCTCGGATGAAAAGCCCAAAACTAGAACCTTAGAGTTGGATAGTTTGACTAAAGGTTGACTTTTGAGTAGATGAGTTTGTTTCCAGCTTTTGTCACTTCCGGTAGCTCCGAAGGGTCATTTATGACTTAGTCATTGGTTTGCTTTCCGAGACAATTCAATGTATTTTGTGGCCTTATTAATAATATTTTGGATTTTTATTATTCTGGATTATTCTTTAGAAAAGTATGTTTTAGCTCAATTAAATGGGAAATCCGAGGGTACGAGTGAGTTCGTAGTACTATTTATCTTAGAGCATGTCTTATTCATGTCCGAGGTCTCGGATGTGTTTCAGGTGTTTGATGAAAGTTTGGCCTTGTTTGTAAGTTGTTGGTGTGTGGTATCTACCTCTGCGACACTATATTCGCTCATGCGTGTTTGCCTCCGCAGATGTTGGCTTTCAGAAGCGGCTTGTGGATTTCTGTGGAGTTTCCGCCTTGGCGGAGGGCTTTTCTACAGGGGCGAATGCGCCTCTTCGGGATCGGGATCGCCATTGTGCTGGAGTGAGGTTTCAAGTGACACAGCCTCAACGAGATGATTTTATGTGATAGCAGATCCATGCCATCGGAGTCAATTCTGCTGTGGCAGAATCGCTGGTTCAAGTATTCTATTTAATTCCCTATGTCAGTTTTCTTTTCCCAAAATAAAAACCCGCGAACCTAGAGCCTCCAGATGAGAATTTTCTAAAGTTTAAGAGTGATTTCATATTTGGTGTAAGAATTCCATCCTCTATGATTTCATTTGGGAAGATGAGTTGTAAGTTTCTTATGAGATTAAGAGAGTTAAGTCATTGATTTAAAGGGTGTTTATGGATTAGATTACTTGATTATTACGAATTAGTGATGGAAAATGATAGATAATCATGTTATAGAGTTTAATTGAGTATAAAAACTCATTTAATTTGGGGGGGGGGGGGGGGGGCAGGATTCTAGGATTCCAAATTGGGGCTTTTTGTATATTGTTAAATTAAAGGTCCAAATGAGTATATTTTTCTAATTAACTTAAGGATATGATTATCTAATACATGTTCTTGATTTTAGGGTAATAAAATTTGAGTCTTGGTGACGTGGCCCGGGGTTGATATTTAAAGTCATGCTTTGTTAAGGATTATTCCTTGTATATTGTGTAAGCTTTATATTAACTAATAGTATATGTGTGATTAGACTTCGATTATCACGAGGTGCAGCGAAAGGGCAAGTCTAACACCGAGGCTTGATTGTTCAGCGCTCCTGTTTGGTCCAGAGGTAAGCTACAATTTACTTTCACAAGACTTGGATAGAAGTACATAATTAGTTATAAATATTGAGGAAAATTAAGCGTGTTTAAGGGTCTCACTCAAACGGTTGAGTGGGTACCGGCGTTGAACTGTGATGATGGGTAATTTGGGGAATCAATCTTAAGTCGATTCCGACTGCTGTTGATTGAGCTTGTCGCCATATATGGGCGTGTCTTCATACTTGTTATCGTTGTGCTTACTCATCACACATGCTTTGATTTGATATCCTGATTGTACTTAGATTATATGTTGATGTATATCTGAAAGCATGTGATATTCATCTCTATACTTGTTGCATCTCATGACATTATGATTCTTGCCTTGTATTTTTATTTGCATTCATACACTCATCATTCTGATGATATTGATATTGGAGTGGTATGATATATGTTGTGGGTCCAAGGACTATGAGATTATGGTAACACTGAGATGATGATGATGATGATACGTGGTGGAACGGGTTGCATGCCTGCAACAATTATTATTCAGCCAAGAGCTGGACTCTGATGAGAAATTCCAAAGGGGTTTATGGACTTTGCGAGTCCCCCATAGATGACGTTTCATAATAAAAACTTGAGCGTCTGTATACATGATGATAAATGTACATGACATATGCATTACATTCATAATATATATATATATATATATATGGACTTGTATTCAGAGTTGATTATTTATGCCTTGGCTAGATTTTTGGACATGCAAGGATTGTACTTGCTATTTGATACATGGATTACTGTTATTGAACTCTTCTGGAATTAATGACTTAAGTGATTATGAAATGTTACTTGAATAAGGTGATAATTGAAATCTGTAGAACTATTCTATGGACTACGAGACATTACCTGAATTACTCGAATTGTTAGTATAAGACTACTTGGTGTCAGCTCGATATTTATCTCTTTTTGCGTATCTTCCGTCGTTGTCGACCTATTGTCACGATCCGACCCGACGGGCCACGACTAAACGTTCTAATTGAACGTCATTACTTAGTATAAGACTACTGATCGGTGTATTTATATACACCTTTTGAGTCAGTTTTAGTTAATCTTTTGTCCCGTTTTGCACATATAAGTGTTGTATTAGGATAGTTTTCCTTTCTATTGAGTCAAAGTGGTTAAAATGGCCAAATGGCGGAAAAGGAGCTAAAAGAGGGCAAAAGAGGAGATGCGAGCCGAAAGCAGAAAGTGGCGACGAGGGTGAAATCTGCACCAGCCGCGGCCTCACTGCGATCAGCGGCGCGGCACTATCGAGAGGTCGAAGACTTCGGCGCGGCTCCGAGCAACAAGCGAGGCGCGGCGCTAAACATCAGAGAGCTACAGAAGATGCAGCGCCTTGGCTGCCGACAGCGAATATCGGGCGCGGCGCCAAAACACCGACGGATTGCAGAACTTCCGCGCGGCTATGCGAACGCGCCGACGCGGAAAAATTAGGTCTTTGACGAAATTAGGCGGGCACGAAGGAAAAGAGGAGGCGGTTTGCGGCTATAAAGGAGAACCCTAGCGTTTGAGGTTCCCTTCGTGCACAACACAAGACTTTTGCTTGGAGATTGGATACCATTAGTTTAGTAATTTCTTTTCCCTTTCTTGTTCTTTATTTCAGTTTTTGTATGATGAACATGGAATTAGTTCTTGTCATGTCAATGGCTAGGAACTAATTCTATTATATGGCTTTCCATTGTTGAATTGCTAGAAACTTATGTTATAAATTAATGCATGCTTATGGTTATTTTTCTTATTGTGAGATCTATCCAATAATTGAGTTGAATTCTTGGTAATTAATTGACAACTAATTATCACTATATGATTTCTAATCAGATTCCGAAAGGGGGGGATTGTGAATATGATGTAAGTTGGGTAGACATTCTTGGATTGGGGATGAAAATACCTCAATTATTTATGTAAGCGTTGAGAGGCTTAACAACCCTAATTTTGCATCGCGTGACGATCAACTAGGTTTTGTTCTTAATCCTCCTATAAAGTTATCCTTATCACCGAAAGGTAGGTAAGGTGCGATCATCGAGGTTGAGTTTTATATAACCCTAACGGGAGTATAAAACGATTTCAGAACCCGCTTTCTCCAAAAGAAGAATACCATAAGTTAATGCATTAGCACGTAGCGGATAGTAAGGATACATGGAAGCCCTATTCTCATCACATCCAAGTAAATCTTTATATTTAAATAGCTTTCATAATTCTTAGTTATAAACAACCAATCATTTATCAATTCGCCAAATAGATACTAGAAAATAGATAGTTGGTACTTGAACCCTAATCCTGAGGGCGATATTCGGTCTTATCAAGACTATACTACTTGTCACGATAACGCACTTGCGTTTAAAGTGTGTGCATCTTACCGCATCAAGTTTTTGGCGCCGCTGTGATTAGGCAATATACCCGCTAACGGCCGACCCGGCCCGACGGTAGAGCTCATCGGGTTTATCCTGGCTCGGCACGGCCCGGCTTCATCGGACTACCGCCAACCGTCCGGTTCGTTCGGATTCCGTGTTGGCCCGCATGTTCGGGTCGAATCGTCCAACCGGTCCGCTTTCTAATTTTTTTTTTTAAATTTCTAGTATTTATTTTCTATAATATAAACTAAATTCAATTTAAATATGTAATATAATAATATAATATATAATTTAGTTGTATATATTAAAATTGAAACTTTAAAGTTAATTTTTATTTTATAGTTTATAACTTTATACTTTATAAGTTTATAACTTTATATTGTAAATTTGTAATTATACTTTTATTAATTTATTAGATTAGTAGATATAAGTTAACAAATAAGTAATAACAAATTAACAACTAAATAGATAGTAAAATTAAAACTAATGATAAGATGTTAACTTTTGAATTTTCATAATGTTAATAAGAGTACATAATGAAGTAATAATAATTTAATTTACATATTATGCATCCTTCTTGCAAGTTCTTCGTAATCTATAGGTTGATTGAATTGGTTATGCTCCATAGCCTCTAACCGAGTATTAATTCAGTCCGCCTCCGCCTCGCTCCAAAATATTGCCTATTTCTTCATCTTCCTGAGAATTAACGTCTCCACATCCTTGATTTCTTCTCTCTCCGATCCGATCCAATCCCTTGCGCACTAACACTTCTAATGTGTTTCCACCCAACGAGTGACGCAGTGTCTCCTATTTGATCTCGTGCTTGGCTAAATGCACTTTCGAAGCCACCGCTGAGATCGACACATTAAGAACATCCCGCCATCGCAAGTACCGAATTGCCTTTGTTATCCCGCCACCATTGTAAAGCGGTCAAAATTTTTCTTCTCCCGCTTTTGCAAATAAAATTGCATCTCATCGCAAGATCGGCTAGTGGTTGGTTGTGTTGTAAAAGTGCTCCATATGTCTAAAGATTCTTCTTCATCGCCATCATCATCAATCCTCGCAGTGTAGACACGTAACTGTAACTAGAAGGAATATTAGTAGCGAGTTGGTGTTATCATGTAATGTAGCATAATATTCATATAATGTAGTTAAATTAGTATCAAGTTTATTTATGCAATCAAATGAAGATGGAGTTTGCTCCACCTATTTCCATATAAGTATATAAACTAAATATTAGATTATGACAATCTACTTTTTAATAGAAGGATTTAAGATCGCACTAATACAATAAACATCGTGAATAGAAAAAATATTTTTAAACTTTTCAAACATAATCAGAATCGCATTCAGATATTTCACATTTGATTTTAAACCATAAAGTAAATAGGAAATTTCACTATATGAGCTAAAGCATTACAAATCATTGGTAATAAGATCCTAAAATTCAACATTTGCAAAGGTAAAATTTACGTAAAAATTTTAAAAGTTCACCAATTGATTTCCAATGTTCGCTTGTTAACATATACATCACGTTCTTACAATGCGCATTTGAAACATGTGTTATGGGGTCTTTATACTTATAACATTCTTTTAAAAATAAATAAGTATAATTCCACCGTAATAATCTCTTCCGCATGAATTTAGGTCTCAAATTAAATTGTTTACATTTTTCTTTAAATTCTATAATTCTATTTTTCCTATTATTACCTGAATAACTCCAATACTCTTTTGACAAGTTTTATTTCAGTGAAAATAAATCAAGACCACTTTTAACAATTAAATTATAAATATGACAAGCACAACGAACATGAAATATATCGAAGTGGTGGTTGTACTTCCGCTTAAAAGATCTACAGCAGCAGATTATTAGATGCATTATCAAATGATACACAAAGTATTTTATTATAAAGATTATATTTTGGGCATAAAAACAAATAGTTTCGCATATATTTTTCAAGATGACTTTGATCTTCGCCATACGCAAAAGCAATAATACGTTTTCCATTCTAAAATTTTCATCAATCCAATGACAAGTAATTGTTAAATAATCATAACTGCTCAATGATGTCCAATGTCCAAGTAAAACTAGCATGACATGGAAGGTTAGCAAACAAATATTGCAAGAAAATAACATAATCATTATGAAGTCTAAAAATATCTATCTAGTAGTACTACGTGGAACACCTTTTAAAAAAGGATTATATACTCTTTGAATATATGTAATTAAATATGAAGAAGAAGCAAAGAAAAGGCAAACAACCTCCGACAATCATTTTGCTAATTCAATGCGATCTTTTTTGGATCGTATTTAGCCAACCCCGCTTAATGGATTAAGTTGTTGTTGACCGGTTCTAAATTAGGGACAGATTCCATTGTGCCGTATGATCGAATTTTATATGTCTAGCTATAGTGTCCGCCCCCGTCACCACCCCGCCTTATGTTTATAAGTTCTCCCACAAATATTACATTTAACTCTATCAAGACTCCACAACTTTATCATAAAAGAGCCACACTTTACTCCTTTTTCTTCTTGCATCGGTTCTGTAAAGGAGGTTCACGACCTTGACCGCCACTAGCAGCACCAACATTGATGAAGGAACACTAAGAGGTGTAGCGAGTTCTTGTTCTTCAAGTTCAACAATATTATCTAATTGAACGTTATCACATTCATTATCTTCTATTCCAAAATCTTCTTGCATTTGATCATAATCTATATTTTGATTAGATGATGAAGAACCAATGATTTTTACCCTTGAACTAGATTTACTACAGATTCCGACGCAATTCCTTAGTAAAGACATTATAAAATATTTAAATAATCAACAAATAAATATGACAATTTAATAAAATAATTAGAGAATGAAACGAGTGTACCAAACTTCGGATTCGAATTCAATAGAAACTCAAGCTCAAGTCTTGCGTCTTGCTAATTTGAATTTGAAAACTAATAATATTAATAACTTGAAAATTGATAATAAAGATGATTAAGAGAGTATGAGAATAAGAGAATTGAGAGAAATGTTGTGTGATAAAATGAAGAAAATGTAGAGAATTTATAGATTTTTAAAGGGTAAAATGGAATTAAAATAAATAATTAAACAAAACAAAAACAAAAACCAACTGTCGAAATGGCCACCGCCCCAAATTTCTTCAAGCCCAACGGCCGAAATGACCGTTGGGCAATTTTTTTTTATTTTTGTTTCAGAATCGGCCCGGCCCGTTAACCCAGTAATAGAACCGGTTTTCCAATACGCCTTACCGGCCCGGCCAGACTGGTTTTGAAATGACCATTGGGGTTGGGAAAATCCACCCCAACCCGATGTCCTTACCGGCCGGTCAAGAAACCACCGTCAACTGGCCGGCCGGTCAACCCGGACCGGTTGACATGTATATTAGGCAATAGTTCAATATCAAATTTGTCTATTTTTAATTTCTAATTTGGTTTTTAACTTTTCTTTTAATTTTTACGTTTTTTTTTCTTTTAAAAATTCGAGGTGCCGTGATTTGTAGTCTGTTTTTGATCTATTTCAGGAAGTCAGTTTATGCGAAGGAGAAGAGGAGCAGACACTCTTGTTCCCTTCAATCCAGAAATTGAAAAACCCGCAAATGCACGTAAAGAATTCGAGGATTGCAACTGTTAGAGATGAGCGGCGTTGAACAACAACGGACGGGAGAAGGGTTAGGAGAGAATCATCCCCATCCAGAATACCTAGGCAAGCGCCAATAGACGTGAAGAGAGAGTCCAAGTCCAAACGTAAAGAAGTTTGGGAGACTATGTCGCCAAGAGTAAATGGAGCACGCAGACGCATTAGGCTCCCCGCACAGAGCCAACAACTTCGAGATAAAACCGCAATTCGAGCATGGTATAGCACACATGGCAATTCGAGGATCGCATCGAGGATTCACATACGCACATAGCTAATTTCGAGCTATGTGCAACGCTCGATATAACGGCATTATCGATGATGTCGTCAGATTGAGGCTCTTTCCTTCTCACTTAGGATAGAGCAAAAGTATGGTTGAATTCCCTGCCACGATTCGATTTTTACATGGCAAGATCGCACGTAAATTCCTAGCCAAGTTCTTTCCCCGTAAAGCAAAGAAATCGAGAGGAGTTGAACAACTTTACCAAGCGGATGGAGAGTCCTTATACGGCTTGGGAAAGGTTCAAAGATCTACAGAGAAAGTGCCCACACCATCAGCATTGAGTTGTGGAACTTGGTCCACATCTTCTACAACTGGCCGAGCAAAGACAAACCGTAACCATCATAGATGCAGAAGAGTGGAGCATTCATGAGGAAAATTTCACGACGCCACGAGTTATTAGAAGATATGGCCACTAACAACCATGTCACGGAAGAGAGGTCGACAAACGGGAGAAGAATAAATGAGTCCACGAAATAGATGCTATCATTGTCTTGAATGCCCAAGCCGCCCTTCTAGCTAAACAATTGCAAAGAACATACAAAGGTCGATGAATGCGTGATGATGCCTAAAGTCGCGAGATATGCGTGGCCCACATACATTTGATAGGTGTCCTTCAATGATCCCAACAATATACCCGTGAGCAGCAGAGTGTCGCCATAGGTAATTATCGAGGCAATGAACAACCCCTACTCCAACACTTATAATCCAAGTGGAGGAACCACCCAAATTTCTCATGGAGAGGAGACCAGGCGCAGAATCCAGCAGACCGCATCGGCGCAGAATCCAGATCGTGGGCGCAGACCGTGATAGGCCGATCGTAACCGCAGAGCTAATCAAGAACCCTTCATTCAAGCCCCACACCTCAGCTCAATGCACCTGCTCAAGAAGAAAAGCCGATGAGTGGAAGTACCGCGATAAAGACTTGCCAACGCCCAGACGCAGCTTCATGATGTGCTAGATCCTCGCTCGTAAACTTGAGACACAGTGGTCGGTAGCAAAACAGCAAACAAGAAAGCCACAGGGACATTGCCAAGCATTACAAAGGTAAATCCGGCGGAGCAAATGTCGAGCAAACATGAGAAGTGGAAGACAATGAGCAAAGAATACCTCACCAAGAGTTGAGAAGAAAGCGAGTTAGAAAAGAGAATGTGATTGAGCCTAGCCCAACAAGAGAAAAACCTGCAGAAGAGTATACAGAAGATCCCTTTCCCCAGAGACTACAGCAAAAGGCGGTTGATAAACAATTCTCCAAATTTTTGGAGACATTGAAGTCAGATATCAACATACCTTTCATGTAAGCATTAGAGCGTATGCCTCCTATTTCAAGTTTATGAAGGAGATTTTGGGAAGAAGAAAAAGTCGGCAGAGTATGAAATAGTAGCACCAATGTAAGAGTGTAGTGCTATCTTGCGTAAAAGTTGCCACAGCTAAAGGATCCTGGAAGCTTTACACTACCTCGCATGGTGCGGTGAATTGCAATGCATCCTTGTGTGATTTGTGGGCAAGTATAAATCTAATGCCCTATCGCATTTAAAAGATCGAGTCATGAAGCCAAACCAACCACAAGAAGCTCGCAACTAGCCGACAGACGGGCTGGTTCATCCAAGAGGCAAGATCGAGGACGTGATTGTGAAAGTAGGAAAATTCTTCTTTCCCGCAGACTTCCTCATTCTTGATATGGAAGAAGACGCGAAATCCCTATCATATCGGGAGGCCATTCCTAGCAACGGAGAGCTTTGATTGATGTTGAAAGAGGAGAATTAACACTGGGTGGAGTGCAAGAAATGGTGTTTAAAGTTTTTAAACACGCTATCGAGCCACCAACAATGAGTGGGTGCTTTGGTAATCAAGACCATCAAACCCCATGCGAGCCGATACAAGTCAACCAAAGAGCGATGAGCCCTAGAAAGCAGGCATGGTTTGCTGAAATGCCATTAAAGGATGTAAGTTTTCCTGAACTCCCTCTTACTGATAATGCCAAGAAGAAAAGAAGAAAAAGAAAACGCCAAATGTGGAGGAAATGGATAGTGGGGCTTAATCCACCACAGGTTATTAAGGCTAAGGAACTTCGTCCCGCTAAAAGACGTTAAAGACAAATACTTGGGAGGCAACCCAACGTTTTCAATTATGTTATTTTAATTTCGCTTTAGTTTATTTTATTTTGTCTAGAACGCCTCACGGTCTTGGGGTCTGTGTTTATCTTTGTGATTGACAGTGCAGGAAATAAAGCAAGAAAAGCAAGAATTTCCAGAAAAGCGGGTAAGCGCCACGGCGCCGTGAGCAGCGGCGCCAAAAGAATCGAATAGCGCAGGTTTAAGCGTCGCGCGCTACCAGAATGTGGCCGCGCAGAAAGTCCCGGCGAGCGCAGAGTTCAGCCGCGCGCTAAAAGCAGGTCACACGGCGGGAATCCGTAACTTAAAACGCCCAGAATCAGATTTTCCCCAAATCCAATTTCAAAAACCTAACCCTTCCTCTCCAAAAACCCACAAAATTCCAAAAATTTGCCCACAAATCCTCCACAAATTAAACCCAACCACAACCAAAACTCTTAAATTCCTAAAAATCCTTAGCCATCTCAACCAACAAAGCTTCATTCCATAGCTTCAAACCACCATTAAAAACAAGAATACTAAGCTTCTCAAAAAGGTAATCTTTTCTGTTTCAATCCTTTACTGAAGTCACAGGAGGTAGTAGTTTGAAGGAGTATTGTAGTTGAAGTAGTTGGGTACTAAAAAGTTGATTGTGAAGTTTGGAGAAAAGAGTAGAAAAGGAGTGTGGGTATTGGAGAGAAAAGTTGAAGTTTGGGGGTGTTGTGTTCGCTGCTAGTTGTTAATTGTGTAGGAAACACTTGTGCCACTAAATTGTAAGCTCCAGAACTTGTTTTAACCATGGCCACTGTGAAAGAAGAGGCTCCACATCCACCCCAACCCCACAATATGATGAAAATAGGTTTGTGAGCTACCAAGCCTACCAAAGATACAAAAGCTCGATACTGCACTTTAATACCGAGAAGGGAATGGACTACCGAGGAGTCATATGGGAAGAAGATGTTTACGAGCCCATTCGCGATGATTGAGTTAAGGGAGTGGAGGAAATTTGTGAATCCGAGAAGATAGCACCACCAACACAACAACGGTGCGTGAATTTTATGCCAACTTTCCGGAGAAGGTGGAAAGGGGATGCTTTGTAAGGGACACTATGTGTGGCGATGAGAGAATGTAAATGCACAATTGAAAAGCTGATGTTGAAGGAGGAATCGTGATCGGAGCCATTTTAGAACATGGTCTAGAGCACCGACAACATAAATCGATACCGCCGCAAACACAAATGAGCTATCCTGGGTCGTTTTGATATTGGAAGAAATGGGTCAAGAGCACCAGTGTCAATTCAACAAAGTAGCCAAAGGTTGGCTATATTTCACAATACCGCGTGATTCCATCCACACACTTCACCAGAGTGCCAGGATGAGATTAAACCGATATATGGAATTATGGGGTTGGCGATTGATGGGAAAGAAATAGTGCAGAGCATTGAGGAAATCAGCAGTTGGTAACAACAGCGGATTGGGACATGGCTCGATTATCACCAAGCTATGTCACACGATGCGGTCCCAATCCTACCCACTGATACTCATGAGAGAAACCAATTGTCGGTGTCCTGTGGGATAGTGCACTCTTTCCGCACCCAAGCCCCCAAAGAACGTGACGAGAGTACAACCAAGAAGAAGAACAGAGGCCGCCATGGACGAAGATGAGCTGAAATAGGGGCTCAATGAGGCAGACTCAGCCACCGCCAACCACGTGAGCAGAACCTCCAACGCCCACGATGGAGCAATTGTATCAAAATCGATGAGGATGATGCGGACCTTGGCCACAGTGAGTACAAGGACGCAGAAACAAGGCAACAAATCAACGAGTTGAGTTCCTTGTTCAACCAACGGTCGATGTTATCCACCGCCACCACCACCATTTTAGCCAAAGTTTGTAAGTGTCTTATTTCTTTTATCGCTGAGTCTACACACATTGGGGACAATGTGTGATTTAAGTTCGGGGTGTTTTATTTCAGTGTCTTGTTATGTTTTATTTAAGTCTTTTTGATTGTTTTATGTTTATTTTGAGTCACCAAATTTTTTTTTTTTGAGTCATAATTGCCTGTCAAAGATCATGTATGTTGTAGTTACTAGAAACACCTAGTGAAGTAAGGTGGAATAACGTAAAGGAATTGAAGAAACTATCTAAACACTTAGGTTAGATATACCAAAACTCACGAAACTGCCTATTGGAGTTTCGCTTGAGTTATGCATGCTAAATGATAAATACTTATGTGTTATAATTGCTTGTTATTCGAGGCGAAATAGTTAGGATATCGTGTTAGGAGATGACTCGACATTTCTTTGATAGCCAATTCTTACCATTCTTTTCTATCCCGCTTTAAAAATATCCCTAGTCACTCTATTGAGCCAAAAATTGAAACTTCTTCTTGACACCCTATATTCCCACAAATTGTGCCATAAGTGAAAATATGAAATAGTGGAATACATTGTGTTAAAAGAGACAAAAAGAGTGAATAAGTCCACAGACCCCAATACAAAAGTAATAAGAAATAGGCAAAAGCCTAAGTTTGGGGGTGCTTGTCATTATTATATATTTCACTCTCCCAAAACAAAAGAGGGAAAAGATAGAATCGAAGTGAAGGAAAAAACAAAAAGAAAAAGGGAAATATTGAAAAGCTAAAGAGCTTATGGTACACGAAATGAGCCTAAATTGCCTATTTTTACCTACCTATACCTAAGCCTACATTACAACCCTTAAAGTCCTGAAGATATCTTCTATGCATATCCAGAATTAGTGGAGAATAGCAAGTAAGCATGCCATAGGAATTCTTGAATTTATATGCATGACTTAGTATATTGACTTCCATTAAGCATGATGAATATGAGTTTGCGAAATATTTAGCTTCATGTGTTTAGTGTGCTGAAAATTTCATGCTAATATGTTCCTGCATATTATTTTGCTAACCTTCATGTTTTTCTAGTTAACTCTAATGCAGCAAAAGTAATCAATGGCAGTGAGTCTTTTATTTTTCGTTTCTTTGAGTTTTTTATTTTATTTCTTTCTATCTTTGCTCGAGGGAAAGCAAAGGTTAAGTTTGGGGGTATTTGATCGGTGTATTTTATATACACCTTTTGAGTCAGTTTTAGTTAGTCTTTTGTTCCGTTTTGCACATATAAGTGTTGTATTAGGATAGTTTTCCTTTCTATTGAGTCAAAGTGGTTAAAATGACCAAATGGCGGAAAAGGACCTAAAAGAGGGCAAAGAGAGATGCGAAGTCAGCAGAAAGTGGCGAACGAGGTGAAATCAGCACTCCGCGCGCCTCGCCCGCAGCTGTGCCAGCGGCGCGCCACTATCCGTAGAGGTCGAAGACTCGCCAGCGCCGCCTCGAAGCAAAGCGAGACGCGGCGCTAAACATCCGGCGAGCTACGAAGATGCAGGCGCGCTGCATGCCAGATATCGAGCCGCGCGCTAAAACACCCGACGGACAGAACTCGGCCGGGCGCCGATCGCAGGCCGCTGGCGCGACGCTGAAAAATTAGGTCTTTGACGAAATTTCGCCAGCACGAAGGAAAGAGGAGGCGGTTTGCGGCTATAAAAGGAGAACCCTAGGCGCTGAGGTTCCTTCTTGCACAACACAAGACTTTTGCTTGGAGATTGGATACCATTAGTTTAGTAATTTCTTTTCCCTTTCTTGTTCTTTATTTCAGTTTTTGTATGATGAATATGGAATTAGTTCTTGTCATGTCAATGGCTAGGAGTTATTCTATTATAGGGCTTTCCATTGTTGAATTGCTAGAAACTTATGTTATAAATTAATGCATGCTTATGGTTATTTTTCTTATTGTGAGATCTATCCAATAATTGAGTTGAAGTCTTGGTAATTAATTGACAACTAATTATCACTATATGATTTCTAATCGATTCAGAAGGGGATTGTGAATATCTTGTAAGTTGGGTAGACATTCTTGGATTGGGGATGAAAATACCTCAATTATTTATGAAGCGTTGATGAGAGGCTTAACAACCCTAATTTTGCATTGTGTGTGACGGCCAACTAGGTTTTGTTCTTAATCCTCCTATAAAGTTATCCTTATCACCGAAAGGTAGGTAAGGCGCGACATCGGGTTGAGTGTTTATATAACCCTAACGGGAGTATAAAACGATTTCGTAAACCTCCTTTCTCCAAAAGAAGAATACCATAAGTTAATGCATTAGTACGTAGCATAAGCGGATAGTAAGGATACATGGAAGCCCTATTCTCATCACATCTGAAGTAAATTTTTATATTTAAATAGCTTTCATAATTCTTAGTTATAAACAACCAATCATTTATCAATTCGCCAAATAGATACTAGAAAATAGATAGTTGGTACTTGAACCCTAATCCTAGAGGACGATATTCGGTCTTATCAAGACTATACTACTTGTCACGATAACGTGCACTTGCGTTTAAAGTGTGTGCATCTTACCGCGCATCAACTACTTGGTGTCAACTCAATATTTATCTCTTTTTGCGTATCTTCCGTCGTTGTCGACCTATTGTCACGACCCGACCCGACGGACCGCGACTAAACGTCCTAATTGGACGTCATTACTGACATGTCACTCTTAATCCATTTAATAACGAGATCTATAAAAATTTCGGCAGCACAACGCTGCTTCTATAACATATCCCCAAAATAGGCGAGCCGACAAGACTGCCTTACACAACTAATCAACAATCACAACAGGCTAGCCGACTAGGCTGCCACCAAATAACATTATATACACAAAGGACCAATCAAAATAGGCAAGCCGGCAAGGCTGCCACTAGATAACAACAAGTATAACCGGGAACCCTCCCAACACAGAGTATAACAACATCGAAAACCAAAACAAGGTACAAACGTCCAACCCACAATTGTCTACAGACCTCTAAGAGTTCAATACTGACATATGACGGGACATGACCCCGTCGTGCCCAAAATCTGCATAAGTCTGAAAGATAAAGACTGCACTAAAATAGCCGCTCCGAACAGCGAGCTCTCAACACCGGTAGACGCCCTAAACCGGGCGGTCACCTAATCGATCACGTACTGCGGCATTTAACGCAGCCCCCGAGGAGCGGGTCGAGACGAAATAATGTACTGAGTATGTAAGCATGAAATACTGTAAATAAGATCATAACTGTGTCCTGTAATGTAGAGAGTCAATTGTGTCATAAAATAATGAGATTCATACCAGTACTCATGAATGCTTAGTCATAAAATCATCAGATATAAGTAAGTGAATAAGCTGCCCGAGACTTTGGTGAAGGACGCAGTGAAATATACTATCCTGGGTATCTGTACCCGCATCACGGATGCCTGTCCGTGGAATCGTCATATAGGTATACATAAACTGCCCGACCCTCTAAGGAGGGACGCGGTGAATCATCCTAAAATCTGTACACGAATCTGCCCGGCCCGGAACGCGGTGAAGTAGAAAAATGACTCTTAGCACGAGTAGATATCATGAGCAACTGTATTAAATCATTTCTTGACTCTCATTAAAATCATTAAATAAATTTCTTACTAGAAAATCACATGTACTTTTCATAACTCATATTACTAAGAATTAGACTGTGAAGAAATCATGTACGTTCGCCGTACATTCTCTTGTATAATATTCATGTCAAATGAAAGAGGCAATAATTCACAAAATCATGCCAAAAAGAAAGAAGGATATGCTCACATACCTTTTAAGCGAACTAATCAACTTAATGCTAAGATATGTCTCGTCTAGTATGTCAACCTATAACAATGATAATACGTTCGTCAATTTTACTATCCCTAACGTAGGTTATATCGAATAGCGACTTCCTATTTTAAAAAAATTGGGCAGCATTTCCTCTGTTTATGTGTGTATCCACAATTTACCAATAATCCAAATCAACCAACAATTCAAATCCAACCAACAATCCAAATCAAACCAACAATCACTATCATTTCAATATGTAGTCAAAATCATCTCAAGCATTCCATTTACGTCGTTAATGCGCATACCTTCTCTTTGTAATTATTCCATTTAACAACTTCAATAACAAAGGCAACTACTACATTTATTTCAATTCCAAAACTTTTCCAAAATTCCTTACTTTCCAATTAAGCTTCCAACAACTTCATATAACTATAACTTTAAACATCAAGATTTCATCTAAATTTTTACATGCAATTAGTAATAGCATATCAACACAATTAATCAATTCCAACGTACACAAAATGGGTCCTAAATCGGTTTCAACATCTAATATTCACATGCATTGTCTTATTTCAGTTCCTTCTTTAACATGTATGATTCTCCTAACTACAATATTAATTAATCTATCAATATCAATGAAAAGAATAATTTTTACCTTAATTTAACACCAAAATCAGTCTGAAACTTGAAAGAAAATCCCTGAGCTCTCGGTCCAGTGGGTATCGATTTTCAGCACTGTTTTGGCCAAATTTGACATCAATTTCACCCTTCTTCAATTCCAAATCGACATGCGACAATTCAATAGTGTTATTCCATCATCCCAACATATTTTCCTTCCAAAAGTTTCACCTAAAATCTCGAATTTTCTGGGCTAAACCCACGGTAACAGTGGACAGATTTGCCACTGTTTTGGTTCCAATTTTTGCTTCTAATTTGTGGTAAAAACATAGCCTACACAGAGGGGAGGGAAAATAATATAAACTTTGAATTTGGCTAGGCAATTGGGGTAGGGATTCTCGGTTGTTTTGATGTCAAAGAGGAGAGGTTTCTTTTCTTTTTTTGATTAAGTTCACTAATGAAGAAGAAGAAGAAGAAGAGTGATATACCCTAAAAATCTGAAAATATAACTACACTAAGTCACTTAATGTTACACTTTGGTCCACCCCTTTCTTATCTTCATAAATTAGTCCCTCAAGTAGTAATTCTTAATCCACTTCTTTAAATCTTGATTCCGATTTTCTTTAATTTCCGGGAATTTCATAAGGTCTCGTATCCTCCATGTCGTAATTCTCATAATATGTAGTAATCCTCAAAAGAGAAATATAAATAACTTATCATTTTAAATACTCATTGACGTGTTCATAGCTTGTGTAATTATATCTTATTTCCATTATCCGAATATTAACCTTAATGACGTTCTTAATCCTTGTTTTAACTTACGAGGTGTAACACTTATGATGTTTATGAGGGTACGTTGTGTACTCATACTACACTTGTTGCATTCTATTTGGATGCAGATTCACTGCCTTCTACCAGTGTAAGACCGCGTGGCTGAGTTAGAGCAGGTGATCTCTAGCATTCAGGGTCAGGGTGAGGATGCTACCTTTTACATGCCCTTGGATGTTCTATCTTATCTTGTCATTTATTTCACTTGAGAGACATGTCAGACACTTTTAGATTATGTATTTGGTTTTGGCCAACGTTGCATATTTCAGTCTTATATCGGATTTTTAGCACTATTGTATTCACAGACTAGATCTTTGGAGATGTTGTTGATGTTCATACTTATATATTTCACGTTTATATCATGAGATAAATTGTGTAGTATTTTGCTATTGTGATCCCAAAAAAGTGCATCTGGCCTTGTTAGGAATGTATGAGAGGACAGAACAACACAAACTCACGGATGAACTTCTTAACAAGATGGTTAAGAAGTTCAAGCATTCGTGCAAGGTACTGACACCTAGAAGAATACTTTGGTCGACCCCTATTTAACTTTTGTTAACTCTTTTTGTCCTCTTTGCATTTAGGTTTGGCTCAGGCGAGTTCAGTGGCTATTGAAACAAAGCCAAGACGGAGTCCAGTCAGTGGTGAATCGTGCTTTGCTGAGTTTTCCTCCTCACAAACATATTAACTTTATTACACAGACAGCTATTCTAGAGTTCAAGTGTGGAGTTCCTGACAGGGGTCGCTCCTTGTTTGAGAAAATGCTTCGCGAGTATCCGAAGAGAATTGATCTGTGGAGCGTTTATCTTGATCAAGTACTGTATTAAACTGCACTTTTATGTGTGTGAAGATTTTTTTTTTTATTGTACATGACTCAAATTTAAATCAAATGAACAGGAGATTCGACTGGGGGATGCAGATGTGATCCATGCGTTATTTGAAAGGGCAATTACTCTCAGCCTTCCACCCAAAAAGATGAAGGTGATTATATAATTTCAAGACCCTGGAATATTTGTTAAGATTTTTCTTTCAATTGGTTTTTAAGATGGTGCGGTTTCTAATGGCTTGTGATATATGGAGTGCAGTTTCTCTTTAAGAAGTATCTTGAGTTTGAAAAGACGCTTGGTGATGATGAACGAATAGAGGCTGTGAAAAGGAAGGCGATGGAATATGTTGAGAGCAGTCTTGCTTGAATTAAATCCAGCAGTGATCTTGACATGGTTCAGACTCCTTCATAGTGCTGGAGAACAGATTCAGAGATTGCCTTGAGGTTGCAATTTCTGTTTATCATGCTGTTTTGACGTACAAACACGACTAACAATGGCTATGATCTGTTGAAAGTAACGTTAACCAACTTCTCTTGTTGGACGAGAGCAGTTAGGAGATTGAAATGCAAGTTTTAAAACATGCTAGGCAGCAGAGAAGCATGCAGAAATCCGAAAAGTCACTTCAATTTTGTAACATATGTAAAAGGGTAATTTTTGGAACACACTGAGAAATGGTGGTGTAAAGGGTCTCAGTTTTAAGCAAGAGGGATATGATACTGTATAGGCGTTAAAGCGGGTATTATTATCAATATGAATTTTAGCAATGATAATGGACTCATTGTATGGCAATATCGATGCTATATTTTTATTTTTATTTCGCAATTACAGTAAGGTGAACCACTGATAATCTCCATGCTATTTCCCGTTTCTAAAAGTCAAAAAACTGATACTCTTTAGGTTTTCAGCAAGAGGGGAGGCTGATCTATTTCTGTATATTTATCTATGGAGTCTTGAAATGGCAATTAACTATTGTATGTCCTTTTGCTGTTAAAAGAATATTGTGGGAATACCTAAAAGAGAACCTCATTGTTATTTCCAGTGTCGGTAAAAGCAAAAAGAGCAATAAAATAACACAAGCCTCTGGAATGCTATTGAGTACTACAAGCGTACACGGCAAGGTTGACTTTTGGATCATGTCTTGTATTTATACCTTGTGTGGTTGACGCAATTTTTAAATAGGGGAAATTTCAGTATATTACCTCGTTTAGCTATAGTTTTTTGTTTACCAAAATTAACGGGAAAGAGTCCGGTCTAGTAATTCTCAATGGTGCACTATATTAAAACTACTTGGCTGCTTATACATTTAGTGGTCTTGATTACCATCGTAATCCACTATGGTCCTTTCCATAACTTGGTTAGATTTTCATAGTAATCCACTATGGTCCTTCCCTTATGCTTGCACTCCACAAGTTCTGCTTGAAGTGTTACATTCGAGGTTCGTTGATAACAATGAATCGTTCTCGGTTGCCTGCCCATAATTCCTCCGCTTTCTCTTTATGTGAGATTGTTGAGTGAAGAGTTGGTTCGACGGAGTTACGAATTCATGACACTAATAAAGAGTTTATAGTCCACCAGTCTTCCAAGTCTGGTGATTCTTCATCCGACTTCTTGATCGTACCATCAACGAAACCAAATTTTTTCCTTGCTCTTAGGGCCGTCCTCACGCTCGAGCCTATTCTTCGTAATTTTATCCCTCCAACTGGACTTGTGTTACCACAATTTCGGGATTATCGTTTGACGTAATGTCATACGGTGAGATTGTTTTTCTTTGAATTTTGTTTTCTTCACCAGTGATTCCTTTGTTTTTATCACTGGTTTCTCTGTCACCTGCCATTATTTAGGGTTTTTGTGTTCTTTCAACGTGACTCTGATATCATGTTAAAATCAAGAAGTGACAGAATTTTAGAGAGAAGAAAAATATTGAGTCTCTTGCTTTCATTCATCATGAGTGACCTCTTTATATAGAGGTAAAAGTCGTCACATTCTTAGTCTAACAAGAAATACATATTTAACTCATCTAGCCCGCATGGGTGTAGCTCAGTTGGTTCCAAGATGGTAGATTGCCCCCAAGTAGGCAGACCCCAAGTAGGCAGGTTCGAGTCCTGGCAGCCGCAGTGTGAGAGTTTCATTCATTCTTTGTTGGGGGATGACTCCTTGTGGGCACATATTGTGTCTCTCACCTAGTGAGCCGCTGAATCACCATGATTTACCTCCTCCACCAATCTCTGTCTGGCTGGGGGGTGGGATCCTGTGGGCGAGGAATTTCGCCTTGCCCCCAAGAAAATCTTATTCTAATAAATTATAATTTACTAAATATACTTAGACTAGGATTTTATCATAAACTTATTTTAAATAGAAAACCAAGTCCGACGTCGGTGTCTTGGTAGGTGGGTCCGAGGTCGGTCCCAATCTTCAATATCTTTTCCTTTTTTTAATTTCTAAAACAGCCTTAAAATATTTTCTTACATATAACTAATCTTTGGACTCGAGTTTTAGTAGAAAGAAAAGAAATTCTAGTAGGAGATTAAAAGAAGCTTTGACCTGAGCTGACTTCAAATTCTTGCTTCTCATTGTGCATTATTTATGACGTTTGGTGTTTCTGCATCACCTAACAATGTGTCTTACATTCAGTTTCCAAAGTTACTGTATTATTTTAAAAAGGCAGCAATATAATCATATAAAATTTCAGAAGGTAAAAGAGTAAATGGCTTCTTTATGAAAAGTTTAGCGAGCATACTAGCAATTAACATTACTACTTAGCTTAACATGAAGAGTAACCGAATGAATCACTCATTTGGCAGAGAATTGAGATAGTGGATAAAAACATGGCTTTATATAGAAAAAGACTGGTAGGTAGATGTGAATTGATAAAAAGCTTATCCTAATACATGCATATGCAGGATATGGAAAAACTGAATCTGCTTGTTGATGCATCAATCCTCTTTCTCATATTCTATATGAGAATGCATCAAAAGCTTGGTTAATTCAGCTCTTATCTTCTTTAGCTGCACCACAACCTCTCTCATGTTTATTCTTTCCTCTGGTAACTCTTTCAAACATAGGAATGCCACATTTATGATCAAAACCAACGACTGTTTGATTTGGCTTAGGTTTTCATCATTTTTGTCTCTTGTAAAGCCAATGTCACTAACAAGGTCTGCATCCAGAATGTCAATGACAGCGTCGGGAAATGAGAGAGATACCCATTTATGCAAGCTTAAGTCTCCTCCAAACATGTCATCAGTAGGCTTCTTTCTTGTGAATGTCTCAAGCAACAAAATCCCAAAGCTATAAACATCACTGCTGGTAGAAATTTGTCCATCTAAACCATATTCTGTTGCAATAAACTCCCAGTTATAATGTGAAAAATATATACCAGGAGGAAATAATTGGAAATTATTCTTACCATGATTCTTACAACAATAAATTTGGGACTCAAAATGTGTAGTTACCCATGTTATAGTACAAAATGTTGCACTGCCACTGTCATAAAAGTAGAAGTTTCTTGACTATGTGAATTTCCCATGAGAAATCAAATATTACAAAGGGGATAAAAATCAAAGTTACAGTGACCATCTCATCTAAAAGGTTAAGCTCTTAGAGAAAACACACTTTTATTTACTTAATTACATTATCAACACTGAGGGGCAGGCCTGATTCTTTCTGTCATGGGCCAAGCACGTGAACATTTTATTTGATAATGCGTGGCGGCTGAGATTCGATTCCGGACCTCTGCCTTCCTGCTCTGCATACTAAAGTGTGTGACCATCTCATCTAAAAGCTTTAGTTGTTAGAGAAAGCACACTTTTATTTAATTAATTATATTCTCAACATAGACATAAAAGAAAAAAGTAACCAGCATAGGACATCTTCAGTTCAAGACGTTACCATACCTGGAGCTATATAACCAAGAGTTCCCAGAGTCTTGGTTTGAGAAATGTTTCCTTGTCCCAACATTTTTGCAATTCCAAAATCTGCTACATGAGCAGTCAGATCCAGATCAAGAAGCACGTTATCCGGCTTTAGATCACGGTGCACAATAGGCACTGTATAATCATGATGAAGATACTCCATGGCCAGTGCTACGTCGATCATTATATTGAGTCTTTCAACCAGGCTCAAGCAATTTTTATCGGAGTATAATCTTTTGTCTAAGCTTCCATTAGGCATGTACTCCAGCACCATTGCTGTGAAATCCATATTTGAGCAAGTCGACACTATCTTGACCAAGTTCCTGTGTCTTACATTGCTCAAAATTTTACATTCTGAATCAAAATTTCTTAGAACCCCTTGCCATTTCATATCGAAAACTTTGATTGCAAAAACAGTACCGCCAGAAAATGTACCTTGGTAGACTGTACCGGAACTTCCACTTCCTATTAGGTGGGACTGACTGAAATTTTCTGTAGCTTGGAGGAGCTCATAATAAGTGATTTTTTGATGTCCCATTCTAGGAGGGGAATCTGATCCATTGTTTTCAATCACTTTCTTTTTCCTTAACCAAATCATCCATGTGGAAAACAACACGACCAATATCAGAAATGTTGTAACAACAGGCACTGTTATTCCAAGGATAAGGGACTTTTTTCTTGTTCTGGTGCTGCCTTGAGCTGTACATAAAGGAATATGTAAGCCAGGTGCTCCACAAAGTCTTGGATTTCCCATCAAGAACCGGTAACTAAGATTTGCAAATACCCCTTTATTTGGAACTTCTCCTTGCAAGTTGTTGAAAGAAACATTGAGGTACTTGAGATCTTGCAATAGCTCGAGAGATTTGGGAATTGTACCAGATAGAGCATTAGTCGACAAATCCAAATACTCAAGAACTATTAGATTGCTAAATGTGTCTGGTATGGGACCTTGGAATGCATTTCTTGACATGTATAATGAATCTAGATTTTGAAGGGACCCTATGGAATAGGGTATTTCACCAGAAAATTTATTAAAAGATAGGTCCATGATGTTCATTGCTTTCAGGGCTCCCACATCAGAAGGTAAGAAACCATGCAGCATGTTTCTGGATAAGTTCAGACGTTCAAGCTTTATTAATCTCCAAAAACTTGAAGGTATGTTGGAGTTGAAATTGTTAGCAGCTATTGACACTTCTCTTAATTCAGTCAGATTTCCAATACATGGTTGTACTGATCCTGACAGTCTGTTTTCTCCCAAGTGCAGAAGACCTAATCTTCCTATGCTGCACAGTTCAGCTGGAAATGACCCTTCTAATTTATTTCCAGTAAGATACAGCCTTTCCAGGTTTTGCAGGCCAACAAACGAGGGGGGCACATTGCCGACAAGGTTATTACGTGCTAATCCCAGGAAATATAAGCTACTTAAGTTTCCGAGGTTTGTTTGTATACTGCCTCTAATACCACAGTCTATTGCAGTAAGGACCTTGATTTTTCTTGATAAATTTCCTATTGACTCTGGAAATATTCCATTCAAAGGATTAGATTCAAGAATCAGGTACTCCAGATTCCTGCTAGTTACCAACGAATTCAGGAAGTCAAGTTTTGTGGCTCCAGGCTTGTTTGCCAATAGATTATTTTGCAGATTTAGTTTATTAAGGTCCACCAGGTTACCTAACATCATGGGAATCGGTCCAGTAAAACTGTTGTTTGCAACTTCAAGATATACAAGCTTTGAAGCATTGCATATTGCAGAGGGTAGATCTCCACTGAATTGGTTGTGTGAAAGGAAAATCTCATGCAAGTTAGGTAACCAAGTACCAAGATCATGAGGAAGATGTCCATTTAAGTAATTATGCCTGGCTTTAAGGATTTCAAGCGACGATATATTGAATAAGCTGGACGGAATGGCACCAAAAATTCGATTGTATTCAAATTCAAGCCAGACCAACTCATGCAACTTACCAAACTCACTTGGAATATTTCCTTGCAGATCATTTTCAGTGAAGAAGAGATATGCAATCTTTGATGCATTAGATAAAGAAACCGGGATTTTCCCAGAGATCCTGTTGCTGTCAAGAAAAAGTTCTTCAAGGGTTGGAAGATAATTACCCAAATCACTTGGAAGTTCCCCTGAGAAGGCATTTATGGAGAGATCAACAATTTGCAATCTTGAAATATTGAAAATTGAAGCAGGTATCGATCCAGTGAAGGTATTGCCACGTAACGAAAGGAGCCTCAATTTGGAAAGATCACCAATTTCATCAGGTATTTCACCTTCCAAATCATTTTCATGCAGATACAAATACTCCAGCTTTGATAAGTTTCCTAATAAATACGGAACCTTTCCTGTTAGATTATTGTTGTTGACACGCAGAAACCTGAGTTGGCTTAAAAGGCCAAGTTCGTGGGGTATGCTTCCTTTGATCATGTTATCTGATAAATGTAGTTCTTGCAGTAAACGACAACAACATATTTTTGGAGGAATGGTTCCATCAAGAGAATTCCCAGTCACATTAAGAAGTCTCAGTTGGTGCAAGAATCCCAATTCACTTGGCAAATTTCCGTTCAAGTCATTTCTACTAAGATCAAGAACAGCAAGTTGAGTCAAGTTGGCTATTTCTGGAACAATTCTGCCTTGGATGGCCAAATTAGGAAGTTGCAAAGCTACAACTCTCTTGTTCAAGCATGAAACTCCATACCAGCTGCAGAGGTGTGTGTCTGAGCTCCAGTTGGTGGACAGAATGTTGTGAGGTTCCAATCGAAGGCTCGATTTAAATGCCAGCAAAGCAGCATAGTCACTGAAGTTGGTATGATGTTTAGCTAAACAAGGTGGATAAAAGAAGACTAGAAGTGCAAGAAACTCAATCAAAACGTTCATGTTTAGGGAATTGATTTGGGATTCTTACTGTAAACGTATGAGTGGGGATCTTATTTTCCTACACCTATACGTTTATACTTACTCTCACAAAGAGAAGGGTTCATACAGTAGAAATTGTGCTGATCAATCTACTAAAGACTAGGCTGGTGGTGGTTGGAAGAATGAGTGGTTTATTCACTAGTACTAGTATATACATAATACAGTGACTGTGGGATCATTTAATTGCTGCTTATAGTCATGCAGGTATTAGTAATGCGATGATTAGTAGATATTTATGTATTAGTTAGTCTACTTCTGCCCTGCATAAAATTATACCTAGATTTCCTCATAACTTATAAATATATTAGTGTGGGTTGTAAGTTGGTAACCAAACACCGTACTTGGTGTGCTAAATTTTATACATAGCAATTAAAAAAGGGAAAAGGGGCATATTTGCCCTCAAACTTAAAGAAATTGGCATATTTGCCCTCCGTTAAAGTTTGGGGATAAATATACCCTCCGTTAATCTAAACTTGTTATATTTACCCATTTTTAACAGAAATGTCACGCGTACGCCACGCGGACGCCCCGTGGAAGACACATCAGCAGGTGGGACCCACATCACCTCCAAGAACTTCTTCTTCTCCGGCTGTGAACAGTAAAATCGCCGGAAAATTGCACTTTTCGGCCACCACAGAACACCATTGGAGACGAAACTTATACCATTAGCTTCGTCTCATCTAGCCCGTCATTTTCATACCAACCACCAGCGTCGATTCATCCTTAATCGTGATCAATTTCAGATCGAAATCTCGTTCACTGTTGTTCGATTTTTTACAAATTTCGGTCGCCTGAGCTAATATCGACGGCGGAGGGATAGACCACTGTGACCGCCATCTCACAGCGGTCATTTTGGTACCAACGCCGTCCGTCGACTCAACCTCTACAGGTCCGACGACCAAATCACATTGCTGCGGAACCCTAGACGCCGTCGTGGGTTTTCCGGCGAACTGAGTAATAATCGAAGCTCGTGGTTGGTACCAATAGGTTCGTCTTGATCAGTACTACAATAATCACTAAGCCCCGTTCCTCAATTCGTTCGCTACAGTCACGTCGACCAAATCAAAACTCCGGCGGATTTTTCGAATTTTCCGGTAAACTCAGCCATCGACGTCGGCAGTGGATAGTATCACTGAGTTCGTGGCATCATTCTACAATATACACCCAATCCCGTGCCTCAATTCTGTTGCATTTCACCATTGTTGCTCCTTCAAGCTTCTACCCCGGTTCTTGGAGGTGATGTGGGTCCCACGTGCTGATGTGTCTTCCACGTGGCGTCCACGTGGCGTACGCGTGACATTTCTGTTAAAAATGGATAAATATAACAAATTTAGATTAACTGAGGGTATATTTGTCCCCAAACTTTGACGGAGAGCAAATATGTCCATTTTCTTTAAATTTGAGGGCAAATATGCCCCTTTTTCCATTAAAAAATTACCAAACATGATACTACTAGTTATGCTAGTTTCAATACATGAATAATTTACTTCCTAACCAGCAACCAAACTACTCCTTATTCACAGAGGAGAGATGGGCTTATTCGGAGGAGAGAGGGGTACTGGGGAAGAACAGAGAATAATTTCTCGCTCTCTAATTCTTGGTAAATTGCACACTGTTAAATATATATAAGTATACACATGATATACATGTGTATACTTATGTATATTGGACGATATCACGGCCAAATTTACTACAGAAGTGGCACTGCCACCATCGGCAGAAAGGGCACCACGGGATTAGTCTTGTATAGTTAGTATATTAGGAATGTATATTGTAGTATAATTAGTCTTGTACTATTACCATAATTGTATAGTTAGTCTCCAAATAGAATAGGGTTTTAGATGTATAATAGGAAAAAAAATTCCTATATGTAACTTGTATATATACCCCTTTCATTAATAAGAATAATCAAGGGATTATTTCTTGGTATCAAAAGTCTAGGTTCTTCTCCTAGCTTCCGCAAAATTTTCTCTTCTTGATTTCCGTGCAAATCCCTACACCCTCTCGGTTTCTTCATAACCCGAGATCGTCCCCCCTAAAAAGTTTCTTGTCCAAATTTTGGTCTCTTCACTATGACAGATAAGAACACGTTTCATCCTGCCCTAATAGTTTCTAACATCAAGAGTGTTCTTCCTATTGTTATTGACCTAGAAAACGTTCAATATGACACGTGGGCAGAGTTGTTCAAGATTCATGCAATGATACATCAAGTTCTTTACCACATAATCCCTCCGGCTCCTAATACAGAGTGTGTGCCTGTAACGCCCCATTTTCAACCGGAGTCGGAAACGGGATTACTGCTACGCATGGTTTGATTCCTAAATGCTATTTAAGGAGTCGCCACCTAATTATTATAGTGAATTAGGACACTAAAAATGTAGCATAAAATACTACGAATGATCTCCATTTTTAAAGGTCTGCGAAAGCTATGTGAGATTCTAGGTAAGGGTTCTTTATTATCCTAAAGGGAAGGGGTTAGGCACCCTAAAGGATCCGCTAACTTGCGGTTGTCCGTTCAAACTTAGGTTTTACAATTATTGTGCTAACATGCAATTTACAATTCTAAAAGTGTTCTAATTATTAAACTAACCACTAGATATTTAAACTAGGCATGCAAATATTTAATAGATATGTATTTAACAAGATAGTAATGAAATCAAATAAACATAAAAGATGTAATGAAGATAAATTAGCAACATTTTGCTTTTATTTCATTTTATGCGAATGATTTAACTTTGGGGTGCGCCTCCGGGTACCTGCAAAAGACACTTAGTAGAAGAGTTAGTAAATGATAAATAAATTACCAAACAAACACAATATATGTATATATATAGATATATATGTAAAATATATTGTAAAAGATATATTTTTATATAGTGTGGGCTCAGCTAGTGTTATGCCAAGAATACTAAGACATGAGAAGCCAATATCGCTACGGCTGCGGTCGACTCGCCTCCTGGTGAACGATACTATGCATTCTCGCCTAATCTTTTCACTTTCCTCCTCGCCCACATATTCCGCCTCGCTACCACGGGGCCTCCAGATCGACGGATAAATCCTTCTTGGCCAGTAGTATCAAGTTCAAAATCGGTTTAATGCCAAGCAGAACTTGTTCAAAAATCAAGAAATACCAAGTGTAGTATCATATTCAAAAATCGGTTTAATAAAGTAATAAAAGGGCAAAATCGTCCAAATCATCGTGGAATACCCAAAACAAGAGCAACACAAATGAACAAAGAAGCAACATAGCCCAAACAGAAACGCAACAAATGACATAGTAAACAACAACGCCAAATGTAAAAACGCAACCAATGGCGGGTAAGCAACAAGGCAAATGTAAAAATGCAACCAGAATGTAACAAGGCAACAAATGCAGAACACCAGTGTCCGCCGGAGTTCAAACTCCGGCCATTATCCCAATAATGAGGTTGAATCAGCCCAACAAACAAACATAAGCCGACAAACTCCACAATACCACCGAACCGGTTCGCCGGAGTTTTTTAAACTCCGGCCAGTTACCCAAAAAGGGAAAAAAATCAGTCTATAACCAAGATAACAAACGAAGCCCAAAATGCAGTCAAGAGCAATGTCGCCGGAGTTTTTCAGAACTCCGATAAGACGCGACGCAAAAATCAGAAAATCAGTTAACCCGAATCACAACATATAATAACAACAACAGAAGGCAATGCCGCTCGGCGCCGGTGTCTCGTGGCGCGGCAGTAGACGGCGTTAATGGATACTGAGTTGTCGCGACGGTTTCTTGGAGGTTCGTTCGCATGGGGTGGTCGACGGAGACGGTGTTGTGGTCGCCGACAAAGAGCAACAGCGACGGGCAGTGTGGAGGTAGATGGGGATACTGGCGGCGACGACGGTAAAGACGACGAGATGGTGGTAACGGAGCAATGAGGACAGCGATCGCAGGTGTTTGAAAAGGGGTTCGCCATTGGTTAGGTTGCTTGCCGAACTCGGCGTCGTGAGTTCGCCGAGCCGCGAGGTGATGCGAGAGGAGGTGGAGAGTGCGATCGCGGCTAGTTTTCAAAATAAAGGGGTTCGCCGAGCTTCAAGCTCCGCGAGCGCGCGAGGCGCGACGAGTGCGGCGAGGAGAGGAAGGCCCCTTTTTTTTTCTTAACGCTGGCTCGCTTTAAAAATTGTTGAACTCGAGCGCTGGCCGCTCTTAAAATTACGATCATACGCCTCTCTTTATAAAGGGGGTAAGGATTAATAAATAGGGGGGTAGATTAGGGTTTGGTATTTTAGGGGGGAAATGAAAAGTGGGTTTGAAATTTAAAATGGGGAAATAAAAGGGGGTGTTTGGATGAAATAGAAATGGTGTTGAATTGGAATGATTCGGATTGGGTTCCGTACTGGACTGGTTTGACAAAATGCAAAGCGGGTTAATTATTTAAAGAAAAATTATTTAAAAAGATGCAAAATTATTAAAATGCAAATGCCGATGCAATAATAATAGAATACAATATTTAGACACATGTTTAAGGTCTAATTAAAATTAAAGCGGGATGTCAATTAATTATTTAAAGAGATGCAAAATATTATTATAATAGAAACATAATATTAACAAAAACATAATGCTTAAATAAAAATAAAAAGATGCAATGTCATTTTGTGAATAAATAAACATAGAATATTATATAAAATATGCAAAAATAACGATTAAAATGCGGTGTGCTAAAATACTTAAAATCGCACGAAATATACAAAAAACGGGTCAAAATTGACTGTCAACAGTGCCCACCAAAGACGACGATCCAAAATTATGGGTCACTCTTGACGCAAAAGTTCTCTAGTGGATTTATGCCACTATCTCCCTTGACCTCTTGTAGACGATTATAGAACCTAACTCCTCAGCTATGGCTTCTTGGAATCGATTGCGTGATATATTCCAGGATAACAGTCATTCCCGCATTGTCACCCTTGAACATGAATTTTCTCAAATTGCTATGGAGAATTTTCCAAACGTTTCATCTTATTGCAAATGACTCAAGGCCTTGGCGGATCAACTTTGCAACGTGGGTGCTCCTGTTAGCAATAGTCGTCTCTTTCTAAAGATGGTTGCAGGCATGTCCGAGGCCTATAACGGTGTTGTTTCGATCCTTCATCAAAGTAACCCTTATCCAGAATTCTATCAAGCACGTTCCATGCTTACGTTGGAAGAAGTCGATTTGGCTAAGAAGGCGGCTACCGGTACTAGCCCAGTCGTCATGATGACGTCCTCCACAAATTCTCTAAGTTTTGATGATAATTTGGGCCAAAACCGTACCCACGTTGGCGGCAAAAATAATCGTAAAAACAATGGGAAAATCGTAGGGGAAAACGCGGTGGATCCGCCAACGGGAATGGTGGCCAAAACAGTGGCCCCCCGACCCACTGGCCCCAACAGCAGTGGGCTCTATGGTAGTGGGGCTGGGGCAGTGGGGCTTGGCCCAACAACCCCTATACCTACAGTACCGCGACAAACAGTGGGCAACCCAGCCCAGTTTCCGGCCCCACAACAGTGGCCCAACATCCAGATTTCAGCCCAGTGGCTCGGGGCAGCAGGGTGGGGTGTTGGGGCCTCGGCCCACACATGTATTCTCGACTGTGGGCCCCACACTGAAATGGAAGCCGTGATGCATACACTTGGATTAACGCAACCGAACCCAAATTGGTACATGGACACCAGCGTCACGTCACACATGACCTCCAATCAAGGTACTCTCTCGCTTATTCCAATTTGAGCAACCCCCGTGGTATAATTGTTGGTAACGATAATTCAATTCCAATTCGTGGTTATAGTCATAAAACTTTGTCCCCCCTCCCCCATCTGACACTTGTCTTGAAAAATACTCTTCATGCCCTAAAATTGTTTAAAATTTTGGTGTTTGACCGTAAATTCACAACTGATAATTGGGTTTCTGTTAATTTTGATCATTTTGAGTTTTCTGTGAAGGATTTTAAGACGGGGAACCCTCTCATATCCAATCACACCACGTCTCGGTTTCTCGAGTCAAGCTATGCCTTCAATTTTAGCAGCTCTTGCTCCTTCCTTGTGGCATGCTCATCTAGGTCATCCAGGATCGTCTATTTTGTCTGTCTTAGATAAAAACAATCTTATTTCTTATAAGGGTACGCATACTACTCTGAATTGTCAATCTTGTTCTTTAGAAAAAATTATTAAGTTGCCATTTGTAGACTCTAATTATCATACTTCAATGCCATTTGACATTATTCATAGCGATTTATGGACATCTCCCGTTCTCAGTTCTGTGGGTCATCGGTATTATGTTTTATTTTTGGATGATTATTCTAAATTTTTATGGACTTTTCCAGTAGCGAAGAAATCTCAAGTTTTTTTCACCTTAAAATTTAGGGCATTCATTAAAACTCAATTCGAACGGAAAATTTAAAATATTCAATGCGATAATGACAAAGAATATGATAATGGGGTGTTTCGGGAATTTGTGCTAATAATGGAATCAATTTTGTTTTTCTTGTCCTCATACGTCTTCACAAAATGGAAAAGCCGAACGAAAGATTCGTACCATTAACAAAATTGTCCGAACTGCATTGCTTCATGCTTCCGTACACCCCACTTTTTGGAATCATGCTCTACAAATGGCTACATATGTATTCTTAACATTCTTCCTTCCAAAGGTTTGATATATTTGTCCCATCTCCAAATTTTATATCATAAGACTCCTTCGTATTCACATCTCAGAGTCTTTGGGTGCTTATGTTATCCGTTGTTTCCATCAACCACAATTAACAAACTTCAGACTTATTCTACTTCTTGTGTGTTTTTGGGTTATCCATCTAATCATCGTGGTTACAAGTGTTTTGATTTATCATCTAATAAAATCATCATTAGTTGCCATGTTTTGTTTGATGAATCTCAATTTCCATTTTCTAAGGTATGTACTCACGTGCCTAGTTCGTATACTTTTTTGGATGATGGTATATCCCCGTATATTATTCACCATTTTTCGGATATATCCCGCACCCAAAATCCACCAGCAGGCCCACTGCTCGCTGGATCCACTGTACCATCGTATAACACTATCCCCAGTCCCGTGATTGGGCCAGTTACACAGCCCAGATCCGAAACTGCTCCAATCTCGGGATTTTCCAGTTCACGTTCTGGGCTAGCAGGCCCAATGCATGCTGGCTCATCTGTCACGTGTCCCGATATTTTCCAAATTCACCCAATCCTCCACCGAGTCATGGACCAGTCACTCATAGTAAATGAGGTATTTTTAAATCAAAAAGAGATTTTATTTAAATTATAATGTTCTTAAATCGCCCTTACCGTAATCCCGTGTCTGCTTTGAATGATCCAAATTGGAAGATTGCCATGACTGATGAATATAATGCACTTATTGATAATAAGACGTGGGAGTTGGTACCCCGTCCATCTGGTGTTAATATTATTCGCTCTATGTGGATTTTTACTCACAAGGATAATTCTGACGGTTCTTTTGTTAGTCATAAGACTCGTCTTGTAGGTGATGGTAAGACTCGGCAGGTTGGGATTGATTGTGGTGAGACATTTAGTCCATTAGTCAATCCAGATACCATCCGCACGGTGCTCAGCTTGGCTCTATCGAAAGAATGGCCCATTCATCAGTAAAAAATGCTTTTTTACATGGTGATCTCAAGAAGACAATTTATATGCATCAATCCTTGGGGTTTAGGGATCCCAAATATCCTCATCATGTCTGTTTGTTGAAGAAGTCCTTGTATGAGCTTAATTAGTCTCCACGAGCATGATATAAGAGGTTTGCAGATTTTGTGTCGACTATTGGATTCTCTCACAACAGGTCTGATAATTTGTTATTCATATATCGTTGTGGTTCGTCATTGACCTATATACTTTTATATGTGGATGTTATTATCTTGACTGCTTCATCTGATGCAATACGCCAGTTTATCATGACAATTCTCAGTTTTGAGTTTGCTATGAAGGACTTGGGACCCCTGAGTTATTTTTTGGGGATTGATGTCACTCGTCATGCAGGTAGATTGTTCTTATCACAGAGGAAATATGCAGCTGAAATCATTGAGAGGGCTGATATGTCATCCTGTAAGTCCATTTTCACTCTAGTTGATACTAAACCCAAGTTGGGTGCTGCGGTTGGCTCGACATATGAGGATCCGACCCCGCTATCGCAATCTTGCAGGGGCCCTTCAGTATCTTACGGACGCGGCCTGATATTACATATGTCGTACAACAAGTGTGTTTGTTTATGCATGATCCCATTGAGCACATGAATGCGCTCAAACGCATTACTAGGTACATCTAGGGAACACTTGATTATGACTTGCATTTATATCCTTCGTCGACGTCTACACTTGTCTCATATACAAATGCTGATTGGGGTCGTTCCGACACCGCACGGCCCACGCCCGACTATTGTATGTTTCTTGGTAATAACTTGGTCTCATGGTCTGCAAAACGTCAGTCTACATTATCCCGTTCTAGTGTAGAAGTCGAGTATCGAGGTGTAGCCAATGTGGTCTCCGAGTCATATTGGTTACGAAATCTTCTATTAGAACTTCATTGTCCTATTGAGAAAGCTACCTTGGTTTATTGTGATAATGTTAGTGCCATCTACCTTTTTGAGAATCCGGTTCAGCACCAGCGCACTAAACATATTGAGATGAACATTCATTTTGTTCCAGAAAAGGTAGCTCGTGGACAGGTATGCGTTAGTCATGTCCCTTCCAGATATCAAATTGCAGACATCTTTACAAAAAGTCTTTCCTCGGTTCTTTTTGAAGATTTTAGAGACAATCTCAACACACGAAGACCGCCCGTTATGAATGCGGGTGTGTTAAATATACATAAGTATACACATGTATACTTATGTATATTGGACGATATCACGGGCCAGCCCATCGGCAGAAAGGGCACCACGGGATTAGTCTTGTATAGTTAGTATATTAGGAATGTATATTGTAGTATAATTAGTCTTGTAGACTTGTACTATTATCATAATTGTATAGTTAGTCTCCAAATAGAATAGGGTTTTAGATGTATAATAGGAAATTTTTTTCTTATATATAACTTGTATATATACCCCTTTCATTAATAAAAATAATGAAGAGATTAATTCTTTCGAAACACAAACTGGAATCTCTCACGCTTTAATACTCAACGAAAATCTCTTACGTTGTATGCACTTTACACACACAGAACTAGGTATTTGGAGAGCTACTCTAAAGTTAATTCATGGGATGACAATGTTCAAAATTATTTAATGATACTAAACAATGTAGAATTCCAAAACTTTCCTACACGCGCAATAGTACTAGATATTTGGAGCGCTACTCTAACGCCATGTTAAGAAAGCTAGAACGTTGGACGTAACTCAATCCTAAAGACTAAATTATAAGATCCCTGATTGTCCAGAACTATTTAAAGATTACATTTTGTGCTCTCGTGGCTCTTAACAGTGTGTGAAAAAAAATCCCAAACACTACGAAATCAAAATAAGAATTCTCTGGTTTTAAAACAGGATTATTTCTTTAAACTATTCTTTGATAGTGTTTATATTGCCATGTCCACCAGAGTCGTTTCAAATATTTTGGGATCATGTTCTAATTCGTAAAAAGTTGACCTTAATTGGACTAAGACGTGCGAATTATGAGCCTTTACAGTAAATTCTGGCTAATACTACTTATAAAAAAATAAAAAAATGGATCCTAAATTTTTTCGTTTTTCGGGAACCCCTATGCGATAGCACACCTCGCACGGGTTCGACACTCCTGTCCACTATCACATTTTAGTGGGAAGGCATATCAATATTGTATGTCGTCTTTACCAACAAATTGAAAAAGTTAAAGAGACAAAGGAAGGTTAAATAAAGTTAACGGCTATATAATAAGCTTCTGAAACTTAAGTGCATGATTTGTCCAGTTGGAAGATTGGCACGTCGAAAACTTGGTTTGTTTAAAAATTTAGTGATATTCAATTGATGAGGCATAAATTAACTAGCCACGGCGTTCAAATACAAATAAACTTTTAAAACGTGTGCTTTTAAACATACCATAACGTTTGTGTTAAGAGTCTCACATCGAAAATGGAATGAGAACATAGACTCCTTATATGGATTTAGACAATCCTCACCCTACAAGCTAGCTTTTGGAGTTGAGTTAGACCCAAAATCCATTATTTAAATGGTATCAGAGTCAGATCCATTCCAATTCTTAGTTCATCGATGTTGGGCCTCCAAATTATATTGTCCTCGCTTGGACTTGAACAATCTTCACCCTATAAGCTAACTTTTGAGGTTGAGTTAGGTCTAATATCCATTATTTACCATTTGTGTAGCTATAAGATTTTTGAAATTTATGATCTTAAATGTTTCATAAAATTTGTGTAGCTATAAAAACTTGTTATTAAGGATAAAATGAAATTTTAAGTTAAATTATGTTCAAATTTGAAAATTGACATTCATTTTAAGTTGAAACATATTTAAAGAAAATAATTTCACATAATTTGAAATGGTGGGAGTAGTATGAAATTCGTTCTCCATAGTCTATATCACTGAAAAAGAGATATTTGATAGGACAAACAGGATTTGCTCACAATAATTTGGGGGGTTTGATTTCCGAACCGATTATAATTTATTTAATTAAAGGGGCCCATAATGCAACCTCTTGTTTACGTTGTCGACGAAAAAACGTTGCTTCTTCCACTTCGTCTATTACATGTAATATGGTTGGAAAGTCTCGTATTAATAATTATGTTTGACTTGTTCCTTCGTATTAACAATCATTTAATAATATATATTGTTTGTTGAAGGTGAGTCTTGGAGAATCCCAGTAAAGTTGATGTCGTGACTGTGAGCGCCATATGCCTGCTCGTAAAACAGCACTTCGCAGACAGAGGTAAAGATGCATACAATAGACTCATCTCGCGCATAACGAGAGTTTAGTGCACCGAACTGCTCTTTTTTTAATATATATTGTTTGTTATGATATATTTTCTACATGTACTGTCAAATAAGGAAATATCTGGGACACACATGTATTTCTTGACTATTGACTCTGATTTAGACGAAATTATCTAGCTTTCAGTTCAAGTTGAGAAATTCTGACAATTTCAAGCAAATACTGCCACGGGAAGCTTTTTTCAATAAATAATGTAGTTGAGTCCTCCGGGGCATAGTCCAGTGGCAAAGTCTGGGCGCTATAAGACGCTCTGGCATGGATAGCGTGAGTTCGATTCCCCGCAAACACGAAGAAACTCTACATGTTGGGGAATTGGACATTGTCTCATTGATCAGTTGTACGCTCCCAGAAACTGACCACCGGAGCACATCCCACGATTTACTGGTAATAGTGTTGGAGGACCGATGATATTACCTCCAGGACGTCTGGGTAATACCAGTGAAGTAGTCAGGCGCAAGCATGAAAATCTGGACTATTAAAAAATATTAAAAAAATTAAATAAACAATGTAGTTGACACCCAAAATATTAAAATGATACGATCTACGGACTGTACTGTCGGCATCAATCTATGTTTGAGGCTAGAAGTGTTTATCTCGCGATTCGGTTGGATATTTTTGTTTAACAATTCGATTTATCAGTTATCGATTTTTAAATATACTAATCCTCTAACCTAACCAATATTGTCCTCGCTTGGACTTGAACAATCCTCACAGTGTAGCTATATGATTTTTGAAATTTATGATCTTAAATGTTTCATAAAATTTGTGTAGCTATAAAAAATTGTTATTAAGGATAAAATGAAATTTTAAGTTAAATTATGTTCAAATTTGAAAAATTGACATTCATTTTAAGTTGAAACATATTTAAAGAAAATAATTTCACATAATTTGAAATGGTGGGAGTAGTATGAAATTCGTTCTCCATAGTCTATATCACTGAAAAAGAGATATTTGATAGGACAAACAGGATTTGCTCACAATAATTTGGGGGGTTTGATTTCCGAACCGATTATAATTTATTTAATTAAAGGGGCCCATAATGCAACCTCTTGTTTACGTTGTCGACGAAAAAACGTTGCTTCTTCCACTTCGTCTATTACATGTAATATGGTTGGAAAGTCTCGTATTAATAATTATGTTTGACTTGTTCCTTCGTATTAACAATCATTTAATAATATATATTGTTTGTTGAAGGAAAGAACTCCAGTAAAGTTGATGTCGTAATGGCCAGGAAGTTCAGTAGAAAGCAATTTCTTGATAAGATGCATACAATAGACCCACCTCGCGCATAGCGAGAGTTTAGATATATATATTGTTTGTTATGATATATTTTCTACATGTACTGTCAAATAAGGAAATATCTGGGACACGCATGTATTTCTTGACTATTGACTCTGATTTAGACGAAATTATTGAAATGTTGTAGCCTAAAAACTACCTTAGAATTGTTAAGAGAATTGTTGTACCTTATGAGGCAGAATTTTACACACCCAAGTTTAGGTGTGTAATCCCCTTTGAAATGTTGGATTGTTGAGCCTTAAATGTGGCGTTTGGACGATAAATTCGGCCTTGAGAAAGGTGACAAAGTATGTAGAAACAAAGGAAATGCTGCCCAATTTTCCATAGAATTTAGTGACTTTGAACTTGGATTATTCTACATTGAGATTAGAGGTTAATAAACGTATCATGATTATTATATGTTGATATATTACTTGCGGTAGTTGAGCTTAGCAAGTGGATTGACCAAAGAGGTATGTGGAGCTTTCCTATCTCTTGAGCATGAATAGATGAAACTATGTAGTACGGTAGACGTACAAGATTTGGTATTCTTACTTGTTTTAAGTATATAATGACTTGTTTCGTTTTAAGAATGTATAAGTCCCTTGGTTAGGGGAAAAGTATGATTTTACTAAAGTGTAGGGTTAATATAACAACTTTATGGAAAGTTGATTTATTAGCTTTACAAAAGATTAATGAGGAGAGGTTTACTCTAAGTAAGACAAGTAAGGACAAATGATTTGATTTATGAAGGGCAAATTGATTTTAAGGCATCAATTGCCCAAAGGTTTTATGTATGAAAAAAGTCACTTTTAAAAGAGTTGAAGTATGTAGTACTTGGGTTAAATTCCCGGTTTTCTTTTATTAAAGATATGATTAAGTGTCTTAAGTAAACTAAAATGAGAGGGTATATGAACAAGACTAATAAGAAGTTATAAGTTCTCTTAACTTATTTATGAGTATGATATAATGACAGTTTGAGCTAGGGTAAGAGTATATCTGAGGGGCAAGCCCCAAGATCGTTATACCACCTTCTCCAGGGTAAGAGTATGTCTGAGGGGCAAGCCCCAAGATCGTCATACCACCTTCATTCAGTGTAAGAGTATATCTGAGGGGCAAGCCCCAAGATCGTTATACCATCTGCTTCAGTGTAAGAGTATATCTGAGGGGTAAGTCCCCAAGATCGTTATACCATCTGCTTCAGGGTAAGAGTATATCTGCGGGGTAAGTTCCCAAGATCGTTATACCACCTGTTCTGTGGATTTGCTACCCACGATGCGAGGAATACCTCATGCGATAGCTTTCAGTTCAAGCTGAGAAATTCTGACAATTTCAAGCAAATACAGACACTGGAAGCTTTTTCCAATAAACAATGTAGTTGAGTCCTCCGGGGCATAGTCCAGTGGCAATCCAAGATGAGGAAGGGTACTCAGAAACAGCTAGACCTCAAGGGAAAAAATAACCAATCTAAAAGCAAGAACAAACTAGTTACAAATTCTATGTATTCTAGCTTTCCTAGAACCTGCACACATGCTAAGCCTTTTTCTAAGTTCCTTTTGTTATAAATTTTGTATTTACATTCAGCTGCTTAAACAACTTTCAATTCCTTACTTGCCAGGTGTAGTAGATCATGTCATCACTAGGAATATGCAATCTCTGATTTGTAAGCAATCTATCCTGGTAAGCAAGCCACATGATTACCCTTTGTCTGGGAAACATCATGATTAACCTCCTTTTGTTTGCTAGGGGAATTCATACCCCTAACATCTCAACACATAATGTTAGAGGGAGGATTAACAATCCCACCCCCTTTCTTGACTGGACTCTATGCCACCTGTACAAACTTCTCTATCTAAACACTTGGCCTTGCCTTGTCCAATGTTTGAAATGAATTTTGCTTCTTTACACCCTCCCCCCCCGTTGCTTCGGTCTTTGCCTTGTAGCATTTAGATGTGTTATCCATCCCGATCTTTCTGCCTAATATCTGACCCTTGAGTTCCAGTATGCACCTGCTTCCCTACTGCTTCACCTTCATTCTGCACTGTATTTTGCACTTTAACTACTAAGTTAACTTCAGCAGGTTGCTTTGGAAAAAGTGGTTGATGCACCTTCTTTGTCCTACAAGCCAGTTCATCATGCCCATATTTCTTACAAGCCTTACATAGTGTAGGCTTCCAATCATATTGCACCTTTTGTTCCATTAACAACCCTCTTTCATTCTTATAAGATACCTTATCTGGTAATTAAGTATTTATTCCCACTTCAATAAGTAGTCTAGCAAAAATCAATCCCGTCATCTTTTCTCTATGATTGTCAACCATTAACGGCTTTCCTATTAAACTGACAATCTTAGGACTCTAATGTTTGAATTCCAACCCTGGTAGTTTCACCCAAATATGAACTGTATAGAGTTCTTCTCTAGTAAACTCCATGTCAGAATGCCAAGCTTTCACTATAAAAAGGTTTATTATTAAAATGGTAAATATCCCTTATAGCACCTCATTCTTCCCCACATCAGTATCAAATCTTACCAATACAATACCATTTTTTAGCATTGAAACCTTATTAATTCCCTACTTGCCCCACACTCTTCTCACATCTCCATTAAATACTTATGTAAATGGAGGATGAGCCTCCAAAACATAGCATACAATAGCATTCTTCCAGTAAGCCAACTCAATACTAATATCCTCTATTTCAATTTCACATACAGGTGCATCACATGGATTTCAGGTGCAACATACTCAAGTTTAAAGTCAACATTAGTTACCTTAGCAACGTCGAAATTATCCAAAACAAATCCCATCCGGTTCAATTCCGGTGAAGATTCCACTTCATCATCCCATGACAAACTAGGGCTTGTCACTGATTGCACAATTTCCGCCCAATCCTTCTTAGATTGTGAAGTTCCTTCCTCGATCGCAATTGGAATTGACCTTGGCACTGTTCCATTGATTGTCGCCATTATTGATTCACTGAGATTCTCTGCCATAGTTCCCTTTTGAACTCCACTACTCTTACTGGGCAAAACAAGTGCAGGGATTACCTCTGTCATCACTTGTGCCTCTTTCATTGGTACTGTTTTATTGGTCACAACTATTCCCTGCCTCAATGGTGTAGCTTCATTCACCTCCGATTGTTCTCCCTTCTTACGTTGTTGACCTCCTCCATGTGTAGTGGACTCCTGAGCCATGAGTGCCTTCTGAGAGGGCATCTGGGCTCTCTTCTCCATGGACGACGCACGTACATACGCTGAGAGAGAATAGAGACCCAGCAGAAAGCTTTTCTACTCTGCTTAATTTAATAATTCTTAACGGGTTACGGCTAAACCAATAAGAAAAATGAGTAAATTGTCCCCCGCACAATTCTCCACGGGTTAACTATGAACTTACTATTAAATTTCAAACAGGTCCCCGGCTGTTAATTCAATAACTCGATATCAATAAAACTTATTTTACGGTTGAGTTATCGACTACGTTTCGACTTTAAACGAGACCATGAAGAGCCAAAACTGCACAGTTACTATCTATTACTATTAATATCTTTTTTTGCCATTTTCTTTTATTTTTTTGTTGAAAATTATTTCAATGCTGTTTTTGTTTTGGATTAAAATCACAACAAAATATTTGCGAGAAAACCCGAACATAAACCCTAAATCCTAACCCCTCCCGCTAATTTACTTTATTATTTTTTTAGTTTTTTCACATATACACCTATTCCATTTAACAGCTGATTTAGATACTCCACGATCAGTGCTCTCTTTTGTTCTTTTTCTCCCAGAGGATTGACTTGGACTTTGAACCACTAGAATGGTAGAATGAGGCAACTATAACAATTATCATCTTTATCTCTTATATACCTGATTTACAGAAATGGAATGGACATGCACACGCTAATATTACAAGGTTGGATCCGCCAACTTTAGTATAGAGGAAATTAGTGAACTAGATTCCGTACAAAACTCTCACTCCTCGAAAAACCTGCTGTTTACTCCTGTTCTATATAAGTGCAAACCAGAAGATGTTGAAACAGTAATGCTTGTGTTTGCAGGTGCAAAAAAGACATCACCTTCACGGATAATCTCGTTTGATGATGTGGTCACTGTTCCCTCTCCCTCCACGACCATAAAAACGGATGGACCAGGATTAGCAGGAAATTCAGCAGTTGATTGTTCGGGAAGAATACAGCGATCAACCTCAAATTCATCAAAAGGAGGAATGTACCTCATAACATGAGGATTTACTGCAGTGCCTTGTAGAATTTCAGGAAAACCCTGCAACAAGAACTGATTTAACTAATACATAAACAGAGACCCAATGTCATGCTAATTGCACTGTAACAATCATAATCCTAAATATCCTAAACAATTTTAGTCAGTTACTTGATGTCAGAATAATGCAACTCTTTCCTATCCTATTTCATCCTCCAACGTTTTTAAGCACACAACGAGGTTGCTGCTAAATTCATATTCCAATCAGGAACTTCAATTTTGAGTAAGGGAAAAGGTTCACATTTGCGGTTGTACTATCCGAAATTTTCAATTTTGCCTTCCGATCCACTTTTGGTCCATTAATACCCTTGCCGTTAACAAATCCTCCAAATTTTCCCTTTGCCACTAACGGAGCTTTAGGCGTGAAATAGGTTTACTCCATGTGTCCAAACTTCTCGAGAGAAAAGTACAAACAACCCTTGAACTTTTTAACTATGGGTTAAAATTACCATCAGGCAACTATAAAACTTTTTCCTGACAGTGGGGATAACAGGTACACCAAAGGTATAACGGAGGAGAAAATTGCTGAGTTTTAAAAAGTAAAGGGACAAATTTGATCATTTTTCCTTTTAAGAATAACTATAGTGGTGTCTGTGACGGTACCTGTCTGTAAGTGAGCATTGAGCATAGAGTTTTAACATCCCGGTGCTTTGGAGTTAGGCCAGCACGTACCACGTTGTCCGATGTTGCCATGCATTCAACACAATCACCATATATATAAGCATGAGGTTCATTTGCCCCTAAATATAAAGCTTCACCAGGATTAAGTTTCACATAATTTAACAAGAATGCAGCCAAGACACCAACATCAGCTGGATACTGCTTCTCAAGTCTTAGCACCAATTGTTCTTTCTCTGTCAGCTCCCTTGTCTACAACATGAAGGATGAAACATCACAATAAATAAATGTTACCATGATCGGTTTAAGCGCAGTTCAGCCCCATCACATTTTACTTTCCTGAATGCGACAAAGGTTTCTAGACATTTTATACATTCTAAAGAAGAAAAATAAAGGAAAACTATACCATCAAGTTGATAAAAAGAACATTTCAAAGATTAAAACATAACTAAAGCCAGCTCACAAAGGTCAATTCATTATAGTCGTTCTAACTCAACTCTTCTAAAATGTTTTTTTCTTGTTTATCTGTTGTTTCTCACTCTCTTTTTTTTTTTTTGATTTGTTACTCACTCTACTTTTTGCCACATCCACTCCTTTCTTTACTTGATCTTGTTTCTTCAAAAAAGTCAAAGGAAGGAACTTTTAGTCTGCACCACAGAGTGTTGAGTTGGGTCCACACCCCACTATTGTTGAAAGTGGAAATTAGTGGAAACAACTTTGTTGAAAGTGGAAAGTAAGGTGGAAAACAAAATGATGGAAGAGCATAGTGGGCAACCAAAAGTTTGTTGCCATTTTGCTTAAACTTGATTGGTTGAAGTTTCAACCATTTTCCCTATAAATAGAACCCTCTTCATTCTCATTTAAACACACCAAAATAGAAGAAGACAACACATCCCAAAGAGAGAAAAAATCTAAGAGAAATACTCTTAGTGAAAGGCTTAAGTAAGAGAAGCTTTTGAGAGAATTTTAGTAAGAAAATTCTTGGGTGTAATTGGGATTGGGGTTGTGAGGTTGAGTGTTGTAAACACTTGTAATATTTCTTCTTTAATAAGATCTGCAGCAGCAACGTGGACGTAGCTCTCACATTGAGGGTGCACCACTATAAATTTGTATGTGTTATTTGTTCTTCGCTTACATCACGACGTAAGTAGGTTCTGTCTAAGGAGGTTGGTATTTAAGTGGTCCAGCTGTGACCCTCCAATTTTTCCTGGGAACCTGCTTACAAAGGTTGGATTTGGGATCAACTGGTATCAGAGAAACAAGTTGTGTTGTGATTCAGAAGCGATGGGAGGCGAAGATGGTTCGACGCATGGCATCGGTAAATTCGAAGGTACAGATTTTGCGTTCTGGAGAATGCAAATTGAAGATTATTTATATGGCAGAAAGCTTCATGAACCTCTGACTACGAAACCAGAGGAGACGAAGCAAGCAGATTGGGATCTTCTCGACAGACAAGTTCTGGGAGTCATTCGGCTGACGTTGTCGAAGAACGTTGCTCACAACATGGCGAAGGAGAAGACCACCGCAGACATGATGAAGGTGTTGTCTGACATGTATGAGAAACCTTCGGCAAATAATAAGGTATTTCTCATGAAGAAACTATTTCATCTAAAGATGATGGAAAATGCTCTTGTTGCTGCACACGTAAATGAATTCAACACCATTGTAAATCAATTGTCATCGGTAAAAATTGATTTCGATGATGAAGTGCAGGCTCTAATTTTGTTGGCATCCCTACCAAATAGCCAGGAGCCAATGAGAGCAGCGGTTAGTAATTCTGTCGGCAGTGACAAACTAAAGTTCAACGATGTTAGGGATCGTATCCTTGCTGAGGAGGTGCGCAGGAAAGATTCTGGAGAGGCATCGACGAGTTCTGCTTTTAATGTTGAAAATGTATGAAATTATGGCGTAAACTACAACCGAAATAAGGCGATCAAGTCAGGAATGGCAGAGGTCAATCCAGACCAGGACGAACACTTGAGTGTTGGAACTGTGGAAAACCAGGTCACCTCAAGAAGAACTGCAGGGCTCCAAAGAAGGAGGACAACAGGGGGGCTGGAATCAACGCTGCTACGGAAGATATTGGCGATGCGTTGTTGCTGTCGGTTGACAGCCCAATAGACTCTTGGGTGCTTGACTCAGGAGCGTCCTTTCATACCACCCCACATCATGATACAATGACGAACTACGTGGCTGGGAATCTCGGCAAAGTTTATTTAGCCAATGGAGAGCCGCTAGACGTTGTTGGCACGGGAGACATTAATTTGAAGATGTCAAATGGATCCTCGTGGAAGATTACAAAAGTTAGACATGTTCCAAAGCTGATGCGAAACCTGATCTCAGTGGGTCAGCTTGATGATGAGGGATATGATCTCAACTTTGGTAATGGGTCGTGGAAGGTGGCCAAAAGTGTTATGGTAGTTGGCCGAGGAAAGAAGATTGATACTCTATACATGACAACTAGCTGTCGTGATACTGTTGCTGTGGTTGACAACACAAAGAAGACAGATTTGTGGCATTGTTTACCGGGCATATCACCGTAAGGGACGGTTATTGGTGACAAATGGCTTAATTCCGGAGCTGAAGACGGTGGACCTTCATACGTGTGAGAGCTGTATTCTCGGAAAACAGAAGCGAGTAAGCTTCTCAAATGCAGGGAGTTGAAGGTCGAGAAGCTGGAATTGGTGCACACAGACGTGTGGGGACCTACCACTGTCCCCTCTCTTGGAGGATCACACTACTATGTGACCTTCATTGATGATTCAACCAGGAAGGTATGGGTTTATTTTATGAATAATAAATCTGATGTGTTTAGTGTATTCAAAAGATGGAAAGCCATGGTCGAGAATGAAACAAACTTCAAGTTGAAGTGTTTGAGGTCCGACAACGGCGGAGAATACACTGATGGTGATTTCAAACGGTAATGTGCTGATAATGGGATCAAGATGTTGAAGACTATTCCTGGAACGCCGCAACAAAACGGAATAGCCGAAAGAATGAACCAAACGTTGAACGAGCGTGCTCGGAGTATGAGAATACACTCTAGGCTGCCCAAGACATTCTGGGCAGATGCAGTCAATACTGCGACCTTCTTAATTAACCGAGGACCGCCGCCTTTGATTTCGTAATTCGCACTTTTCTGGAGTGGCAAGAAGGTAAATCTTTCGAAAGTGTTCGGCTTCTTATCATATGTTCATATTGATGATACGACTAGAAGCAAGCTCGATCCAAAATCAAAGAAGTGTTACTTTATCGACTATAGTGACACCGAGCTTGGTTACCGATTTTGGGATGAACAAAATCGGAAGATCATCCGAAGCAGGAATGTTGTCTTCAACGAAGAGGTGTTGTACAAAGACAAGTTGCAGAAAAATTCAGAATGTCAGGACAAGGAATCGAAAATAGTCGATTTGAGGGACTTCCCGACACCTGAGCCGTAACTAGGTGCAACTGAGGCAGAGGAACAAACAGTCCGAGAAGGTGCTGATGAAAGTGCCTGAAACAAATCAGCAGACGCCAATCACAGAACTGCGTAGGATCAGGAAACTGGTTCACAGGTTCTCTCCATCCCTCAACTACATTTTGCTCACTGATAGAGGGGAGCCGGAATGTTATGAAGAAGTAATGCAAGACAATGAATCGACTAAGTGGGAGCTGGCAATGAAAGATGAGATGGATTCACTATCGGCTAATCATACATGGGAGTTAGCCGAGTTGCCAAAGGATAAGAGGGCATTGCAAAACAAATGGGTTTATCGGATAAAGGAAGAACCCAATGGAAGCAAGCGTTATAAAGCAAGACTGGTTGCAAAGGGATTTCAACAGAAATAAGGCATCGACTATACGGAGATCTTCTCTTCCGTAGTCAAGATGGTGACTATCAGAACTGTTCTTGGACTGGTAGCAAAGGAAAATTTACAGATGGACGTGAAAACTGTCTTTCTTCACGGTGATCTAGACGAGAAAATCTACAAGCGACAGCCAGAGGGATTCAAAGTCAAAGGAAAGGAGAATCTGGTGTGCAAACTTCAAAAGAGTATGTACAGACTAAAACAGGCTCCAAAACAGTGGTATTTAAAGTTTGACAGCTTTATGAAGAAAGCTGAATTTTCAAGGTGCGAGGCAGATCACTGTTGTTACTTCAAAAATTTATAAGACTCGTACATGATACTGCTACTCTATGTCGACGACATGCTGATCGTAGGAGCAAACCTACAAGAGATTGATCGGTTGAAAAAGAAGTTGTCGGAAGAGTTTGCGATGAAGGATTTGGGAGCTGCAAAGCAAATCCTTGGGATGAGAATCAACCGAAGCAAGGAGGGCATCAAACTCTCACAAGAAGAATATGTGAGGATGGTTATCAAAAGGTTCAACATGCATGATGCCAAGCCAGTCAGCACTCCCTTGGCTGGACACTTTCGGTTGTCAAAGGATCAGTCGCCGACAACCGAGGATGAGCGGAAGCAGATGGACAAGGTACCTTATGCATCTGCTATCGGTAGTCTTATGTATGCAATGGTATGTACGAGGCCAGACATTGCACATGCAGTGGGAGTTGTCAGCCGATTTATGAGCAATCCGGAAAAGCAACACTGGAAGGCTGTGAAGTGGATATTCAGATATCCGCGGCGCTCGAGTTGACTTTGTGTTTCAAAATCGAAATGGATTGCAGGGTATATCACGCTGACAACGGTGGTGATGTTGATAGCAGAAAGAGCACATCCGGGTATGTTTACACCTACGGAGGTACTGCAATTTGTTGGGTTTCCAAGCTGCAGAAAATAGTAGTTCTCTCTAGTTGTGAAGCTGAGTACGTTGCTGTGACGGAGGCCACAAAGGAGATGATGTGGCTACAATCCTTTTTGCGGGAATTGGATCAGGACCATGAGGGAAGTGTGCTATATTGTGATAGTCAAAGTGTCATTCATTTGGCAAAGAACCCGGTCTACCATGCTCGGACAAAGCATATACAGCTCCGGTACCATTTCATCAGATCAGCTTTGGAAGATGGAGCGTTAGTGCTTGAGAAGATCGCAGGGAGTCAGAATCCAGCAGACATGCTGACAAAGGCGATGACGATAGACAAACTGAAGTTATGTTCAACTTCAGTTGGCCTACACAAAGGATGAAACCAAGAAAGAGCTGCTGCATTGATCAAAGAGTGAAGACAAATTGAAATTAGTCTTCAAGTGGGAGAATTGTTGAGTTGGGTCCACACCCCACTATTGTTGAAAGTGGAAATTAGTGGAAACCACTTTGTTGAAAGTGGAAAGGAAGGTGGAAAACAAAATGATGGAAGAGCATAGTGGGCAACCAAAAGTTTGTTGCCATTTTGCTTAAACTTGATTGGTTGAAGTTTCAACCATTTTCCCTATAAATAGAACCCTCTTCATTCTCATTTAAACACACCAAAATAGAAGAAGACAACACATCCCAAAGAGAGAAAAAATCTAAGAGAAATACTCTTAGTGAAAGGCTTAAGTAAGAGAAGCTTTTGAGAGAATTTTAGTAAGAAAATTCTTGGGTGTAATTGGGATTGGGGTTGTGAGGTTGAGTGTTGTAAACACTTGTAATATTTCTTCTTTAATAAGATCTGCAACAGCAACGTGGACGTAGCTCTCACATTGAGGGCGAACTACTATAAATCTGTGTGTGTTATTTGTTCTTCGCTTACATCACGACATATGTAGGTTCTGTCTAAGGAGGTTGGTATTTAAGTGGTTCAACAGTGACCCTCCAATATTTCCTGGGAACTTGCTTATAAAGGTTGGATTTGGGATTCAAATCCTAACACAGAGGCAATCTCAACTTTATTTTGTCCACTCCTGTTTATCTTTTCCTTTATTTTTGGTATTTAATCCCCATTCATTCAATAGGAATTTAGTCTATCCATCAATTAGGTCGTTGAATAAGCACTATCTGAGATGCACATGTTTCTGAATCGATATTTTAATTTGGCATCCAATTCCCTCAAAGCATCAAATGAATCAGAGAAGTGCCCTTTTGAGAGAAAATAGACACTAAAATAAAGTTGGGGATGAAATATAGAATCTGCTTAGATGGAAATAGAACGAACTCTTTATGCAAGTAAGTCTGTGTGTTTAGATATGGGTAGGAAAAGGGAGTTCTAAGATGAAAAATATGTTTACTAATACAATGAAGAGCATAGTTTTCCAAAACCACAAAGAATTACTCTACACGAATAAATATCCATCATGCAGAAGTACAAAAAGGGAACTTTACAACTAGTGCTTAGATAAAACTAACACATTTAAACTTCTATCAGATCAGGGACTACTTTCACTTTACCTGATTTTTAATGCGTAGGCGACTAATCAGCTTGGCTATCACTTCAGCAACCACATCCTTGCTTGCTGACATCAGCTCAGTAAATACTGATTGTAGCACTAATTTACCTTTCTCCTTCCCACCATCCTTATTCAATTCCAATACTTGCTCTGCGTGTGCAGTACCGACCACTGCGACAATCTCGGGCACAGTTTGAACAATCAACTTAAGCTCCTTTAAAAATTCCACAAGTACTTGTTAAATCACATTGAACTCATCTTTTCTTTTTTCAAATAGTCAATGAATTCTAAGTTCATTTCTCATCTCAAGCTATCCCAAGCGAATCAACCACCTAAATATCTTACACCATTCTTATGCACGCATTATTATGTTTACACTACGATAAGCTTGAGGTCTAGGATTAGCTTCTTCAGGCTTGCAGTATAACAAAACATGGATGGCAAAACCAGAAGTGAATGCAATTATGACTATGCCACTTTTTAAGCACATAACCAGAACAAGCAGTAAGAAGCCTTTCGTTTCACCCATTCAAGGGGATGGTGAAGCTACTTGGAGCTTCTACCTTCCTTTTCCAGATATTAAATATTTTTTCCTTTTTATTTTTTATTTTTGGATGAAAACACAATAAGCTCCAGATATTCATTGTTCAAAAGAGTAAAAAACTACAAATATTATAAACCAAAAATATTAGTTAAACAATTCCATTTTTAAATCAGACTGGTCTAGTACACAGCAGCAGCCCGGTGGCCTTTTAATCTACCACACTGAAGCACCTCTACCTCCAGAATGCAACTCAATTATTACAATAATCTAATAAAATAAGTTGCTTAACTCTATCTTAAGAGGATTGTAAATTTATAGGCATTCAAATGTTCTACAGTATGAAGCCTGACTACGTAGATGTTGAGTACCTCAAGACTTATAAATCCACATAAAGCCTCAAATTCTGTCAACGCCAACGCCATCTCCGGTTTGTGATTGTCATCCTTATAAACATCCGGAAGCTCACTATGCAGACGAGAGGCCAAATCCTTGTCTGGATGAGCCTGTATGGACAAAGCTTTTGCCACAGATAGTACCTAAAATACCATTCATGTTACTCCTTATCTGATATTTTACAAGAAGGGGAACCATCAAATACCAAATGCAATATTTGGGGTACGTACTCACATATTTCTACTACCCATTTCATATAATACCATTACTAAAACTTCTGTTTCAAATAAATTTTTAATATTTTATAAAAAATTATGAACTGCAATACTTCTAATATAGTTCCCAAGTATCTAAATTTCATTTATTTTTTTAAAAAGAAAGCTTTGTTCGAATTGAAACCGGATAGTATTATAATTTGGCTCTGTATCTCATTCTTTTTGGGAGGGAACAATAGCTATTTATGCATGAGTATAATGGTACATCAGACCATAATAAAAATCAAATCTTGAGATAATTCGAGAAGATATTGGTTTAACGATTCTTGATCAGCCCCACGAAGCAACTTGCAGACACTCCAAACTACCAAAATAGTACACTTAACTGCAATTTACATACAAGTGACATGCAAAATCAGGATTTGAAACTTACAGGTTCTAGATTTTAGTTCATTAATAAAGTTACTAGGTTATAAATTAATACTCCTTCGTCCCATATTACTTGATCTCATTACTAAAAATATTCATCACAAATTACTTACAACTTTCTAATAGCAAAAGAGTTAATTAAGTTTTTTCTACTTTGCTTTTAACATTAATTGTTTTTAAAGTAACTAATATTGATTAGAATGTAATTAATTGTAGTAAAAATATCCTTTTTATTTATGATTTCTAAAGGAAAAATAGTCAACTAATATGAGACATGAGACGGAGGGAGTAATTCGCAATAATCAACAAACTTTTTAAATATAAATACCGAGTTTGAACCAAAGCTAGTAATCAAACGACTAGCTCCGCCGTGTGACAAGAAAATAGAAATTTGAAAAAACAAATTGAAGGGAAGCAAACCTTGAAGAGAAAAGGAAGATTAGTACCCCACTTGTTGACAACGTTATCTCCAAGAACACTAGGCTTGTTTTCAATCCATTCCTTCAATGTCAACTTGTTATGTCTCTCACCTCCTCCTTGTACTACATACGATGGCCCAGAATCATGACTCCCAATCCAAAATTCGGCATAAGGCTTGTCTTGGTCAACAACATGGTAGTCACCACTATTGCAAGCATACAAACGCGCCACACGTGATTCCTTCCCAAGTCGTCCCCAATCATAATTCTTCACACAACCTATCAACCTGACTAGCCAACCTCCCTCCATAGAAGTCAAGAAAATAAAACTTTTGTTTTTGTTTTTAGGTCCCTTGTTCTTAAACAAAGATGAAGAAGAAATATTAATTTAATGAATGTTGGTGTTGTCTAATTCAAGAAAAGAGTTAGAGAGCTTCTTCTATTTGAAGCAAACTGTTTTTAAAGACGAAAAAGAGGAATTACTGACGACGGATATGGTGTTATCACGCAAAGCAGCGGTTTCAAATCTAAATAAGGGTCATGTCAACATGGAAATAATTAATACGTATTACGTAATTAGATTTTGTCAACATGGAAATAATTAATACGTACTACGTAATTAGATTTTGTCAACATGGAAATAATCAATACGTACTAGAAGATCATATTTTGTTAACTAAAAAAGTAATTAATACAAAATTGGGAAAAGGGTCATATTTGCCCTTAACGTTTAGAAAAATGTTTGTATTTGTCCTCCGTTAACGTTTGGGGTCAAATATGCATTCCGTTAGTCCAAACTTATTGTATTTGCCCTTATTTAACAGACCCGCCACGTCGGAGCCACATGGCAATTTCCGACCAGCCACGTGTTGCTGGACAGCGACGGTGGGCGAATGTCCAGTCGCTGCCGCGGCAGTGCCGCCTTCCATCGCCGGCTGTTGCTCGGTTTTTTCTAAATTCTGGCGAACTAAGGTACATTCGACGGCAGTGGGTTACACCACTGTGACCGCCGTCTCAAGGCGGTCATTTCCATACCTACGCCGTCCATCGTCTCTTCCATCTCGATCCGTCGACCATTTAAAACCCTAACCGCCACCAACGCCTTTCCGACGAACTGAAGACTAATCGACGGTTGTGAAGGGTACCATCAGACTCGTCGTCCTCACGCCGACATTTTGCACCCAACCACGACCTTCAAATTCCAAGACAATCGTCCGGTCGACCAAATCAAAAATTCCGACGGGGTTTTGGCTTTTTCCGGTCAGATCCGGCATCGACAGAGGGTGGTAGTGTTTTCGCCTCATCATCCTCTTCAAGTTACACCCACTCCCGAAGCTCGACTGTTTTAGTTTCCATTTTTCATTTCAAAGAACTAAATATATTTAATGTTTAATTACTTGAAATATAAACTTTTGTTCCCCTTTACTTGTGAATTGTGATAATCACAAATATTTTGAAGTATTAATCATTCAACTATTTGATTATTCATGTGCTACTTAAAGCTGTATGAGAGTAATGCACTTTAATTATTTTTTTAAATATAACACATCTTATGCATAAACAAATCAAAATTACACTTTTTAATTAATCAAAATTAAATATACTGAATCGTATATCACAAAACTAAAATTAAAATTCGCTCATAATTAAGGAATAAAAAGTTGTATTATCCCGAAAAAGAAATTGATAACTTTAAATTAGGGGCACCGTGGAGAACACAGAAATATGCAACTGCTGAAGAGTCACGCACACCGTTATGATCTCAATCTGTGGGTCGGTAGTGTTTGTCCTCAATTGATCGTGTGGTCATCATCACATGCAGCCTTTCTTTCCTTTATTTGGTTCCACAGACCCACAATAAACATTTGGGGCAGAACTTTGGACCTTTACGTATTTATGCAAAATATCCTACTTCAAGCATCTATTCTTCTTTTTTACTTTTTGTATTTTTCATGATCATGATCATGATCGTTTTTGGACTCGTGCAAGGTGTGCTATCGCCCATGATTCCTCGAAAAACGAAAGACTCATAGTTCGCAGGTCTTAGCCCAATTAAGAATCCACTTATATGAATTAAAACAGACCCCCAAAATATTTGACACGGCCCTATTCATCGCTTTCTCACCGGTCGCAGAAATACAAATGCTAACTTGTCACACGTTTATATGGTGAGCACACAAAAATACAAATGCTAACTTGTCACACGTCAAATATGTTATGTAAATTTAGTCTAGAAGATATTGACATCTTAGAATTGCGTGAGGTGTGAAAGAACAACTGGTAAAAAGAAGTATAAGTAGGTGGCAGGTGCCGTAAAACTTCTAAAATTGACAGAATACATACCCAGTTTTTTTAATTTATCAAAAATATCTTATCTTTGTTTTTTCAACATTTTAATATATTATCTTGAGTACAAATGTTAAAATTTTACGTTATTGAAATTTGTTCCTATGAAATCCATAAAATTAGAGGTATCAAATCAGCAAGTTGAGTCAAATTATATTGGATTAAAAAGGGTTAATTTAATGAATGGGTCAAAATCCAACCCAATTCAAATATACTTGAGTCGAAATGAGTTGGGTTAAAAAGTATTCCTTCTATCCCAATTTAAGTGTCTTAATTTGACTTGACATAGTTTAAGAAATAAATGGAAATTTTTGAATCTTGTGATCTTAAAAAATCTTTTAAATCTTGTAGTTTAAAACTTGTCATGTCTTAAATTAAAAATGTGTAAAGTTGTAAAAAAATCTTTTAAATCTTGTGGTTTAAAACTTGTTATGCAGAATGTTTGAATTGTCAACTTACAAAACATAGAAAAATACATTATTTTTGGGACAAATCAAAAAAGAAAATAAGACATTTAAATTGGGACGGAGGGAGTAGGTTATAACTCAACCCGCCCAACTAAACCCAAACATTCCCTCACTTATACTCGTGAAAAAACACTGATGATAATTTTTTTCTTAAATCCATCCCGCCCCTCCCCCCCTAAACAACCCCACCCACACCATTCACCCCATACTAAATTTAACCACACAAATTTCTCATTTTTTATAAATAATCTATAAAAATAAATAAAATATATGACCCTGCGCATAGCGGAAGCTCAGTGCATTGGGCTGCCCTTTGTTTTTAAATAAAATATATGAAGTAGAAAATTTGGGGGGGGGGGGGGGGTTGTGTGTGTGTAAAACAAAAGAAGTTTTAAAAAACTTTTTTTTAAAAATGATTTTTTTGGAGGGTTGGATGGGGTGTAAATTTTTTTTTTTAAAAAAGAACTTTATAAAAAAAATTAAAAAAAATGGACGGTTTGTGTGTGGGTGGGGGTGGGGTGCGTTCCAGCGAGGGCGGGTGGGTGGATTTTGTAGAAAACCTAAAAAAAATTTAAAACTTTATTCAAGAAACTATTATTAGCAAAAAAACAAGCTGAAAAACACTTTAAAAGACAAACAAAACAGAGAAGTTGTCACGATCCGAACCCCGGGCCCGCGACTGGTGTGAGTTGTATTTACACTATTGTACGATGGTAGATCCATTCGGGTGTTATGTATATTATGACAGCTTTATCGGCTTTGCCTTTGGTTAAAGAAAAAAAATGAGTGTTATTTATCTTCCGCAGTTTACTTGTGTTGTATGAATAGAAGGGTGTCCAGGTAGGGCACCAGTCGCGGGTCCGGGGTTCGGGTCGTGACAGAGTGGTATCAGAGCAGTTAGTCCTCGAATGTCTACATACCGTGTATAGTATATCGGTGTGTTGTGCACCACATCTATAAACAAGAGGCTACAGTACATTTAGGATTGGTTTCCCTTCTTCTCACTCTGAGATCGTGCGATAGAGCTGTGTTGTTAGGGTAGTCTCTCCCTAACGTATTATTGTGGTTGCAGCTATGAGAAAGACAACAGTGGCCCAGAAAGGATTATATGGACTTCGTATCCAGGTTGGTAAAATTATTGTATAGTTGGTATAATGATGTACATCTATACAGATATAGTTATTGGAGCCATATGTGTGTTGCCTAGAATGGTTATGAATTACCATGAGTTGGTTAAGCCTTAATAATTACTTGAAAGGTGTGTAGCAGTTTATTGAATCCACACATAGGCTTTATATATGTACTGATTTGGAATAGTCAGGAGGTAATGAATGGACTAAGATTGTGATAGACTCTTAAAAGATCAGGTTCAATTGACTTACGGACATACCATGTTGTTAGATTAAGTTGTGTTGTACGCTTAAGTGATTGTGTGAATAATATTGATATGGATTAAATAGAGTTGTTGTGATTTAGACACCGTGATTTTGAGATTATGAGAAGCTATCTTACCCGTATGTGGGGACTGATAATGTAAGCTTGGGACATAGAATAATTGTGAACCTTAGAATATTGATAACCGCTGAGACCTTGGATGTACAAGGCCTTCTCGGGTAGTAAGATTTATTTTAGACCAAGAATGAGAGTTAAGTGCGACGATGGGTCGGGTTGTGGGCCGATTACGAGTCAACTCGTAGCCTGAAATGAAGTGGGGTCAGTTGGAGGTGGTCCCGCTATGTGATAGGGTCACGAGGGTGCAAGGCCCAAGTCTAGTTAATCGTTGTACGAGTTCGTGGACGCGTTCCACCAGAACCGGGTCGTGAGAGCCGAAAATGGCCTTGAATTGTTGGACGTAGTAACTCCAAGGATTGGAAAACAGAAGCAATACTTGAAATTTTGTACGTATACTAGAATAAGTTTGGAAGTACAAAAGAGTACGACAAGTAAGAAAAGGAGCCAACAAGTGTTAAAAGAATTGAAGTGTTTATAGTTATGACTAATTAAAGTACGAAAGGAGAATTCTTTTAGGCCATGAATGAGAGTTAATAGTGGTGATACACACGTTAGATTTGATTCCTCGTTTGGCTTGTGATTGATGTATATGCATGTGCGATATATTGTGATCATGTGTGACATATACGATTGTGTAGGGTATAGTTAAAGGGGACTATACATATATCTGTTTAGATTGAACCTAGTATGAACATTCGGGATGAATTTTTCTAAGGGGGGAAGAATGTTACACCCCGTAACCCCACGATACGTAAGTGAGAACGTGACTAAGAATATAGGATTTGAAAGTTGGAAAGAAGGTATAGTTACATTTTCGATTTAGAGCAAATTTGGTCACAACGAATGTGTCGTCGTAATTTCTTCACGAGGGGTCGGATTCGTTCCAATTTGAGATGCGAGCTTAGAATATTAAGGTGAAGACACGAGAATAATAATATGGGGTCCGCCGAGAATTTCACAATTTCGCGGGACCCTCCGAGAAATTAGATATTTTCCAAGTCTTGAGATATTTATTTTTGGGAAGACTTATTTGGACCAATGAGAGGGTGACATGTGTCCCCTCCACTTGTCATTACACTTGGCCTCATATTGGATGTCTTGAAGACTTAGCTCACAAGTTGAATCTCAAGACTTTTGAGACTTCATCTTCTCTCCATTTCTCTCCTAATTTTCGAAAATCCCTAAGACCAAAAGTGAAGTTCAAGAATCACTAATCCTCTTGGATTAAGCTTATTGATTAGGTGCTAAGCCAAGTTAACTCTCCAAGCCCTTGAAACCTTGGTTGGGCCGAGAATGGTGAAGGGAAAACCCTAAGGTTCCGTCGATTTTTGGAAGCGAAACATGAAGGGAAGTTTCTCCTAAGGTTTTAGGGGTCACATATATGTGATTGGAACTTGAAGAAGTGGAGCGAAACGAAAACTACGGGCCATTGTTGAGCATTCTGCCCGGGACGTTTTTCGGCACAAAATTGAGGTAAAAGTTCTTTTTCCTTTGATGTAATTAGATATTACTCATTGTTATAGTATATAGATGAACTTGTATTAAGGAAGATATGGAAAATAAGGTGTGCATGTCCCATTTTTTGGAGTAAGGCCGAGAGCTAGCCATTGTGGCGTGTTGGTTTTGTTGGTCAGTTTTGTTGTTATTTACACGTGTTGCATGTTATATAATGAAGGAAATATTGTTGTTGATAGTTTATATAACTTATATAACATGTTGGAATGAAAATTGGATTAAAAGGAATTCAGGAAAAGGACTTTGGATTGTCGTAGTTGTGTTGGCCGAAAACTGCCTAAAACTGTTAGACGTCGTTGTGTCGTTTTTATGGACTATTTTGGGGTGTTGTAATGTTGGAAAATCAGCCCCTAACAAGCATGATTAATGTGGTAAAATGGCTAATGAAAGTCTTAAAGAATAAGGGTATAAAAAGGGTGTTAAAGGCTTCACATTGTACCCTTAATATTGTAGAATTGTGGACTGTTTTGTGCCGAGAATTGTGGACTGTTTTATATAGATTGTGGGGCAGAATTTTACATGTCAAGTTAGGTGTGTAATCCCCTTTGGTTAACTGTTGATTGTGCCTTAAATGTGGCTTGTTGGTTGATAAATTCGGGCCTTGAAAAAGGTGGAAAAGTACGTAGAAACAAAGGAAGTGCTGCCAAAATTTCTGTAGAATAAGAGGGCCATTAATTGGTATAAGTCTTATAATAGTAGCTTGAAGTTGATAAAAGTGCTATTGTCATTTAGGTTGAAGTACTACGTGTAGCATAGTCTAGTTGGCTTGAGGAATAACCGATAAGGTTGAAGTACATTGGAGTGTATTGCTACTTGTCGTGTTGGTTAGTCGTCACGAGGCATGTGAACTATCCTTCCTTCTTTTGACATGATTTATTTGGAAAGTCTATGTGACTTGATTTATTTGGAAAGTCTATGTGACTTGATTTATTTGAAAGATATGAGGCTTGAGTTATTTGTAAAGGTATATGAGACCTTACTTGAAAGTATAGATTACTTGATTTGAAAAGTATAGATTACTTGATTTAAAGAGAATACATGACTTGATTTAAAAGAAGAAGTAACTTGATTTAAAGGTATAGGTTACTTGATTTTGAAAGAAGTGCTTGCTTTTAAAGGTATAAGTTACTTAAGTTTAAAAGTGTAAGTAACTTGATTTTGCTAGTAGAAGTATTTTTGGGGTTCAACTCCCTAATATTGCATGAAATGAGTCTTTTTTATAAAGAATAGAGGTACATAATACTTTTGGGTTATTTCTCTAACGTTACATGATTTGAGTCTTCTTGTAAAGAATGGATGTAGATAGTACTTTGGGTTTATTTTCCTAATGTTACATGACATGATAATGCCTTAGTTGTGTAAAAAGGAAAGATGTGGTAGTGCTTTAGTTTTCTAAAATGAAAGTGGTTATAACGGCTTTATGGGAAGTTTGTTATAACAATTTTATGGAAAGTCAAGAAGATGTTTTAAAGTAATACGTGATGTCTAGTGCCTTGATTTACCAAACTATGCATTAGAAAGATACTTGATATGATAAGTGTCTTGATTTTCTAAATGATGGTTTCAAAATGATACATGTATTGGATCCTACTTCCTAGTGATACATATAGTACTTGGGCTTTTCTAAAATGGAAATTTGGTTTATAAAGTGAATGTACGGAGAACGTACATTGTTGTAATGGACTTTAATCCTTAGTGATGCAAGGTGTGATAGTGTCTTGGTGTTATAAAATGAAAGACTTGTTAGTGTCTTGGTTTATCTAAAATGAAGGCTCATTTGAAAGATAATGTTGTTGAGAGTCAAATGTGATTTAAATTGTGCAAGGTTGTCATGATAGTTAAATGTATACTTATTGGGACGGGTTGCATGATCCGCAACACTTGTATACATTTAGCGGGACGGGTTGCACGATCCGCAACACTTATATATTTATTGAGACAGGTTGCACGATCCGCAACACTTTTATATACATATTGGGACTGATTGAACGATCCGCAACACTTTTATATATATTGAGCATATCTGGGGACGGGTTGCACGATCCGCAACACTGATATATATCTGCATTTGATGAGTATATGGGTCGGCGTCCCATGATGTTGAGCATGACTCTCGGTTAAAAGAGAAGAAAGGTACGTACATAGCTATATTGGATTCTAATCCTATATGATACATGATATGTAGTTTCTTGGTTTCCAAAGTGACGCTGGTTTATATTATATCATGGACTGCTGACAGTGATGTTGGAATTCCGCGGGCATGTTTCTGTGAGGTTGACATGCCGACAGTGATGTTGGAATTCCACGGGCATGCTTCCTTGGTATTGGTTATATATTATACTTGTTACATGTCGACAGTGATGTTGGAATTCCACGGGCCTGCTTATCTGATGATAGTTATATATTATACTTGTTACATGCCGACAGTGATGTTGGAATTCCACGGGCATGCTTATCTGATGCTGTTTATATATTATACTTTGTACATGCTGACAGTATAGTGTATTCCACGAGCATGCTTCTGTGATATTATATTTTGAGGGCATGTGTCCCTGATTTTGACATGGCTTTCATATTTGAAAGTAGTACAGTGATACAGTAGTACAGTGGTACGGTGGTACAAGGTACAATTGACTCTGATTTTATATGACACGGTAGGATCTGACTATTTGATTTTCATACTTGCCCCTGTCATTCTTTTGTACAGTTATGATCCTGTTTACTGTACTTTATTTTCGTTCCATACTTAGTACATGTTGTACTGACCCCCTTCGGGGGCTGCGTTCATGTCCGCAGGTATTAGGTACTCAGTTGTGATCCGTGAGCTTAGGATCCTGGTTCAGCATTTTGAGATGACTCCAATGTTCCGGAGCTTGTCATTATGGCTAGGTATATTCAGGGGTACGGCGGGGCCTTGTCCCATCATAGTTTACTGTCCAAATTCTTAGAGGTTTGTATTCATATGTGGGCTGGACTGGTGTGAGTTGTATTTACACTATTGTACGATGGTAGACCCATTCGGGTGTTATGTATATTATGACAGCCTTATCGGCTTTGCCTTTGGTTAAAGAAAAAAAAATTAGTGTTATTTATCTTCCGCAGCTTAATTGTGTTGTATGAATAGAAGGATGCCTAGGTAAGGCACCAATCGCGGGCCCGCGGTTCGGATCGTGACAGAAGTAATCTGTTGGGTTAGATATTTTAATCATTGTGGCCCAATAGTTTGATGGGTCATTTTGGGTTAACCCAACTTGACCTACCAGCTCAATATTATTAATAACCCAGATCTTTTAAATTCAAGCGGATTGGGCGTATTGCATGGGTTAGGCTTATCTTTGCCATTTCTACCTAAAATACATTCAGTCAGAATAGAAGGCGTCGTGTAGAGATGGCAACAAATTCTGGACCCGGCCCGGATTCAGTGGATCCATATCTATTTTATAGGATATGGATCTTCAAAATTTGGACCCGACGGATCCATTTATGATGGATCGGATCTGGATATGGATCTTGTCTTTGAGATCTGTATCCGATCTAGATCCGACCCGTGTATCCATTTTTATTAAATACATTATACATTTAGAATCTTGTACAACTGTTAAACGTTTAAATCACCTCAAATTACTTGTTGTATCCTTTGAATTAATACTTTTATATACAAATCAACAAAGTTTAGTTTGATTTTACACAACATAACTATTAGAGAATTTGAACTATACAAGGACTAGAAGCATGTGCGACACTTTCAATGCTTAGATTTGGCAAAACCTTACATGCTGAATCAGTAAAATCAAGATTTGATTGTACTATTGCCTGGGGTCTCGTGTTCGATTCCCTTGACCAGCGAGAGTGGAAATGTGTTCCCCCAAAAAAATCCCTCCACTGTTCGCATGCAAGTCAAGCGGTGTATACTAATCTGTAGGGCCAGGACGGAGGTGGGATTTTCTGGGGTATGGGGCCGTAATGCGGTGGAACCAGTCACTTTAAAAAGTTTACCCTACCACAGTTTTTGATTCCCCCTGCCAACACCATCTTGGTTGAGCCTGTCACACATGGCTTGCCAAGTGTGGTTTACCTGACTGACGTGTTTTGCAGGCTATTGCATCAGTCCGAGGGTTTACCCAGTGCGCACTTGTAAAAAAAGTAGCGGCTGCGTGTTCCCCCGTTATAAAAAAAAATTGATTGTACTTTAATGGTGGGGACTAAATTATTAGATATGTATGGGAAATGTAATGAAATTCGGAGTGCCCGTAAAGTGTTTATTTTTCTATGATGTGGATCCAGATCCGATCCGTGGATCCGATGGATCTGGATTTGAATCTGATTTTTATAGACCCGATGGATCTGGATACAGGTATGAAAAACGGATCTGGATCTGGATCTAGTAGGATCCGGTCCAGATCCTATCCGTTGCCATCCCTAACGTCGTGAAGTTTAATTGTGGTTAAAAACGAATTAAAAAATGACACATCAACAGGGAAATAGACTTGAAATGATAATCTAAGGCATAGATTTGAAATCCTAAGATAATTGTTGGAACTTGTATGAGATAAGAAGAAACAAGTGATCGAAATAAAGCGTTGGAATTTTTGGATAAGCGCCGCGGGGCCCAGGGAGAGGGCCGCGACGCCGGAACAGGGAAAATTCCCGTGCTCAGCGCCACAACGCCAAAACTCCTGAGAGCTCTGATAGAGTTTAGCGCCATGACGCTAAGAGGAAGAGCCGCGACGCTGTGATGAGTTCCATGTTGGCACCGCGGCGCTGAGGACATAGAGTCGCGGCGCTGTCCAAAGGTAAAATTCTGAAATTTCTCAAAAGTTGTATCTATTCACAACAGTCACAACCTTTGGTATGAAAGGTTGCAATTGTTCAAAAATACAGCATTATAAAGGTTGATGATCACTTGATTAGAGATAGAAACAAGACAATCAATCATTTAACATAATTAATGATTTGAGATTGTTGCTTCTTCTTCTTCTTCTTTCCTAAATATAATTCTGAAAAAAGACATAAAGTAAATTCCACAGGGTCAAGTTCTTGTGCGAGAACTTGAACCAGATAGTTGTATCCTCTAGATAGACGTCCGTGAAACTACAACACAAGTAGGGACGAATTTTTGTCTTAGGACACTGCGACAGTAGACTCCTATCGTATCAAGTTAGTGTTTGTTTTAAATTTACAGTATTCTTGTTGTTGATTTCAATTTCAATTGAGTTATTATTCTATTATTATGATTGTTTAATCGAAGATACTAGATTGATACTAACAATCTAAGACAACAATTTCAGAAAATTCATTTTTTTGATTTTGTTGTGTTTGCAAAAAAAATCAGAGAATTCATTTCCTGATTTGCAAAGATGGATCAATCTGGATCTTCGTTGGTGAAAAACCATGTTGAGAAACATGAGAAATTCAAGGGTTCCGATTTCAAACGCTGGCAACAGAAGATGCTGTTCTATTTGACAACTCTTCACGTGGTAAATGTGTTGACTGATGAGGCTCCTATGACACTGCCAGAAGGAGAAGAGGAAAATGCTCCGACTGATGCAGAGATGGCTGAAAGGCTGAAGGCTATTCAGATTTGGGAAAGTCAAGAATTTCTTTGCAGAAACTACATTCTCAATGCCTTGAATGACTCTCTCTATGATATCTACTCCACGTTCAGAATAACACGGGAGTTGTGGCAGTCATTGAAGAACAAGTACAAAACTGAGGTTGCTTGTTCCAAGAAGTTCGTCATCGGCAAGTTTCTGAACTTTAAGATGAGCGATGTCAAGCATGTTGTCAAACAAGTGGAGGAACTCCAAGTCATTGTTCCTGAGTTGAGATTGAAGGTATGGGTCTTAACCCGAATTTCCTTGTTGGTGCTATTATTGAGAAATTACCTCCTTCTTGGAAGGATTTTAAAGTTTATCTTAAACATCTAACCGAGGAAATGAATTTTGAGCAATTGGTTCTTAAAATTCGAGTTGAAGAGGATAACCGGAAGAATGAAAAGGCTGATGATGTTTCCTTGGAGCTTAATGCTAACATGGTTTAAGGAAATCCATCTAAGGCCAAGTTTCAGAAAGGCAAGGGAAAATTTGTTGGTGTCAAACCATCTTTTGCAGCCGGAAAGAATGCACTCGCCCCACAAAAGACCAATGGGTTTAAGAAATCACATGTTGGTGTATGTTGGGTGTGCGGGAAACCTGGGCATAAAGCAAAAGATTGTCGCCTTCGCAAGAGTCAATAGTGGTATTGGAGGTTCGAGTAATGTCAACCAATCCAACCATGCTGAAACTAAAAACCAATTCATTGGTGTTGTTGCTGCTCAAGCAAATCTGGTTACAAATTCAACCTATTGGTGGATGGATACGGGTGTCTCTATGCATGTATGTTCTGAAAAGGACATGTTTTCATCCTACAAGCCATCAAGGATGGAGAACCATTATTCGTGGGGAATGCCGCTGCTGTAAAAGTTGAAGGGAAAGGGAAGGTGATTTTGAAACTCACTTCCGGAAATGATCTTGTGCTCACTAATGTGTTGCACGTGTCTGAAATTTGTAAAAAACTGATTTCTGGTCCTATTCTAAGTAACAAGGGCTTTAAGATTGTATTTGAGTCAGACAAATTTGTACTCACCAAAGGTGGGATGTATGTACGGAAGGGTTACCTCAGTGAGGGGTTCTTCAAACTATCTATTGTACATACTAAGGCAATTGTCATTATTAATGAAAATGCAGGCACTAGCACTGCTTCTATATTTATGGTTGATTCCCCTTCCTTATGGCATTCAAGATTAGGTCATGTTAATTATCGCTCTTTACAAAGAATGGTAAAGTTAGACATGTTGCCAAAATGTTCTATGAATAAAATGACTAAGTGTGGAGTTTGCATAGAATCAAAATATGCAAGTCATCCTCATAAATCTGTAGTGAAATCAAATAAAGTGCTTGGTTTAATTCATAGTGATTTGTGTGACTACCAAGCAACCCCATCTCGTAGAGGAAAGAATTATTTTAAATCATTCATAGATGATTACAGTAAATATTGTTATGTATACTTAATACATACCAAAGATGAGGCTTTGAACATGTTTAAAATATATAAAGCAGAAGTGGAGAACCAACTTGAAAAAACATTAAAATTCTAAGGTCTGATAGAGGTGGTGAATATCAATCAAATGACTTTAATGAATTTTGTTCGACTCATGGGATAGTTCATCAAACCACTGCACCATATACTACAAAACAAAATGGAGTTGCCGAACGTAAGAATAGAACATTGAAGAATATGATAAATTCAATGTTGGTTAGTTCGGGCGCACCTCTTAGTTTATGGGGAGAGGCGTTACTTACTGCAAATATGATATTAAATAAAATTCTTCATACGAAAAGTGATCAATCTCTTTATGAATTGTGGAAATGTCTATTGCCTACTTTTAAAAGGATGAAAGTGTGGGGTTGTCTAGCGAAAGTTCAAGTTCTCTTACCAAAGAGAACTAAACTTGAACAAAAAATGGCGGATTGCATATATATTGGCCCTGCCAAGAATAGTGCAGCATATAAGTTTTTGGTTTATCATTCCGAGGTTGAAGGTATTCACAAAAACACGATTGTGAAATCTATAGAAGCAGAATTCTTTGAGGACATTTTTCCTTACAAATGGAAGGAAAAGGATAAAAGTGATCCTAATCCTAGGAAAAGAACGTTGCCTCAAGATGAGTCAAACCAAAACACTCAAAATGATAGAAGTAAGACTTCATCTGTTCAAGAAGAAAATTCTGAACCAAGAAGAAGTAAACGTGCCAAAGATTTTGGACCGGATTTTATGACCTTTTCCGTTGAAGGAGAACCTCAAACATATAAGGCTTCTATGGAATCATCTGAAACACCTTATTAGAAGGAAGCTATCCAAAGTGAGGTAGAATCCATTGTGCAAAAAAATACATGAAAATTGGTTGATCTCCATCCGGAACAAAAACCAATAGGCCATAAATGGATTTTCAAACGGAAATTAAGGCCTCATGGTACTATAGAAAAATACAAAGCTCGCATAGTAGCCAAAGGGTTTCGACAAAAAAAGTGTAGATTTCTTTGAGACTTACTCACAAGTAACGAGAATTACTTTTATAAGGACGTTAATTGCTATAGCGGTGATTCACAATTTGGAAATACACCAAATGAATGTAAAAACTGCATTTTTGAATGATGAATTAGATGAAGAAATTTACATGGAACAACCCGAAGGGTTTGTTGTTAAAGGTTAAGAAAAGAAGATTTGTAAATTGATTAAGTCTTTATACGGACTTAAACAAGCTCCAAAGCAATATCATGAAAAGTTTGATAATACACTATTATCAAATGGTTTTCAAATAAATGAATGTGACAAATGTGTCTACATTAAACAATGTAAAGATGCATGTGTCATTATATGCTTATATGTTGATGATATGCTAATTATGGGAACAAGTAAGGATGCATTTAACCAAACTAAGAAGATGTTGCATGCCGCTTTTGATATGAAAGATATGAGAATAGCGGATGTCATTCTTGGTATTAGAATTTAGAAGAATTTTAATGGTTACATAGTAACTCAATCTGATTATGTTGAGAAGGTTCTAAGAAAGTTTGGACACTATGATGATCGACCGGTTGTTACACCATTTGATCCCGCTAGTCACCTTAAGAAGAATCAAGGTGAAAGTGTGTCTCAACTGGAATATACATAAGTTCTTGGGAGCTTGATGTACATAATAAATTGTACACGATCGGGCTTAGCATATACAGTAAGTCGACTTAGTCGATACTCACATAATCCTGGAAAGGATCATTGGTTTACACTAATTAGGGCACTCCGATATCTAAAGCATACAATGAACTATGAGTTGCATTTTACAAAATATCCTCATGTTTTAGAAGGATATTGTGATGCTAATTGGATTTCCAACCATTCGGAAAGTAAGTCCACAAGTGGTTATGTATTTACACTTGGTGGAGCATCAATATCTTGAAAATCATCAAAGCAAACAGTGAATACACGATCGACTATGGAAGCAGAGTTTATAGCCTTGGACAAAGCTGCTGAAGAGGCAGAATGACTCAAAAACTTCCTAGAAGGTATTCCTTTATGGACAAAGTCTGTTACAGCCATTTGCATATATTGTGAAAGTATGGTTGCTCTGACGAGTGCAAAGAACCAAATATACAATGGTAAATCGAGGCATATAAGGAGACGTCACAATACTATATGTAGCTTGCTAAAGAATGGAATTATTTCCATTGATTATGTAAAATCAAAGAAAAATATAGCGGATCCTTTGACTAAAGGCCTTAATAGAGAGCAAGTCGTATTTACATCGAGGGGAATTGGCTTGAAGCCAATACAATGAGTCATTACTTGGCGGAAACCTAACCTAGCATAATTGGAGATCCCGTGGTCTAGGTTCAATAGGATAACTAGTTGAGGAAGACTCAAGGAGCATAGAAAGCACGTATATGTTCATTCATATGGTGAACTAAGTGTGTTAATCCGTTGATGATTAAGGGATGAATATTATTCTTATAATACTAAAAGCCATTCTGGTGGAATAGTACAAACTATTCTTGTTTGGTTTTACCTATATGAGATTGATGTGGGGTCGCATCTATGAGAACTGATATGACTACATTCTCTACAAAATCTCACGAAGAAGGAGTTGTTCACGACCGAAACGAACACAACCGTAAGAACTGCAATAAATTGATATGATGTGTGTGATACTTGTTGTCTTGATTTACTACATAACTTGAATAGTTCAAAACACACGTTCACTATTTCACAAAGTAGATCCGATAGGTATTCACTATGAACGGTTCAAGTCCAAAATACACCTTTTTCGATGCATGTCATATCGAGTTTTTCAGAATAACGATAAAGTTCCTCATTATCTTATTTTCTATCCAAATGTGGGGTATTGTTAGATATATGAATAGAAAATGTGGGGTATTGTTGGAACTTGTATGAGATAAGAAGAAATAAGTGATTGAAATAAAGCGTTGAAATTTTTGGCGAAGCGCCGGAACAGGGAAAATTCCCGTGCTCAGCGCCACATTGCCAATACTCTAGAGAGCTCTGACAGAGTTTAGCGTCGCGGCGCTAAGAGGAAGAGCCGCGACTCTGTGACGAGTTTCATGTTGGCACCACAGCGCTGAGGGCATAGAGCCGCAGCGCTGTCCAACGGTAAAATTCTAGAATTTTTCAAAAGTTGTATCTATTCACAACAGTCACAACCTTTGGTATGAAAGGTTGCAATTGTTCAAAAATACAGCATTATACAGGTTGATGATCACTTGATTAGAGATATAAATAAGACAAACAATCATTTAACACAATTAATGATGTGATATTGTTGCTTCTTTTTTTTTTTTTTTTTTTTACTTCTTTCCTAAATACATTTCTGAAAAAAGACATAAAGTAAATTCGCCATGATCAAGTTCTTGTGCGAGAACTTGAACCAGATAGTTGTATCCTCTAGATAGACATCCGTGAAACTACAATATAAGTGGGGACGAATTTATGTCTTAGAACACTGCGACAACAGGCATCTATCGTATCAAGTTAGTGTTTTTTTTTCAATTTACATTATTCTTGTTGTTGATTTCAATTGAGTTATTATTCTATTATTATGATTGTTTAATCGAAGATACTAGATTGATACAAACAATAATTAGTAAGCCGATTATGAACTTTATTTGGAGGTTTGATTATGTGGACTTGGGATTGTTTTTTGGATTAACTTTGGCTTAGGTCATCTTTTTTTACTTGAGCCAAGGGTCTATCAGAAATAGTTTCTCTACCTTCCAAAGTAGGGGTAAAGTCTGTGTACACACTACCCTCCTCAAATCCCACTGGATATGTTGTTGTTGTTGAGTTCTGTTGACATTTGTAATGACATGTATATGTTTTGATGATTAACAAAATGAATGAACAAGGCGAATGAACCAGGTCTGTGGACTTGATCTATTCAAGAGACAATAATGTTTAGTGCATGAACCCGAAATGAATGAACCAGACACAGACGCATGTTACGTTTGAACCAGGTCTACAGACTTGATCCATCTCAGACACAAATGCGAGGTACCATTGAATGGAACATATGCTTGAACCAGGTCCAAGAACATATTGCAACTCAGAGTAGTCCTACTACGAGTAGGATTTTTTATTTATAGTAAGTACTTGGCGAAAAAGTTACAGGATTTCTTGTCATACTTATCAAGATAATTCAGACCCCTAAAAGGAGACTGGAGCCGCATGAATGAAGCAAGAAATTTAAACCAACTCAAACCCTATTTCATAGTGTGTCGTACTACGTAGGGTTTTGAGTTCTGTCGACTTGCTGCGCACCAAGAGCTATATATACTCAAATCCTTCCATGAAGAAGTTTCACGCAATCACATAGAGAGAAAACAATATTCGAGAATACGCCAATGTATATTGAGTGTTCTAATTCCTAAAGTGCGGCTTGATACAAAAAAAGAAGATTGAAGAACCTGTTTCATAGAGTTGTGTTTTACAATCTTCAAGTCCAGATTCGTGTATTAGGATTGTTTATCGATTTGTACTTTTATCAACTTTCTTGGAAGTAATTATCATCGGTATAAACGTTTGTCAAATTCGACTTCAAATTGAAGGCAACTTGGAGTGGGCGCATTAATCTAGAGAGATTAGTGAGCTAGGAATTAGAGTTTAGTTTCTAAGTTACAGAGTTTGTAACTTAAATTTGCAAAGACTCACGTTGTAGTGGAGTTTTGAAAAAAATCATGCAGAGGTGTAGGTCATGGTTTTTTCACCCTTTGTGAGTCGGGTGATTTCCACAAAAATATTATGTTGTTACTTTTCTGTTATTTACTATTCCGCAAACGCTAGTTTAAAACAAGTAGATTAACTTGATCTATCCTATACGTGAAAATAAGGTATCACTTAGGATAGATATTAGGTTGGGCAAAATATAAATTTGTTAACCCTAGTTAACGTTTATAAATATTGTTTTGGCTAGGGTTTTGAATCTGTTAGACGTGTCCGGGCGTGAAGGCTGTCTTAGGAGGTTACAACTCAAATCACTTCAGAATAAGTTAGAACTTAAACCTGAATAGGAAATTTTTTGTAAACTAAATATCTTGTATAAATGTCGAGTTTCACATTCTATTCACATTGCAATTTATACGACTGAATATAGTAAATACTATATACAAAAGAATTTATAGCGGCAAAATAGTTGAAAAACTTATAGATTTGATCTAATTAATTTGGAATTAAAGCATAACTAGGTAATTGATTGATAATTTGATGCCTTATCTGGAGCAATTGATATGACAAATTCTGGTGGCACCGTGCAGCCTTCTTTTTTTTTAGGACCTTTACGTATTTATATACATTTGACTTCAAGCCTCAATTTTTTTTTTTGTTTTGGCCTTTTATTTTTCATGATATAGATTATTGATTAAAGATGTAACATGATATTAATCTCCCTTAGAGAGTATTCTCATTAATATCAAAGTATATATAGTGTACAATATTCATCCCTTATACAATAGGAATCCTAAACCTAATCACAAGAGGATTCCTAGTCTTACCATAATTATATTTACACAATATATGAAATATATTCTAATTATGTGTAGGGAATATTGTTAGGACTATACACACGTTTACACACCCCCTCAGTCGGAGCGGGAGGAGGCCGGACGCTGAGACTGGATCTGAAGTCAAGAAATAACTGTCTGGGAAGTCCTTTGGTAAATATGTCTGCATACTGATAGGATGATGGAACATGTAATACTCTGACATGGCCTAGTGCAACTTTCTCACGAACGAAGTGTAGGTCAATCTCAATGTGCTTGGTTCGCTGATGTTGAATTGGATTATGAGAAAGATAGATGACAGAGATGTTATCACAATACACAATAGATGTCTGACGCAAAGGACACTGCAGTTCTAACAGTAAATTTTTGAGCTAACAAATCTCAGCTACCACATTTGTAACGCTCAGACTCAAATTTCAAGATCAAACGAGATAGTATAGCACGCCGCCGCGTATCAAGAAATTAGATTATCCCCTAAAAAGACACAAAATCGTAGGTGGAGCGTCGCGTGTCCGGACACCCTGCCTAATCTGCATCCGTATAAGAGAGCAACCTGTTTTGTGCAGAGGGGGTATAGATGCAAACCATAATCAAGCGTGCCCTTAATGTATCAGATGATACACTTAAGAGCAGTGAAATGAGACTCTATGGGGGCATGCATGAATAGACATACCTACTGAACAACATAAGCAGTGTCTGGTCTGGTGAATGTGAGATACTGAAGTGCACCTACAAGGCTCCTATACAGAGTAGGATCGGAGACTAGAGCACCATCCATAGCACTGAGATTATATTTTGAATCAACTGGAGTAGGTGAAACTTTGCAATTCGCCATCTTAGCCCTGTACACGATCTCCTCTGCATACTTACGCTGACAAAAGAACATGTGGTTGACAGACCTGGTCACTGATATCCCCAAAAAATAACTCAGCTTCTCCAAATCAGTCATTGCAAATTCGGACTTAAGCAAGACAATAATCTCATTTTCAACCCATCGGAGGAGGCAGTAAGAACAATATCATCCACGTAAAGTAATAAGTAAGCAGTGCTACTACCTCGATGAAAAATGAAGAGTGATGTATCACTCTTGCTACATACAAACCCAATATGCAAGATATACCTGGTAAAGCGATCATACCACACACGTAGTGCCTGTTTCAGGCCATATAGTGACTTACGGAGACGACACACATAGTGAGGAACAACTGGATGGGTGAACCCAGGCGGCTGATGCATGTAGACTGTTTCTCTCAGATCCCCATGTAAAAATGCATTATTCACATCAAACTGATGGATCGACTAGTGTTTGCCCATGACAATGCTCAAAACTGTGTGAATAGTAGTCGGTTTGACAACCGGGCTGAAGGTCTCACCACAATCAACGCCCTCCTGCTGATTTGTGCCATTAGCCACAAGTCGTACCTTATATCTCTCAAGATCTCCAATGTCTCTGAATTTGTGACAAAATAGCCACAGGAAACAGATCACATTCACCCCCTCATGTCTAGGTACTAGATCCCATATGTGTTGTTTAGTTAAAGCATTGAATTCCCCAGACATAGCCGCATTCTAATTAGGGTCCTGTATGGCCAATATAGGGTTCTTGGGAATTGGAGAAATGATTTGGGCGGACAAGTTAAATTGAACTTTGGGTTTGAAGATTCTATGCTTGGCACGAGTTTCCATTTGGTAAGTGGGGACAGTAGGAGGTTCCAAGACTGAGGGATTGGTTGGGTATGGAGAAGGTGGGGGTGACGCCGTCGGCGACGCCATGATCAAGGGTCGCGGCGCTGGGGGATGCCGCCAGAGGCACCGTGATCGCGGTTGCGGCCGATGACGACGACATACCTCTCAAGTTTTGGCGTGGCGCCAAAGACTGGGTTGTTGTCTTGTCGACGGTTTCGTGATTCTCGCCACGTGAGTTTTGTGGTCGCGGCCGACGTCGAACAAGAACCACTGGGCAGAGAAGGTGATTCTGTGGCAGTGCTATGATCTAGTTGACTGAGAATGATGAGAGAGATGGAAGGCTTGTCAAGAAAAGAGTAATCCAGTTTTTGGAACTTTTGAAGATTCGAAAACGGGAATGTGACGTGATGAGAGATGTGGATCTGACGAGTGGACAAGTCATAACATAGATAGCCCCTATGATTCGGCGGGAAGCCTAGATAGACACATGGAATAGAACGATAAGCTAGTTTGTGAGGGGCAGTAGAGGCAATGTTAGGATAACATAGACAATCGAATATCCAGAGATGATCATAAGATGAGACTCTATGATAGAGGATTTCGGTAGGTGTCATATTGTGAAGAGTGCTAGTTGGGAGAATATTGAGAACGTATTCTGACATTTTAGCAGCATAGACCCAGAAGGACGGAGGTAGGGAGACATGAATCAATAGAGTGCGAATCATATTGTTAATGGTGCAGATGATTCTTTCAGCTTTACCGGTTTATGGGGAGGTGTGAGGGCAGGAGAAGCGAAAGACCATGCAATTATTAGTACAAAAGCGGTGAAACATAGAGTTGTTGAATTCACGACCATTATCGCACTGAATATTTTTATACCTTTTGCAAACTGTGTTTGAATGAATGTTCGAAACTCAAGAAATTTGACAAACACTTCCGATTTAAACTTGAGGGGATACAACCAAACAAAATGAGAAAAATCATCTAGTAAGATAAGATAGTATTTATGACCGAGAGAACTAGCAACAGGTGATGTCCATAAATCGACATGTATAATATCAAAAGGTGCAAAAGTAACACTAGTAGATGATTTAAACGGAAGACGAGTATGTTTGCCTAAAGAACATGAAACACAGTTTTGGGCAATCTTCCCATAACAAGTAATGAAATTATTGTCTCTAAGAAAATTAAAAACTGGGGCTCCTGGATGACCAAGCCTATTATGCCATGTTGAAGAATAAATGGCCGCTAGAGAGACGGGAGAGCTAGATCTGGCAGCTGAGGTGGGAGTGAATGGATAGAGACCCCTCGTGCTATTGCATCTCGTAAGAGGTGTCCCCGTATGAAGATCCTTCACAGTGAAACCAAAAGAGTCAAAATCAACAGAGACAGAATTATTACGAGTAAATTTGCAGATAGAGATTAGATTCTTAATTACATATGGGGAATATAGGGTATTTTTAAGAGGAAATAGATTAAGAGGTGGTGTGTAAGATGTACCATAACCCTTTATTGAAATGTGGTGGCCACTACCAACTGTCACAAATTGAGGATGCTTTAAACCAAACAGTTTGAGAATATTACCTGAAGACCGGGTGAGGTGAGAAGTGGCTCCGAAGTCCATGTACCACATTATCACAATATACCAAGGTAGCCTTCTGAATAGGAAAATATAATTCTAGTAGAAGATTATATAGCCAACATGACTCATATACCACATTGGCTACCCCTCGATATTCGGCCTCCGCACTGGATCGTGATAAAATATCCTGACATATTGCCGACCAAGAGACCAAGGTATCGCCAAGGAACATACAATAACCAAATATCGAATGTCTGGTATCTGGACAGACATCCCAATCACCATATGTATATGACACAAGAGTATAGACTGAGGACGAATATAAATGCAATCCAAAATCAAGTGTGCCCTGTATGTATCTGATAATACGTTTGAGCGCATGCATGTTCTCAATCCGTGGATCATGCATAAATAAACACACATGTTGTACTGTATACGTAATATCTGGTCTTGTGAAAGTCAGTTATTGAAGAGCTCCTGCAAGACTACGATACTGAATGGGATCCTCGTATAGTGTGCTATACATAACACTCAACTTGGGTTTGATATCAATTAGAGTAGAAGTAGACTTATACGATGACATGTCAGCTTTCTCAATAATCTCTGCTGCATACATTTTCTATGATAAAAATAAATCATATGTATGACGAGTGACTGCAATGCCCAAAAAATATCTCAAGAGCCTCAAGTCCTTCATAGCAAATTCTGAACTAAAAAGGGACATGATAGACTTACGTAGATTATCAAACGAGTCAGTCAATATTATATCATCAACATATAACAATATGTATACCATATAAGTACCACGATGATAGATGAATAGAGAATGATCAAATCTGCTGTGAGAAAACCCAACAGTAGACACATAATCTGCAAACCTTTTATACCAAGCATGTGGAGCCTGCTTAAGGCCATACAAAGTTTTTTTTAGGAAACATACACGATGAGGATAATTGGGGTCCCTAAAACCCAATGGTTGATGCATGTAAACTATTTCCTTAAGGTCACCGTGTAAGATATCATTTTTACATCCAGCTGGTGAATGATTCATGCTTTCGAGAGAGCTAGACTGAGCATAGTGCGAATGGTTGTCGGTTTGACCACCGAACTAAATGCCTCTCCACAATTCACGCCAACCTGTTGCGTTTTACCATCACCTACAAGACAGACCTTATGCCTCCTAAAAGAACCGTTAGAATTTTCTTTATGAGTAAAAATCCACATGGACTGAATAATATTAACATTATATGGACGGGGCATCAACTCCCACATCTTATTTTCAATAAGAGCATTATATTCGCCATCCATGGCCAATTTCAAATTTGGGTCATGAAGGGCAGACACCGGATTACGAGGTAGGGGAGATTTAGTGACATTAGAATTAAGATTAAAATGTTATTTTCATTTAAAACTCTCCCTTTGGCTACGAGTAACTGGCCCTTGACTCGAGGTAGAAGTGGACGAGATTTGGGAAATTATTTGGTTGGCAGCGGACTAGCCAGCAGGCAGTGGGCCTGCTTTCCCAACAAAGGGACGAGAAACTGGAACAGTATCAGAATTGGCAGTGGACCGAGAAGCTGGGTTAGTACCGATATCGGTACTGGGCCGAGACATCATTCCACTGGTGAGACCATGTAGCCGTAAGACGCCGGATCGATAATGTGCCAACAGCAGCCGGGCACGCCGGGCGATCTTGGCTCACGGACATTTCAGATAAATGGTGGATAATATACATTGAGATCCCATCATCCAAAAAATTATACGAACTAGACACGAGACTACTCAATTTAGCAAATGGAAATTGGGACTCAACAAAAATAACATGACGACTAATTATGATTTTTTTAGAGGATAAATCATAACATTTGTAGCCACGATGATTAGATGGATAACCCAAAAACACACAAGCGGTAGAGTGAGCTTGAAGTTCGTTAATTATAGTAGACGAAAAAAGTGGATAGCATAAAACCTCAAACACCCTAAGATGAGAATACGAAGGATCTTTACTGTAAAGAATTTTAAGTAGGGATTGATATGCTAAGCCTTTATGAGGGATGATATTAAGTAGATATGTAGCCATTTGTAATGCATGATGCCAAAAAGAAGGTGGTAATGACTCATGAACTAGCAAGGTACATATAATATTGTTTATGGAACAAAATTTTCTCTCGGCCTTTCCATTTTGGGAGGACGTATGTGGAAAAGAAAACCGCAAAGATATGCCATTATTGTCACAAAATTACCGAAATGACCCATTATCATATTCCCTGTCATTATCACATTGAATATTTTTAATTTTCCGTTCGAATTGGGTATGGATAAATGTTCTAAATTTTAAGAAGGTGGAGAAAACTTATGGCCCAAAGAACTTAAAATGGGAGATGTCCATAAATCACTATGAAAAATGTTAAAAGGCATCAAAGTACGAGAAGTAGAGGCTACAAAAGGTAATATAACATGTTTTCCTAATGGACAAGTCAGACAAATTGTAGTACTACACTACCCTTACCAGCAATAAAATTATTTTTATGCAGAGAAGAAATAATAAATGACCCCGAATGACCCAACGTCCATGCCACAAGAAAGGAGCAAGAGCAGCAGAAGTAGAAGGAGTGACTTGACTCGTGGAAATGGTAGTGATTGGATAAATCTCACCCCTACTATTGCATCTCATTAGAGGTATCCCCGTCTTGAAATCATTCACAGAAAATCCAAAAGGATCAAAATTAAGGAAAACCCAATTATCAATGGTGAATTTTCGAACAAACACCAATTTTTTAATTACGTTGGGGGCATGAAGAACATTGTTTAAGACTAGAGGTGGATGTGGGGGAGACAAATTCATATGACCATAACCGCAAATTAGAATTGAGTTTCCATTAGCGACAATAATGTCATGATTTTTGCTCAAATTGAAATAAGACGAGAGATTACCTTGTGTGGACGTCTATGAGAAGTGGCTCCGGTGTCCATGCATCAATTGCATCGGGGGAGTTAATATAAGTGTGTGCATTACAGTTTTAATATTCGTAGGTATCGGGACCGAGGCTGGGCCCGCAGTAGTGAAGGCTTGCTGAGGCCGAAGCCCAAGCAGGCCCTCTGCTGCCTTGACATATCAGACCGAGAGGGACCATTCTGGACCGAGAAATTGGGCCGTGAAGTAGTCTGGAATTGGGCCCAGTTCCCGGGAAACTGAGAAGACGGGTATAGGCAGTTGGGCTACTGGCCCAGCCCCATGGACAGTAGACCCACGACTGCTTCCAGTTGGTCTGTGGCCCACTGTGACGACCAAAGTCATTCCCGCCGCGACTATCGCCGTAGTTCTTGCCATTAATTTTTCGATTTTGACCCTTTTTGCCTCCACAGATGTTGCTGCTTTTGCTAGCATAGTCGGTGAAAGATTGAGGGCATTTGATGTGGCCATCATCATGACGGAATTTGCTTCGGTAGCCACTTTTTTAGGCAAGACATTCTCTTCTAATGTGAGCATGGAACGAGCCTGGTAGAAATGTGGGAGAGGATTACTTTGACGAAGAAGTGTCCCAACGCCATTATAGGCCTTGGATAGGCCTGCAACCATATGGAGAACAAGACGATCATTAGTGACGGACGCACCAACGTTTTAAGTTGATCCGCCAATTCCTTCAGCCTTTTACAATAGGCTGAGACATTCAGGAAATTTTCCATGTTAACATGGGAAAATTCCTGCTCAAGTGTGACATCACGAGAATTTTTATTATCTTGAAATATATCACGCACTCTATTCCAAGTTTCCATTGGCGTGGCGTCAGGTTCAATAATTGTCTGCAAGAGGTCGGTAGAAATAGTAGAATAAATTCACTGAAGAACGGTAGCATCAAGGGTTATCCATAACACAGGGTCATCATCGGGGGTATGCACTTTCTCTGTGCCGGGGATGATATGATGAAGGACTTGATGCGAGCGTGCGTGAACTTTAAACAATTCCGTCCACGTCGCGTATTTGACATTTTCCATCTCAAGAATGATAGTGATATGGTTCTTGATGTTGGAGACGGTAAGGGCTGGATAAAACGTGTTCTTTGAGGTAGACATAAGGAAAGAACAAGGGAAGAATTAGGGATCAGGGGGACTATGGCCGTAAGCCAATGTCGGGCAGCGAATTAATTTTGGGAGAGGAAAAGTTTGCCCTAGACTTATGATACCATGTAAGAAATAATCCATTGATTATTCTCATTGATGAATAGGTATTTATATACAATTTACAATCTCTAATTATGGAAAATTATATTCCTACTAACAATAAATCCTAATTATACTTGTACAAGAATCCTACAACTATGGTAAATTTGTACAACAAAGTTGGATGCAATTTGGTTTCGGTTTCCCGTGGTATACACACGGGTATATTTCTGTCAGAAAGAAAAAGAAAATATTTTAAAAAATAAATAATTATAAAATTTAACTTCTTCGCGCGCCTATTTGGTGTGCAAGTCACCCAAATTGTCAAATCAGCAAAAAGTGTATAAATGACACGTGGGGGGGGTACTTGAAGTGTTACTTGAGGTGTTCAAATGACAAATATGGACGACCACGAGAGAGGTTGACGATAGTGAAAGATTATTTTCCTCATCTTTCTTTATTCCATAAGGTAAACATATATACACCTCATACAATAAATATATATCTTCCTATTTAATCACCTATTTAATTCTCCTATTCAATGCTAATAATATCCTACCATAATAATAACATTTACATTAATATTATCATTAAGACTAATATTCTAACACTTCATGCTTGAAGCCTGAGGTCGCCAATGTCGAGATCATTCCAAAATCTTCAAATAAAATCACGAAGCCCTTTCGTGAAGATATTCGCGATTTGATGACGCGTTGGGACATGTAATACTCGCACTGTTCATGAGCCACTTTTTCACGGACAAAGTGGATATCCAACTCAATATGTTTAGTGCTACCGTGATGTATTGGATTTCCGCATGCATATATCGCACTAATGTTGTCACAAGAAACCATAGTAGCCTTGAATTGGGCAATGAAGCTCTAGTAATGCATTCGAATCCAAAGACGAGTCCGACACAACATTGGCAACAACACGGATTCGCCTTCAAAGACCGAGCGACATCGCTGGTTGCCGTTGAAGACCATGAAACTAAATTATCACCGGCGAAGACACAATACCCGGATGTGGAGCGCCCGTGTCCGGACAGCCCGCCTACCAGATCTCAGATAAGTGACAAGTTTGGAGATGCAAGATGGGTAAAGATGTAATCCATATTCCTGAGTGCCCTTAATGTGGCGTACAATACGTTTGAGTGCCTGCATATGTTCTTCCATCGGATTATGCATGAATAGGCACACTTGTTGTACGACATAGGTTATGTCTGGTCTGGTAAAAGTGAGATATTGCAACGCTACCGCTAGTCATGCAGACAATGTTGGATCAAGAAACGGTTTGCTAGAGATGACACTTAATTTGGACTCGTGTCCACCTGTTGCCGAGGGTTTGCAAGAGGCCATTCCAGCCTGTTCCACGATCTCAGATGCATACTTCTTCTGGGAGAGAAAGAGCCCACCTGCATGTCTTGTCACAACAATTCCTAGAAAGAAGTGCAATGGACCAAGATCCTTCATAGCAAATTCTGAACCAAGCTGAGACATGATATTCTTGCGAAGAGAGTCTGAAGAAGATGTCAGAATAATATCATCCACATATAATAGAAGATAAGCCGTATGATTACCCTGATGATAGATAAAAAGAGAATTATCGGACCGGTTGTGTGGAAACCCCATCTGTGATACAAAATCTGCAAACCGATACTGTGCCCCGCGCTTGTTTGAGGCCATACAAAGACTTGTTTAGCAGGCATACATGATTGGGATATTTTGGATCTCTGTATCCCAATGGTTGGTGCATGTAAACAGTCTCATTTAGGTGACCATGGAGAAATGCATTTTTGACATCTAACTGGGGAAGTGACCATCCTCTGGAGAGAGACAAGCTGAGCACTGTTCTGATAGTAGCTGGTTTGACTACTGGACTGAATGTCTCCCCACAATCGATGCCAACCTGCTGCGTCTTCCCATCACCTACAAGACGGGCCTTATGCCGCTCAAAAAAACCATCAGATTTTTCTTTATGGCTAAAAATCCACATAGACCGAATTATATTAGCATTAGATGGACGGGGCACTAAATCCCATGTCCTATTTTTAATAAGAGCTTGATATTCATCATCCATGACCATTTTCCACCTGGGTCTTTCGCAGCGCATACGTGGTTACATGGTAAATGTGATTTGGATACTTAGGTGTGAAGCGTATTTAGTGTTGGGTTTGACAATACCATGTTGACTACGGTGACCGATCGTTGTCGCCAGCTGGATCGACGCCATCGCCAAATGTGGTATTTGTAAAGCCGCCTAGATCGTGGCTCGTTGCATTAGTAGGTGTCAAAGCACACGAGCTCGAATGTGGCCCATTTAGTATCGGGAGAGATCGTGACCACGGGCCGATCGTATCGGGTTCAAGACAGTGGGTTGGGCGTCATTTGTTAAGGACACAGGTAATGGGTTAAAAGAATTTTGTCCATTAAGCGAGCATGCCGAACTATGGGACAATGGTTGGGTAAAATCGTATATTCCAAAGATCCAAAAACTCATACGCTGAGATTGTGACTCATTGATTTTTCTAAATGGGAATTGAGTTTCATCAAAGATAACATGACGACTAATAAAAATCCTATTGGAGGATAGATCATAACATTTGTATCCCCGATGATGTGAAGGGTATCCCAAAAAAATGCATGAGTAGATCTTCGTTGTAATTTATGGATGGTGGTGGATGGGAATAATGGAAAACACAAGCACCCAAAAACTGAGACGAGAGTATGTCTTCTCGGGCGTACGAATTGAAGGGTGTTTGGTGTGATGTATGTTTGTTTGGTAGTATATTCAACAAATAAGTAGCCATCCGCCGCATGATGTCAAAAGTTAGGAGAAGTGAGGCATGAGCAAGGGATGTCCCGACAATATTATTTATGGTTCGATTTTTGCTCCGCCGCCCATTCTCGAGAAGATGTGTGGGGCATGAGAAACGAAAATTCAAACCATTTGTTTTGCAAAAATCCTGCATTGTCTATTATCAAACTCCCGCCTGCTATCACATCGATGTTTTGATATCCCGTTCAAACTGTTTTTGGATGAAAGCTCTAAAACTAAGGAATGTAGAAAACACTTGTGATTTTTTCGATATGGGAAATGTCCACAAGAATTTAGAGTAATCATCTAAAACAAGCAAATAATATCTATGCCCCGAAGAGCTCAAAACTGGGGATGTCCAAATATCACAATGTATAGTATCAAATGACAAAAAAATGCAATTAGAAGAAGACTCAAATGGTAGTTGAATATGCTTACCCAAAGGACACGACTGACACTTATTAAGAGTTCGTGTACATGAAATTGAATTATTGCGTTTGAGAGAGTTTAAAACAGACTCTCCCGGATGTCCCAAACGTTCATGCCATAAATTGGAATTAAAAACAGCAAAATTAAGTGTTTCTTGTCTGGTTGTAGTAGTGAAGTAACTGGATAAAGTTCTCCCTGGCTATCACATCTCATTAGTCGTGCCCCTGTCTGAAAATCACACACAGTAAAACCAAAAGGATCAAAAGCTACGGTAACCCAGTTATCTGAAGTAAACTTTCGAACGGAGATTAGGTTTTTGATTAATTGTGGTGCATGAATAACATTTTTCAAGGCTAATGGTGGATTTGGTTTGGACAATTTAGTAGAACCATATCCTTTTATTGGAATGGAATGGCCATTTCCGACAGTTATACCATTTGATTTGCTCAAATTAAAATAGGACGTAAGATTACCTTGGGATGACGTCATATGTGACGTTGCACCTGAGTCCATATACCAATTCGTGTCTGGTGGATTAAGCCCGAGCGTGTGCATGGCATGTTCAATGTCCGCCGGTTGGCCCACTGTTGAGTGGGCCTCGTTCCACACCTGAGGCCCAAAGTTGGCTGCTGCTGTCCCGCCACTGCTTCCATCACTGGCCGACCCAAAATCGTCGCTTCCATCGCTTCATTCACGCTGGGCTGACCTAAAATCGCCGCCGCCGCTTCCATCGCTTCCCACCACCGCTGGCTTGTGAAAATTCGCCCAGCCGGCCGACAAAAAGCTCGAAGGAGTGGATCGATTGTTGGGTTTGAGAAAGTGGAATTGGGCCTGGCCCAGTTGGTTGTAGGGTAAGGACAAGGGGGTCCAGCCCAATTCCATTGTGGCCAGGCCCAAGCTGGCTGCTGCTGTCTCCTGCCACCAGTGCTGCCGCCATAGCCGCCGCTGCTGCGGCCGCCGCCGCCACCGGAACCGCCGCCGCCGGAAACGCCGCCGCCGCCGTAACCTCCGCCGGAATTTCCGCCGCCGCCGGAATTGCGATTGTTCCCGTTTCTGTTGCGGTTTCCACCTTTTTATTCCCATGCCGTCCTTTTTGACCCCGGTTATTTCCATCATTGGTGACCATGTACACCGATTCGGGCCAGGTTAGCAACCTTTTGCAGGCCTTGTTCTTCTAGGATTAACATAGATCTTGCTTTGTAGAATAACGGGAGCGGGTTACTTTGACGGATAACGGTGGCAACTCCGCTATATGCCTATGTCAATCCGGCAACAAGTTGTAGAACCAAACGGTTGTCGGAGACGGGGGAACCAACATTTTTTAATTGATCTGCCAACACTTTGAGGCGTTGACAATAAGCAGAGACATTAGGAAAATCCTCCATATCAACACTGGAGAACTCTTGTTCTAAAGCAACTGCACGGGAGCTTTGATTATCATAAAAATGTCCCGTAATCGATTCCAAGCATCAATTGCTTTAGAATCTGTTTCCATGATCGTGTGCAACAAATCAGTGGAAATTGTTGAATATATCCAACCAAGAACAGTGGCATCCAGGACATCCCACAACTCTTTTTCTTCATCCGATGTCAAAACTTTTTCCTTGTCTTTTTCCGGGGAAATGATGTGGTGAAGAACCCGGTGAGAACGACAACATATTTTGAAAAGTTCCGTCCAAGAAGCATAATGTACATTCTCCATTTGTAAAGTTATGGGGACATGAGTTTTGATATTAGATACTGTGAGAGCGGGGTGATAAAATGACTTGGATTTAGACATGTTGATGATAGTTGGATAGATGATCAATGGAAAAAACAGTGAAGAAAAACCAAAAGATTTCGGCTAGGAGGAAGAGGGGCCGGAAAAAAAAAAAATTATTTTGAAAAGAAAATTTTGGTATTTAGGAAGATGGATCTTTTTCCTTAAGCTTTGATATCATGAAAGATTATTTTCCTCATCTTTCTTTATTCCATAGTAAACATATATACACCTCATACAATAAATATATATCTTCCTATTTAATCACCTATTTAATTCTCCTATTCAATGCTAATAATATCTTATCATAATAAGAACATTTACATTAATATTATCATTAAGACTAATATTCTAACAGATAGGTTGGACCTTTCTTTTTTAATTGCTTCAATACTTTTATAAACCATGTCGCATGATATGGTGGTCTAATTAATCCTCCATGGGTTGGTATAAAACAAGTACTTCACAAATCACAAGTACAAATACTTGATTTAGTAGGTATAAATAGCTCCTTTTTTAGGTCGGAAGGTTTAAGTATGACCATATGGTATAGGTTATATTCCAACTTTCTCATGTCATCAATCTATTATTATCTAATGATTGGAAGACCAATCTTCCCTAATTAACCGTTTAAATGTCATAATTCTAATAGTGTTACTTAAACAATGAGTATATTCCACTTAATTGTCATAATCTTTATGTTTAGAGAAATAATATCCTCATAACCTTTGCAATGGGACAATGACCCACCCCCCCAAAATCTTTAATCAATGGCCAGCAATGAGTTGGATCATTACATTATCTTCAATATATCAAAATTAACATTTCATTATGAGCGATTATTATGTGTTTTTTCTTAAAAATGAAAAAACTACTTCAAGGCATCCCAATAATATTGTATAAAAGTAAAAAAAAAAAAAAAGTCATCTAAACGTCTTAATAAAGGAAATAATATATCAATCACCTTTTACATGAAATTAAAAACCTTTTTGAATGAGCATTACCATTATGTTTTCAAAATTTAAAAATATCGTTTCACCTACATTTAACATTTAATTTTGTACATTTTTAAAAAGGTGTGAAATTTTAATTCTACAAACTGTAGTAATACACTTTAAATTTATAACTATAGAAAAATCACATGTAATATTCATATTAATTGAGGGGAAACAATATGCATACACGACACTCAATATTATTGGCATAATTTTTGTCAAAGTAGCCCAAAACAATTGTAGCGAACAACTATATTCCATTTTTAGCAATATTGTATGATTTATGATTCACCATTAAATGGACTTATTTCTTTGATCTTCCTTTATCCCATCACTTCTGTAATCACTGAATTTCTCTACTATTACCACAAAGTTCTCTGATAACATCAATGACAAAATTTTATCAAAACACCAATCTTGAAATCGCGTTAAAATTCGAATCTCAACTTTTTAATTGATAAAATATTACAATAATATTCCCGTATCATTATATATCTTTTATATTTGGTTAATTTATGTTCCGACTGTAATTAGGAAGATTAGTTACCTAGTTTGTAACTATGTAAATAATCATGTAACATTATATATTGTACACAATAATTTAATGAAAAGGCATGAAACATATTCTTTTATGATATCAGCAGCAAAACCCTAAAACTTCTTACCCTAGCCATCGGCTGCACCCCTCGACCGCCCCCCCCCCCCCTCCGCCGTCCTCCCCCACTTTTTTCTTCTACTTCTTGGCAAACCTCCTCCCCTATTCTTCCCCAATTTTCAATGGCTAAACAACCTAAATTTCATCATGCTCTTGCAGTTAACAACATCAATAATTTAATTTCCATAACTCTTGAGATGGAAAAAGTCAAGTGTTCATCTTGGGCGGAATTACTTAAGATCCATTATCGTGTGTACAAAGTCATAGATAATATCATACCTCCTAAATCAAAGTCCATTCTCGACCCTCCGGAGAAACGTGATGGTTCTGATGACGAACTTTGGTTACGATTAGATGCGGTTGTTCTACAATGGATCTACAGAACAATATCGAACGATCTACCACATATGATCATTGAAACCGACACCACTGCATGACAAACGTGGGAGCAAATGGAGATTATTTTTTACGATAACAAAACACAACGTGCCTTATATTTAGAAAATCAATTTAAGATCCATTCAGCATGATGATTTTTCTAATGCGTCGGCCTATTGTCAAGAACTTAAGATAATTTCCGATCAACTCTCAAACATTGGTGCACCGGTCAAAAATCAACGATTGGTGATGCAACTCATTTCGGGTTTGAATGAAAATTATGATGGCGTCACTACCATCCTCCAATAAAGCACACAATTACCTTCATTCTATGAGGCTCGTTCGAAAATTATCCTTGAAGATACCTGAAAAACTAAGCGAGCAGCGGCTAACGCAAGAACCACAAATGCTGCCCTCGTAACCACCGGTGGCCCACCTGCCGACACCAGAGGCTCGATTTTTGGCCTATCCCACATGCAAACCAATGATCCGAAATATGGTTCAAATTCCCAGAATAACAACTAAGGCAGAAATTCAGGCAGAAACCGCGGTGGACGCAGCGGAAGCATCAGTAGAGGGCAGCCCCCGCCGACCGGAAGCCACCCGCAGCGGCAACAGCAGTGGCAGCAACCTCCGATGTGTGTTGCGTACCCCTCATTGGAAATGTGGGGCCATCACGTATGGGCTGCTCCACCTTGCCCCTACTCGATGACATCCTGGACCCAACCTCCGGTCTGATAGCCCAAGCCCGACATTCTTGGCGCACGTCCACAACATGCATGTAGTACACAGTTCTCTCCTCCTTCAACATACGCACCGATGCATATTGAGGTGACTATAAATACAATGTATCTCAACGTTCAAGATGACAATTGATACCTGAATACTGGCGCCACATCTCATATGACGACATCCCAAGGTACTCTCTCGTCTTATTTCAATATGAGCAATTTAAATCGTGATATTATTATTGGTAGCGGACAAGACATTTCCATTCGAGGTTATGGACAATCATACCTCTACCTACCACACCCCCCGTTATCTTTAAAAAATGTTCTCCATGTCCCAAAACTTATCAAAAATCTAATCTTTGTGCGTTGTTTCAGAACCGACAATAGTGTTTCCCTTGAATTTGATCTTTTTGATTTTTTGTGAAGGATCTTATGACAGGGAGGCGAATAATGAGATGTGATAGCACCAGAGACTTTTATTCTATCACCACCATTGTTGGCCATCCAGCCTCCTCTCCATCAACCTTTGCATATATTTCATCTCTTTTATGACATAATAGATTAGGACATTCAGGAGACTCTATTTTACGCTCCCTTAGCAAAAATAAATTTAGTGATTGCAAACATGTCTTTTATCCCCCTGTTTGTGAATCTTGTGTTTTTGGGAAACATGATAAGTTGTCATTTTATTCTTCATCCACATGCACTTTAATACCTTTCGATATCATACACAGTGATTAATGGACTTCTCCTATCTTGAGCACGGTCGGGCATCGATACTCTATATTATTTTTAGATGATTATTCTAATTTATTGTGGACTTTTTCCATTGGTAATAAGTCCTAAGTATATTCTATTTTTTCTTCCTTTAGCGCTTTAATTAAGACACAATTTGAAAAGATTATCAAATGTTTTCAATGTGACAATATGAAGTAATTTGTTAATAAATAATCCAAACTTTTCTGCCCCAAAAAACGGCCTTGTTTTTCATATTTCCTGTCCCCACACCTCTCCACAAAATGGCAAAGTCGAACAAAAAATTAGAACCATAAATAACTTAGTTCGTGCCCTCCTGGCTCACGCCTACATCCCCCTATTTTTGGCACCATGCTCTATCAATGACAACCTATCTCTTGAACATTCTCCCAAATACGTCTCTCAAACACAAGTCTCCCACTCAAGTTCTCTATCTTCGGGATCCTTCCTACAAACACTTACAAATTTTCGGATCTCTATGCTTCCCCCTCTATCCCTCCACTCAAATCAATAAGCTGCAACATCGGTCCACCCCGTGTGTCTTTCTTAGTTACCCACCTAATCATCGAGATTACAACTGTTATGACTTTTCCAGCCTATAAATAATCGTCTCTTGGCATGCCATATTCGATGAGTCCCAATTCCCTTTTGCCAAGCTACATTCTCCACCTCCGAATTACTATGACTTCTTAAATGATGGCTTGAATCCCATTCTAATTCATCACTTGCAAAATTAGTCACTTCTGTCACCGGCTATCTATCCACTTCCCTCTGTCCCGAGCAGATAGCCCACCAAGCCCCGCCATGGGACCCTCAGAATAGCCCCTCTTCGTTGTCTGATACCACTGCAGTCTCTCGGACAGCACCCCCACCCCCTCTTCCAGATCACGCTACCTCATCTCGGTCAACGCTCCCGCCTCGCCTTCCCGATCGATATCCACAGCCTATCCAACCACGTTCCGTCCACCCACCAATGACACCCTTATGGATAATGGAAACCCGTGCTATGCATGTCATTTCAAAACCCAAACGGTAATTTAATTTGTCATCTTCGTTTGCCTCTTCACTTATTCCTCACAACATGAAAAGTGTCTTTTCCCATCCTAATTGGTAATCTACCATGATTGACGAATATAATGCTCTTATTGAAAATAAGATGTGGGATCTAGGACCTCGTCCTCCTGATGCTAATGGTATTCATACTATATGGATATTTTGACATAAAAAGAAATCTGATAATTTTTTTAGAGTCACAAGGCCCGTCTTGTAGGTGATGACAAGTCTCAACTAGTGGGAGTGAATTGTGATGAAACTTTTAGCCTGGTGGTGAAACTGTCAACTATTTGGACCATTCTCAGTATTACTTTATCCAAATCATGGCCTATTCATCAGCTTGATGTCAAAAGTGTCTTCTTGCATGAGGACCTTCATGAAATCATTTATATTATCAGCTTATGGGATTCAGGAATTCAGTTCATCCAGATTATGTGTGTCTTTTGAAGAAATCGCTCTATGGACTAAAACAGGTTTCTCGTGCATGATACCAACGATTTGCTGACTTTGTATCCTCTATCGGTTTTCCACATAGCAAATCTAATCACTCACTTTTCATCTATAACAAGAGTAATGACACGACATACATTCTGTTATATGTTGATGATATCATCATAACTACATCTTCTGATGCACTTTGTCGATCCATTATGTCACTCCTTGCCTCTGATTTTTCTATGAAGGATTTGGGCCCCCATAAGATATTTCTTAGGCATTGTTGTTACGATACATGCAGGTGGATTATTTCATTGTCAAAGGAAGTACGCCGAAGAAATTCTTGATCGAGCAGGCATGACATCTTGCAAATTGGTCCACACACTGGTGGACACTAATTCTAAACTCAGTGCCTCTTTGGGTTCTCTGTATGCCGACCTGACTCAATATCGCAGTTTAGCAGGAGCATTGCATTATCTCACTTTCACGAGACCCAATATATTCTATGTCGTGTAACAAATATGCTTACATATGCATAACCTGACGGATGAACATATGAATGCACTCAAACGTATTTTGTGATATGTCCAAGGTACTCTTCACTTTGGCTTACACCTGTACAAGTCCTCACTCTCTGGTCTCACCTCTTATTCTGATGCTGACTGGGGTGGATGTCCGGATAATCGTTGATCCACGTCGGATTATATGTATTCTTCGGAGATAACTTATTTTCTTAGTCTTCTAAAGACAACCTACTATGTCTCGATCCAGTGTCGAAACAAAGTACAAAAGAGTAGCGAATGTTGTTTCTGAGTCTTGTTAGATACGCAACCTTTTGCTGGAACTTCACTGCCCAATCCGCAAGACTACATTGGTCTACTGCGATAATGTAAGTGCGATATATCTTTTCGGAAATTCCGTTCAACATTTGCGCACTAAACACATTGAAATTGATATTCACTTCGTACGTGAAAAAGTTGCTCGTGGACAAGTTCGTTTCCTTTATGTTCCTTTTTGTATCAGATTACTGACATATTTACTAAAGGACTTCCGCGCATACTCTTTGATGATTTCTGAGCTAGTCTCAGCGTACGTGAACCTCCCGCTTCAACTACGGGTGTGTGATAGAATATTATAAAAATATTCACGTATCATTGTATATCTTTTATATTTGGTTAATTTATATTTCGATTGAAATTAGGAAGATTAGTTACCTAGTTTGTAGCTATGTAAATAATCATATAACACTATATATTGTACACAATAATTCAATGAAAAGGCAGGAAACATATTCCTTTATTAATCACTATTTTGAGTGGTCGTAGCCGGGATGTGTTGAAAACACTTAGATGAAGCTAAATATAAAATTTGAGGAAGACTGAAAGTGATTTAAACTAGAGTTAAATTTCAAATCTGAAATCGTCTTAGAATATATAACTGAAAGTATATGTATGTCCTAGAGACAATCAGTATTAAGACACATGTACTTTATACACATTCTTGTATTTATATATTGATGATGATTAATATATATAATGGCTTTTGCATTTGTTGAATTATTAGTTGATTGTTTATAATATTCTATAAATGCATCCCTAGGGGTCACGTGGTTATTAATGGAGTGAGAATTAATATTATAGCGTGACACTCTTAAACCGCCTCGACTAATGATCATCGAGATTGGGATATCGGTGATTGTTATACGTCGACATGTGGTCGGTATCATATCCTTTGGGATGTAGTATGTCTCACTTGCTACGAGTTATGGCAACTCGTGATGGACACATGGATACTTGTAGAAGCAATGCTAGGAAAGACATGAAAATGATATTCCTGAAAGCTCTAATGTTGGTGGATCAACCAACATACATGAACCTGTAACACCCCATTTTAACCGGAGTCGAAACGGGAGTACCACATATGGTATGATTCCTAGTGTATTTAAGGAGTCGCCACCTAATTATTATAGTGAATTAGGACACTTGATTTATTGCAATAAAATACTGCAATTAATGATCTCCATTTAAAGGTCTGCGAAAGCTATGTGAGATTCTAGGTAAGGGTTCTTTATTATCCTAAAGGGAAGGGGTCAGGCATCCTATAGGATCCGCTAACTTGCGGTTATCCGTTCAAACCTAGGTTAATTATATATTGGCTTTTATTCTACCTATTCTAAACATTTTTACATAATTTACAATTAAAATAAAATGCAATACAAAAGTAAAACCGAAATTAAATGGGACATGAGATAAAAATCCGGGACATCTTTAGCCCTTTTTAGGCCTTCTGCACAAGATGATCTCCGGGTATCTGCATAGACACTTAGTAAAAGTGTTAGTAATAAAATAAACAATTTTTAAAGTAATAGCAATAATTAATAAATAAAGCCAAAAATAAATCCTTCTTTTGCACAGGGAAGGCCTTGGAAATCATACGGAGATTCCTTCATCGGCCAATATTGCTAAAAATAATAAAATAAATAAAACCTTCGGATCCGCCAAAAGCGAGAATAGCTTTAAACACGGAGGGCTCAGATATGTAAAAAATATAAAGTGGGACAGCCTAAACAAGTGCGGCTGCGAGCGTTCGCCTTGCCAGCGCATGTTGGTTATCCGGTGTAAGTGGAAGAAATCATCCTTGCCCAGAAAGCTTCATTTATTTTATTTTTCCGTCTTTGCAACTGTGGAGGCCTCAAAAATCGACGGATAACTTTTTCATTGGCCAAACAAGTGTAGCATCTTGTTCAAATCAGTAAAATACCAACAGTGTAGTATTTGTTCTAAATCAGTAAACCAGCAAAATGTAGCAAAATAGCCGAAAATCAGTTTCGAAAATGGCAAAAAATCAGCCAGCAACAATGGCCAGAATCAGTCTAACAAAGCTTGATTCTTGGTCCAAAGATTTCAAAATAAACAACAATCCAACATTCTAGAATCCGACCCAGATTATGACCCGACCGGTAGCAAAACAGAAGAACCAAACAGCGACGAATCAGAGCCCAAAAATGAAAGAACAGCGACCAACATCGCCGGAAAATTCGAAGCTTCACCGGAGTTTTACTCCGGCGTATTACCAAAAGAAATCAAACCAGTCCGCCAACAAACAGATTCCAAGAAATAAAACCAAACAAACATCGTCTCCGACAAGACCAAAATATCAAAAAATCAGTCCAAAATAGAGACAAGAGTGCCGGAGTTTTAAACTCCGGTAGGTACTAGGGAAATCCGAAAATCAGTCCAACATAGCCAACAACAATAATAACAGTAACAAAACGGAGAAACAAAGCGATTATCGCCGAGTTTTTATTCGTCGATTTCAACATTACCAAGAGAGCGGACGGCGTGCGTCAACTTCCGGCGAGGTCGCCGGAGCAACGCCGCCAGCGATTTGAGCACGAGACAGTGGTGTTGGTCGACGGGAGACGGGTGTGGGAAAGCAATGAGGGAGTGTTGGCGGCTGAGGGTGTTGCTGGGGGGGTTCGCCGACGGTGGGCGACGGGAAAGGTGAATGAGAGGTGTTGGTTGACGGGAGCAGTGGATGTCGACGCCGGGAGAGGGGATGAGGGAGAGGGAGAAAATCTGAAAATGGGGAGGTGATTTGTGCGGATAGGGTTGAAAATGAGATAGGGGTAGGTTTTAAAGAGGGAGGGTGGACGGCCAGGGTAGGAAATAGGGTGGAGTGTTTATTTTATAGTGTGGGATTAGGTTTAGGGTTTTGGGTTTGGATATTGGGTATTGATGAAAGGGGTACTGGGCTTCATTTTTGGGTCTCAGTTTGGCTTCGGTTTTTTGGCGGATTGGTTTGGTCAGTTGTGCCTTGGATCGGTAGTTTGGCAAACAATGCAAAATAGATTAATTATTTAAAAGAAAAAATATTTAAAGATACTAAATTATTAAAATGCAAATGCCGATGCAATAATAATAAAATACAATATTTTAGCAGATGTTTAATGCCTAATTACAAGAAAAATGCAGTGTCAATTAATTATTTAAAGAGATGCAGACACTATTAAAATCAAACGATGGTGTAATAATAATAGACACATAATATTAACAAAGACATCATGCTTAATTTAAAATAAAAATATGTCAGGTCATTTTGTGAAGAAATAGACATAGAATATTATGTAAAAAATGCAAAAAAATGATGATTAAAATGCGGTGTCCTAAAATGCTTAAAATTACAAGAAATGATTAAAAGATGGGTCAAAATTGGGTGTCAACAGTTTGTCCCTCTTTGACCGAAGATGATGAAAGAGTTTTCGGACAAAGACGTTGACTTGTAGCCAATTTTGTCCCCATTGTCAGAATTAAAACAAAGATCAAGAAAAAGAATGGGCAAAAACTGATGCAGATTCAAAATTTTGTCCCAGTGTCGAATTATGATGACACTAGGTTGCAGGTGATGTGATGCTGGAAAAGACATGGTGTTTGTAGATGCTGATGGCGTCATTGCATAGACGCGATGCAGATGTTCGTCGTTGCATAGACGAAGCATAAATGAAGTCGTTGCATAGGCTTTACATGATATGGCGTCGTTGCATAGACGCGATGCAGATGTTAAATCGTTGCATAGGCGAAGCATAGATGAAACATTGCATGGACTTACATGAAATGACGTCGTTACCCAGACGCGATGCAGATGCTCGTCGTTGCATAGACGAAACATAGGTGAAACCGTTGCATAGGCTTAGATGAAGGGCGTCGTTGCATAGACGCGATGCAGATGCTTGTCGTTGCATATACGAAACACAGATGAAGCCGTTGCATGGACTTACATGAGATGGCGTCGTTGCATAGATGCGATACAGATGCTCGTCGTTGCATAGACGAAACATTGATGAAGCCATTGCATAGGCTTACATGAGATGACGTCGTTGCATAGACGCGATGCAGATGCTCATCGTTGCATAGACGAAACATTGATGAAGCCATTGCATAGGCTTACGTGAGATGACGTCGTTGCATAGACGCGATGCTGATGACGTCGCTGCCTGGACGTATTGCTGCTGGCGTCGTTGCGTAGACGCAATGCTGATGACGTCGTTGCCTGGATGTATTGCTGCTAACGTCGTTGCCTGGACGTGTTGTGCTGATAACGTCGTTGCCTGGACGTGTTGTGCTGATAACGTCGTTGCCTGGACGTGTTGATGCTGATAACGTCGTTGCCTGGACGTGTTGCTGCTGGCGTCGTTGCGTAGACGTAATGCTGATGCTCCTGTAGAATAAATGCTCCTGCAAGCTTTGTTGTGTGCGATGCGTGGGTTGCAAATTTGACTTTATGCCTGAGCTGATGCGCTAGACTTAGTTGTGGATTTTGAACTTTGATTGTTGATCGTCGATGTCCCTTTCTGCTTCTGTTGCGTTCTTTCTGCCTCTGCTAATATGAAGAAACCTGCGCTCAAAGAAAATTTGTGAGTTTTGGGAAATGAGTGGTTGATTCGCGTCAACTTTGTAGCTTTGGCTCTTGCTGCTTGCATGCTCAGACTTCAGCAAAAGGTTAGTGCATAATTGTTAAGCCAAAAATGACAACGCATGAATTTATAAGCAATGTAATAGCATGAGTAGAAATGTTATTCTGTAAAATGTGATGGCGGTTGTATTGATGTGATGCTGCAAATGCTGAGTTTCGTCCTTGCACGGGCGTGTTGAATGTTGTGAAAGCTTGCTGAATGTTGCGAGTGCTGATGCAGTCTCTGTGCGGACTTGCTGGATGCTGCGAATGCTTGCTGAATGCTCTGCACGGGCTTGCTGAATGTTACGAATGTTGGCTGAATCTTTGCGATTCTTGATATAGTCTCTGCGGACTTCTTTGGATCTTTGTGAAGGTTTCTTTGAATCTTTGCGATTCTTGATGTAGTCTGCTGCGGACTTCTTTGGATCTTTGTGAATGCTTCTTTGAATCTGCGATTGCTGATTGCTTTTGGAATCCTTATTATGATCTCTTCATGGTGCATTTTCCAAAATTGTCTCAGTTTTCGTTATGCGGGGCGCATGGGCAAGACTTAACTCTGGCGGAAATTGCTCATATCTCTTTTCAAAATAACCAAACGCATTTGTCGCACACGAGTCAATGGGAAGATTTCTAATGGTGTGACCGAAGCCGACTTAGGCCACCTACGTATCCCGCTGAGGGAATCAGGTCAAGACGTAGTTCATGATGCAAAAAAGATTGTACAATTTTTTAAAAAATGAGACCGAAGCCAATGTGGCCGCCTACGTATCCCGCTGAGGGAATCAGGTCAATACGTAGTTCATGATGCAAAAAATGATAATTTTATATATGCATTTTTTTTTTGAAAAGTGGAAAGACAGCATCACGTTCTGACTTCAGTTCATACCAACAATTAGTATTGTGCTTAGGAAATTTCGTTATTCACTTCCAGTCTATCCAAGACTGACTTCTGGGTAATTCCTATAGTTTCAAATGTTACCTCAGACACCTAAGTATCGACACACTTGCTTGCGGCCAAGGTTTCGAACTACACGTAATCTCATGTTTCAAATGCCCTCACTGAAAGAAAGTCCCATTTTTCACATATATTCCTGTATTTTGAATTTTGGGACGTTTAGAGAAGTACGCTCACACTCAAAAGGATGTTCAATGCATGCAATTGTGATACCATAGGCTTGGCCGTCATGTAAGTATCCACTAATGTGAGAACTCTCAGTATAAGATCATGTAGGGCTTGTCATGGGCTTGTAATGTAGGCTTGGGGAAAGGGATGGATATCATTTGGGTAAAAGTGACTAATCCCTCCTCGAGCGTTGGACTACGTCCGTGCTTGATATTTGTGTGCTTTAATGCTGACATGCTTTCTTTTTCTTTCCTCTTTTTTTTGTCCCAGTTTTTCTGTACTGACTTCTATTGAATCTTTCGTTTGGAGCCCGCTTTTTTCCAAATTTATTCTTGCATTCTTTTCTTCGGGGCTTTTGATTTCTTCTTTTGTGAGTCATCATTTGTGTTTTCTTTTTCCTTTTGGGACTTTGACAATTTTTGTCTTTGCAACCTTTGACGCAGAATTTTGTCAGCCACTTGCACATTTACAAAGCGCTCAAGGAGGTCGGGCCAAAAGAGGATAGTGCGTATGCACTCAGAAAAGGTATAGGTGTAATATGCGGTTGTCAAAAGAACAGGCTTTAGGCTCAAAAGAGGTGTACTACGTATAATGTTATTTGGTAGGCTGAAAAAGGCTCAAACGGGTCAAAGAAAGCCTACGATCATTTCCCACACCGAGTGTTACTCAGGATTTCGCCTCAACAAACATTCGGGCCAAGTTCTAGATCACAATGCAATGCAATTGAACTGATTCTAAAAACTCACCACACAATGCACATGAAATGATGAGGTTGGTTTCGTTCTTATCTTAGAAACATGTAAGGCAATGTCATTTACGGGTGAATAAGAGGTACCAAAAGAATCTATGGTTTACCACGAAGTCAGCCCATATTGATTATTACACGTTCTTTCCTATGCACACTCCCAACTGTGTTGGTATCAACCAAGTCAAACAATGATGCTAAAAAAATATTTTTGTATTTTTGGATAACATTTTTTGTATTTATGAACAAGATATTTTTTTGTATTTTTTGAATAAATGGTACCGAACCCGAATAGGGCTGCCTACGTATCTCGTCTTTGACGAGAATCAGGTGTGCGTAGTTCGTTCAGATATGTTATAAAACGTATGATTTAAAAGAATTTATTCATGAAAGAAATGCAAAAGTAAAAGCTGTGCAAAACAAATGATTGTTCACTATAAGATTAATGCAAAGTAAAAGAATGTAATGAAAAAATGAATGAATGTGCTAGAATGAATGAAATGCATGAATGAATGTGATAGAATGATTGAAATGCAATAATGAATGTCCGTGCAATGAATGGGTGAACCAAATATGTACCTTTTTTTTTTTGTAGTGGTGTCGAACCCTAGATGGGTTGCCTACGTATCACACCGTATGGTGAGAATCAGACACGCGTAGTTCGGAATGATTATGTTGTAAAATGAATGATAAAAAATTATGTAATCAATATTAGACATATCAATTGAATTTACAAATATGTATAAAAATGCAAAATATAAGACCCAGAGCGATGCTTTGTTGAATCTGGTATAAGCTGACATCTTTCCGTCAACATAACTCAACTCATTCTTGAATGATTTTTTTTTGTTGTTGTTGTTGTCCGCCCTCGACTATTTGCGAGGACGACCTTCCTGCAAAAATATGACAAATGAGTGAGAGTAGGCAAGCCACAAAAATAGTAAAATGTAAGGGCGTGACGATATAGTCAAAGACTCCCCTGATTGGTTCGACCGGACTGGTGGTTGATGCTTCACAAAGTCCAAATCGTGCTGTTCAAGAGCGATTTACGTAGTAGAAGTCCTGATTGCAATTTGACAACAAAAGTGCAAAAATGGAAACGCTCGTGGCCGGAATTATAAGCATGATATGTACAGAGGTTAAAAGAGTAATTATTGCATTAAATAATATGTACAGAATTGCTAGCTACAACAATAGTAAACAAAAACATGAAAATCAAGTGCGCGCCTAATATGCATGAGACCTCTCTTATGCCAGAGGTTGGCCTAAACGCCAGATATGCGAGATTATGCTAGATAGGTCCAAGCCGTTAAACTGCAATGTTTTGCTGGAAATGGCGACCAAATGACGGTGCACTTTTTCCAATTTCGGCGTGTCATGACCAGGCTTGGATCCATCTATCATCATTACGCTACACATAGTATGCTAATGGGTCGTTGGGTTGTGAAACCCGTCGACAAGTTTGGTGGATTTCTAATTGTGGCGTTAATATCAAGGATTAACCCATCTAAGGTTTATGTATACATGACTTAATATAAAAGGTGGTATAGCTCTATCTTAAGTTTCTAAGATTTGGCTTACCAGACGCAAGGTCCCCGAGTGGACAACTCGAGTGAGAAGGCTACGCGGCCACCGGTTAGACCGGACACTCCACGTATATTACCAACTCTCCTAAATTTGGGTTTTGAAGAAAGAATTTTGCTGATGCACCAAGCGCACCTCGCGTGTAGTGTGTGATAGTGTGAATTTTTCAGAGTGGAAGAAATATGAGCGGAATGCCAGTTTAAGGAAAGCAGTAAAAGCAAATAGCAATTAAAACAGTTAGACATACAAGATTAAAGCAAACAATTTTGGCATTTAAAACAAATAAAAATAAAGCCAAGCAATAGTAAACCTAGGTTTGCTATGGTCAAGAACCTGATATCCCCAGCGGAGTCGCCATCTGTAACACCCCATTTTAACCGGAGTCGAAACGGGAGTACCACGTATGGTATGATTCCTAGTGTATTTAAGGAGTCGCCACCTAATTATTATAGTGAATTAGGACACTTGATTTATTGCAATAAAATACTGCAATTAATGATCTCCATTTAAAGGTCTGCGAAAGCTATGTGAGATTCTAGGTAAGAGTTCTTTATTATCCTAAAGGGAAGGGGTCAGGCATCCTATAGGATCCGCTAACTTGCGGTTATCCGTTCAAACCTAGGTTAATTATATATTGACTTTTATTCTACTTATTCTAAACATTTTACATAATTTACAATTAAAATAAAATGCAATACAAAAGTAAAACCGAAATTAAATGGGACATGAGATAAAAATTCGGGACATCTTTAGCCCTTTTTAGGCCTTCTGCACAAGATGATCTCCGGGTATCTGCATAGGCACTTAGTAAAAGTGTTAGTAATAAAATAAATAATTTTTAAAGTAATAGCAATAATTAATAAATAAAGCCAAAAATAAATCCGTCTTTTGCACAGGGAAGGCCTTGGAAATCAGACGGAGATTCCTTCATCGGCCAATATTGCTAAAAATAATAAAATAAATAAAACCTTCGGATCCGCGCCAAAACAGTAATAGCTTTAAACACGGAGGGCTCAGATATGTAAAAAATATAAAGTGGGACAGCCTAAACAAGTGCGGCTGCGAGCGTTCGCCTTGCCAGCGCATGTTGGCTATCCGGTGTAAGTGGAAGAAATCATCCTTGCCCAGAAAGCTTCATTTATTTTATTTTTCCGTCTTTGCAACCGTGGAGGCCTCAAAAATCGACGGATAACTTTTTCATTGACCAAACAAGTGTAGCATCTTGTTCAAATCAGTAAAATACCAACAGTGTAGTATTTGTTCTAAATCAGTAAACCAGCAAAATGTAGCAAAATAGCCGAAAATCAGTTTCGAAAATGGCAAAAAATCAGCCAGCAACAATGGCCAGAATCAGTCTAACAAAGCTTGATTCTTGGTCCAAAGATTTCAAAATAAACAACAATCCAACATTCTAGAATCCGACCCAGATTATGACCCGACCGGTAGCAAAACAGAAGAACCAAACAACGACGAATCAGAGCCCAAAAATGAAAGAACAGCGACCAACATCGCCGGAAAATTCGAAGCTTCGCCGGAGTTTTACTCCGGCGTATTACCAAAAGAAATCAAACCAGTCCGCCAACAAACAGATTCCAAGAAATAAAACCAAACAAACATCGTCTCCGACAAGACCAAAATATCAGAAAATCAGTCCAAAATAGAGACAAGAGTGCCGGAGTTTTAAACTCCGGTAGGTACTAGGGAAATCCGAAAATCAGTCCAACATAGCCAACAACAATAATAACAGTAACAAAACGGAGAAACAAACAGTGTCGCCGGAGTTTTTTATTCCGTCAGATTTCAACATTACCAACAGAGAACGGGCAGCAGCGGCGTCACTTCCACGACGAGGTCGCCGGAGCAACGCCGCCAGCGGTTTGAGCACGAGACAGTGGTGTTGGTCGACGGGAGACGGGTGTGGGAAAGCAATGAGGGAGTGTTGGCGGCTGAGGGTGTTGCTGGGGGGGTTCGCCGGCGGTGGGCGACGGGAAAGGTGAATGAGAGGTGTTGGTTGACGGGAGCAGTGGATGTCGACGCCGGGAGAGGGGATGAGGGAGAGGGAGAAAATCTGAAAATGGGGAGGTGATTTGTGCGGATAGGGTTGAAAATGAGAGAGGGGTAGGTTTTAAAGAGGGAGGGTGGACGGCCAGGGTAGAAAATAGGGTGGAGTGTTTATTTTATAGTGTGGGATTAGGTTTAGGGTTTTGGGTTTGGATATTGGGTATTGGGTATTGATGAAAGGGGTACTGGGCTTCATTTTTGGGTCTCAGTTTGGCTTCGGTTTTTTGGCGGATTGGACTGGTCCAGATTGTGCCTTGGACTGGACTGGTTTGGCAAACAATGCAAAATAGATTAATTATTTAAAAGAAAAATTATTTAAAGATACCAAATTATTAAAATGCAAATGCCGATGCAATAATAATAAAATACAATATTTTAGCAAATGTTTAATGCCTAATTACAAGAAAAATGCAGTGTCAATTAATTATTTAAAGAGATGCAGACACTATTAAAATCAAACGACGGTGTAATAATAATAGACACATAATATTAACAAAGACATCATGCTTAATTTAAAATAAAAATATGTCATGTCATTTTGTGAAGAAATAGACATAGAATATTATGTAAAAAATGCAAAAAAATGATGATTAAAATGCGGTGTCCTAAAATGCTTAAAATTGCAAGAAATGATTAAAAGATGGGTCAAAATTGGGTGTCAACAAACCTACTCAAAGTCAGAACATACCTGTAACTGAACTGCAAGACAATCAACTCTGTAGGTCTACTAGATCTCATCATCCTCCGGAAAGACTAAATCTACTTATGGAAACACAAAATGAGCTAGATATTCCAGATGATGACGAGCCTAGAACCTACAACGAAGCAATGCTAGACATTGATTCGAAGAGATGACAAGAAGCCATGAATCCGAAATGAAATCTATGTATATCAATCACGTGTGGAACTTGGTTGATTTGCCAAATGGGGTTAAACCCATAGGATGCAAATGAGTCTTCAAGAAAAAGATTGATGCATCTGACAAGGTTCGGACTTATAAAGCTAGACTGGTGGCTAAAGGTTTTACTCAGCGTCCCAGAGTGGATTATGATGAGACATTCTCACCTGTTGCTAAGATTAAGTCTATTCGGATTTTGCTTGCGATAGCTGCACATTATGACTATGACATTTGGCAGATGGACGTCAAGACTGCATTCCTTAATGGTAATCTAATTGAGGAAGTGTATATGAAACAACCCGAGGGTTTTTCATGTGAGTCCAGACCAAATGCTGTGTGCAGGCTACAGAAGTCCATTTATGGACTTAAGCAAGCTTCTAGGAGTTGGAACATTTGCTTTGACAAGGCTATCAAGTCATTTGATTTTATCAGAAGTAAATATGATCTTTGTTATTATTCGAAACGCAAGGATGAGAGTATTGTCTTCATTATAATATATGTTGATGACATATTGATAATGTGAGATAATAAGACCCTCATGTAGTCAGTTAAGGAATAGTTGTCCAAGACTATCATGATGAAGTACTTAGGTGAAGCCTGCTACATTCTGGGAATTAGAATCTACAGAGATAGACCTAATAGATTGTTAGGGCTGTCACAGTCAGTCTACATAGACAAAGTGCTTAGACGCTTTTCAATGGAGAATTCCAAGAAAGGCGGTCTTCCGATGGGTCAAGGCATCAAGTTATCAAAGAAGGGTTGCCCTTCTAATGATGTAGAACTTGAGCGCATGAAGAGGATCTTGTATGCTTCGGCGATAGGATCAATCATGTATGCCATGACCTGTATTAGGCTAGATGTGGCCTTTGCACTTAGTATGACTTGCAAGTTCCAGCAGAATCCTGGCGAGGAATACTGGAAAGCAGTCAAGAGTATTCTCAAGTACCTTAGGCGTACTAAAGATTATTTCTTAGTCTTTGGTGGAGTTGATGAGTTGGTTGCCACTGGGTATATCGATGCTAGTTTCCAGACAGATGTTGATAATTTTAAATCTCAGTCTGGTTACACTTTCATTTTCAACGGATAAGCAGTGAGCTGGAAGAGTTCCAAACAAGCTACTACTGCAGACTCGACTACTGAAGCGGAATACATTGCTGGAGCAGAAGCTGCTAAAGAAGTTGTCGCTATTTCTGAGTTCCTGAAGGAGCTAGGGGTATACACATTCCTGTATTTATATATTGATGATGATTAATATATATAATGGATTTTGCATTTGTTGAATTATTAGTTGATTGCTTATAATATTCTATAAATGCATCCCTAGGGGTCACGTGGTTATTAATGGAGTGAGAATTAATATTATAGCGTGACACTCTTAAACCGCCTCGACTAATGATCATCGAGATTGGGATATTGGTGATATGTTATACGTCGACATGTGGTCTGTATCATATCCTTTGGGATGTAGTATGTCTCACTTGCTACGAGTTATGGCAACTCGTGATGGACACATGGATACTTGTAGAAGTATTGGTATACCCTGCTGATATACTATTTGTTATATACATATGTCTAGAGTATTATCGGTGTGTGGGAGATAGTAGTCCTTAGACTTGAGGTCGATGTCACCTTATTCACGGAGTAATGTACTTTGATCCTGTCCTAAGCTCAAATGTCCTATAGGTTGAGACACGGCTTATTTTGGGTACGTTACGAAGTGGATTAAAGGTGGATATTGAGCCAAGATTAGAACTCATTCCTCGGATGCATCTTTGAGAGAGCACTCAGATTCTCATAAGATATTAGGTTGACTAAGTCGTTGGCCAACACAGTGAACATGTCTTTGATATGGTCCTGTTGTCAACTAATATAGATGAGATATTATGATCAAGCCATTTGGATAGACACTTGACAAATCCTAAGCTTGATTGAGTGTGTCGTGAATGAGAGGAATTCATCTTTCCACATAGAGGTTCAGTTCACGTGCTTCGTGTAGCTAAACTCTACATATTGAGGTTTGTCTTCCGGCGCAGTCTAGGAGTTCCGTGAAGATCCTAATGATATTAGTGTCAATATGTAGGGTCCTGAAGGGTAAACACTAAATCAATTGTTCCGTTGATTGAATGATGTAATTAGAAAGAGATACTTATATGTTCGGTTGATAACCGAGACATTAGAAATGGGAAAATGGGCAGGGAATAGGACGGGACCGCGGTGCCTTGATTCAGATCGCGGTGCGTAAACACGCGGCAGACCGGTGCCGCATCGGAGGACCGCGGTGCCTCAACGTGATCTGGCAATCAATTCACCGTCGGCTTTGGTCACTCGCCCACCTGAAACCCTAAAAGCTCCTATTTGTTAATTATAAATAGGAGACTTCTATTCCTATTTCAACACACCAAAATCTAAGAGAGGTAATCTCTTCTAAAACGCTGCAGAAATTCCTAGCATTTCTAAAGTTAGAAATTACATCAAAGTTCTAAGAATTTAGGGTTTGCAAATCAAGGGACTTTTGAGTGTGCACCCCGGACTACACAAGTTTGAAGATTTCAACTGCTTGGCTGAGTTCTACAAAGATGTAAGTCTTCGTTCGAAGTTTTAAATTCACTTGTGTTTTACATTACTTATCACACTGCAGTTCGACCGTCGTCGGGTTTGAAACATAAATTTTCAAATTTCGTTGCGTGTACGAACCCGACGCAAACACCTACAATAACCTAGACTATGTACATCACATGTTTATATCTTGTTTATCATTTTATATTATACACATATTTTCATGGATATTTACAAATATACGTTCTTCCGTGGAACACACATTTTTATAATAGGTATTGTCTGATATACATGATATATAGTATATATGTGGATATACAGGAGGAGACACACAAATAAAGGGCAGGGCAGCCCGGTGCACTAAGTTCCCGCTATGCGCAGATTTCGGAGAAGGGCCGAACCATAAGGGTCTAATGTACGCAGCCTTGTATATAGATGAGTAGTCTTCAACATCAAGTTTTCAATTTAAAATTAGCTCAAATCGTCTCCAAATAACTCCAGAATTGATATTTAAGTTCCTTAAGATGTTCTTAGAAAACTCCGATATCACTCAATTCAAATAAACCACAATTACGCAGGTCAAAAAATTTGAATCAAACTTCAATTATCTTTAACGATGTTTTTAGGTCCTTTTTTCAATATTGAACAATGTTTTCAATGTTATATTCACGTTTTTAAGTTTAGATTTCACAACCGTGGTTTAAATGCTTTTGGGAAGAGTTTAATTTGATGCATTGTCGACAAATTAAAGAAGGTAGAATATGACTACTGATTGAGCTTGGCTATAAGTTGCCAATTTGAAGACATTGGGTTAAGTGTGACAATAAAGAAAATTGCTTAACTATGTGTCAATATTTACTCGACAAGCATATACACACAAACTTCTCTTAATTAAGAGTTATTTTTGGCCTTCTGTAAATATATATAATGACACAGTTCATATCTTTCCGTGGATTTAAGATCAAAATGGTATTATTCCATTTAAAAGGTAAAAAGAGTTTTATTTCTTACGGGAGTAAAGTGTTATTTACTCCTACATCAATACCAAGCAAGCACAGGATTTAATTTTCTTCTCGTTTCAATAGGTTATAGTATGCGGTTTGTTGTTGTTGGAAATTTACTTGAAATAAATTCCTATTAAATTATGACTCGAACAATTGGGGCCCCGCAAGTCGGAAACATGATTTCCACACACGTGCACATAAAGTGTCAAGGATCGTAATTTTCTTAAATGGAAGAGATATTGGTACGTATACGAATTGTTTGAGACATGAGAGAATAGATGGTTATTGGCCAAATAACAATGGTTTCACATTGGTAAACAAAGGGAAGACATGTGTTAAAAGATGAAACAAGGCCGGCAGCGCCAGCGGCACCTTCATGCGCAGGCCGCGCACCAAGTCCTCGGTTTCGGCGCCACGGCGCCACTCTGCAGATCGCTGCGCTACGCCTCTGAGTTCAGCCGCGCGCGCTTTCCTCCTGTGTGGCGCCGTGACTGTTCGATCCGTTGGAGAAGAATAAAAACTGACGTTTGAGCTGACTTTGGAGGATTAACTATTCATTATTCTGCTCTTGAATTCAACCATTACTTGGCTGAATTGTAACTCCATACTAATGACCATTACTTGGTCATTCAAAGCCATAAATTGGCTAGTTGGATGGTCTTCTTCTCAACACTATAAAATGAGGCATTTGGCTCATTTGCAAAACACACTTGACATTCACTAAACAATTCTGAAATTATCTTCCTCTCTTGCAATCACAAATACTCAAAGACCTTTCTTCCAAAGCAAACACTTGAGTTCCCTTTGCTCATTTGTTTGATTGCTGTTTTATCTTGGGAGATAAGTTGTCATTATAACCGTTGAAAGGATATACGGGGCAATATTATCTTAAGGATAGGTCAAGAATTTGATCGACTCAGCAAGCCCTCATATTTGATCATTTCCAGATTTCTAACAAATAGTTGTTGTTGTTATTTTCCCGTTTTACACATTATCACTCACAGTTGTTTTGCAATTATTTGGGTTCATGAATTCAGGCTTTGGTTGTGTTCGGTATGGTGAAAAATATTATTCAATTTTTTCATGTTCAGTTGGTCAAAATCATTGAAAAATATTTTCTCTAGGAAAATAAGTTCCTTAAAAATGAAGAAAATGACTTCCGTAGTGAATATAGAAAAAACAAGTTCCTACCTGCCCTCCAACACATTTCATCTTCACCCACCCTCATAGCCCCAACCCCCACCATCTCACACCACTGTTGGAGTTATTTACCTATTTGTCATTATTCTCTTGTTCTAAATAATGCAAAGCCAAATAATTTTTCTGGGTCCCTTTTCATTGTACCACATTGGTGGTAGAAGGTCCTCTATTCCTCTTTCCATTGAATTGTGCATTATTGAATTAGTAAATGAGCTAGAACAATAGAGGGGTCTCACGCACATGAGAATTGGGCTCGCAAGACAAAACATATCGATTTGGAGGTCTTCCTTTTGTGAGATACACAACATACAAAAAATACATCTTCTTCTTGAAAGTTCTTTTTCTCCTTTGATTTTTTCTGAGCAAATCAGTTTGTGCAAATTCCAAACTTTCATCAACTAGCACAAATGTTTGTGAGTGTTGTGGATCCTTGAGGAGTGACCGGGCTAAACAATTTGCACCGTAGTCAGTCCAAAATCACTTTCAAAACAGTCGCTTGCCACGACACATTAGTGATTTGATAAGTTATTCTCTTATTTTTTCAATATAGTTCTAATTTTAACTAACATTTTGAAGCGATTTATACAATATTGATAAGACAATGGCTATTTCATTGAACAAAACCCTTCCTGATTTATCAAAACTTGAACCTCTGGATGGAAATAATTTAAACGCTTGTCTGAAAAGCTTTTGATTTTCTTTGAACAATTAGAAATTGCTTATGTTTTATTTGACGAACCACCTGTTGATGTTCCTAACAATACTACTGATGTTTCTAACACTACATCTATTGTGGTTGTTGATGATGCCGCTAAAAAGAAATTTGGAAAGGATAACAAAAATGTTAGAGAACAACCATATGACTAACTCTATGTTTGATTTATTTGTTACTAATAAATCCGCTAAGGAAATATGGGACAGTTTGGAAAAAACTATGATATTGATGATGTAGGAAAAAAGAAGTATATTACATCTTTCCCCATAGCCCTGGGGCTGTGTCTCGATCTCCTATGTGCGAAATATTGGTCATTGGATTAAGTTTTAGATGGTTGACAATAAGTCAATTATGGAACAGGTTCACGAGTATGAGAATTTGACTGATGATGTTCTTACCGAGGGCATGAATATGTGTGAGATTTTTAAGGTCAATGTTTTGCTTGAAAAATTTCCACCGTCTTGAAGTGATTACAGGAACCAACTCAAGCATAAAAATAATAACTTAACTCTCCAAGAACTGATTAGTCACATGAGGATTGAGGAGGCAAACTATCTCAAAAGATAAGATGGAAACTCTTTCTCTTAATTCCTCTAAAACTAACCTTATGGAAATTTCTGGTATAATTGTGAAAGACATGTTGAAAGGCAAACAAAAAAAGTCCCGAAATAGAGAAATAAAAAGAAGAAGAATCATTTCAACAAGTCGGAGAGCAAAATTCAGAAGTCAAAGTGACCTTGTTTCGTCTGTGGGAAACTGAATTACAGGGTTGCTCAATGCTATCAAAGACAAGGGCAAAACTCAAAGCATAGAGGACAAGGTGCTGCCCAAGCTAATCATGCTGAGGATAATGAAGTGATTGTTGTTGTGGTTGTTGAGAAATCTGGTGGCCAACAAGATTGATTGGGTGTTGGACACATGCGCTTTAAGGCATTTTTGTGCTAATAAGGAGTTGTTCCATAACATTGAGGAGTCTACTGATGGCAAGTGTGTCTACATGGGTAACTCCACTAATGTTGAAGTTATGTGTAAATAAATCCTGCTTAAGTTAACTTCTGGAAATACTTTAGCCTTGAACAATATTTTGTATGTTCCCTCCCTTCGTAGAAACTTAATTTCTGGTGTAATTCTCAACAAAAGAGTCCTTAAACTTGTTTATGAATATGATAAAATAATTATTTCTCATGTAGGAGACTTTGTTGGGAGCGGTATCTTAGTGAGGGGTTGATTGTACTGAATGTTATTCAAAAGATTATCAATAATGCAAATATTTTTAGTTATGCTTATATTGTTGAATCAGTTGATTTAAGTCATCGTAGACTAGGTCATGTTAATACTACTTTTATTAAAAGACTTAAATAAATGGAATTAGTCCGTGCGATAAAAGTTGATAGATTTTGTAAGTGTTTTGTATGTGTAGAAGCAAATCATTTTGAGAAATTATTTAAAATTATTACTAGTAGAAAGACATAATTGCTTGAGCTAGTACATTCAGATTTAGCTGATATCAAGAACACTGTAGTAAAAGTGGAAAGAAGTATTACATTTTTTTTTGTTGATGAAATTTCTAGATACACTAAGGTATATATTCTTAAGTCTAAAGATGAGGATGAAATCATATTTTTGAAATTCAACGCATAAGTAGAAAATCAATTCGACAGAAAATTAATAGACTTAGATCTAATAGGCGCGGTGAATATAGTACTAATACTCTAGAGAATTTCGGGTAGCTGAACGCAAAAATGGTGTAGCTGAACGCAAAAATCGAACCCTTAAAAATGATAAAGTCTATGCTTTTAATTTCGGGTCTATCTAACATGCGAGGGAGGTTGTTTTTTCTCCATATTTTATTCTTACTAGAGTATCTCATAAGAAGTTAGACAAGACTCCATATGAGTTGTGAAAATGAATTCCCCTAACTTGAAATTTCTGAAAGTGTGGGGATGTTTGGCTAAGGTTGGGTTACCTGATTTCAAACGGGTAAATGTAGGATCTAAGACTTTTGATATTGTTTTTTATTGATTATGCTCAAAATAGTGATGCATTTATGTTTATTTCTTTGAATGATTATTCTATTTGTGAATCTAGAGATGCATAAATGTTTGAGCATGTCTTTCCGTTGAAAATTAATGTGCTTGGTAATGTGCAAAATAATGCTTGTACATCTATACATGTTAATTCCCATGGTGTGTCCTCTTTTAATGTTGTTGATAATGAGTATGAAACTGAACTTAGAATGAGTAAAAGACGTAGAATTGAGACTAGCGTTGATCCTGATTTTATTACTGCTTTCTTGACTGAGATTGTGATATTGAAGTTTTAAATGATGAATTATTGTCTATCTACCCAATGGAAGAAAACCCTAACACTTATGATGAAGCAATGAGATCAATAAATGCTATGTTTTTAAAAGAGGTCATTAAAAGCGAATTAGACTTTATAACTTTTAACCACACTTGCGACTTGCATGATTTGCCTAAAGGTTATAGACCCATAAGTAGCAAGTGGATATTTAATAAAAACTTTAGACATGATGGTGAATTGATAAATATAACTCTAAACTTGTAATTAGGGGCTTTAACAAAAAACAAGTTGTTGATTACTTTGATACTTATTCTGGTATGACTAAAATAGTGATCGTTAGAACTCTTATTGCCTTAGTCGTCATTCATAATTTAGTGGTACACCAAATTAATGTTAAAATATCTTTTTTAAATGGTGATTTAGCGGAAGAGATCTATATGACTCAACCTGAAGGTTTTGTGGTCCCAAGACAGAAAGATAAAGTATGTCTCATGACAAACCCCAAATGCATTTAGAAGATGTTGAAAAAGTTTGATTGTTTTGATATTGCTCTAGTGAGAACTCCTTATGATCCTAGCATACACTTGAGAAAGAATAAAGAATCTAGTGTTTTCCAAACTGCATATATGCTAAAATAATTAGAGAGTGTAATGTTTCTCATGAACTATACTCGACATGATATTACTTATGTTGTTAGTAGATTGAGTAGATATACACATAGTCCCAGTAGTGAACATCGGACTGCTCTTCATTGTTTGTTAAGGTATTTGAGAGGTATTATCGATTGGTGTTTGCATTTTAATAAATTTTCTGTTGTTTTAGAAGGTTTTGGTGATGCGAATTAGGTAACTGACAATGATGAAGTTAGCTCCACCAGTAGCTATGTATTTACTTTGGGTACATGTGCTATTTCATGAAAGTCTTCCAAACAGACTTGTATAGCACATTCTACCATGGAATATGAGTTTATTTCTTTTGAGTTGGCAGGACAAGAAGTTGAGTGGTTGAGAATCCTTTGGCATATGTGTCGTTGTGGGGAAGACAAGCTTCAACAATCTCTTTACATTGTGATTCACATGAGATAATTGGGATTGCAAAGAATATTGTGTACAATGAAAAAATGAGACATATTCGTATAAAACATGGTGCAGTTAAACATTTATTGAAACATAGTGTTATCTCCTTGGAATATGTAAGGCCCGAAAGAAATTTGTCGGATCCTTTAACCAAGGATTTGACAAGAAAAATGATCATTGAAACGTCGAAGGGATGAGGCTAAAACCTATATATTGAGGTAATATGGTGGATACTTATTTGTGATCAAACGAAGACATATAGACCGTAAATATACACTACATTTTCTATCCCTGTGGCGCATGACAGTGCTTATAAGGTTGAGCTTATTTGCTCTTAATAATTACATAGCCTTAAGGTGGTCTATGTTGAGACAGACTTGATGAAATCACCGACATTAGTGTAAAGGTGTGGTCGTCTTTTATGAAAGACTTGGACCGTCTTTCTAGAGCACTCATTAGACCCAAGGTGTGTGCACGATCATAAAAGTACTTTGTTAGTATCACGAAGTTTGCACAAAATAAAGGATATAGTATGTGTTGTGATAGTCTCAACTTATTTCCAATCAGTTCAAGAGTACTTCACTTTTTGAATATTAGTTGTTGCTTCATTTCACCATGTGTTAATTCAAATCAAAAGATATTGACACTTAAGGACATATTTCTTCCTTTTGCCCAGAATTTATTCATATTCTTTACCTTGGCATTAGTGGGATTGTTGGAATTATTTACCTATTTTCCATTATTCTCTTGTTATATATAATGCAAAGCCAAAGAATTTTTGTGGGTCCCTTTTGATTTACTCATTCTTATCTTGTGTGAAATGCACTTTGTAATTTGTACCACATTAGTGGTGGAAAGTCTTCTCTTCCTCCTTATATTGAATTGTGCATTGTGGGGTTAGTAAATGAACTAGAACAAGAGGGGTCTCGCGCACATGACAATTGAGTTCGGAAGGCAAAATAGGTCGATTTGTCACCCCTCCCCCTACGCGTGAGATACAGGTGAGGTCTTATTCATTTGATTTTGTAAAATATTATTTTGCTATTTTTAAGCTTACAAGAAATTATCCAAATATATCCTTACCTGAATATGTTCAGATTCATTCCATGGGATTTATTGTGCAGCTTTGTAACCTATAGAATTAAGTGACCCATTATTCAGATTTGTAGCCTACAGAATTAAGTGAGGAATTAAGTGAGTCATTATTCGGTCATTATGGTCATAACCGATGGCTAATTTATATCTTGGGAGCAATCTGCCACCCTGGAACCAACTGAGCTACACCCATGCGGGTTGACTAATTTATATCTATATAATATATTTGGAGGTCTTCCTTTGGTGAAATACACAACATACAGAAAACATATCTTCTTCTTCAAAGTTTTTATCTCCTTTCATTTTTTCTGGGCAGATCAGTTTGTGTAAACTTCAAACTTTCAGCCACTAGTGTAAGTGTTTGAGAGTGTTGTGGATCATTCGGAAGCGATCGGGCTAAACGATTTGCACCGTAGTCTGTCCGAAATCGCTTTCAAGACAGTGACTTGCCACGACACATCGATTATTTGATAAGTTATTTTCTTGTTTTTACTTATTTTTATCAATATTATTCTAATTTTAACTAACAATAGTACCCCTTAGCCCTACCTCCCATAGTATTTTTCTAGATTATATACAAATGTTTTTAGAATAATATTTTTTACTTACGTACCAAACACAAAAATTTAAGAAAGAAACCTACTTATTCAAAATCAGTCATATATTTTTCCAGCTCTATACCATTATTGATGGAAAATTCTAAAGAAATTTAGGGGGTATATTTAATTAGAATTTTAAAAGATTATTTTGGGATAAATAAATTCAGTGGATTTTAAAAGACTATTTAAGAATTTAATGACTTAACATATTTTAAAAGGCAATCAAAATTATTATGTTTGAATTTTAAAAGATTTGTGATTTGAAAGGACCACATGGATTTTTCATGTCAATTTTTATAACAGGTATTTCAGCGAACAACTTGCATGGATAGATTTGGAGAAAATGACTCCCCTGATCTTGCTATGAAAACAATATAGAATCAACTCTACACACATAAGCACAATATGTAGTTGTATAGGGGACATTCTTTCTCTAATAGAATCAAGACTTGCAACAACTGCAAACACAAATGCATTCATGGGGAATAAATCAATGCAGCTGAACAGAGAATCGTGTATAAAACTCAAATATAACTTTAAGGTATTTCACAATCCTAATCGTATTCATGTTTGGGAAGCTAGATATTCTTGCTAAATGAGATTTTGAATCTCAAATTGACCTGAAATCAGCAAGTGTTTGAATACCAAAAAACTTTTTGTTACTTCGTCATGACCGACGTCGCTTATTATTGCATTTCTAAGCCCAAAAATTCAAATTCGTGATTTTTTGTACTTTCTGTCACGCCCCGAACCCCGGGCCCGCGACTGGTGCCCTACCTGGGCACCCTTCTATTCATACAACACAATAAACCGCGGAAGATAAATAACACTCATTTTTTTTAAACACAGGCAAAGCCGATAAGACTGCCATAAAATAAATAAATCATCCGAAAGGGTCTACACTATTCAACAATGTAAATACAACTCTAGCCAGTTCAGCCCACATATGAATACAGACCTCTAAGATTTTGGACAATTACTATGACGGGACAAGGTCCCGCCGTACCTCTGAATATACCTAGCCATAATGACAAGCTCCGGAACATTGGAGCTATCCCAAAATGCTGAACAAGAATCCTAATCTCACGGATCCACATCTGAGTACCTAGACCTGCGGACATGAACGCAGCCCCCCGAAGGGGGTCAGTACAACAGGTACCAAGTATGGAACGGAAATAAAGTACAGTATTAAAATCATAGTTGTACAAAAGAATGACAGGGGCAAGTATGAAAATCAAATACCAGATCCTACCATGTCATATAAAAATCAGAGTCAACTGTACCTTGTATCACTGTACTACTATAACTCCGTACCACTTTCACATAAACCTGTCTAACGGTCCGGTTGACCCGGAACCGGACCGGTTGACCCGGTAGAAAATTCGGTCCGGACCGGACCGTTAAGGGCTTACCGGATTGAGGGTTGGGTTGGCCCCCAACCCCAACCCACACGGGTTATGTTAAAACTCGGTAAGGCCAGCATCGTTATACCCGTGAACGAAACCGTTACGTTATCGTTAACCGTCGGACCGGACCGGTAACACAAAAAAAATTAAAAAAAAAACAAACGGTAATGTTACCGTTGGGGAGGGGGGTGCCAACGGTCATTTCGATCGTTTTTTGTTTTTTTTTTGTTTTGTTTTGTTTTTTTTTTTTTAATTACATTTTTACCCTTTAAAAAATCTATAAATTCTTTACATTTTTATCACATAACAATTTTCTCAATTCTCTTATTATCAATTTCTCATACTCTCTTAATTATCTTTATTATCAATTTTCAAGTTCTTATTATTATTAGTTTTCAAATTCAAAGTAGCAAGACGCAAGACTTCGAGCTTCGAGTTTTAATTGAATTCCGAATCCCGAAGTTTGGTACACTCATTTCATTCTCTAATTATTTTATTAAATTGTCATATTTATTTGTTAATTATTTAAATATTTTATAATGTCTTCGATAAGGGCAAATTTATCGGGACTACGTCGTAAATCTAGTTCAAGGTGTAAAAAATCTATAGGTTCTTCATCATCTAATCAAAGTATAGATTATGATCAAATGCAAGAAGATTTTGGAATAGAAGATAATGAATATGACAACGTTCAATTAGATAATATTGTTGAACTTGAAGAAAATGAACCTCCTACACCTACTAGTGTTCCTTCTGTCAATGTTGATATTACTAGTGGTAGTCGTAGACCTCCTTTATCAGAACCAGTAGTAAGAAATAAAGGAGTAAAGTGTGGCTCTTTTATGATAAAGTTGTGGGTACTGATAGAGTTAGATGTATATTTGTGGGAGAACTTATAAACATAAGAGAGAGGGTGGTGACGGGGGGACGGGCACTATAGGTAGACATATAAAAAACGATCATACGACACAATGGAATGATGTCTCTGATTTAGAACCCGGTCAACAACAACTTAATCCATTAACTGGGGGGGGGGATGGCTAAGTACGATCCAAAAAAGGATCGCATTGAATTAGCAAAAATGATTGTCGGAGGTTGTTTACCTTTTTCTTTTGCTTCTTCTTCATATTTAATTACATATATTCAAAGAGTATATAATCCTTTTTTAAAGGTGTTCCTCGTAGTACTACTAGAGCCGATATTTTTAGACTTCATAATGATTATGTTATTTTTTTGCAATATTTGTTTGCTAACCTTTCATGTCTAGTTAGTTTTACTTCAGACATTGGACATGCTTTAAACGGTTATGATTATTTAACAATTACTTGTCATTGGATTGATGGAAATTTTAGAATGGAAAAACGTATTATTGCTTTTGTGTATGACGAGGATCAAAGTCATACTGGAAAATATATAAGCGAAACTATTTGTTCTTATGCCCAAAAATATAATCTTTATAATAAAATACTTTGTGTATCATTCGATAATGCATCTAATAATACTGCTGATGTAGATCTTTTAAAAGCGGAAGTACAACCACCACTTCCTCATATATTCCATGTTCGTTGTGCTTGTCATATTTATAATTTAATTATTAAAAGTGGTCTTGATTTATTTTCACCTGAAATAAAACTTGTCAAAAGAGTTGTTGGAGTTATTCAGGGTAATAATAGGAAAAATAGAATTATAGAATTTAAAGAAAAATGTAAACAATTTAATTTGAGACCTAAATTCATGCCAGAAAAGATTATTACACGGTGGAATTATACTTATTTATTGTTAAAATAATGTTATAAGTATAAAGACCCCATAACACATGTTGCAAATGCACATTGTAAGAACGTGATGTATATGTTAACCGACGAACATTGGAAATCAATTGGTGAACTTTTAAAAAAATTACGTAAATTTTACACTGCTACTGTTGAATTTTCAGGATCTTATTACCCAACAGTTTGTAATGCTTTAGCTCATATAGCTGAAATTTCATATTTACTTTATGGTTTAAAATCAAATGTGAAACATAAAGATGCAGTTACACTTATGATTGAAAAAAATTAAAAATATTTTTCCCTATTCCTAATATTTATTGTATTGGTGCATATCTATTAAAAAAGTAGATTGTCATAATTTAATATGTAGTTTATATACTTATATGGAAGTAGGTGCAACAAAAACTTCATCTTCATTTGATTGCATAAGTACACTTGATACTAATTTAACTACATTATATGAATATTATGCTACATTACATGATAACAACAACTCTGCTACTAATATTCCTTCTAGTTCTGCTTCTGTGTCTACACCTTCAGGATTCAAATCATTCAATGAAGATGACGATGAAGAATCTTTAGACATATGGAGCACTTTTACAACACAAGCAACCACAAGTCGATCTTGCGATGCGATGCAATTTTATTTGCAAAAGTCAGCGGAGCCGAAGAAAAGTTTTGACCCTTTACAATGGTGGCAGGATAACAAAAGGAAATTCCCGGTACTTGCAGCGATGACCCGAGATGTTCTTAATGTGTCGATATCAACAGTGGCTTCTGAAAGTGCATTTAGCCAAGTACGAGATCAAATAGGAGACACACGTAACTCATTGGGTGGAAGCACATTAGAAGTGTTAGTCTGCTTAAGAGATTGGATCAGATCAGAGAGAAGAAATCAAGGATGTGGAGACGTTAATTCTCCAGAAGATGAAGAAATAGGCAATATTTTGGAAGGCGGGAGCGGAGGCGGGACTGGAATTAATACTCCAGATTTAGAGGCTATGGAGCATAACCAATTCAATCAACCTATAGATTACGAAGAACTTGCAAGAAGGATGCATAATATGTAAATAAAATTATTATTACTTCATTATGTACTCTTATTAACATTATGAAAGTTCAAAAGTTTACATCTTATCATTAGTTTTAATTTTACTATCTATTTAGTTGTTAATTTGTTATTACTTATTTGTTAACTTATATCTACTAATCTAATAAATTAATAAAAGTATAATTACAATATAAAGTTATAAACTATAAAGTATAACTATAATAAAGATTATAAAGTAAACTATAATATAAAGATAAAGTATAAAGTTATAAACTATAAACTATAAAGTATAAAGAAAGTTAACTTTAAAGTTTCAATTTTAATATATAAAACTATATTATATATTATATTATTATATTACATATTTAAATTGAATTTAGTTTACATTATGGAAAATAAATACTAGAAATAAAAAAATAAAAAAACGGACGGTTAGGTCTTGCCGCACCCGCCGGACCCGGCGACACTGAATCGGTAATGAACCGGACCGGTTGGCCCGGTAGTCAGGTGAACCGGACCGATAGCCGGTCCGGAACCGGTTAAACCCGGTAAGGGGCTACCGGTCCGGACCAGTTCGATCGTTAGACAGGTATACTTTCACATATGAAAGCCATGTCAAAATCAGGGACACCTGCCCTCAGCATATAATATCACAGAAGCATGCTCGTGGAATACAACCTCACTGTCAGCATGTAACAAGTATAATAAACAACCATCATCAGATAAGCATGCCTATGGAATTCCAACATCAATGTCAGCATGTAACAAGTATATTAATCAAATATCAGTACACTGTGCCTTTTTAAAAGTAGAGTAAACTTTACCGCTTTAAAATAGAAAGCTTATGATCAATCTAGGGCCACCCGCCCGTCGTATCGTATCATTATGCAATCCTACTCCTGGGACTATTTCACCCGTATAGGTCTTGTGGACCCGCATGAGGTAATTTGCCTCGCATAGGACTATTTCACCCGCATAGGCCCTACGGACCCGCAATGAGCATATACACAATACTCGCATCGTGGAGAGCAAATCCGCGGAAATGTATAATGTCTTGGGGGTTACCCCGCAATTATACTCATAACACTAGCACTAATGGCTATCATGAACAACATGTGCAAGTTAAGTAATTTTTAACTCTCTTTAGACAAAATGAATGCACCATCTTTTTAAACAACCAAGGCAATACTATGCCTTCCTTTCTAAAATAACCAATGCAATACCATGTCTTCCTTTCTAAAATAACCAAGGCAGTATCATGCCTTCCTTTCTAAAATAACCAAGGCAATACCATGTGAGGTACAACATGTCCCGGCCCATTCTGGAACTCGGGGTAAACATAAAGGATTAAGATCCATTACAACAATTGTACGTCCGCCGTACATTCACTTTATAAACTAAATTTCCATTTAGAAAAGCCAAGTACTACATGTATCACTAGGAAGTAGGATCCAATACACGTATCATTTTTTAAATCATCATTTAGAAAATCAAGACACTTATCATAGCAAGTATCTTTCTAAAACATGGTTTTGGCAAATCAAGACACTAGACATCACGTATTACTTTAAAACATCTTTGAAATTCAAAGTGCCACATATCATGTAATATATTAAGGACTTAATCATGGACATTCTCACATGATTTCCTTAAAACATTTTAAACCATCACTTGACTTTCCACAAAACTTGTTATAACAAACTTCTCATAAAGCCGTTATAACCACTTTCACTTTTAAAACCAAGTTACTTACCCTTTTAAACTCAAGTAACTTACACATTTAAAACCAAGTAACTTATGCTTTTAAATCAAGTCACTTCTACTCTTTAAATCAAGTAACATATACTTTTCAAGTCAAGTTACTTATTCTTTTCAAATAACGTTACTCATATCTTTTAAAATCAAGTCATGCATTCTCTTTAAACAAAGTAATCTATACTTGTTAAAAATAGTTCTAGTCTCATGACCTTCAAATAACTCTAGTCTCATAACTTCCAAATAAATCAAGTCTCTTGACTTTAGAAATCAAGTCCCATAACTTGAAAAATAAAGTCTCAAACTTTCAAAATAAATCAAGTCTCTTAACTTTAGAAATCACGTCTCTTAACTTTAGAAATCAAGTCTCTTGACTTTAGAAATCAAGTCTCTTAATCTTGAAAATCAATACTCATTTGAACCGTGAATAAGTTATACTCGTTTCTAATACTTCCTAACGACTCTTACCAACATCCCCTATAAGACATGGTAAGAACTTAGGAATATTTTAGACATACCTTTAGCATAAAATCAATAACATGAATACTTCCTAATGACAAGGCAAGTACTTCAAGAAAACAAGTCACGTATACTCCAAATAACAAGGCAAGTATACTCCAAGAATAAGTCATGTATACTCCAAAACAAGGCAAGTATACTTCAAGAATAATCATGTCGATAGAAGGAAGAAGTTCACATACCTCGTGACGACTAACCCATACGACAAGTAGCAATACACTCCAAAGTACTTCAACCTCATCGGCTATTCCTTAAGCCAAGTAGACTATGCTACACGTGGTACTTCAACCTATAATGACGATAGAACTTCTATCAATATCATATTTTCTAGTATAAGACTTATACCAAATAATGCCCTCTAATTCTACGAAAAATTGGGCAGCACTTCCTTTGTTTCTACGTACTTTTCCACCTTTTCCAAGGCCCGTATTTCAATAACCAATACGCCACAATCAATCAACAATACAACATATAGTCATTTTTCAATTCTTTAATCCAAGTCGTTACTCCAACATGTTATATACGTCATAACAATTATAACAACTATATTCCCTTTCTTATATAACATTTAACAATTATAACTAACAACCAAATTGATTAACAACTTCAATGGCTAACATGCCATGTCTCGGTTTTGACCCTCCAAATATCCCAACACTTATTAATCTTCATTCTATATATCACATACTCATTTATCCCCTAATACAACATGTAATCTTTAATTACATTTGGAAGACAAAGATCCTTACCTCTATAAGCCCAAAAATATTTCAAGATTAAAAGTCGATCCTTAGCAACTTTAGCTCATTTTCTTTACGTTCCAATCCACAATAAGCGACCCTTAGAAGCTCACAAACAACTTCTCTTTAGGTTTCAACTCCAAAGCTCAAGCCCACCTTAGGGTTTCAAGGTGCGACTAACGGATTAACGTAGTATTTCCGGGATTTAAGAGGTTGTTTATCCTTAGTATACTACTAGGGATCTTAGGTATGAGTTTGAGGATTTATCAACTATTATTGAAGAATTTTGTTCTTCTATGGATGCCTAGGCCGAGAGCCCCACTTTGAGCACCAAATACTTGAAATTTCACTAAGTGTGGATGAAGTCTTGCTACTAGTAGATGGATATATATAAAGTAACCAAGGGTGAGGATTAAAACAAATGTGTGGCTAGGATTGTATCACGACCCGACCCCGGGGCCGCGACTGGTGCCCTACCGGGGCACCCTTATGATACAACATCACAGAATAGCAGCGGAACATACATAACACATAACATGTATAAAGTAAACATCACTGGCAAGCCGACAAGGTCGTCTTCCATAAAATAAACTTAATCAAAAGTAAAACAGTACAACTTGTTCTTACAGCCCAAACCACAAACGTGACTACAGACCTCTAGGAATAACAACTGTGGCGGGACAGAGCCCCGCCATACCCCCTGAATGTACAAAAGTCTACAACCTTAGGGAACAGTACCAAAAGACAAAGCCTCCGGAGGAATGGAGCTTTCCAAGAGCTGAACTGTGATCCTAAGAGTGCGGATCAGCAAGCTACGTACCTCAACCTGCGGCATGAACGCAGCCCCCCGAAGGAGGTCAGTACAACAGGTACCAAGTATGTGAAACTGAAAATACTGTAGTGAAATCATAATAGTATATATAAAGCAGGAGACATGTATGATAGCCAACCTACAGTACACAACATATACACAGTCATGTCAAGTCAGGGACTCACGCCCTCTAAGTCATCACTCAAATATAACCATGGGTCTCATGCCCACAATATCAATCATGCCCGTGGAATTCCTTCCTCACTGTCGGCAGTCTATGATATAGCAACACCAAGGAGTACACGTGAACACCAGATCCCACCTGTGTCATAAGAACCGTACGGGGCAAGTACGAAGGCATAGCTACCAGATCCACCCTGCATCCTCAACCGACCGGGGCAAGTACGAAAGTCAGCTACCAGATCCCATCGTACCAACAACATCAATACCAGATCACGGCCGACCGGGCAAGTACGATAGCTCTACCAGATCCACCTGCGCCACGTCGCCGATCGGGCGGCAAGTACGCAGCTAACCACCGATCCGCCTGCGTCACGAAACCGCCCTAACACCGACTGTGGCAAGTACGAAAGCCAACTACCAGATCCACCCTGCATCACGTCGCTGATCGGGGCAAGTACGAGGGCTAGCTACCAGATCCACCCTGCATCAGTAGACCTCATGGAGAGCTAGTCCATGGAATAACACTATCAACAGGAAACGAACCCTCATCATGGCCGCATACCCGTGGACCATCCATCGAGTCAGTATGCCCAAACGAAATAACAAGATAACACTTACCATGGAAGCATACCCGTGGGCCACCCAGCGTGTCAGTATGTCCAAACATGATCGAGAATAAACACGACCGACCCTCCATCGAGAGACACGGTAACATAAGGATACAGTACTTGTACACCAAGACTATCACAAGCAAACATAGGCAAGTTATTCACACTCAAGGTACTTTCATACTATGCTGAAAATCCGGGTTCTAACCCCAAAGTACTACGTATTTTAACTCCTTAAAATATTCATTCCTTTTACAAAGGTCACACGATACTAATCCCCGTAGTATCACAATAGAGTAACTATCATTTTAAGTAACCCAAAAACAATGTCCATACCTTCCTTTTAAATAGACCAAGACAAAACCATGCCTTCTTTTAAAACCAACTCAAGACAATACCATGTCTTCCTTTTAAACAAAAACACTTCTCCTTTTGAAAGTCAAGTAACAATATACTTTTCAAAATGGTTTAGGCCTCATAACTTCTTAAAAATATCAAGTTACCGTTTTAAATCCAATGATAGAACCATTCTTTCGTTTTCATAAAGTCGTTATAACTAACTTCCCATAAAGCTATTATAACACTTTACATTTTAGACCAACCAAGGACAACTACTCACATTTCCGAAATCAAGATAATTTTATTCTTTTAAAGACCAAGTACCCATTACTCACGAATGAGGTTTCACAACTTTTAACACAATTCAAGTCATTAACATTTCATATCAAGTCACTTAACTTTAGAATCAAATCAAGGATACAAAAAGAAATCAAACTTCTTTAACACACGTGCGTCTACCGCACTATATATTTCACAAATAATCATGCTCAAGAGAATAGGAAGAATCACATACCTCTTCGGGTCAATCCACCTTCTAAGTCCAATATATAAATTCCGCACGTAGTGCGTCAACCTATAATGACCATAATACTTTTATTAACCTCTAGTTTCAACGTAGAATATCCCAAGTGTAAAGTCACTAAATCTACGGAAAATCGGCAGCATTTCCTTTGTTTCTACCTACTTTGCCACCTTTGTCAAGGCTGAATTCAACATCCAAACGCCACATTTAAGGCCCAACAATCCAATCAATTCAACGGGGATTACACACCTAAACTTGGATGTGTAAAATTCTGCCCCACAATGTAAAACAACTATCTTAACAAGTTTAAAGTAGTATTTTGGCTACAACATGCTTACATAACCTTCTTGTCCAATTTTTTCATATCCAACCCATATTTCTTACATGCAATTTAACTAAGAGCAATATTTTCAACTACAAATTCTTTCTCCTTCACATGAAATACCAAAAACCAACAAGGGGAGAAGGAATTGTTATCTTAGAGCTTTAGCCAAATTATCCCAACAAGTTTGCTATCCTCCTTTCCAAAAACACCACCACAACAACTCTTACAAGCTAGCCAACAAGCTTCCTTCTTGCCACACTTTTCAGATTTTTCCTCAAGCTTAGATTTCCTCTTGAAATTCTAGAGAGAAGGGGGAGCTTTTAGCTTTAGAGAAGGAGAGGAACTTGAAGAATGACCAATTCTTCAAGACTTGGTCAATAAGTAGTGCATGCAAAAAATTAGATGGGGGGGGGGGACACTTGTCACCCTCCCATGGCCTTTTTAAAAGAAAATATCGATTTCTCGCTTTTTCAAAAATTTCGCCTGCCATGCGCTGAAACTTCCGCCGCCTCACAGAACTTTCGGCGTCGCGGCCCTGCTTTCCGGCGCCGCGGCGCTGCAACTCCAGCGCTCCTCGAATATCCGCGTTCGCGCGGCCATGCGGGCCTCGATCAAAACACTTTTCGCTCGATCACGACCGAACTTGCAACTCCCATAACTTTCTACTCCGATGTCCTATCGACGAACGGTTGGTTGAGTTGGAAACTAAACTCAACGAACTACACACTAGGACTTTGAAACACCTAGGAACTCTCAATGTAACGGGTCATAACCCGCCTCAAAGTGGACTAAAACCCGTCTGAAACCATCCGTCAACCCATCTTTCTAAAATTTTAAGTCTTAACCCCTTTCGTACGCTCTCATACGCATGACCAGAACTACGGGGTATAACAGATTGTATCCAATAAAAGTCTTAAGTCAACTTGGCCACTTGGCATAGTCAAAATCGCCCACCATGGGCCATTTGGAGGGGGTGACACGTGTCACCTCCTATTGGTCCAAAATATTTTATCTCCTCAAAATCTCAATAATTGGTCAAAATATCGAAAACCTTGTGGGCCCCACAAAATCGTAAAATTTCTCGGGTGGGCCCCACATGACCAAATCCGAAAATAAAATTCCAAAATTCCAATAAATTCTATAAGTCCCAAATACTGAATTTGAGAATCAACTTCTCATTATTAAACACTTTTCCTTCACGGGTTTTCGAAATTTCTCTGAAGGAAAAAGCGTATCTTCTATCGTTTCACGATTCAAACCTTAACGTCTAACGTACGTTCTCTTATTCATGTGTTGGAACTACGGGGTGTAGCATTCTCCCCCCCCCCTTAGAAACATTCATCCCTAATGTTCCTTCTAAGTCTCCAACTACACATGCACCGGTATAGTCTTCACTACTATACTTACGAAACCCATTATGCCACATATGGCCACAATATCACACATGCATATACGTAAGTCAAAGCCAAACGAGGAATCAAATCTAAGGTGAGTATCACCATTATTAACTCCCATTCATGGCCTAAAAGGATTCACCTTTCGTACTTTCATTAGTCATAACTATAAACACTTCAATTCTTTTAACACTTGTTCGCTCCTTTTCTTACTTGTCGTACTCTTCTCGTACTTCCAAACTTATTCTAGTATACATACATAATCTCGCATATTGATTTTGTTTTCCAATCCTTGGAGTTGCTACATCCAACCATTTAAGGCCATTCCCGGCCCTCACGACCCGGTTCCGGTGGAACGCGTCCACGAACTCGTACAACGATTAACTAGACTTGGGCCTTGCACCCTCGTGACCATATCACATAGCGGGACCACCTACAACTGACCCCACTCCATTTTGGGCTACAAGTTGACCCGTAATCATCCCACAACCCGACCCATTGTCGCACTTAATTCTCATTCTTTGTCGGAAATAAATCTTACTGCCCGAGAAGGCCTTGTACATCTAAGGTCTCAGTGGTATTCTAAAGTTCACAATTATTTTATGTCCCAAGCCTACATTATTAGTCCCCACATACGGAAAATGTAGCTTCTTAATATCTCATAATCATGTTGTCTTACTCACAACAACTCTAATTACTCCATACCATTATTTTTCACATAATCACTTAAGCGTACAACACAACTTAATCTAACGACATGGTATGTTATCAAATAAATTGAACCTGATCTTCTAAGAGTCTAACACAATCTTAGACAGTTCATTACCTCATGATTTCCAAATCAGTACATATATTAAGCCTAGGTGTGGATTCAATAAACTGTTTCACACCTTCCAAGTAATTATTAAGGCTTAACCAACTCAGGGTAATTCATAATCATGCTAGGAAACACACTGTTGTCGCGCCCATTTTCGGCCGCGACTTTATTCTAGCGAACCCTGCTTAAATAAAATGTTAGGAAATAAATAATAAAAATGCTAAATGTTAAAAGGTGTTAAAGATGTTAAAAGGGGGGTGCTAAAAATGTTAAAAGGGCTAAAAGGTGCTAAATGCTAGAAAGGGTTGCTAGGGAGTCGCCACCTAATTAATTTGGGTGAATTAGGACACCTAAATGTTAACTAGTTTAAAGTAAACATTAACTCCATTTTAATGGTCTGCTAAACTTTAATGAGATTCTGGGTAAGGGTTCTTTATTATCCTAAAGGGAAGGAGTCAGGCACCCTAAATGATCCGCTAACTTGCGGTTGTCCGTTCAAACCTAAGGTTAATTATTTATGCTAAGAAAGGCATGTTTAAGAAAGAATACTTGAAGTAAAAGAATGTTGCAAGTGTTTTTATAAAATAAGGAAAAAAAATGTATTCTTTGATGACATAAAAGGTTTATGATTTTATAAAGTGGAATTGATTTTGGATGATAATATATGTTCATAAGATACTTGAAGAACATATAAATTTGCTATATTAGATAAAATATATATTGCATAGTATAATGCAAAGGTAATAATGCAAGAATCAGTTTCTTGATAAAAAATGCATTTTTTACGGAAGTAGGCATGACATGAAACATAGTATAAAGTTCCAAAATATGCATTAATGTTGTTTATAAAATACTTTTTTTTGGGGCAATGGAGAATAAAGAAAACGTTAGTTGTTTATGAATTTGCTTTGTTAATTATGCAAAAATATAATTTAGTTTTTAATTATTCTCTTTACAAAAAAAAATATATTCCGACATGCATGACAATCCTAAATAAGCAACTAGGGGAAGACCAAATTTCTAATACTCAATTACTTTCTAATTATTGATTCAAGGTTTAACTATTCTAGGTGTCCTACTAATTAGAGTAGTGTTAGTCAAATAATTACAACAAATAAATGGGATGAGGATATGAATTAATAAGGATGACTCGAGGAATGACGATGTCCTTTCGCCCGCGGGTTGGAATTTCTGACGTGGATAGAGAATGCACATAGATGCGGGTCTTCGTTTGTTGTATCTTGTGATGAGTCTCGCCAGGAGACTCCCCATTTGCTCCGATGTTTTTCATGTGAGATAAAAAAATAAAGATTAGTATATATCCAAGTCATAATAATAATGCAAGTAAGATGACATAGCTATGTGAATTTAAACAAGTATGTGGCCCAGTTCTCATCCCAATAAATAGCCCAACCATTGTTTTCTAGATTCTAGGAAGATTCGGCCCAGATGTGATGAGCCCAGTAACAAGTATTCCTATCTTATATACATGTCTTAATGCGTGCAGCCATGTATGAAGGTCGGACACAACAAGACTAATAACTTAACATGGCATAAATAAATCAGGGAATTAACATGTTGCTGCGTATGCCAATTCAACATTTAATGGACAAAACAATTATGAGGGCTAGTCCTTACAGAAATGAACAAGTTAATACCTAAGGGGGGCATTCAACTGTGCAGGGGCCACTTAACAAAACAGTTATGAGGGCTAATCCATACAGAAATGAGCAAGTAAGTATCTAAGGGAGCATTCAAATGTGCAGGGTCACTTATATTAGACTAAACTAAACACATAAAGATCATCTCATATCACTTTATCAGGCAGAGTGAAGATTAACACCTCAAAACAAAATTCAACATGACCAAAGTGATACACTGAGAAAGGATTGGGTCAGATGCATTTATAGTGGGAGGGCAAAGTGATATACATTAGTGATATACTTTGGTTATATACCTCGCGTATCGAAATATATTTAGTACACAATTCGTATATCCCAATGTATCACCCATACAGTTCAAGATAGCCCAATGGCAAATGGATGTGGATAAATAGATATGATAAACAGTATACATCACAGATGGCCTCCAAGCTTCCTTATTCACACACTATCTGAATTGGAACTGAACTGATTCAAACGAGGAGACCAATTCTTGCATTTAAAGGCTTGGTTTGGTCATACAACATGGACTACAGATCTGGACATATAGCATAAAACAATAGCTTTCTCATGGTATTTCAGGGTTCAACATTCAGACCACTGGGAATGGGACACACATATCATTGGTTTTTTTTTTTAAAAAGCAAACTCAATTACAAGCATATAATAGGATCCAACTATGTGTTGCAGGGAGGTCAAGCCTAAACCTGTTTCACATTTACCTACTGGTCCATATGAATCAATTCTTTTCAATCAAAACAGGTCTCAGATTGTAGCATTAACTCCATCTCAAGCACTAACAATCTGCATATTAGCTAATATAGATTCTAACACATTCAGACATGGTTTTGGTTTTACATAATTTATACGTAATTAATATTAATCTTAAACTGACATATTAATCCCTCTATTTAACTAATCGCGCTGATAATCACATAATACACACCAGAGCAGTGAAAACCAGATAAGCAGAGACTTAGGAGGACATTAGACAGTCCAAAACAGGATTTAAACAGATCTAAGCTTACTAAACACATCTAAGCTTACTCGAAACCACTCAAACTGATTCAAACATCCGTAACAAATGCGATTAATTCACTGAATCTATAGCGCATGTAAAAATGAGAACTTAATTGAAAATGCGTTTGGGTTTACCTTCTCCGGACAACGAACCGAGGCAGCGTATCAAGTCATCGATCCGCTCGGGTTTTGGTTTTGCGATGCGAAAAAAAATGTAAAGCTTGTTTGCTGATTTCTTGACTGATTTTGAAGGAAAGGGTTCGGCTAAAGGGTGCTAACAGGTTCCCTCAGGTTTCCCCTATGTTTTGTGACAGTGTTCGAATGGATATTTCTGGGTTCAGAAAGGTACTAGGTCCTGGACCATAGCCAAGATGCCATTGCATGTATGTCGATCGGCTTTTGTTAGTTGAAAAAGAAAGGGGTCTGGATTGCTGTGTTATACTATGTTTACTACTGGTTTTCTGATTGAGTCGGGATGCCTTTTACCTGCAACTATTGCTTGGTTTATATAGCCTCCCATTGAGGCTCCTGTATGGCCGATTTGTGTGTAATACTTATGGTATGACTTTGTACTGATTTTCGAGTGATTGTTTACCAAAATAGGTGCTGATTTTATTGTTATGGTAAGCTTGTATTTTGGGGCAGATTTGCTTGATTTTGTAGAGATTCTTGGTGTAAAATTGATTGAGGGTTGGTTAAGGTAAGTTGATATTCTGGAGTGATTTTGATATTTGTTCTGGTTAGGGTAATTGTATGTCGATTTGGTTAAGGGAAGCTTGGGTTACGCCGGATTCTCAGGCGAGAATCCCGGTTGGGCGATGGGGCGAGGTGCGGGAGGTGCGGCGACTATTTGCTTTTTAGGTTTAGGTTTTGTTTTTCTTCGTTTTAGAGCTGCTGAGAGGGACAACGGGGCAAAGAGGCTCTGGGCTGAGGGGGAGATGAAGTAAAAGGCCTGGGGAGAAAGTGGGCTAGCGCGGGTTTTGGGTTGGGTAGGTAGTGTGGGCCGCGGTAGTGGTCAAGTAATGGGGTTGTGAAATGCGTTTTAAAGGTTAAATTTAAGTGGGTTATTAGTTTTAGGAATTAGTTTTAGGTAGTAGGTATTTAATTAGTGGTAAGTTATTTAAATTGTGATTAGATTATTATTTTATGTATTTATTATTTATTATTAAGAATTATGACAGGGCTTAAAATTAATAAATATGGGCGCGAGACTCTAAGTGCGTAATTTATGCATGTATTAATGTTTTATCGCTGCGTTTTATTATTATAAAATTATTAAAATTATTGTAAAAATTTAATGTAATTTTGTAGTTAATGACTGGACGAGAGGGTCAAAATTGGGTGTCAACAGTTGTCCCTCTTTGTATGGAGATGATGGAAGAATCTTCGGACAAAGACGTTGACTCATAGCCAATTTTGTCTCGATCCTCAAAATTAAGAAAAATCTTTGGGCAATTGAGGGTGGTCGACGAAAATTGTAATTTGTCCCAGTGTCGAGATATGACGACACTGGGCTACCATGGTCAAAACACCAAGGTGGGTTAGCGCGGACTCAAAATTTGTCCCAGTGTCGAGTTATGACGACACTGGGCTACCATGGCCGAAACGCCAAGGCGGGCTAACGCAAACTCAAAATTTGTCCCAGTGTCGAGTTATGACGACACTGGGCTACCATGGTCAAAATACCAAGGCGGGCTAACGCGGACTCAAAATTTGTCCCAGTGTCGAGTTATGACGACACTGGGTATGTGGCGCTAAGAAAAATAAAATAACTGGCTTGAACTTAGGGGTGTACCGTTATCGACTTATGGTGCTGGGTTTTATGGAGATGTGGAACGAGTGGACTGACGCTTGAGGCCGCTTCTGCCATTTGTTGGAAGGTTGGCCCCCCAACAAATTGCCCCGGTTCGCTGTAAGAGAAAATCAACGTTGTGCTCCTGCTCCTGCATGTTAAGACTTAAGCAAACGGTTAGTGCATAACTGTTAAGACAAAATGATGATGCATAATTTTAAAAGCAATGTAACTGTGAGTAGAAAATGTTATTCTGCAAAAATGTGATGCATGTTGTGTTGATGCGATGCCGCAAATGCTGTGACTTTCGTCCTTGCACAGATGTGTTGCGATTGTGAATGCGGATATGTTGTCCTTGCTGCGACTGCCCTTTTAGATTGAAGCCATGTAGACTAAAGCTCATAGAAAAGGTTAGTGCATAACTGCTAAGACAGAATAATAAAACATGAATGAGAAATGCAAATTTGAGACTAGAGAAATTGTCCTTGCGTAGATGTGGTGTGTTGACGCCGTTGACGCGTGGAATCGTAACGACGTCGTTTTGGACTTGGCGTCGTTTTGGACGTGGCGTCGTTTCGACGCGTGGCGTCGTTTTCGACTCGGAGTCGCTTTGGACTGACGCGGCGTCGTTTTGGTGGCGTCGTTTTGGACGTGGCGTTATTTCGGACGTAGCGTCGTTTTGGACTTAGCGTCGTTTTGACGCGGCGTTATTTCGACGCGAGTCGTTTCGGACCGAGTCGCTGACTCGACGTTGTTTTGACTAGCGTCGTTTTGACGCGTGGCGTCGTTTTCGGACTTAGCGTCGTTTTCAGACGCGGCGTCGTTTTCGGACGTGGCGTCGTTTTCGAACGCGGAGTCGTTTTCGGACTCGACGTTGTTTTCGGACTGGGCGTCGTTTTCGGACGTGGCATCATTTTCGGATGTGGCGTCGTTTTTTGACGCGGAGTCGTTTTCGGACTCGGAGTCGTTTTCGGACTCGACGTCGTTTTCGGACTGGGCGTCGTTTTCGGACGTGGCGTCGTTTTCGGACGTGGAGTCGTTTTCGGACTCGGAGTCGTTTTCGGACTCGACGTCGTTTTCGGACTGGGCGTCATTTTCGGACGTAGCGTCGTTTTCGGACTTAGCGTCGTTTTCGGACTTAGCGTCGTTTTCGGACGCCGCGTCGTTTTCGGACGCGGAGTCGTTTTCGGACTCGGAGTCATTTTCGGACTCGACGTTGTTTTCGGACTGGGCGTCGTTTTCGGACGTGGCGTCGTTTTCGGACGCGGAGTCGTTTTCGGACGTGACGTCGTTTTGACGTGCCATTTTGACGCGACGGGTTGCATAGGCATAATGAAAGGGACGTCGTTGCATAGACGTGATGCAGAGATCATCGTTGCATAGATGAACTGTTGATGAAGCCGTTGCATAGGCATAATGAGATAACGTCGTTGCATAAACGTTATATGGATGTCGTCGTTGCATGGACGAAATGCAGAGGTCATCGTTGCATAGATGAACTGTTGATGAAGTCGTTGCATAGGCATAATGAAAGGGACGTCGTTGCATAGACGTGATGCAGAGATCATTGTTGCATAGATGAACTGTAGATAATGTTATTGCGGAGATAAAGTGTGTTGTGACCATTGGGCCGAGATGACGTCTTTGCCTGGACGTTTTGCTGCTGTTCCTGTAGAATAAATGCTCCTACAAGCTAAGCTTGAGAAAAATTAGTGTATAACTGTTAAAACAAAATGATAAATATATGATAAATGTAATTCTGTGAGTAGGGATGTCGTCCCTGTATGATATGTGGGGTGTTGTGAATGCTGAGATGTTGTCCTTGGGCGGACATGCTAGATGTTGCAACTGCTGAGATGTTGTTGTGATGCATTTGTGAACCATATGGATTGCCATGATGTCTTTGTTGTGCGTTTGTGCACTGCATGGATTGCAATTTGACTCTATGCCCGAGCTGATGCGCTAGACTTTGTTGCGGGATTTGAACTTTGATTGTTGATGTATGTCTGCTTCTGCTGCTTCTTTCTGCTTCTGCTAATATGAAGAATTTTGTTGTATTTTCTGCTTCTGCTAATATGAAGAACTTTTGTTGTATCTTCTGCTAATATGAAGAATTTTTGTTGTATTTTCTGCTTCTTGTAATATGAAGAACTTTTGTTGTATCTTCTGCTAATATGAAGAATTTTTGTTGTATTTTCTGCTTCTTGTAATATGAAGAACTTTTATTGTATCTTCTGCTAATATGAAGGACCTGCGCTCAAAGAAAATTTGTGAGTTTGAAGGGGGCGGGGCGGTTGATTCGCGTTGACTTTGTAGTTTTGACTCTTGATGCTCGGACGTCTGCCTTGTTTGGACTCATAACCCCTGCCTGGTTTCCTACCTTGTCCCAGTTCTGAATATGCAAAGGGCGTTTGGCCTAAAGTGGGTCTCCATGGGGTTGCTTGTATATTATGTGTGTTTTCGTTATTTTCAAAAATAATGGAAGGTTTCCTAATGGTGTGACCGAAGCCGATTTAGGCCACCTACGTATCCCCATGAGAGAATCAGGTCATGACGTAGTTCATTACTAGCGAAATTGGATGAAATTAAAATTTCTAAAGGTGGGACCGAAGCCGAAACGGCCGCCTACGTATCCGCCAAGGGAATCAGGTCAAACGTAGTTCCAATACAAGCAAAAGAGAAAATGGGGATTTTCTAAAAGGTGGGACCGAAGCCGATATGGCCGCCTACGTATCCGTCAAGGGAATCAGGTCGAACGTAGTTCCATCATTACAAACGGAAAGAGGCAAAATATGTTGAACTAACTATGTATTTTTTTTTAGATTCCCAGAGGCCAAGACAGGGGTACACGTCCACTTGTTCAAAATGTCGCATTGCTCTGCATCTTAGATGGCAGGGTCTTCAGCGGGATCATATCGGATCACATTGTATTTATGTTTCCTTTTCAAAGAACGAAGACTTTAGAGCCCTTCCACGCAGTTTCAGTATCTTCTTTTGATTTCGAAGTGCATGTTTTGATGAATGACCGATTCAGCGCAATGTGCTCAGCCAAGGAGCATTTCTTCCTTCGAGATTGATTGATGATTCAACCTTCTTCCTCTTGACCAGACAAATTCCTTCCAAACTGCTTTTGTTCAACAATCATGTTCACATAGGCATCATCGTGGTTTGGTAAGTGGTTGTTGTTTATATTGTGGGAGCTTTAAGTTGGATGACTCATCCGTGATCAATTCCTCGATTTTGTCTTTGAGGGTATAACAATTTGCGATGTCATGCACCTCGACACCGGAGTGGTATGCACAATGTTTGGTTTCATCGTGCCCTGGAAGTAGCACAGGGGTATTTACGAACTGGCCGAGTATTCTCGCGCCGCCTTTCTCATACACTTGGGCTATAGGTTCGCCGCTTTCTCAAGATCTATACGGTTTGGAGTCATTTGGTGTGCGGATTTGTGATTGTGGTGAGTATTTTGGGTATCTTTGGTTGGGTATGGTAAGCGGGATACGGGTGGCGCAGCTTGATAATATGACCGTGGATGGTAAGAAGCGGTGGGCTTTGATACACTGGAAGTTGTTCTGGCATATGCTCCTGAATGACCATGATAGAGGTTGATGCATCTCTTCTCCTCTGTGAGGTACCTCCGATGGAATTTGACTGCACTGCTCTGCTAGTTGCTTGTAGGGCTGTCAGGTTTGTAATCCCGCTGTCTTAATGCCTTCTTCCACGGTCGCCATTCTCACGACTTCGCAAAACTTCACCCAATTACACCGATCATCTTTTCATAATACGCCGTGATCTTTTAACGATTGCACGAACAAGGTGGTCATTTCGCTCTCTACCATTGGAGGTTGGACCTTTGCTGCTTCCGACCGCCACCTCAGGGCGTATTCCCTGAAAGTTTCGGTGGATTTCTTTTTGAGTTTCATAAGATAAAATCTATCGTGCATGTCGGTGTTGAATGAATCTATCCATGAAATCTTGTGCCATGGCATTCCAAATTCCCATTTTCGAGGTCTTGGCATGTGTACGATCCAGCCTCGCCAGTTAGACTCCTGATGAATAGTTTCATGATGATTGCTTGATTTTTACCAACTCCAATCAATTTATCACAATATGACCTTAGATGAGCTCGAGGATTCCCCTTTCCATCGAACATGTCAAATTTGGGCACCTTGTACCCTACAGGTAATTCAACGCCGTCGAGTGCATACATAAGTTTTCATATTCTAAATCTTCCTCCCCTTTGTTCATTTGAATGCTTTTGAATGCCTCTTTCAAACTACAGATTTCTTTTGCCATATTTTCAAATTCTAGCCGCCCCACTTCCTGCATCGACCGTCTCTTGAGAGGATGCATGCATAATAAATGGTTGGCTTTCGGTCGGATGTGCTAATCCCCCATATTGTTTGTTGGGACTAGTGATGCGTGTCCTCTGCTCGTATTGGGTGACTGGGCAATTGGGATGAGTGAGGAGATATAAGTAGGTGGAGGTTGAGATATGTATGTAGTAAACGGATCATTTTGGAAGTCGGTTTGCAAATTGACCGGGCGAGTGACATTTTGGTGTGAGCTGGTATGTTGCGGCCTCTGCGGGGAGCTTTGGGGAAGTGGAGGCTCAAGGGCTTGTGACACGATTGCATTTGTCCCTTGCTCTGGGAGTGGTGCATTCAAGCTAATAGACAGGTTTGTGATATCTCAGAGCTTTTCTATTTCGGCTTGCATGATTTCCATTTGCTGCAATAGTTTGGCGAGGTGTTGATCATTGGTATTTCTCCTTTCTAACGTCTCTGCATCCTCTACAGGAACGGGGATGAGTCCTAAGTTGTTTCGTTCCGGTGCCTCTGGATTAGTCATTTATTGGATGATTGTGCTTCTACCAGTCAACGCGAATCAACCTTTTGGGGATAAGCTAGACAAAAATAACCCTTTAACAAATGAAGCAAACCAAGTTAGTATAATATGCAAAAAGTTGCAGCCAATATATACTAATAAGCAAATTGCAAATCAATCGCGTGTTCTATCATGTTTGGGACCTCTTTATGCCAGAGGTAGGCCTAAACGTCACATATGCGAGGTTATGATGGATCTGGCCAAGCCGCCCAACTGTAATGCTTTCGTTGGAAATGGCGACCAAATGACGGTGCACTTTTCCCAATTTTGGCATGTCATGATTAGGTTTGGATTTGTCTATCATTGTCACGCTACACATAGTATGCTGGTTGGTCGTTGGGTTGAGAAACCCGTCGACAAGTTTGGTGTTTTCCTAATTGTGGTGTCGATACCAAGGACCGACCCACCTAAGGTAAATGCATGTATGCCCTAAAATAAAGGGTGGTATAGCTCTATCTTAAGTTTCTAAGATTTGGCTTTTCTAGACGCAAGCTTCCCGAGCGGACAACTCGAGTGAGAAGGCTACGCGGCCACCGGTTAGACCGGACACTCCACGTATATTACCAAATCTCCTAAATTTGGGTTTTGAAGAAAGAATTTTGCTGATGCACCAAGCGCACCTCGCATGTAGTGTGTGATTGTGTGAATTTTCCAGAGTGGGAGAAATATGAGCGGAATGCCAGTTTAGGGAAAACAGTAAAGCAGGTAGCAATTAAAATAAACAAAATACAGCACACAAAATGCAAAAAATAATGTCAAATAATAACCCTAGGTCTGTTGTGGTTAAGAACCTTAAATCCCCAGCGGAGTCGTCATTCTGTCGCGCCCATTTTCGGCCGCGACTTTATTCTAGCGAACCCTGCTTAAATAAAATGTTAGGAAATAAATAATAAAAATGCTAAATGTTAAAAGGTGTTAAAGATGTTAAAAGGGGGGTGCTAAAAATGTTAAAAGGGCTAAAAGGTGCTAAATGCTAGAAAGGGTTGCTAGGGAGTCGCCACCTAATTAATTTGGGTGAATTAGGACACCTAAATGTTAACTAGTTTAAAGTAAACATTAACTCCATTTTAATGGTCTGTTAAACTTTAATGAGATTCTGGGTAAGAGTTCTTTATTATCCTAAAGGGAAGGGGTCAGGCACCCTAAAGGATCCGCTAACTTGCGGTTGTCCGTTCAAACCTAAGGTTAATTATTTATGCTAAGAAAGGCATGTTTAAGAAAGAATACTTGAAGTAAAAGAATGTTGCAGGTGTTTTTATAAAATAAGGAAAAAAATGTATTCTTTGATGACATAAAAGGTTTATGATTTTATAAAGTGAAATTGATTTTGGATGATAATATATGTTCATAAGATACTTGAAGAACATATAAATTTGCTATATTAGATAAAATATATATTGCATAGTATAATGCAAAGGTAATAATGCAAGAATCATTTTCTTGATAAAAAATGCATTTTTTACGGAAGTAGGCATGACATGAAACATAGTATAAAGTTCCAAAATATGCATTAATGTTGTTTATAAAATACTTTTTTTTTTGGGGCAATGGAGAATAAAGAAAACGTTAGTTGTTTATGAATTTGCTTTGTTAATTATGCAAAAATATAATTTAGTTTTTAATTATTCTCTTTACAAAAAAAAAAATATTCCGACATGCATGACAATCCTAAATAAGCAACTAGGGGAAGACCAAATTTCTAATACTCAATTACTTTCTAATTATTGATTCAAGGTTTAACTATTCTAGGTGTCCTACTAATTAGAGTAGCGTTAGTCAATTAATTACAACAAATAAATGGGATGAGGATATGAATTAATAAGGATGACTCGAGGAATGGCGATGTCCTTTCGCCCGCGGGTTGGAATTTCTGACGTGGATAGAGAATGCACATAGATGCGGGTCTTCGTTTGTTGTATCTTGTGATGAGTCTCGCCAAGAGACTCCCCATTTGCTCCGATGTTTTTCATATAAGATAAAAAATAAAGATTAGTATATATCCAAGTCATAATAATAATGCAAGTAAGATGACATAGCTATGTGAATTTAAACAAGTATGTGGCCCAGTTCTCATCCCAATAAATAGCCCAACCATTGTTTTCTAGATTCTAGGAAGATTCGGCCCAGATTTGATGAGCCCAGTAACAAGTATTCATATCTTATATACATGTCTTAATGCGTGCAGCCATGTATGAAGGTCGGACACAACAAGACTAATAACTTAACATGGCATAAATAAATCAGGGAATTAACATGTTGCTGCGTATGCCAATTCAACATTTAATGGACAAAACAATTATGAGGGCTAGTCCTCATGAAATGAACAAGTTAATACCTAAGGGGCATTCAACTGCAGGCCACTTAACAAAACAGTTATGAGGGCTAATCCATACAGAAATGAGCAAGTAAGTATCTAAGGGAGCATTCAAATGTGCAGGGTCACTTATATTAGACTAAACTAAACACATAAAGATCATCTCATATCACTTTATCAGTGAGTGAAGATTAACACCTCAAAACAAAATTCAACATGACCAAAGTGATACATCGAGAAAGGATCGGGTCGATGCATTTATAGTGGGAGGGCAAAGTGATATACATTAGTGATATACTTTGGTTATATACCTCAGATCGAAATATATTTAGTACACACCAGATATCCCAAATGTATCGCCCATACAGTTCAAGATAGCCCAATGGCAAATGGATGTGGATAAATAGATATGATATACAGTATACATCACAGATGTCCTCCAAGCTTCCTTATTCACACACTATCTGAATTGGAACTGAACTGATTCAAACGAGGAGACCAATTCTTGCATTTAAAGGCTTGGTTTGGTCATACAACATGGACTACAGATCTGGACATATAGCATAAAACAATAGCTTTCTCATGGTATTTCAGGGTTCAACATTCAGACCACTGGGAATGAGACACACAGATCATTGGTTTTTTTTTAAAAAAAAAAGCAAACTCAATTACAAGCATATAATAGGATCCAACTATGTGTTGCAGGGAGGTCAAGCCTAAACCTGTTTCACATTTACCTACTGGTCCATATGAATCAATTCTTTTCAATCAAAACATGTCTCAGATTGTAGCATTAACTCCATCTCAAGCACTAACAATCTGCATATTAGCTAATATAGATTCTAACACATTCAGACATGGTTTTGGTTTTACATAATTTATACGTAATTAATATTAATCTTAAACTGACATATTAATCCCTCTATTTAACTAATCGCGCTGATAATCACATAATACACACCAGAGCAGTGAAAACCAGATAAGCAGAGACTTAGGAGGACATTAGACAGTCCAAAACAGGATTTAAACAGATCTAAGCTTACTAAACACATCTAAGCTTACTCGAAACCACTCAAACTGATTCAAACATCCGTAACAATGCGATTAATTCACTGAATCTATAGCGCATGTAAAAATGAGAACTTAATTGAAAATGCGTTTGGGTTTACCTTCTCCGGACAACGAACCGAGGCAGCGTATCAAGTCATCGATTCGCTCGGGTTTTGGTTTTGCGATGCGAAACAAAATGTAAAGCTTGTTTGCTGATTTCTTGACTGATTTTGAAGGAAAGGGTTCGGCTAAAGGGTGCTAACAGGTTCCCTCAGGTTTCCCCTATGTTTTGTGACAGTGTTCGAATGGATCTTTCTGGGTTCAGAAAGGTACTAGGTCCTGGACCATAGTCAAGATGCCATTGCATGTATGTCGATCGGCTTTTGTTAGTTGAAAAAGAAAGGGGTCTGGATTGTTGTGTTATACTATGTTTACTACTGGTTTTTCTGATTGAGTCGGGATGCCTTTTACCTGCAACTATTGCTTGGTTTATATAGCCTCCCATTGAGGCTCCTGTATGGCCGATTTGTGTGTAATACTTATGGTATGATTTTGTACTGATTTTTGTGTGATTGTTTACCAAAATAGGTGCTGATTTTATTGTTATGGTAAGCTTGTATTTTGGGGCAGATTTGCTTGATTTTGTAGAGATTCTTGGTGTAAAATCGATTGAGGGTTGGTTAAGGTAAGTTGATATTCTGGAGTGATTTTGATATTTGTTCTGGTTAGGGTAATTGGATGTCGATTTGGTTAAGGGAAGCTTGGGTTACGCCGGATTCTCAGGCGAGAATCCTACCGATGGGCGAAAGTGAGTGCGCGACTATTTGCTTTTAGGTTTAGGTTTTGTTTTTCTTCGCTTTAGATTTCTGAGAGGACGACGGCAAAGAGGCTCAGGGTGAGGAGATGAAGTAAAGGCACGGGACAAAGTGGGCTAGCGCGGGTTTTGGGTTGGGTAGGTAGTGTGGGCCGCGGTAGTGGGCTGTGAAGTAATGGGGTTGTGGGGGCTGCGTTTTTAAAGGTTAAATTTAAGTGGGTTATTAGTTTTAGGTAGTAGGTATTTAATCAGTGGTAACTTATTTAAATTGTGATTAGATTATTATTTTATGTATTTATTATTTATTATTAAGAATTATGACAGGGCTTAAAATTAATAAATATGGGCGCGAGACTCTAAGTGCGTAATTTATGCATGTATTAATGTTTTATCGCTGCGTTTTATTATTATAAAATTATTAAAATTATTGTAAAAATTTAATGTAATTTTGTAGTTAATGATCGACGAGAGGTCAAAATTGGTGTCAACAATCGCCACGACCGACCGACCGCGATCGTACCTACACGGGCACCCGCATATGTATACATCGAGAGATAATCATGAACATACATGAAACTTATAAAATAAATCAACAAAAATAAAATCAACAAAGTTAGCCGATAAGGCTACCTCCTCGACATATATATACATAACCAAGCGCTTGCCTTTCCTTTACAAACCGACCCACATATGTGACTACTGCACTCTAAGAGTTTTAACATAACAAGCGTATGACAGAGCCCCGCCATACCCCTGAATATACATGAATCTACAACCTCAGGGGAAATCGTACCAAAAGATAAGCCTCCGAAGTAAATGGAGCTTTTTCCCAAAACTGAACCGAAATCCTAAGAGCAAGGATCACCAACCTGTGTACCTAATACCTGCGGGCATGAACGCATCCTCGGCGGGGTCCGCATAACAAAATTTAATATGGAACGAAAATAAGGTACAGTAAACAAATCATAACTGTACAAAAGAATGACAGGGGCAAGTATATAAAACTAAATACCAGATCCTACCGTGTCATTACAATCTCGTGAACTCAATCACACTTTATTATCTTTTCCCATTTTTCAATAAAAGTTATAGTCAACTTCTTACGTACATACTTCGGAAAAATCATCGAGTTCATAAACATATAACTTACGTATCTTGCATAACATAATCCGACCCTTTATGGAGGGACGCCTCATTTTGGAGTTCAATTTGATTATCCATACGTGATAATGTAACCCGGCACATTTGCGGGACACGACGAATTTATAAAAATCTTCCCACGAAGGTATACTGCCCGGCCCATTCTGGGACGCGATAAAGTCATGTAAGTCTGCCCATAACGGTATACTGCCCGGCCCATTCCTGGGACGCTATAATGTCATATAGTCTGCCCCTAAAGGCATACTGCTCAGCCCATTCCTGGGACGCGATAATGTCATATAGTCTGTCCATAAAGGTATACTGCCCGATCCATTCCTGGGACGCGATAATTTCATATAGTCTGCCCATAAAGGTATACTGCCCGGCCCATTCCTGGAACGCGATAATGTCATATAGTCTGCCCATAAAGGTATACTGCCCAGCCCATTCCTGGGACGCGATAATGTCATATAGTCTGCCCATAAAGGTATACTGTCCGGCCCATTCCTGGAACGCGATAATGTCATATAGTCTACCCATAAAGGTATACTGCCCGACCCATTCCTGGGATGCAATAATGTCATATAGTCTGCCCATAAAGGTATACTGCCCGGCCCATTCTTGGGACGCGATAATGTCTTATAGGCTGCCCATAAAGGTATAATGCCCGACCCATTCCTGGGATGCGATAATGTCTCTTTACATAACATTTTAAATCATCTTTTCACTTCTTCTTTAGTCGTTATAACAACTCCCCATAAAGCTATTATAACAACCTTTCGCTTTAGAGAACTTAATGCACTTTTATTTCTTTTTACATTAGGGAAAGATTAAACCCAAAAGTACTACGTACATACATACTTAAAAAGAATCATAAAACTCTTTCTCTTTTTAAAACCATAAACTTCTTCTTTTAAAAACTCAAGTCATTTCTTCCTTTAAGAATCAAGTCCCATAACTTGAAAATTAAAGTCTCTTAACTTTTTTAGAATTCAAGGTTCATAGTCTTTAAAACTTCATGCGTAAAATCTTTAACTTAAGTAACATATACTTTTATACTTTGTGAATAGGTTATACTTGTTTATAAGGATCTTATTAAAGCAGCCATGATCTAGAAAATGTAATACAATTTTGTCTTATCTTAGCTTCTATGCAGATGGAGAATTCTACTCATTTTAATATAATTGATTTTCGATACATTTTCTTTTATTAACGCTGCAATGGTTTGTTCGATACTTATCCTCATTTGTGTAGTAACTTAGCAAAGTCAACTTGACTCCAAATACTTCCTAACGACTCTTACCAACATCCCCCATAAGACTTGGTAAGAACTTAGGATAACTTAGACGTAACTTTTACATAGAGTAAATCAACATACATACCTCTTAACTTCTAAGAGTAGAAGGAATCATGAAATAGCACCATATGTATATCTCATACATAGAACCATGCCAAAAGAAGGAAGAGGTTCACATACCTCGCGACGATTATCGACAAGTAGCAAAATGCTCCAAAGTACTATAACCTTGCTAGCTTTTCCACCCTTCAAGTAGAATACGCTACTCGTAGTACTTCAACCTATAAGGGTCATAATACGTCTATTAACCTCTAGCTTCAAACGTAGAATATTCTAAGTGTAAAGTCACCCAAATTCTACGGAAAATCGGACATCACTTCCTTTGTTTCTACATACTTTTCCACCTTTTTTCAAGGCCCGAATTCAATAGCCAAACATGCCACATTTAAGGCTCAACAATGTAGTTAACAATAGGGGATTACACGCCTACAAGACGTGTAAAATTCTGCCCCACAATTGATATCAAATTAGTCCAAAATACAATGTCATTCTCGGCCAAAAGGTGTAATAACATATCAACCTTTCCAATTCCTTTTCAATCCAAGTTGTTTAGTATAACATGTTATTAAGCCGCAATCGATTATAACTACTACAATCTTCAAGTAGATAACATGCGACGATTCTAATTACCGACCAACTTGTATTTCAATTTCAAATGACTAACAATGTCATTTCGTCTATAGGCTTCCACTATCCATATCACTTATCAATCCTTAATACATATACCTCATGCTAGTAGAAATGTAAGGCTACAACAATATGTAATCTTATAACACTAAGAGAACAAGATTGTTATCTTAACGAGCCTTAATCCAACTTCAAGATCCGAAGTCGCTACCTAGCAACTTAGAGCCTTTCCTTGACACTCCAATCTGCCACTTGAATCCCTTAGAAGATCACCAACAACTTTCCTTTAACTTTCAATCCAAACCTAGGAAAGTGACTAGGTTTTCACCTTGCGACTAATACGAAAATGACATTTTTCCGGGATCTTTCTATTGAGATACCCTTACAATACCCTTAGGAACCTTGGTTTAAAGTGTGGAGATTATTGGACAACAAACAAAAAAAATTGTCTTGTGAAGAGGGGCAAACCCGAGAGCAACATAAGAGAGGAACAAGTTTTTCTTGAAATTTTTCTAAGTGTGGGAAGCTTGTCTTGCTACTAGTGTGGTTATATAACAACATGGAGGGCCAAGATTAGAACAATTGGGTGGCTTGGATGCATTTCACTAAAGATCAAGCCAAGTGGCTCTTTGACTTAGTCAATAATGTCAAGCTCTAAGCTTATCAAGACTTGGTCATCTTAGCCTTGGTCAAATTACCATTTAGTCCATGACTAATTCGTGCAAGACCAACTAAGGGGGGGGGGGGGGTAACACGTGTCACCCTCCCGTTCGTCGCAATATTTCATTTTCCGACATTTCCATAATTCCGATAAATTTTTACTAGTCTCAAATCTTATCATTTTTTAGTTCATACGTACGTTCTTATAAACATGTCCTGGAAATACAGGGTGTAACACACACATATGCCCGTGCAGATATACATCATGATAATACCATCTATACGATAATTTTACCAACCTGGATACGCAATCCCATATAATCTTTTCTGGGTCACTGTTGTCTTTCTCATAGCTGCATTCACAATAATACGTTAGGAAAAGACTACCCTAACAACACAACTCTATCGCACGATCTCAGAGTGAGAAGAAGGGAAACCAATCCTAAATGTACTATAGCCTCCGGTTTATAGATGTGGTGCACAACATACCAATAAACAAGACTCTACTATACACGGTATGTAGACATTCCGAGGACTAACTGCTCTGATACCACTCTGTCACGCCCCGAACCCCTGGCTCGCGACTGGTGCCCTACCTGGGCACCCTTCTATTCATACAACACAATAAACCGCGGAAGATAAATAACACTCTTTTTTTTAAACACAGGCAAAACCGATAAGGCTGCCATAATATAAATCACCCGAAAAGGGTCTACACTGTTCAACAATATAAATACAACTCTAGCCAGTCCAGCCCACATATGGATACAAACCACTAAGATTTTGGACAATTACTATGACGGGACAAGGCTCCGCCGTACCTCTGAATTTACCTAGCCATAATGACAAGCTCTGGAACATTGGAGCTATCCCAAAATGCTGAACAAGGATCCTAATCTCACGGATCCACATCTGAGTACCTACACCTGCAGACATGAACGCAACCCGGGAAATCGATAACAGTACAAGTATGGAACAGAAATAAAGTACAGTATTAAAATCATAGCTGTACAAAAGAATGGCAGGGGCAAGTATGAAAATCAAATATCAGATCCTACCATGTCATATAAAAATCAGAGCCAACTGTACCTTGTATCAGACTCATCAGAACTCGCACCACTTTCACATATGAAAGCCATGTCAAAATCAGGGACACCTGCCCTCAGCATATAATATCACAGAAGCATGCTCGTGGAATACAACCTTACTGCCAGCATGTAATAAGTATAATATACAACCATCATCAGATAAGCATGCCCGTGGAATTCCAACATCACTGTCGGCATGTAACAAGTATAATAATCAAATATCAGTACACTGTGCCTTTTTAAAAGTAGAGTAAACTTTACCACTTTAAAATAGAAAACTTATGATCAATCTAGGGCCACCCGCCTGTCGTATCATTATGCAATCCTACTCCTGGGACTATTTCACCCGCATAGGTCTTGTGGACCCGTATGAGGCAATTTGCCTCGCATATGACTATTTCACCCGCATAGGCCTTACGGACCCGCAATGAGCATATACGCAATACTCGCATCGTGAAGAGCAAATCCACGAAAATGTATAATGTCTTGGGGGTTTACCCCGCAATTATACTCACAACACTAGCACTAATGGCTATCATGAACAACATGTGCAAGTTAAGTAATCTTTAACTCTCTTTTGACAAAATGAATGCATCATATTTTTAAACAACCAAGGCAATATCATGCCTTCTTTTCTAAAATAACCAAGGCAATACCATGCCTTCCTTTCTAAAATAACCAAGGCAATACAATGCCTTCCTTTCTAAAATAACCAAGGCAATACCATGCGAGGTACAACATGTCCCGGCCCATTCTGGGACTCGGGGTAAACATAAAGGATTAAGATCCATTACAACAATTGTACGTCCGCCGTACATTCACTTTATAAACTAAATTACCATTTAGAAAAACCAAATACTACATGTATCACTAGGAAGTAGGATCCAATAGACGTATCATTTTTGAAATCATCATTTAGAAAATCAAAACACTTATCATACCAAGTATCTTTCTAAGACATGGTTTTGGCAAATCAAGACACTAGACATCACGTATTACTTTAAAACATCTTTGAAAGTCAAAGTGCCACATATCATGTAATATATTAAGGACATAATCATGGACATTCTCACATGATTTCCTTAAAACATTTTAAACCATCCCTTGACTTTCCACAAAACTTGTTATAACAAACTTTCCATAAAGCCGTTATAACCACTTTCACTTTTAAAACCAAGTTACTTACCCTTTTAAACTCAAGTAACTTACACATTTAAAACCAAGTAACTTATGCCTTTAAATCAAGTCACTTCTACTCTTTAAATCAAGTAACATATACTTTTCAAGTCAAGTTACTTATTCTTTTCAAATAACGTTACTCCTATCTTTTAAAATCTGATCGGTGTATTTTATATACACCTTTTGAGTCATTTTTAGTTAGTATTTTACTCATTTCATTTATGTTTAGTACAGTATTAGGGTCGTTTTCCTTTCTTTTGTGTCACAGCGGTCAAAAATGGAGAAATAGCGAAAAGGAGATGAAATGAGCATAAATGAGATGGAATTGCACACTAAAAGAGTCAAGAAATAAAATCTAAGAAGTTCCGAGAATTATAGAGGAGATCCGACGATGTCCGGACGGAAAAAGGACGACGAAACAGAATCCGCTCAAAACGTCATCGCCCATGGCGCAGCGGCAAGCATGGCGCCTGATGTCTTTGGAAGTTCGAAAGTTGCAGTTTTTGCGCGCGGCCTGATTTGCGGCCGACGCGGGATTTATGAAGTTCGGGCGGGTGACATGTTTTCAGAGTCCTAAGGGGATAACTTTTCCTACCTAAAGGGATAACTTTTCCTACCTTAAAACCCTTACCTAAAAGGATTCTAATAACTTTTCCTACCTACATAATCCTTAACCCTTCACCTAAAGGATTTTTGGTCTATAAATAGTATCTACATCATTAGAAGAATTCATTCTCCATTCCACCATTCACCATTCTACATCCATCCATCCACCAATCCATCTTGTAAATATTCCACAACACAACCCTTGGATGCTAGAAGGCTTGGAGACTCGTTCTTGAGTATTTTCTTTCCTTTCTTTTTGTTTTGTTTATTTCAGTTCATGTATGGAGATCATGTTAGTTCTTAGCGTGACAATGGCTAGGAGCTAATTACTTTATTAGATATTTCCTTGTGATTCACTTGAAACTCTATTCATGAATTAATATATTAGTTGATTTCTTCTTCACTTATTGTTGAGATTTATCCAATAATTGTTTTGAATGCTTGGTAATTACTTGATCATTAATTATCATTACTTATATGATTTCTAATCGAACTTCGAAAGGAGGAGGTTGTGACTATGCTGTAAGTTGGGTAGACATAAGTCGGATTGGGGATGAAAATACCTCAATTACTGTAGCGTTAATAGGGGTTTAAATACCTAAATTCACGCAAGGTGCGTGACGATTAACAAGGTTTTTGTTCTTAATCCTCCTATAGAGTCATCCTTATCACCGAAAGGTAGAAAGGAGCGCTACTGGGGTTGAGTGTTTATATAGCCTTAACGGGAGTATAAAACGGATTAGTAAACCTGCTATCTCAAATAGAAGAAGAAGTCAGTCTACTTGTATTAAGAATTGAATATAGTGGATATTTGATGATCTTGGAAGCCCTAATTATCCATCATAACTGATTTAAATCAAAGTATTTTTATAATTAGTTTATTTCCTGCACTATTAGTTAGAATTCCAATTCAATTTACGTTAACCAAATAGATACCATAGGATAGATAATCGGTACTTGAAAACCAATCCTTGAGGACGATATTCGGTCTTACCTAGACTATATTACTTGAGTCGACAACGTGCACTTGCGTTAAAGTGTGTGCATTAAATCGCCCATCAAAATCAAGTCATGCATTCTCTTTAAACCAAGTAATCTATACTTGTTAAAAATAGTTCTAGTCTCATGACCTTCAAATAACTCTAGTCTCATAACTTCCAAATAAATCAAATCTCTTGACTTTAGAAATCAAGTCCCATAACTTGAAAAATAAAGTCTCAAACTTTCAAAATAAATCAAGTCTCTTAACTTTAGAAATCACGTCTCTTAACTTTAGAAATCAAGTCTCTTGACTTTAGAAATCAAGTCTCTTAATATTGAAAATCAATACTCATTTGAACCGTGAATAGGTTATACTCGTTTCTAATACTTCCTAACGACTCTTACCAACATCCCCCATAAGACATGGTAAGAACTTAGGAATATTTTAGATATACCTTTAGCATAAAATCAATAACATGAATACTTCCTAATGACAAGGCAAGTACTTCAAGAAAACAAGTCACGTATACTCCAAATAACAAGGCAAATATACTTCAAGTATAAGTCACGTATACTCCAAAACAAGACAAGTATACTTCAAGAATAATTATGTCGATAGAAGGAAGAAGTTCACATACCTCGTGACAACTAACCCATACGACAAGTAGCAATACGCTCCAAAGTACTTCAACCTCATCGGTTATTCCTTAAGCCAAGTAGACTATGCTACACGTGGTACTTCAACCTATATTGACAATAGAAATTCTATCAATATCATATTTTCTAGTATAAGACTTATACCAAATAATGCCCTCTAATTCTACGAAAAATTGGGCAGCACTTCCTTTACTTTTCCACCTTTTTCAAGGCTCGTATTTCAATAACCAATACGCCACAATCAATCAACAATACAACATATATTCATTTTTCAATTCTTTAATCCAAGTCGTTACTCCAACATGTTATATACGTCATAACAATTATAACAACTATATTCCCTTTCTTATATAACATGTAACGATTATAACTAACAACCAAATTGATTAACAACTTCAATTGCTAACATACCATGTATCGATTTTGACCCAAATATCCCAACACCTATTAATCTTCATTCTATATATCACATACTCATTTATCCTCTACTACAACATGTAATCTTTAATTACATTTGGAAGACAAAGATCCTTACCTCAATAAGCCCAAAAATATTCCAAGATTAAAAGTCGATCCTTAGCAACTTTAGCTCATTTTCTTTACGTTCCAGTTCACAATAAGCGACCCTTAGAAGCTCACAAACAACTTCTATTTAGGTTTCAACTCCAAAGCTCAAGACCACCTTAGGGTTTCAAGGTGCGACTAACGGATTAACGTAGTATTTCCGGGATTTAAGAGGTTGTTTATCCTTAGTATACTACTAGGGATCTTAGGTATGAGTTTGGAGATTTATCAACAATTATTGAAGAATTTTGTTCTTCTATGGATGCCTAGGCCGAGAGCCCCACTTTGAGCACCAAATATTTCTTGAAATTTCACTAAGTGTGGATGAAGTCTTGCTACTAGTAGATGGATATATATAAAGTAGCCAAGGGTGAGGATTAAAACAAATGTGTGGCTAGGATTGTATCCAATAAAAGTCTTAAGTCAACTTGGCCACTTGGCCTAGTCAAAATCGTCCACCATGGGCCATGAGGGGTGACACGTGTCACCCTCCTATTGGTCCAAAATATTTTATCTCCCAAAATCTCAATAATTTGTCAAAATATCGAAAACCTTGTGGGCCCCACAAAATTGTAAAATTTCTCGGGTGGGGCCCACATGACCAAATTCGAAAATAAAATTCCAAAATTCCAATAAATTATATAAGTCCCAAATACCAAATTTGAGAATCAACTTCTCATTATTAAACACTTTTCCTTCACGGGTTTCCGAAATTTCTCTTAAGGAAAAAGCATATCTTCTATCGTTTTACGATTCAAACCTTAACGTTTAACGTACATTCTCTTATTCATGTGTTTGAACTACGGGGTGTAACACTTTCGGTGGGTATTAACACACTGATTTTCTAGAATCATGTGGACTATCTCTAATTGGCCTGAAATTCACCAGGTCCATAAAAAACAGGCGTGTGATCGAAACTCATTACTTCGTCATGGCAGATGCCAGTTATTTTTTCATTTCTAAGCTCAGAAACTCAAATTCGTGATTTTTGTACTTTCGGTGGGTGCACACAGATTTGTATTATTTGCTACAGCGGAGTGAGACTTCTTTAATTCAACAAAAAAATCATATTTTTTTCATGCTAGGTTTTTAGTGTGAAAATTTTCTCCTTTGTCTTGTCATGTGCGTAGATCAATCATATAAAGATGATGTTTAAAATAGGTATGACTGTATTATTTTTCAGTGGATCAACAATTAAGAAAATGAAAGAAAAAATAATACAAATTTTACTAGTACTAAATAGGAAAAACACACACAGATCCTGATAGTAGCATTGAATCCGGAGGCTCCCCTGCCCCACACACACCGACCCAACAAACCCACAATCTTGTCTTAGAAACTCCTATACACTAATTCTCTAGCATCTGGAAATTGGGCCGTGATTGCACACACAAAAATCCATTGCTTGAAGAAATTTGGGGGATGAGATGAAAGTGAAATGGTGGGGGTAGAAAGAGAAAATGAAAGAATATAAACACATAGGGAAAAGAGAGAAAACAGTCTTGATATTATTTTTTTGTACAGAATGGTGAGATTGTTTAGAGGGTTTGATATTTATATTCCCACTAAAAAGTCCCACAAATTCCATTGAGAAAAAAAATCTTTTGAAATCAACAAGTTTTTTAATACCAAAAGATTTTTTTATTACTTATTTAAAATCTTGATTGAATACCGGTGGATTTGAACACACTCTTTAAAAAATCATAATAGTCTTGATTAAATACCACAAGACTTATTTAGATTATTTAAAAGTCTTAATTGAATACCACAAGACTTGTTTAGATTATTTAAAAGTCTTAATTGAATACCACAAGACTTATTTATCGCAAAAAAATGTTTTAAAATCCTAATTGAATACACCCCCTTATTTAAATGTCAATGTAATGTAAAGATTTTTTAAAAATCAGGTAAGTGTATAATATGCAAAATATTGTGTCAAAACAAAATGGCAAGACAAACTGGGCGATCTTGAACTTTTGATCTTACTTTCCCATGAGAAAATTTTCAAATTTAACAAGTTTTGCCTTTTGACCTTGGATTTGCCATGAGACAAGAGGGGGTAAAAGTTGAAGACCACTAATATTCCAAGGTCATTTGGTATAAATTCTTTAATTGATTCTGTTAAATTTTGTTTTTGCAAGAATAAATTTATGACTATAGGTCACGGATTCCAGCCATATAAGCAGTCACTAATATTTGCATTAGATTAGATTGTCTACATTACACTTTTGGGTGCGACCCTACTAACACGGGATGTTTTATGCACAGGGCTGCCTTTTTTAGATTTACGACTAGGTTTACTGAGAAAAGTCTTGTCGAATCATCTGAAACTCAAAACTAACGGACAAAACTTGTTATATTATAATAATTGTCAAGATTTCTGAAAATATTGTGATGAATCGCGACAATTTTAGCTGCAGATCCTGATAATCACCAGAATTGGCTATAAAATTCTTAGGGTTGTCATAACTTGTTGTTTATAGTTTAACAATGAGGTTTTTGCTTTATAAAATAGGTCTAAATCAATTTCAAATTTGATGTACAATCACTAATACAATCCCAATCACTTATAAGTACCTTGTTTAGATAATTCATCTGCTTATTTCAAAAGAATGGCTACCGTATAGCCAAAATTCTTCAAGAGTTCTGGATAAGCTATAGATGATCATCTCCCCTTGCTTCAAATTCCCAATTTTCTGGCAGGCAAAATTTCTCATGTTCATACAAATAAAAATTGTAACATAATGATGATTTTAACTGTTCATAATTTAATATGGAAACGTAAAACAACTTTAAGAGTTCTAATCTAGTGTGGAATATAGAAAGGAAAATAAAGAGGAAATGTAATTGTTAAAACAAACCGAAAGAAAGAGGGGAATTTCCAGAAATGAAATAAATGTCAATAACTTTAAGAGTTCTAATCTAGTATTAATTTTTTCGCATGTTTTTAGGATAGAAAATAAGAAGAAAATCAAAATTATGAGAAGAAAAAATAAATAGTAATGTTTGTCATTGAGACGTGTCACATCATCTTGCTGATGCATATCTTTACTATATATATAGATTTCGTTATTTGCTCAAAATTTACCTCATCTCGCTTCACTAAGACAAAATCGTTAACAGGCATGTCACTGCATGGTCCATGTAGGTGCATCTCCAAAGTTATCTCATTAGGCAAAAACTGAAAATAAAATAGGTTTTATAATTGTTCCAAAAATGAAGATGGAAAACTGATACACTCTTGATCTCCAATATGGTGGGTTATATATTGTATAAGGGAGAAGTGATGCACTACAGATACTTGGAATTGAAAGTATATGTATATCCTAGAGACAATTTGTATTAGGACAAAATGTATTTTATACACATTCGTATTTATATTAATGATGATTAATATTATGACATTTGCATTTGTTGAATTATTAGTTGATTGTTTATAATATTATATAAATGCATCCCTAGAGTTTATGTAATTATTAATGATGTGAGGATTAATATTATAATGTAGCTCTTAAATTGCCTCGACTAATGATCATCGAAAATGGGATATTGATGATATGCGATACGTCGACATGTGGTCTGTATCATATCCTTAGAAGATGTAGTATGTCTCACTTGCTACGAGTTATGGCAACTCGTGATGGACGCATGGATACTTGTTGAAGTATTGGTATACCCTGCTGATGCACTGTTTTGTTATATGTCTAAAATGTCATCGGCGTGTGAGAGATATAAGTCCTTAGACTTGAGGTCGATACCACCTTGTTTACGGAGTAATGTGTTTTGATCCTGTCCTAAGCTCAAAGGCCTTATAGGTTGAGACGCGGCTTGTTTTGGGTACATTACGAAGTAAATTAAAGGTGGTAGTTGAGCCAAGATTGAGATTCATTCATCGAATGTATATTCGAGAGAACACTCAGATTCTCATATGGTATTAGGTTGACTAAGTCTTTGGCCAACGCAATGGACATGTCTTTGATATGGTCCTATTGTCGACTAATATAGATGAGGTATAATGATCAAACCATTTGGATAGACACTTGACAAATCCTAAGCTTGATTGAGTGTGTTGTGAATGAAAGGATTTTATCTTCCCACATAGAGGTTCAGTTCACAGGTTACGTGTAACTATACTTTACATATTGAGTTCGTCTTCCGGCGCAGTCTAGGAGTTCCGTATAGACCCTAATGTAATTAGTGTCGATATGTAAAGGCCTGAAGGGTAACACTAAGTCAAATGTTTCGTCGATTCAAGGATGTAATTAGAGATTATATATATGTTCGGTTGATGATCGAGTCATTAAAAAGAAATGAAAACAAGGCAGAAAATGGGACAGGGTCGCGACGCCATTGACTCAGGGCTGCGACGCCATGGACTCAGGGCCGCGGCGCTGAGGCGCGTCCAGTGGGTCAGAATGCTGGCCCAGTCTGCTGAGGTTTTAATGGGCTGACCCATTGGGGAACCCTAGCTATCCTCTTCAACTATAAATAAGAGGGTTCCCCTCACATTTCTTTCACCCCAAAACCAAGAGAGTATTCTCTTCTAAAGCTCTGCTGGAATTCCTAGCATTCCAAGAGTTAAGAATTACATCAAAGTTTTCAGAACTTGCAAATTGAGGAATATTTGCGTGCACATCCTCGGCGTACACAAAAGCTTGAAGATTCTGAGATTGCTATAAAATGTATGTCTTCGTTCAAAGTATTACATTTTACTTTGTGCTTTACATTATATAATCATACTATAGTTTGACCGTCATGTCGGGTTTGAAACATAAATTTTCAAATTCCGTTGCGTGTATGAACCCGACAAAACGCCTACAGTGGTATCAGAGTCTGTGTGTTTTGTGTGATTATATGATGAATATTAATGATAATATGAGTTATGATTTGTTTAGATCTAATTTTATGTCGTTGAAAAGCTTTAAAATCCTAAATCTTTAGAACGCATAGTCCTTGCAACCGAATCTGTTAAAATAATGATGTAATCGAGGAAGTCATACCGATCTAGCTCTTCTAAGTTGATATGCGTTATCCGGTTCGTTTAGAGCATGGTGCATGGAAACGAAGAACGAATAGGAATTAGATGATGGTCGATGAACGTATTGTTTGATGGTGAAGGAGATACAAGTGATAGATCTGAAAATAAGACCCTAAACCAGTTTTAGGGGTTCAAATTTTCGATATTTGCGTTTCTGGAATTGAGGCGACGCGCCGCCACGATGGAGCACCGCGACACTGCCCAGATGACGCTAGAGGCGCCGCGACTCTGTTCTAGAGCGTCGCGGTGATGTTCATCCAGAAAGCACTTGTTAGGGTCGCGACGCTGACGAGAAATTTTCAAAGTCTGGGTTACTGCCTCTAAGACGCCGTGGCGCCACCAGTTAGGACCGCGATGCTGAGAGATTGTTTCCAGAATCTGAACACTGCCTCTGAGGCGCCGCGGCGTCGACGATAGTGATTTTTTTTAAAAAAAATATTATTTAGAAATCAGAAATTGAAGTTTATAATATTCGGATTCTGATTCTGAAGTTTTAAAAATGACAGAATCTGAAAATATAAGTTTTTAATTGGACAGATTTGGTCCTTTTGGGCAAATCTGTAATTAAAGAAAGTTTTTAAAAATTGGATTTTAAGTTCCAGAAATTGCAAACAGGTTCCTGAAACCTGAAAATATTTTCTGAGAGTTAAAATTGCATTTTCTGAATTTAATGGGGTTCAGATTGAACTTTTAAATTCTTGAGGGACTAAATTGTAAATATTAAAAGTTAGTAGAGTTCCTGAAAATCAGAATTTTAAAATCAGAAAATGTTTAGGGACTGTTTGGCATAGCCATAGATTTTAGAGTTTAGACAAATAGACCCATGATTATCATTAATAGTATATTATTGTATAATATACAAATGTGCTAAGTGTTTTAAATGTGAGGCATTTAAATTATTAGCATAGCGTCCGTAATTATTGTCTGGGTAGGCGGAGCCTAGTAATTATTTACTTTGAATGACCGCAATAACTGTCTGGGTAGGCGGCGCCTAGTATTTGATTAAAACCATCTTATATCATGCCTAATGGGTTGGTGGTTTTCCATCTAAATGTGTTTAGAAATTGCATGATAGGATGTCATATGATGTATGACATATTTGTTGATCTTGGTTGAAATTCCCGAAAATTGAAAATGTTCCCCAAACGTTAAATACAAGTCTAAATTAAACGCATCGTCCATTATAATTGTTAGGGTGCAAAATCCTTTTCGGCGATACGAGTATTTATGCCAAAGCATTTGCTCTAAGTCTACGAGGACTCATGCCCTTTCATAGATGTGTTAAAGTAAAAGTAGATAATAAACTTTTGTGGGTATTTACACCAAAGTGTTTGCTCGCAAAGGCCAAATTTACTTAGGTGTTGAAACACAGTCGCGTAATGGGATTGGCTTGTTTAGATGAATCTTGGCGCTAAAGTGTCGGACTAATCTAAAGGTGCAAGATTAAAATGAAAGATATTTAATTAAACCAAGAGTTGCAAATAAGCTTTGTAATTGGTTGAGGACCTACCGAAATGTGCTATTGAAGTTATCAGCCAAAGCAAACGCGTATATAGCATATGTTTGGATCTTGGCCCATTATGACCTTAAAATGTTTTAGGTCCATATTCTACCTTGGGGTCGTAGAAGTATGCAAAATAGTGGAAGCTAATTAAACAAAAGACCATGTTAAATTAGCATATAATGAATGTGTATAATTAGGAGAATGAATTTTGATTGCATTTTTCTGTCTATCTATATCTTCAGATCTTCAGAATGTCGAACTTCTCGTTGAAAATGCTAATGGAATCGAACATATTGACTGTACCCAATTTTATCGATTGTCTCAGGAATGTTAGGATCGTCCTGAGACAAGAGAAAATTGAGTATGTATTGGACAGAGTATTCCCTATAGTGCCTGCCGAAAACTCTGTCGAGTATGCCACTTTTGATAAATTTGCTTATGAGAAGCACTATAATGACGCCACTTCGACACAATGTTTGATGATGTCTTCAATGTCTCCTGAATTACAAAGATATCATGAGCACATGGGGACCAATGAAATGTTAGAACATTTGAAGGGTCTCTATGACTCTCAGTCTCAGACCATGGAGTATGAGATGCTCATAGAACTCTTTAAATGTAGATTGAATGAATGGGGCCAGATGTCTCCACATGTGCTGAAAATGATTGGGTTGATCGAAAAGTTGACCTCCATTGAAATAAAGTTTCACGATAGAGTTGCCTCCACCCTTATCTTGCATTCACTTTCACGATCATTTGAGAGTTTCATCATAAACTATAATATGAATGGAACTAAAGCGAAATTGTCGGAGTTGCACAATATGTTGAAAACCTTCGAATCTTTGATCTTCAAGAGCAAATCTGTTCTCATGGTTGGCTCATCTAGTCATCCCAAACCGAAAGGTAAGGGACCACAGAAGAGGAAGGACAAAGTTGTTGCTGCGCCAACAGCAATAAAGCCCAAAAGAGGGGCGAAGTAGAAGAAGAAACTCCCGGCTACTGATGTGTGCATGAACTGCAACAGGAAATGGCACTAGATACCGCTTGTGGCTCACACATTTATACAAATGTCCAGGGGCTAAATGATAGCAGGAAGGTCGGGCCTTGAGAGGTGTACCTGCGCGTCGGAAACGGAGCACGAGTTGATGTTGAGCGCGTGGGAACTTATAGATTAGATTTACCTTTCGGCAAAGTGTTAATGTTAAACAATTGTTTTTATGTTCCCCCATTAACGAGGAACATTATTTCCATTCTTATTTTAGACACTGAGGGCTTTTCCTCAAGCATTTCTAATGACAATATGATTTTGGATTTTGATGATGTTGTGTATGGAATTGCGCCTCTTGTGAATGGATTGTATACATTAAACTGTCGCCGGGAAATTTTTAATGTACAAAATAAAAGAGCTAAGATAAGTGACAGATATTCTACCTACCTGTGACATTGTAGACTTGGTCATATCAATAAAACGAGGATAGAACGGTTGAGGAAATTAAATTACCTTGAACCATTTGACTTACAATCTTATGGTAACTGTGAATTCTGTTTGAAGGGTAAGATGACCATTAAACCTCTTTCTGGAAAGGGGATCCGTGCCAATGAGGTGTTTGAGTTGGTACATACTGATGTATGTGGACCATTTTCGACTCAAGCTAGAGAAGGTTTCTCTTACTTCATTACTTTTACAGACGACTTGACAAGGTATGGATATGTGTATCTTATGAGACACAAATCTGAGGCCTTCGAAAAGTTTAAGGAGTTTAAGTGTGAAGTTGAGATACAACTCTCAAAGAGTATCAAGACTCTTCGATCTGATCGATGTCGCGCCCTTTTTCGACCGCGGCATTATTAAGAATAGCGAATCCCTGCTCAAAATGCAATGTTAGAAAATAAATAATAAAAATGCTAAATAGTTTAAGAGGCTTAAAGGTTTTAAAAATGCTAAAAGGATGCTAAAATTGCAAAAAAGATGCTAAAATTTAAAAAGGGTGCTAAAATGCTAAAGGGTTGCTAGAATGTTAAGGGTTCGCGGAGTCGCCACCTAATTAATTGGGTGAATTAGGACACCTAAATGTCAACTAGGTTAAAGTCAACACTAACTCCATTTTTTATGGTCTGCTAAACTTAATGAGATTCCGGGTAAGGGTTCTTTATTAATCTAGAGGGAAGGGGTTAGGCACCCTCTAAGATCCGCTAACTTGCGGTTGTCCTGCCAAACCTAGGGTAATTATTATGTTTTTTTAAAATGCAAAATAAAGATCCACCTGCTTAATAAAATGCTAAGATGTTAAAATGTTAAAATGTTTAAAAGGTGCCTTAAAGTAAAAGGTTGCTAAAGGTATTAAATGCTAGAAGGGCTCCGGCTTAGAAAAAGTGTTAGAAAAATAAATAAGATGCTAATTGTTTAAAGGAAGGCTTAAAAGTATTTAAAAGGGTGCTAGAATATTAAAAGTGCTAAAAGGTTAAAAATGCTAAAAAATGCTAAAGTTTTAAAAATGCTTAGAAAGCTTAAAAAGAAAGGGGTCAAAGGTGCAAAATGAGTGCTAGCATATTAAAGGTGCTAAAAGTGCTAAGAGGAAATTTGAAAGGCTAAAGGTGCTTAAGAGTGCTAAAGATTAATTTTAAAAGTAAATGCTGCTAAAAGTGCAAAAAGAATGCTAAATGTTAAAGAGTGCTTAAAAGGTGCTAGAAATGCTAAGATGCTAAAGGTGCTTTATGGACTATAGATTTATCTGCGCAATTAAAGAAGTGAGGCGTTAGTTTTAGATATGCGATTTTAATAATTCAGGCAAAGGATTAGATATGAAGTGACAAACCTAAAATAGATAATTAGAAGTGCCTTGCCGATTTTAAACTAACACCAATTTATTTATTTCGACAATAATTGTTCTATGTCTCTTATTATTACAAAATAAATAGAATTGCGAATAAACAAATAAAGGCATAATTAGGCAATTAATTTTAGAGAGTAAGAGGAGTCGAGACGGATGACCACGACATCTTGCCCTATTTGTTTTTCCTAAGAGTTGCTGAAGATGGAACTCGATGGATGCAGGTGCGGGTTGCCATTTGAAGTGGCTCATGATGAGTCTCGCCATGAGACTCTTCATTTTTGCTCCGATGCGTTTCATGTAAAATAAGAGAAGATAAGGATTAGTACAAGCCTAAATAATAATTGATGCAAATATTTAGGACGAGCACATATATTAGCTGCATGACGTGTCACGATAACTCAAGACTAAAGGAAAAGCGGCCCAGGCGATCATCGGGCCACAGGTGCAAACGATTAGCGAAATGCAAAAATGGCCTAAACATGAATTTCTTTTCGATTTTATAGAGAAGGCGGATAGTGCGAGGCAAATCACAGCCTTAGTTTCAGCTATTAAGACCAGATTTTCCTTTTTAAAACTCAAACAATTTTCATAGGCATGCGGCAGATGATAAAAGAAACAGGGGCAGGTATGCAGGCAGTAAGCAGTGGGTCAAGACAGAAGCAAAACAGTCAAGTATACACCCAAATACATATAGTATACCTGCAGATCTGCTGCAGTAATGCTCAGATGTGCTAGACATGCGCTGGTCAGATGTATGCAGTAGGCAGAGGATAGACATAAGACATATGTGTGCAACATTTTCAGTTTCAAAGAGGGGCCAACTTAGGCGCAGGTTTACGAATGCAAGTATTCAAGACTACATCTAAAAGTGTGCTTAAACAACTGATAGGAAAATGCTTAACATGGACAATTTAGAAACCAAGATACAATGAACACATGTTTATAGTAGACAAATTAGACATATATGTGCAACATCCCATACCAAATATAAACTGGACATGTTTAGATCTGACGAGAAAGGAGGAGAATTACAAGACACCTTAATGCATAAACATACAAGTAATAATATACCAGAATCGACACATTTGGTCCTAAGCCAAGGCAGGGACAGGGACAAGTAAACTGATGGGCTAACATGAGAACCAGTCGAGATACATACTATAATCGATTAACAAGTTTCAGAAGTGTGATCCAGAGAACCAAGTAAGCAAACAGGAACATTTTGAAGACAGAATCAAATGCAGCATACAACAGAGGAAGTGGTATTCCCTACTTGTACTAAACCATTTTCGAGACACAATAGGTTTCACAAATAGATTCAGAAAATAAGGCAAAATAGACACATTGAAACTACTATACAATCACATATTGAACCTATTAGCTTAAACTGGTATCAATCGAGTATAAGATAACCTTCCCAACTTATTCTTGATCAAAATCAGAGACCATATCGGCAGTTTAAACAAACAAGAACAACCTATACAGTATTAAAAGTACTTTAAACTAGGTATTTAAGTTAACTAGATGATTTGTATATGAACAGACTTAACACGACCAGCGTTTGTCCAGTTAAGCATATACAACTAATCTAATAACGAACAACGACATTAAGCACAATTAAACAAAACATGATATACCGATAGTCACTAATCTTAACTAAACATAGTTAGTCAGCCACATAGCACATAATTTAACTGAAATAGAAGACTGCAAGGAGTAGGATTAAGAGGGGACGAATTTACCTTCTCCGGGCAGCGACCCGGGGCAGCATATCAAGTCGTCGGTCCAATCGACGGGTTTTGGGTTTGCGATGCGAATAACGGCAAGGTTTGTTTGCTGATTCTTGGCCTGAATTAAAAGGAGGGGTTTGAACTTCCTATTGGTGCTAATAGTCTAGGTGCTGAACCCCAACTCCCGATACTCTGCTATGCTCATGTTATCGCTCGTCTGAATTTCTTAACTGTCGCTAAGGTGTCGATGCTATAGGTAGGCTCCCTGACTGCTAAAGTGTGTCGATACTATGGTATCCTAACTGACTGAGTTCTTCGACTGACCCCCCTGTTGCTGTTTCCTAAACTGCTGGTGGTTGCTAACTATTGCTAAGAGGTAGAGTGACTGCTATCTCCCCGACTCTCAGTGTCTTGCCCTAAATTGCTATGTAGTTGCCCTTCCTGCTCTCTGTCCTAAGTTGATTCCTCCTCTCTGCTCATCGTCGATGCTCTGTTCACCCCCCTTTTCTGATGCCTTTGCATGTTCTTAAATAGCCATTCTTCGGGTTCCTCATTAGGTAAGTAGTAAGGGCTGATATTTGTGCTTGATTGGTAAGTGATTCGTATCGATTTGCTACTGATTCGAATGGGTTCTGATTTTTGGAAGGATTTGTTTGGTTATGGAAAGGTATCGTTGGATTCGTTTGGGTGATAGATATGGTAAGAAATGAGCTGTCTGTGTGCATGGATAAAGGGAAGCCCAGATTCTCCGGCGAGAAATCCGGGCATGGCGGCGACACGGAGGATTAGGGTTCTGGGTTTCGTTTTGTTGAGGACGATGGGGCCGAAATTTGCGTATATGGCTGGGCGTTTAAAGGGAGCGGCGTGGGCGGTCGGCCAGGTCACGTCACGATCGAAGAAAATTATTTGGGCTTGTGGGGCTGCGAATTAAGGGTATTAGTTAGGTAGTTTTAATTAGGCTTTTAATTAGGAGTTAATTTTAGGTAAGTGTTTTATTAATTAATTAACAAATGTGATTAAATTATTTAGGTGTTTTATTAGCCTAAGTTATTATTATAAACTAATATTTTAAAATGCGGTGCTATTATTTAAAACCTTATTATTGCATTATTGCGAAGTTAAATTAAAATTGAATTGAGTTTAGATTAAATTATTTAAATGCTAAATGCGAGTATGATATTTAAGAATCGTTTAAAGCTTTATAAATGTGGTGCTATTAAATGCATATATCAGATTAAAATTGATTTTAAATTACAAATGATTACTAATAAATGCGGCTATGCTACCTGACACGACGTTATCGCTAAATTATTTATTTTATGCATTTATTAATTATTTAAGAATTACGACAAAGCTTAAAGTTAATTAATGCGGGCGCGAGACTCTAAGTGCTTAAAACTCTACGTAAGACGCGATGCCATTATTAAATTGTTTATTTATGCCGGCATTTATGTTTTATTCGCTGCATTTTATTATAAAAATCATAAAAAAATTATTTTACGACATTAATGTAATTCTATGGTTAATGACTGGACGGGAGGGTCAAAATTGGGTGTCAACAGCTGTCCCTCTTTGTATGGAGATGATGGAAGAATCTTCGGACAAAGACGTTGACTCATAGCCAATTTTGTCTCGATCTTCAGAATTGCAGAAATCTTTGGCGGTAGACAAGGTGACGCGAAAATCAAAAAGCGTCGATGTCGAGTTATGACGACACTGGGATACCATGGTCAAAACACCAAGGCGGGCTAACGCGGACTGAAAACGCCCCGATGTCGAGTTATGGCGACCGGGCTACCATGGTCAAAACACTGGCGGGCTAACGCGACTTAAAGCCGCCCCAGGTGTCGAGTTATGATGACCTTTGGCGTGTGATGTAAAGAATAAAGTAAGATAAGCGGGCTTGAACACAGGGTGTCCGCTAGGGCTTGTGGTCTTTGGGTTCTACGGTGATGTGGGCGAGTGGGCCGACGCTGAGGCGCCGCGATCGTTGGGAAGGTTGGCCCAACAAATTGCCCGGTTAGTAGAGAAAATCCACGTTGTGCTCCTGCTCCTGCATGCTAAGACTTGAACAAACGGTTAGTGCATAACTGTTAAGGCAAAATGATGATGCATAATTTTAAAACAATGTAACTGTGATCCTGCAAAAATGTGATGCCTGCTGTGTTGATGCGATGTTGTGAATGCTGTGATTTTCGTCCTTGCACAGACGTGTTGCGATTGTGAACGCGGATATGTTGTCTTTGCTGCAACTGTCCCTGTATACTAAAGCTCAAGAAAGAGTTAGTGCATAACTGCTAAGACAGAATAATAAAGCATGAATGAGAAAAAATGCAATTTTGAGAACAGAGCAATCGTCCCTGCGTAGATGTGATATGCTGATGATGGCGTCGTTTTCGGACTTAATGACGTTTGGCGTCGTTTTCGGACTTGTCGTCGTTTTCGGACTTGGCGTCGTTTTCGGACTTGGCGTCGTTTTCGGACTTGGCGTCGTTTTCGGACTTGGCGTCGTTTTCGGACTTGGCGTCGTTTTCGGACTTGTCGTCGTTTTCGGGCTTGTCGTCGTTTTCGGACTTGACGTCGTTTTCGGACTTGGCGTCGTTTTTGGACTTGTCGTCGTTTTCGGACTTGACGTCGTTTTCGGACTTGGCGTCGTTTTCGGACTTGGCGTCGTTTTTGGACTTGGCGTCGTTTTCGGACTTGACGTCGTTTTTGGACTTGGCGTCGTTTTCAGACTTGGCGTCGGTTTTTGGACTTATTCTTCTGCTCGCAGACTAAAGCTCGAGAAGAGTTAGTGCATAAGCTAAGACGAATAATAAAGCATGAATGATAAAAATGCAATTTTGAGAAACGAGAAAATCTTCCGTGTAGATGTGATGTGCTGATGATGGTGTCGTTTTCGGACTTGATGTGCTGATAACGTCGTTGCACTGGGCGTGTTCTTCTTGGCGTCATTCGTAGACTTCGATCACGTCGTTATGCGGGCGATGTTCTTCGGGCGTCGTTGCGTAGACTTCTTTGTCTTGATAACGTCGTTGTTTTGACGTATTGTTCTTTGGCGTCGTTGCGTGGACTTCGATCACGCGTCGTTATGCGGGCGTGTTCTTTCTTTGGCGTCGTTGCGTGGACTTGCCGATTACGTCGTTATGCGGGCGTGTTCTTTCTTGGCGTCGTTGCATGGACTTCGCGATTACGTCGTTATGCGGGCGTGTTCTTCTGGCGTCGTTGCGTGGACTTCTTTGTCTTGATAACGTCATTGCACGGACGTTTTAGGCTTTGGCGTCGTTGCGTGAACTTCTTTGTCTTGATAACGTCGTTCTTGGGGCGTGTTCTTCTTTGGCGTCGTTGCGTGGACTTGCTTTGTCGATAACGCCGTCGTTGCACGGGCGTTATTCTTCTTGGCGTCGTTGCGTTGACTTGATGTCTTTGTGCGTCGTTACTGGGCGTGTTCTTCTTTGGCGTCGTTGCGTAGACTTCTTTGTCGATAACGCGTCGTTGCGGACGTGTTCTTTGGCGTCGTTCGTAGACTTCTTTGTCTTGATAACGCGTCGTTATGCGGGCGTTCTTCTTTGGCGTCGTTGCGTAGACTTCTTTGTGTTGATAACGCGTCGTTGCACAGTCGTGTTCTTTGCTCGCAGTAGAATAAATGCTCCGCAAGCTAAGCGAAAAGCGTTAGTGTATACCTGTTTAAACAAAATGATAAATATATATGAGAAGTGCAATTTTATGGATAGAGATGTCGTCCCGATATGCGGCGAATCTTGAGATGTTGCCACTTTGCTGCAGTAGCGAATTGTTATGATGCCTTTGTTGTGTGCGATCGCGGGTTGCAAGTTTGACTTTATGCAGAGTTGGCGCTAGGTTTTGTTGCGGAACTCTGAACTTTGATTGTCGATTGTTGATGCCCCTTTCTGCTGCTGCTGCTTCTGATGCGGATTTTGAATTTTGGGATTTTTGTCATATCTTCTGCCTCTGCTGTTTCTTCTTGCGAAGAAACTCCTTGCCGTATTTTCTGCTTCGGCTATTGCGTTTTCTGCTTTTGTTAATATGAAAAGACCTGCGCTCAAAGAAAATTTGTGAGTTTTTGGGGGGGGTCGATTTGTATTTGACTTCGCCGCCTTGTCCCTTGACATGCGAGCACAGTGCATTTGGACTTGCAATCCCTGTCTGGTTTCCTACATGGTCCCAGTTTTGAAAAGGGTGTCTGGCCTAAAATGGGTCTCGATGTAGTTGCTTGTATGTTATGTTTCTGGGCCTTCTGATTTCGGCCTGCATGGTTGCCATTTGCTGCGGTATCTGGGCGAGCTGCTCGATCGGATCTATGCTGCTTTTTTTTCTGAGACCCCTGCTTTTTGCCTATAGGAACTAAGATAGGTTCCGACTCGTTCCGCTCAAATGCCCTCGAATCGGTCATGTCGCTGGGCCGTGCCTTTGATCTTGCGAAATATTGATGCTCTGTCATTGCTTAGTCAAATACAAATCGACCTTTTGGGGAGATGATAAATCTTTCTAAAAATGCAACAAACGGTGTTAGCATAAAGCACATAATTTGCAGGTATGTAGCAGATATATTGTACATAGCACATTCAAACGTTTCCTAACATGCAGGGGGACCTCTTTATGCCAGAGGTAAGCCTAAACGTCACTTATGCGAGATTATGACGGATTTGTCCAAGTCGTCCAACTATAATGCCTTTGTTGGAAATGGCGACCAAATGACGGTGCACTTTTCCCAATTTCAGCATGTCATGATTGGGCTTGGATTTGTCTATCATTGTCAAGCTACACATAATATGATGGTTGGTCGTTGGGTTGAGAAACCCGTCGACAAGTTTGGTGTCTTCCTAATTGTGGTGTCGATGCGAGGACCACCCACCTAAGGTAAATGCACGTGCCCTAAAATAAGGGTGGTATAGCTCTATCCTGAGTTGCTAAGATTTGGCTTTACTAGGCCTTGAGTTCCCGAGCGGACAACTCGAGTGAGAAGGCTACGCGGTGATCGATTTAACCGATCTAACTCCGCGCAGGCGCCAACTCTCCTAAAATTTGGATATTTTTTGAAAGAAATTTGCGGGTGCGCGGAGCACACCAGCGCGTGAGTGTGTGATTGTGTGAATTTTCCAGAATGGAAGAAATATGAGCGGAATGCCAGTTTAAGGAAAGCAGTAAAGCAAGTAGCAAGAAATAAACAAAATACAACACACAAAAGATTGAATGCAAAATAATTGCCAAATAATAACCCTAGGTCTGTTGTGGTTAAGAACCTAAAATCCCCAGCGGAGTCGCCATTTCTGTCGCGCCCTTTTTCGACCGCGGCATTATTAAGAATAGCGAATCCCTGCTCAAAATGCAATGTTAGAAAATAAATAATAAAAATGCTAAATAGTTTAAGAGGCTTAAAGGTTTTAAAAATGCTAAAAGGATGCTAAAATTGCAAAAAAGATGCTAAAATTTAAAAAGGGTGCTAAAATGCTAAAGGGTTGCTAGAATGCTAAGGGTTCGCGGAGTCGCCACCTAATTAATTGGGTGAATTAGGACACCTAAATGTCAACTAGGTTAAAGTCAACACTAACTCCATTTTTATAGTGCGCTAAACTTAATGAGATTCCGGGTAAGGGTTCTTTATTAATCTAGAGGGAAGGAGTTAGGCACCCTCTAAGATCCGCTAACTTGCGGTTGTCCTGCCAAACCTAGGGTAATTATTATGTTTTTTTAAAATGCAAAATAAAGCTCCACCTGCTTAATAAAATGCTAAGATGTTAAAATGTTAAAATATTTAAAAGGTGCCTTAAAGTAAAAGGTTGCTAAAGGTATTAAATGCTAGAAGGGCTCCGGCTTAGAAAAAGTGTTAGAAAAATAAATAAGATGCTAATTGTTTAAAGGAAGGCTTAAAAGTATTTAAAAGGGTGCTAGAATATTAAAAGTGCTAAAAGGTTAAAAATGCTAAAAAATGCTAAAGTTTTAAAAATGCTTAGAAAGCTTAAAAAGAAAGGCGTCAAAGGTGCAAAATGAGTGCTAGCATATTAAAGGTGCTAAAAGTGCTAAGAGGGGCTGAAAGGCTAAAGGTGCTTAAGAGTGCTAAAGATTAATTTTAAAAGTAAATGCTGCTAAAAGTGCAAAAAGAATGCTAAATGTTAAAGAGTGCTTAAAAGGTGCTAGAAATGCTAAGATGCTAAAGGTGCTTTATGGACTATAGATTTATCTGCGCAATTAAAGAAGTGAGGCGTTAGTTTTAGATATGCGATTTTAATAATTCAGGCAAAGGATTAGATATGAAGTGACAAACCTAAAATAGATAATTAGAAGTGCCTTGCCGATTTTAAACTAACATGATTTATTTATTTCGACAATAATTGTTCTATGTCTCTTATTATTACAAAATAAATAGAATTGCGAATAAACAAATAAAGGCATAATTAGGCAATTAATTTTAGAGAGTAAGAGGAGTCGAGACGGATGACCACGACATCTTGCCCTATTTGTTTTTCCTAAGAGTTGCTGAAGATGGAACTCGATGGATGCAGGTGCGGGTTGCCATTTGAAGTGGCTCATGATGAGTCTCGCCATGAGACTCTTCATTTTTGCTCCGATGCGTTTCATGTAAGAAAAAGAAAATGATAAGGATTAGTACAAGCCTAAATAATAATTGATGCAAATATTTAGGACGAGCACATATATTAGCTGCATGACGTGTCACGATAACTCAAGACTAAAGGAAAAGCGGCGAGGCGATCAGGACCACAGGTGCAACGATTAAGCAGAAATGCAAAAATGGCCCAAAACATGAATTTCTTTTCAGATTTTATAGAGAAGGCAGATGGTGCAGAGGCAGAAATGCAGGCCTTAGTTTCAGCTATTAAGACCAGATTTTCCTTTTTAAAACTCAAACAATTTTCATAGGCATGCGGCAGATGATAAAAAGCGAGGCGGTATGCGGCGATGTGATGGGTCAAGCGAAGCAAAGCGATCAGTATACACAAATACATATAGTATACTGCAGTCTGCTGCAGTAATGCTCGAATGTGCTAGACATGCATTTGGTCGGATGTATGCGATGGCGGAGGATAGACATAAGACATATGTGTGCAACATTTTGTTTCAAAGAGGCCAACTTAGGCGCGGGTTTACGAATGCAAGTATTCAAGACTACATCTAAAAGTGTGCTTAAACAAGCGATAGGAAAATGCTTAACATGGACAATTTAGAAACCAAGATACTGATGAACACATGTTTATAGTAGACAAATTAGACATATATGTGCAACATCCCATACCAAATATAAAGCTGGACATGTTTAGATCGACGAGAAAGGAGGAGAATTACAAGACACCTTAATGCATAAACATACAAGTAATAATATACTGAATCGACATTTGGTCCTAAGCCAAGGCGGGGACAAGGACAAATGGTGATGGGCTAACATGAGAACCAGTCGAGATACATACTATAATCGATTAACAAGTTTCAGAAGTGTGATCCAGAGAACCAAGTAAGCAAACAGGAACATTTTGAAGACAGAATCAAATGCAGCATACAATGAGAAGTGGTATTCCCTACTTGTACTAAACCATTTTCGAGACACAATAGGTTTCACAAATAGATTCAGAAAATAAGGCAAAATAAACACATTGAAACTACTATACAATCACATATTGAACCTATTAGCTTAAACTGGTATCAATCGAGTATAAGATAACCTTCCCAACTTATTCTTGATCAAAATCAGAGACCATATCGGTTTAAACAAACAAGAACAACCTATACTGATTAAAAGTACTTTAAACTAGGTATTTAAGTTAACTAGATGATTTGTATATGAGCAGACTTAACACGACCAGCGTTTGTCGATTAAGCATATCTGACTAATCTAATAACGAACAACGACATTAAGCACAATTAAACAAAACATGATATACCGATAGTCACTAATCTTAACTAAACATAGTTAGTCAGCCACATAGCACATAATTTAACTGAAATAGAAGACTGCAAGGAGTAGGATTAAGAGGGGACGAATTTACCTTCTCCGGGCAGCGACCCGGGGCAGCATATCAAGTCGTCGGTCCAATCGACGGGTTTTGGGTTTGCGATGCGAATAACGGCAAGGTTTGTTTGCTGATTCTTGGCCTGAATTAAAAGGAGGGGTTTGAACTTCCTATTGGTGCTAATAGTCTAGGTGCTGAACCCCAACTCCCGATACTCTGCTGTCTATGCTCTATGTTCTGCTGCTCCGTCTGAATTTCTTAACTGCCGCTAAGGTGTCGATGCTATAGGTAGGCTCCCTGACTGCTAAAGTGTGTCGATACTATGGTATCCTAACTGACTGAGTTCTTCGACTGACCCCCCTGTTGCTGTTTCCTAAACTGCTGGTGGTTGCTAACTATTGCTAAGAGGTAGAGTGACTGCTATCTCCCCGACTCTCAGTGTCTTGCCCTAAATTGCTATGTAGTTGCCCTTCCTGCTCTCTGTCCTAAGTTGATTCCTCCTCTCTGCTCATCGTCGATGCTCTGTTCACCCCCCTTTTCTGATGCCTTTGCATGTTCTTAAATAGCCATTCTTCGGGTTCCTCATTAGGTAAGTAGTAAGGGCTGATATTTGTGCTTGATTGGTAAGTGATTCGTATCGATTTGCTACTGATTCGAATGGGTTCTGATTTTTGGAAGGATTTGTTTGGTTATGGAAAGGTATCGTTGGATTCGTTTGGGTGATAGATATGGTAAGAAATGAGTTGTCTGTGTGCATGGGTAAAGGGAAGCCCGGATTCTCCGGCGAGAAATCCGGGCATGGCGGCGACACGGAGGATTAGGGTTCTGGGTTTCGTTTTGTTGAGGACGATGGGTGAAATTTGCGTATATACGGCCTTTGGACGTTTAAAGGGGCAAGGGCGTGGGCCGGGTCGACGGGTCGCGGGTCACGGACTGGACGAAAATTATTTGGGCTTGTGGGGCTGCGAATTAAGGGTATTAGTTAGGTAGTTTTAATTAGGCTTTTAATTAGGAGTTAATTTTAGGTAAGTGTTTTATTAATTAATTAACAAATGTGATTAAATTATTTAGGTGTTTTATTAGCCTAAGTTATTATTATAAACTAATATTTTAAAATGCGGTGCTATTATTTAAAACCTTATTATTGCATTATTGCGAAGTTAAATTAAAATTGAATTGAGTTTAGATTAAATTATTTAAATGCTAAATGCGAGTATGATATTTAAGAATCGTTTAAAGCTTTATAAATGCGGTGCTATTAAATGCATATATCAGATTAAAATTGATTTTAAATTACAAATGATTACTAATAAATGCGGCTATGCTACCTGACACGACGTTATCGCTAAATTATTTATTTTATGCATTTATTAATTATTTAAGAATTACGACAAAGCTTAAAGTTAATTAATGCGGGCGCGAGACTCTAAGTGCTTAAAACTCTACGTAAGACGCGATGCCATTATTAAATTGTTTATTTATGCCGGCATTTATGTTTTATTCGCTGCATTTTATTATAAAAATCATAAAAAAATTATTTTACGACATTAATGTAATTCTATGGTTAATGACTGGACGGGAGGGTCAAAATTGGGTGTCAACAATCGAGGAGGTGAATACTTAAGTAAAGAATTTCTAGATTACTTAAAGCTACATGGAGTTCATTCTGAATGGTCACCTCCTGGAATACCACAGATGAATGGTGTTGCCGAGAGGAGAAACCGAACCTTACTTGACATGGTTCGTTCCATGATGAGTTTTTCAGCTCTACCTACATACCTTTGGGGATACGCTATACTAACCTCGATATATGTTCTAAACAGAGTTCCTTCTAAATCAGTTGAAAAGGCGTCATATGAGGTATGGTGTGGCAAGAAGCCATCACTTAGACACATGAGGCCCCGGGGGTGTCCTGCATATGTCAAGAAGTTGATCACTGATAAGTTGGAGTCAAAGAGTGAGAAATTTTACTTCGTTGGGTATCCAAAGAAAACTAAGGGATATTATTTTTATCTTCCTAGCGAACATAAGATATTTGTTTCTAGGAACACAACTTTTCTTGAAGATGAATATGTCTACAATGAAGAGAGTTGCACAGAGATAGAACTTGAAGAAATTCAAGAACAAAGTAACATAGAGGTTGAATCCTTGCCAGGTGATAAAGTCAAGAATTCAGTAGGAGCTTTTGGCGAAGATTGGTACTTAGGGTACGCCCTTCGGTCAGTGGGAGTGCTACGAAGAGTAATGCAGAAATGCAAGATCCTGCTGCACATACCTTGGGAGCAAGTGCTCCAGTTGCACCTCCTCCCATTCAGGAAAGACATGAAAATGATATTCCTGAAAGCTCTAATATTGGTGGATCAACCAACGCACAAGAACCTTCTCACAATCAGAACATACCTATAACTGAACTGCAAGACACTCAACTCTGTAGGTCTACTAGAACTTATCGTCCTCCAAAAAGATTAAATCTACTTTTGGAAACACAAAATGAGTTAGATATTTTCGATGATGATGAGCCTACAACCTACAGCGAAGCAATGCTAGACATTAATTCGAAGAGATGGCAAGAAGCCATGAAATTCGAGATGAAATATATGTATATCAATCAAGTGTGAAACTTGGTTGATTTGTCAAATGAGGTTAAACCATAGGATGAAAATGGGTCTTCAAGAAGAAGATTGATGCATTTGACAAGATTCAGACTTATAAAGCTAGACTAGTGGCTAAAGGTTTTAATCAGCGTCCTAGTGTGGATTATGATGAAACCTTTTCATCTGTTGTTAAGATTAATTCTATTCGGATTTTGCTTGCAATAGCTTCACATTATGATTATGACATTTGACAGATGGACGTCAAAACTGCATTCCTCAATGGAAATCTAATTGAGGAAGTGTATATGAAACAACCCGAGGGTTTTTCATCTGAGTCCAGACCAAATGTTGTGTGCAAGATACAGAAGTCCATTTATGGACTTAGCAAGCCTCTAGGAGTTGGAATATTTGCTTTGACAAGGCTATCAAATCATTTGATTTTGTCAGAAGCAAAGAGGATCCTTGTGTTTATATCAAGTTCAAGGATGAGGGTATTGTCTTCATTATTATATATGTTGATGACATATTGATAATGAGAGATAATAAAACTCTCATGCAGTCAGTTAATGAATGGTTGTCCAAAACCTTCATGATGAAGGATTTAGGTGAAACCTGCTACATTCTGGGAATTAGGATCTATAGAGATAGACCTAATAGATTGTTGGAAATTTATCACGATCAATCTACATAGACAAAGTGCTTAGACGTTTTTCAATGGAGAATTCCAAGAAAGACGGTCTTCTAATGGGTCAAGGCATCAAGTTATCTAAGAAGGGTTGCCCTTATAGTACTGTACAACTTGAGCGCATGAAGAGGATCACATATGCTTCGGCTATAGGATCAATCATGTATGACATGACCTGTACTAGGCCAGATGTGGCCTTTGCACTTAGTATGACTTGCAAGTTCAGTGAGAATCACAGTGAGGAACAACTGGAAGCGATCAAAAGTATTCTTAAGTATCTCAGACGTACTAAAAATTACTTCTTAGTCTATGGTGGAGATAATAAGCTGGTTGCCATTGGGTATACTGATGCTAGTTTCCAGACAGATGTTGATGATTTCAAATCTCAGTCTGGATACACGTTCGTTTTCAATAGAGGAGCAGTGAGCTGGAAGATTTCCAAACAAGCTACAATTGCTGATTCGACTACTGAAACAGAGTACATTGCTGGATCGGAAGCTTCTTAAGAAGCTGTCGCAATTTTTGAGTTCCTGAAGGAGCTAGGGGTTGTTCCGAGTGTTAGTTGTCCAATAACCATTTATTGTGACAACACTAGTGCAATTGCACAGGCAAAGGAACCAAGATCAACAAACAGAAATAATCATGTACCGAGGAAGTACCACATTCTGAGAGAGATGGTGGAAGCTGAAGATATTAGACTTGATTATGTTCCCATAAACAATAATCTAGCATACCCATTTACTAAACCATTAAGTTGGTTAAGCATAATGGTCATTTTGAGAACATGAGTATTAGATATGTTGGTGATTGGCTCTAGGCCAACTGGGAGATTGAAAGTATATGTTTGTCAAAGAGACAATCTGTATTAGGACAAAATGTACTTTATACACTGTTACACCCCGTAATTCCAGGGCATATAGGTGAGAACGTGACTAAGAAAATAAGATTTGAATGTTGAAAGGAAAGTGTATTTGCATATTATAATTTTGGATACAATAAATGTGACGACGAGAATTAATACTAGTAGTTGAATTCTTTCCAATAGAGTTATGGACTTAGTGTTGAATTATTAAGTATTGACATTTAGAAGGTTAAGGCCATCGAAAATTTCAAGAATTGGCTAAGTGTGGAAGATATCTTGTGAAGAGAAAGACAAGTGGACAAGTGGGTCTACATGGGTCCCCCTCCACTTGTGCTACATACACCTATTCTATACAGTCTTGCAAGACTTTGTTCAAAAATATCTTCATCATCCAAACTCTCTTATCTCTTTCTTAACCCTCAAGTTTTCGAAAATTCCATAGCCAAGTGAAGAACAAGATCAACTTATTTTCCAAGATTAAGCACCTTAACTAAGTTCTAAGCCAAGTTAACTCTCCAAAACAGTGGGTCACGGTACTTGGCCGAGAATAATGTCTTGAAACCCTAAACTTGGAGATGAACTTTTTGGAAGGAAAACATGAAAGCAAGATGGTTACAAGCTTGTAGAGGATACGTGTGTGTTATTGTAACGTGAAAAAGTGGTGCAAAAAGTGAAGTAGTGGTCGAACCTAGGGACTGTTTTGGCATAAGATTAAGGTAAGATTTTTTCTTCCTCTTGAAGTAATTGAAAGTTACATGATGTTATAGTTAAGATATGAACATGTGTTAAGAGAAATGGAGAATAAGAAGTGCATGTGACAGTTTGGCATATTAGCCGATTTTGAGACTGTTTTTATTATATTGGATTCGTTGGTTATTGTTGTTGTTATCATCACTTATTGCATGTTAAAATGGAGGAATATTGTTATTGAAAGTTGATATGGTTTATATAAAAGTGTTGAAATATGAATTGGATTTTAAGGAGTTATGGAAAGGGCTTTGGTTTTGGTTATTGGCCGAAACTGCATGAAACTGTGGGACGTTGTTGTGCTATTTTAGGGACTGTTTTGTAGAGTTATAATGCTGGAAATTTAGTTACAATTATGCATCTTTAAGGTGGTAAATTTCTAACGTATGTCCTAAAGGAATAAGGGTATAGAATGGTGTAGAAAGCTCCACATTTTACCCTCGTTGTTGTTGAAGTATGGACTGTTTTAGTGGACTGTTTTAGTCGTATTAACATGTGAAGTAGGTGTGTCGATCACCTTGGTTGTTGTTTTGGTTATGTCCTTAATTGGTACTTGGTTATTGATGTTATTAGCCTTGTTTGTAAGTTGTGTAAGTATGTATAAATAGGGGAAGTGCTGCTCAATTTTTATATGAAAAGAGAACCATCTTGTGGTATATGACTTATACTAGTATCATGAAGTTGATAGATGTGCTATTGTTATTATAGGTTGAAGTACTAATTGAGGTGTATTCTACTTATCGTGTTGGTATAGCCGATAAGGTATGTGAAACTATCCTTTCTTCTTTTGGCATGATTTATATGAAATGAGTGTACGGTGGCCGTCCATAGTTCTATTGGATCCTAATCCTTAATGATACATGACATGATAGTGCCTTGAGTTTTCTAAATGAAAGTTATTGTATTTGTTCCATTGAGAGTCAAAAACGATTTTACCGTGTCCCAGAAAGGATCGGGCAGCATATGATTTTATTGAGAGTCAAAAGATGATTTAAATTGCACATGGTTGATCATGATAGATATTCGTGCAAAGTTTTATTATTCCACTTCACCGTGTCCTTCATTAGAGGCCGGGCAGTATCTGATACACCGCGTCCCATAATGGGTCGGGCAGATTCGTGCACAGATTCCATGTATAATTCACCGCGTCCTTCATTAGAGGTCGGGCAGTATATGTATATGATTCTGTGTACATGTATCCATGATGCGGGTATAGATACCCATGAACACTGAGACCCTCACTAGGGGGTCGGGTACGGTATGTATATGATTTCATGGACATGTATCCATGATGCGGGTATAGATACCCATGACAATATATGATTATATGGATAGACATTCATGATCTTGATATGACTCTCACTTTTTAAAAAAAGGCACAGTTGACTCTCTATTTTCATAAGGTACAGTTGGCTCTTATTTTATATGGCACGGTTGGATCTGGTATTTTGATTATCATACTTGTCCCTGTCATCCATTGGCCAGTTATGATCTTATTTACTGTACTTTATGTTTACATACCTGGTACACTGTTGTACTGACCCCCTTCTCCGGGGGGCTGCGTTCATGCCCACAGGTATAGGTACTCAGTTTGGTGATCCGCGAGCTTAGGATCTTTGCCAAGCTTTTGGGATAGCTCCATTATTCCGGGGCTTATCATTTTGGTACAAATCTTTGATTATAGGCTTATGTATATTCAGGGGTATGGCGGGGCCTTGTCCCATCATAGTTCATTGTCTTACTCTTAGAGGTCTGTAGTCATGTGTGGGTTGGACATGTACAGTTGTAGTTTATTTTGGCTATTGTGTATACAATGGCAGCCTTGTCAGCTTACCTATGATGTTATATGACAGTTCAAGGAACATGATCTCTTTGTTATGAAATTATGAGTTTTTCTTAAGCTTCCGTTGGTTATATGAGATGTGTGGGTATAAGGGTGCCCAGGAAGGACACTAGTCGCGGCCCGTCGGCTCGGGTCGTGAAAAACGTGGTATCAGAGCAGTTAGTCCTCGGAATATCTACAGATCGTGTGCAGTAGAATCTTGGTTATCGGTGTGTTGTGCACCACACCTATAAACAGGAGGCTACAGTACATTTTGGATTAGTTTCTATTCTTTCATCTCATAGATCGTGTGATAGAGTTATGTTATTAGGAGAATTCCCCTATCTAACGTATTATTGTGTTACAGCTATGCCTCCAAGGAAAGCAATAGTGGCCCAGAAGGGCAAATCAGTAGCAGGAGCTATTAGTCAGACACAGAGAGTTACTAGGGCACATGTCTAGTCTATGCCTGAGATTGTGCGCCAGTAGGTGAGCTCAGTTACACCGCCATCACCGGAGGAGCTTAGAGCAGCTCTAGAGGCCCCGATACTTGAGCCTCCAGTTCCTCAACCAGGGGCAGAGGATAGGGCCATGAGAGATGCAGTTCAGCTGCTGACTAGATAGTGGCAGGGCAGAACCGCAGACAGGGACCAGGAGTTAACCCTAGGTCTGACAGTTTGAGGGTTCATGATTTCTTGAATTGTAACCCTCCAGAGTTTTTTGGGTCACAGCCTGAGGATGACCCGCAGTAGTTCATCCGATAGATTCAGCGTACGCTGAGGGTAATCAAGGCTTCGGAGACTGAGTCTGTGGAGTCGGCTTCATATAGGATGCGGGATATAGCTACTAACTGGTACGAGTCTTGGGAGTTGTCTAGAGGAGAGGATGTTCCTCCAGCTACATGGGATGAGTTTACAGAAACATTACTTGGTCACTTCTTACCTCCAGAGATGAGGAGGGCTAGAGTTGACAGATTCCTATAGTTGAGGTAGGGTGGCAGGAACATTAGAGAGTATAGCCTTGAGTTTGATTCATTGGCTAGGTATGCGCCTGCTATTGTGGCGGATATGACGGATCGAGTGCATCAATATGTGATGGGACTAGACCGCTACTTGATTGAAAATGCATGGCAGTGGCTCTTCAACCAAGTATGAATATTGCCCGAGTACAGGCCTATGCCCAGGGGGTAGAGGACCGACATAGAGGGCGTCAGCCAAACAAAGACCATGACAGGGGACAGCATAAGAGGCCTAGATCGGTGGGACATTTTGGAGAGTTTCAAGGCGGGCAGCCTCAGTAGCAGGTTCGATATCCTTCCCAGCCAGCACAAAGTGCACCCCCGCAGTCTACGGGTAGGAGATCCGATCGAACGGGGTATTCAGGAGCTGTTCAGAGCTCTAGGGCTCCAGGTTCGCAAATATACAGGGGTTCTAGGCCGTCGAGGCCACCTTTGCCTCAGTGTACTAGGTGTGGTAGGTCCTATTCTGGGAAATGTTGTTCTAGTACAGGTGCATGTTTTGCTTGTGGCCGTCAAGTCCATATGATGAGAGATTTTCCTTCCAGATGGGGTACAAGTGGTATGGCTCAGCCTATTGGATCAGTTGTTGGTTCATCATCTTATATAGCTATGCGCCCCGTAGGGCAGGGTGTTCACACGCCAGCAGGCCATGGTAGAGGTCGTGGCGGAGTTTCTAGTTCTGGCGGTCCTTCGAACCACATTTATGTTTTGGCCAGTAGACACGATCAGGAGGCGTCACCGGATGTTGTCACAGGTATATTATCGGTTTCTTTCTGTGACGTATATGCATTGATAGATCCAGGTTTCACCTTGTCATATATATCTCCCCTTGTTGCTAGTAAAATCGGGATATAACCTAAGTCTATAGAACCATTTGAGGTAGCTACACCAGTAGGAGATTCGGTCATAGCTAAGCGTTTATATAAAAATTGTTCGGTTGTCATATATAGTCGTCATACCATAGCAGATTTGATAGAGTTAGATATGACTGACTTTGACGTTATTATGAGTATGGATTTGTTGACTTCTTGTTTTGCCAATGTCGATTGTAGAGAGAAGTTGGTTCGATTTCAGTTTCCAGGTGAACTAGTGATAGAGTGGAAAGGGAATACAACATCGTCGAGGGGTAAGTTTATTTCATACCTCAAGGCAAGGAAGATGGTTAGAAAAGGGTATATTTATCACTTGGTTCAAGTGTATGATATGAAATCTGAGGTACCGACTCTTCAGTCAGTTCTGGTAGTTAGTGAGTTCCCAGATGTATTCCCAGATGATCTTCCAGGGCTTCCTTCAGAACGGTAGATAGATTTCACTATATATGTACTACCAGATACACAACTCATATCTATTCCTCCCTATAGAATGGCACATGCAGAGCTGAATGAGTTGAAGGAGCAGTTGAAAGACTTGTTGGAAAAAGGCTTCATTAAACCTAGCACATCTCCTTGGGGAGCACCGGTATTATTTGTGAAGAAGAAAGATGGATCACTGCGGATGTGTATTGATTACAGGCAGCTGAATAAGGTAACCATTAAGAACAGGTATCCCCTCCCTAGGATTAATGATTTATTTGACCAGTTGCAGGGTGCCAAATGTTTTTCGAAGATAGACTTGCGGTCAGGTTATCATCAGGTGCGGGTCAGGGAAGCATATATTCCAAAGACAATATTCAGGACCCGATACGAGCATTATGAGTTTAGAGTGATGTCTTTTGGATTGACCAATGCTCCAGCGGTATTTATGGACTTGATGAACCGAGTGTTCAAGACATTCTTGGATATGTTTGTTATCGTGTTCATTGATGATATTTTGGTCTATTCGCGATCAGAAGAGGAGCATGCAGACCATTTGAGGACGACACTTAAGGTACTCCAGCACCAACAGTTGTATGCTAAGTTTTCTAAGTGTGAATTCTGGTTGGCCTCAGTGGCATTCTTGGGGCATATTATCAGAGCTGATGGTGTTCAGGTGGATACACAGAAGAATGAGACAGTTAAGACTTGGCCCAGACCTACGATACATACGGAGGTACGCAGTTTTCTGGGGCTAGCAGGGTATTACATGAGATTTGTGGAGAAGTTTGCCTCGATTTCAGCGCCTTTAACAAGGCTAACTCAGAAGGCAACTAAGTTTCAATGGATGGATGCTTGTGAGCAAGGCTTCCAGTTGTTGAAGGATAAGTTGACTACAACTCCAATTCTAACTCTTACTGAGGGACTAGATGGTTATGTTATTTATTGTGATGCTTCGGGTGTTGGGCTAGGTTGTGTGTTGATGCAGCATGATAAGGTTATAACTTATGCATCCCGACAGCTCAGGAAGCACGAGAAGAATTACCCTATTCATGATTTGGAGTTAGCGGCAGTGATACATGCTTTGAAGATTTGGAGACATTATTTATATAGATTTCATGTTGATATTTATACGGATCACAAGAGTCTCCAATATATCTTCAAGCCGAAGGAGCTGAACTTACGGCAGAGACGGTGGTTAGAGTTACTTAAGGACTACGATGTTGATATCTTGTACCACTCAGGGAAAGCCAATGTGGTAGCAGATTCTCTTAGCCATCTAGATATGGGTAGTTTGACGGATGTGCAACCGGAAAGAAAGGAGATGGTTCATGAGATACACCAGCTAGCGAGCCTTGGAGTCCGGTTGGCCGATTCCGGAGACAGTGGAGTTCTTATTCGAGGAGTTGTCGAGTCCTCTATCGTAGAAGAGGTGAAGAGGCATCAGTATGAGGATCCTGTTCTGGCACGGTATAGAGATGCAACTCTTTGAAAGGAGAAGACTCTATTTGAGGTTGCACCTGATGGGGTGCTACGGTATGAATGAAGATTGTGTGTACCTGATGTTGCAGGGCTACGACAACAGGTTATGAGAGAGGCACACAATGATAGGTATTATATTCATACGGGGTCAACGAAGATGTATCACGACCTCAGATGCGTATATTAGTGGGATGACATGAAAAGGGACATAGCGGAGTTTGTTGCTCAGTGCCCGAATTGCCAACAGGTTAAGGTCGGGCATCAGAAGCCTGGTGGATTACTGCAGGAGATAGAGATCCCGACTTGGAAGTGGGAAGTGATTAATATTGACTTCGTTACAGGATTGCCTCATACTCAGAGGAAGTATGACTCCATATGGGTTATTGTGGATAGACTGACGAAATCAGCTCATTTTCTTCCAGTCAGGACTACTTACTCAGCTGAGGACTGTGCTAGGTTGTACATTAGGGAGGTAGTGAGACTGCATGGGGTTCCCGCATCTATTATATCGGACAGAGGGTCTCAGTTTACAGCTAACTTTTGGAGGTCATTCCAGAAGGGATTGGGGACACAAGTGAGTCTTAGCACAACATTTCATCCTCAGACTGACGTGCAGGCAAATTGTACTTTTCAGACACTGGATGATATGTTGAGAGCCTGTACTATTGACTTCAGCGGTAGCTTGGAGGATGATTTACCACTCGTTGAGTTTGCGTATAACAACAGCTACCATTCTAGCATTCAGATGGTCCCGTACAAGGCCTTATATGGGAGGAAGTGCAGGTCACCTATTGGTTGGTTTGATGTGGGCGAGACTAAGTTACTTGGCCCAGACATGATTCAACAAGCTGTGGATAAAGTGAAACTTATCCATGAGAGATTATTAGCAGCCCAGAGTCGACAAAAGTCGTATGCAGATAATCGACGTCGACACTTAGAGTTTCAGCTTGATGATTGGGTATTCTTGAAGGTATCACTCATAAAGGGTGTGATGAGGTTCGGTAAGAAAAGAAAGCTTAGCCCGAGATGCATTGGGCCTTATCAGGTTATTCGCAGGGTAGGAAAGGTTGCCTTTGAATTGGATCTACCATCTGATTTGAAAACGGTACATCCAGTTTTTCATATATCGATGTTGTGTAAGTGTATTGGTGATCCTTCTATAGTCTTCCCAGTAGATGATGTCCATGTGACAGAAGAGTTGTCTTATGAGAAGAGTCTGATAGCCATACTTGATCACCAGGTTAGAAGGTTACGGACTAAGAATGTGGCTTCCGTCAAGGTATTGTGGCGGAACAATAATAGAGAAGAGATGGCGTGGGAAGCAGAAAATGAGATGAAGAAAAAGTATCCCCACTTATTCCCGACGCCTACAGGTAATTTGATTCCTTATTTGGCTACATTAATTGGTGAATAATAAATGTGTTATATTATGGCCATGTGAGGCATCTTTGGGTTTGCTGAGTATTGTTGGAACTTGTAGAAGAAGAAGAGATTAAGTGAGAAAAATGTGTGCTGTGAATTTTCAGTACGCCACAATGTTAAAGAATGGATCACAGGTGAAACTTCAGAGAGCTGCAGAATTCCGATCACTGCTACGACGCGGGACCGCGACGATGACACTAACAAGTATAGGTTGATAGGTTTAGTTAAAGGAGAATATGCCGAAATTTGTATAGCTTGAGACCTATTATGAACATTCGGGATGAATGTTTCTAAGGGGGAAGAATGTTACACCCCGTAATTCCAGGGCATATAGGTGAGAACGTGACTAAGGAAATAAGATTTGAATGTTGAAATGAAAGTATATTTGCATATTAAAATTTTGGATAAAATAAATGTGATGACGAGAATTAATACTAGTAGTTGAATTCTTTCCAATAGAGTTATGGACTTAGTGTTGAATTATTAAGTCTTGACATTTAGAAGCTTAAGGCCATCGAAAATTTCAAGAATTGGCTAAGTGTGGAAGATATTTTGTGAAGAGAAAGACAAGTGGACAAGTGGGTCTACATGGTCCCCCTCCACTTGTGCTACATACACCTATTATATACAAGTATTGCAAGACTTTGTTCACAAACATCTTCATCATCCAAACTCTCTTATCTCTTCCTTGACCCTCAAGTTTTCGAAAATTCCATAGCCAAGTGAAGAACAAGATCAACTTATTTTCCAAGATTAAGCACCTTAACTAAGTTCTAAGCCAAGTTAACTCTCCAAAACAGTGGGTCACGGTACTTGACCGGGAATAATGTCTTGAAACCCTAAGCTTGGAGATGAACTTGTTGGAAGGAAAATATGAAATCAAGATGGTTACAAGCTTGTAGAGGATACGTGTATGTAATTGTAACGTGAAGAAGTGGTGAAAAAAGTGAAGCAGTGGCCGAACTGTCACGACCCGACGGTCGCGACTGAGCACCCTAATGACGCCATTATACTAACATGACACGTAATCAGACTGACACTAAGGGAAATATGAAATTCGGCAGTATAACGCTGCAATCATAACACATGTCCGAATAGGCAAGCCGGCAAGGCTGCCTCTATATACAAACAACCTTGTCTCCTGAGGAGTCACATCTAAGCAAATATAACAAAGGACGCAAGCCGACAAGGCTGTCACTATATACGGGAACATCCCAAAATGAAATACAATAGTACAGCTGAACAAACATATCTACAATTCTCATATGACCAACCCACATATATACAACCCACAACTGTCTACAGACCTCTATGAGAAGAATAGTAAAATATGGCGGGACAGGGCCCCGCCGCACCCCTAAATAAGCATAGGTCTAAGAATAAAGATCTGTACCAAACTGACTAAGCTCTGAATCAATGGAACTCCTCCAGATAGCTGAGTGGAAACCCTAGACTGGCGGATCACCAAACTAAGTACCTGTACCTGCGGGCATGAAACGTAGCCCCCCGAGGAAAGGGGTCAGTACGAAAGAATGTACTGAGTATATGAAACATAAAGTACAAAATAGATAATCATAACAGGTTAAAACGTACATGAGACATGTAAGATTATCAAATGTCAATCTAACTGTGCCATAGAAAATAGAGAATCAAATGTGCCTTATAAAAATGATAGTCACGTCAAAAACCATGAATGCATGTCCATATGGTCATCATATACATATATACATATAACGTAATTCGACCCTCTAGTGCGGGACTCGGTGGAATCATATCATAATCCGGCCCATACTGGGACTCGGTGAAGTCATCATCTCATTTATGCATGCATCCTACGTAAGCCGACCCTCTAGCGAGGGACTTAGTGAACAATGCATGGTTATGCACGAACATAAGCCGGCCCGGGACTCGGAGAAGTGGAATAGTAATACTTTGCACGAGTAGATATCATGAGCAACCATATGCAATTTAAATCATCATTTGACTCCCAATAAAATCGTTAAAATGAACTTTTACTGTAAACATCAAGGTACTTCTCATAACTCATATTATTAGGAATTTGACTGTATAGAAATCACGTACGTTCGCCGTACGTTCATTTCATATAAATCATGCCAAAGAAAGAATGAAGAGTTTCACATACCTTATAGCCGAACTAACCAACTCAACATTAGAATATGTCTCATCCAACATTTCAACCTATAATAAAGGGTAATACGTCCGTCAATTCTATGATTTCTAGTGTAAGTTATATCGAAAGACGACTCTCTTTTCTATAGAAATTCGGGCCAGCACTCCCCCTGTTTATGTGCATATCCACAACTTACAAATCAAGCCAGCAATACCAAATAACAATTACAATTACCAAGGTGATTACTACACCTATTTCTCATGTTAATCCATATTAGAACAACCTTAAAACAGTTCATCAACTCTAGCGACAACAACAAGAGTTCGAGTCCTATAATTTGCAACATAACACCCTTTTTACACTTTAATTCTTTTGGGACATATGTTAGCAATTACCACATCGTGTATACATGTTCATAACGTATATTTTAAGCATAACACATCCAAAAAACAGCCCCTAACTCGACGCGACAATATCCAACAATTTCAAGCAAGTTTCCGACCAACATCCACAAAACCAATTCTTTTCTTAACTCCTTAGAATCCAATTCATATTTCAACACTTCCATTTAACTAATTACACCTTTAATTATCAAGATTTCTCTTCAATTTCAACATGCAATTAGCAACGATAATACAACAACAACAATCAATTCCAAAGTACCCTAAATCAGTCCCAATCGGCTACAACAACATTTCAACAACCACATGCATTGTTTCACTCCCATTTCCTCTTAATCTAAATTCAATTCTTAACACAAGTTCAACTCTTAACTTACACATTATTTAACTTCCAATTACTCAATGAAAAGAAGAATTTTACCTTAAAATGAAGCTCAAATAGTCCCTAAACCTCACGGCACTGTTCCATCGATTTCTTGCCTAATTTTTCACTTTTTCAACTCCAAATTGACATGCATGAATCCCACAATGTTAATCCATCATTCCCTATATTTTCTTCCATAACTTTGTCCAAAAATCTGGGAATATCTGGCTCAAATCACGGCCCAACAGTCCGTTTTCTTGCCAATTTTTGGCTTAAGATTAGATGAAGAATTTTTCTCTAAGAGAAGAAATAAGATCTAAATTTTTCTTGGCTATGGGGGAGGGATTCGGCTGGGGGAGGGTGAGAGGAAGAGGGGAGATTTTCTTTTGGTTTTTGAATTAGAACAATAAGGAAGAAGATGGAAATTAATTAGGTTTAATAAGGTAAATTTAAAAATCTGAAAATTAATTACACTTTGGTCCAAGTCTCTTAATTGTCTACTTAAATTAACCCCTTTACTAAAATAATCTCCCTTCTATTAAATCTTAAAAATCTCATAAGACCTCATTTTCGTAACTTACATAATACGTTACTAATCCATAACGGGAATATACAATTATTATTATAAGTTTCCAACATCACACTCGTAGTAACCAACATTTCTCCGGAATCACATCCTCTTGTATGCTAATTTTCGTATTAACATATGTAATTATACTTTATACCCAATATTTGAATCTTACTTCCTTAATGACGTCCTTAGTTATCGCCTTAAACTTACGAGGTGTAACATCCTTCCCCCCTTAGAAACATTCATCCTCGAATGTTCATAATAAGTCTTGTGCTAGAAATTTTTTGGCAGAGTCTCCTTTATAATTATACCTATCCAACAATATTCAGCAACCCAACAGATGCACCACAGGACCACAATAACGCATATACAATACGTCAATTACTAAAATCAAACAAGGAGTTGAATTGAATTACCTGTAGGCTTAGGGACAAATTGAGGGTACTTCTTCCTCATATCATCTTCTGCTTCCCAAATCATCTCTTTCCTATTATTGTTCCGCCACAATACCTTAACGGAAGCCATATCCTTAGTCTGTAACCTTCTAACCTGAAGATCAAGTAAGGCTATGGGACTCTCTTCGTAAGACAACTCCTCGGTAACCTGGACATCATCAATAGGGAATACTCTGGAAGGATCACCAATACCCTTACGTAGCATCGATACGTGGAAGACTGGATGTACTGCTTTCAAATCAGATGGTAGATCCAACTCATAGACAACCTTGCCAACCCTACGAATGATCTGGTAAGGCCCAATATATCTTGGGCTAATCTTCCCTTTCCTACTAAACCTCATCACACCCTTCATGGGTGATACCTTCAAGAATACCCAATCACCAACCTGGAACTCTAAGTGTCGACGTCGATTATCAGCATGTGACTTCTGTCGACTCTGGGCTGCTAATAATATCTCATATCGTCAACAATACAGTATAAACTATCCTAGAGAAAAACCTCTCCAATACATCACTCTTTGCATATACCATAGTATATCTACCTAAATCATGTAACTCTTTCACCCTTGAGTCCTTAAGTTTGTCATGTTGATCACCCCTTATATTATCTCTGATTAAGTTTCTCTGCTGATCAATATTTAGAATAGACATATCCACTTCCACTGTAATTAACCAGTCGCGGCCCGTCGGCTCGGGTCGTGATATACATATTCGTATTTATATTAATGATGATTAATTTTATGGCATTTGCATTTGTTGAATTATTAGTTGATTGTTTATATTATTTTATAAATGCATCCCTAGAGTTTACGTGGTTATTAATTATGTGAGGATTAATATTATAACGTAGCTCTTAAATTATCTCGACTAATGATGATCGAAAATGGAATATCGATGATATGTGATACGTCGATATGTGGTCTGTATCATATCCTTAGGGGATGTAGTATGTCTCACATGCTACAAGTTATGACAACTCGTGATGGACGCATGGATACTTGTTAAAGTATTGGTATACCCTGCTGATGCACTGTTTTGTTATATGTGTAAAATTTCATCGGTGTGTGAGAGATAGAAGTCCTTAGACTTGAGGTCGATACCACCTTGTTTAAGGAGTAATGTGCTTTGATCCTGTCCTAAGCTCAAATGCCTTATAGGTTGAGACACGACTTGTTTTGGGTACATTACGAAGTAGATTAAAGGTGGTAGTTGAGCCAAGATTGAGATTCATTCCTCGAATGTATATTCGAGAGAACACTCAGATTCTTATATGGTATTAGGTTGACTAAGTCGTTGGCCAACGCAATGGACATGTCTTTGATATGGTCCTGTTGTCGACTAATATAAATGAAGTGTAATGATCAAGCCATTTGGATAGACACTTGACAAATCCTAAGCTTGATTGAGTGTGTTGTTAATGAAAGGATTTTATCTTCCCACATAGAGGTTCAGTTCACAGGTTACGTGTAACTATACTTTACATATTAAGTTCGTCTTCCGGCGCAGTCTAGGAGTTCCGTGTAGACCCTAATGTAATTAGTGTCGATATGTAAAGGCCTGAAGGGTAACACTAAGTCAAGTATTTAGGTCGATTCAAGGATGTAATTAGAGATTATATATATGTTCGGTTGATGATCGAGACATTAGAAAGAAATGAAAACAAGGCAGAAAATGGGAAAGGGTCGCGACGCCATGGACTAAGGGTCGCGGCGCCAGCGGCGCGGCGCGTCTAGTGGGTTAGAATGCTGGCCCAATCTGCTGAGGTTTTAATGGGCTGGCCCATTGGGGAACCCTAGCTGTCCTCTTCAGCTATAAATAAGAGGGTTCCCCTCACATTTCTTTCACCCCAAAACCAAGAGAGTGTTCTCTTCTAAAGATCTGCTGGAATTCCTAGCATTCCAAGAGTTAGAAATTACATCAAAGTTTTCAGAACTTGAAAATCGAGGAATATTTGCGTGCACACCCTCAGCGTACACAAAAGCTTGAAGATTTCGAGATTGCTACAAAATCTAAGTCTTCGTTCGAAGTATTACATTTTACTTTGTGCTTTACATTATATAATCATACTACAGTTTGACCGTCATGTCGGGTTTGAAACATAAATTTTCAAATTCTGCTGCCTGTACGAACCCGACAAAACGCCTACAGGAATATGGACACAGAGGTTACATATAGCAGGGGAAATAAACCATTCATTTGCAAGTTTACCCATTTACATAGCCACATAAATGACATTGATTTGGAAAATGTACATGTACAGACGTTACATAGAAAATAAATCACTCAAGTTATTTAGAGCCCCTATTTAATTGAAGAGTATTTGAGTTTTTAGAATATGTTGAATGAACAAAATGAAAGAAAAATGGCAAACAAAGGAGAAAAAAGACAAATGGTATTCTAGGCCATAGAGAGGTGTTACATCACCTTGTCTATGCCTAGTATATATATATATATATATATATATATATATATATATATATATAATTATATTAAATAAAGAGTCCTTAATTTTCTACAACCCAAAAAAAGAAGAAGAATTATTATGGTTAGAAGTCTAAAATTATTAAAGATTTATTAGTATGGCCGAAAACTAAATAGGTATCTTCTAGAAGGAACCCCAACATAAATTCGATGAAATTTCACCAGGTGTCCTCCCAAAATTTTAGTTTTTAGCTTCTCACAGTATATTAGAGGTTACAATAAATGTTGGAAATATTAGGCGAGTTATTTGATAATGTCATAGAGAACAAAGAGGATGGAAGAGAGTAGGGTTGTGTATCAGTGGTTCAGTTCGAGTTTGAAAGTTATCGGTTAAACTTATCGATTATCAGCTTATAGATATGTTAAACCATTAAAGAATCGTTAAGATATCAGTTACTGGGTTATTTGTTAATCGATTGTTGATCGTTATCAGTTTAATCGTAAAGATTTCACACAAAAACTTTCAACAACAAACAACTCATTTTTAAAACTGAAAGTAGCTTTGAACAAAATTATCCAATTGAAATAGGAGAGATCTAAATAAACTTGGACAAAACATAAAAAACAAAGAGACATTGAGTTACATTACACAACACAATAGCCCATCTAGTTGAGGCAAGAATCTAAAGCATATGACAGAAGTAGAGAACTCTTAAAGGTACCGATTTGTGAAATCCAAGTAGGAGAACCTGACCAATTTTAATGGATACAAGAGGAATGGAAGAAGAGTAAAACAGTGAAAATACCTTGAAATGACTTGGGTATAAATATAATTAAATAAATAGTTGTCGGGTTATTCGTTCACCCGTTATCAAAAGTGATCAAACCGAGACCGGAACTGATACCCCAATAATCATAGGACACCATCCGATACCCGAATCAATAACCCATTAACCAAACCATTAACCCAATAATCGATTTGGGTTATTGGTTTAACCGTTAATATGTACAACTAGAAGAGAGAGATAAACATTAAGCTCAATCATATCATTTTTAAGAACTTCACTCTTACATTACAAGACCACAAAAAGGTATTTACGGGTGCTAAATGATAGTTCTATACTCGATGCTATTAAAAATAATTTCACACACATACTATGAATTTGTCCAAATTAAAATTATCAAATTCATGCACCTCAATTTCCTAATAGCCATATGGGTAACCAAACATATGAACATTTTTTTACAACCAAATATATGAACTTAGACGTTTAAATATTTAAGTTTATTATTTTCAACATCCCCTCTTAAACTTAAATGACTTTTCATATTCTTCAATTAATCTCGATGATTTTAGCATCATTTTCAACATTCTCTACATATATGCCTTCACAATTATAGACAATTCATTCTCCATTACCTTCTAAATTTGACTTTTGCAAACACAAATTTACGGAAGACTTCTCTTGTCTTGTGAAATCTTTCAAGACTCACACCTTCTCGATGTGTTGCTCTTTCTTCAGAAATTCGGAAGGATCCAATCTTAACCTTGTAAATAATCGGCCTCTCAACAGATCCTCAAATCGTGAGACACACCTTCAATGGAGATTGCTAAAGTCTTCACTTTTACACCTTCCAGGATTGAATCAATGCTCTGATACCACTTGCTGAAAATATTAGGTGAGCTCTTTGATAACATCACGGGGACAAAAGGCAAAGATGTATTCAGAATTTAAAAACATGAGTGCACCACTATATTAAAAAAATAAAAAAGAGACGCGTATACTAGAAGGAAAAAAATATGTATGTTTAATTTATTTAATACTAAAGAAATGTGATAATTATACATGAGAGGATTCAAAAACTGCAAATCCAAGAGCATGTGGATTAAACTGCAAGTTCAAGAGTATGGGATGTTAATTTATAAATTAAAAATGGATTATAAAAGTGAAACTTATTAATTGAAAAGAGCACCGATGTGAATTGGACTCCAGACCTATGAGCACAGATGCACCTACTTACCAATAAAATGAAGTGCCACTTATGGTTGGGTTCACCCATATTAATTTTTGTATGTATTCTATTAGAAAATTAGTAATGTGGATGGGTGCATGTGAACTCACCCCACCATTTGCATATGTCAATGACAAAAAGAGGGAAGAGGGAGGTAAACATTAAGCTCAATCATATAATTTTTTAGAACTCTACTTTTACAATACAAGATCCCAAAAGTGGTATTTATATGTTCTAAATAATTGTTCTAGGCTCAATGCTACTGAATGGTTTCACGCACATACTATGAACCACTCAAATTAAAATTATCAAATTCATGCACCCAGATTTCTTAACAGTCATTTGGGTAACACCAAACATATGAACCTACACATTTAAATATGTATGTTTACTATTTTATCAATAAATACAATGCAAATTGCAAAGCCTTCAAGCAAAAAGGCAAAAGTTAGAATGTAGAGTTTATGAATTAAATATTCTACAAAAATAATTATTAAGTTTTTAATAATTATTTAAAAATATTAATTAAATAAAATTTTAAATATATATATAGACTAACCAAAATTATTGAGTTTCACCTAACTGTAATCGAGATGCTATCTCGGTCCCTACCTTCAAGGGCTTCACTCCTCAACATATTTTTGCTTCATACGCTATCTTTAATCAGGACTGCATCTTTGGCTTCATTGTTAGTGATTACTGCTCTGTCAGTCTGCAAAAGAGCTTTTGACAGGCCAAAAGGCATAGTTTGCTTCATACGTACTGGCAGTGCTTTGCAGATTTGTGCTCAAAATATATAATATGAAGAATAAGAATAATTGAATAAAGATCCAACAAACTCTGAGGCACCTCGAACCAAACAGCTGCTTTGCAAAATACATTGATCTACACATAGATAACCTTTTTAATTTCTTGCTCCAAAAGGTGGAATCTCCCACCCCAGGAGTCCCCACACCTTGGTTCGACAGATCTGTGAAAGAGGTAAATTATGATGACTTAGATTAGACTAGTATCACGCTGCGCACAAGGTACCCTCCTTTATTTCGAAAAGAAATTCATAGTGCCGCTGACGGGATTCGATCCTTGGTCATTTCTTTTGTGGCCACTAATTGGGTTATCATGTTTCCCACAACAAAACTGCCTAACAGTTAAACATGAAAATCTCTTTTTGTTTTCTCGGATTTTTAATTGTCTCCCAAATTTTTCTGTGTCCACTTATAATTAACTTACGGATAAGATATAGCTGCTATAATTAAGATTAAACAGATGCAAGATAACCCTTGCATCCTTAAATAACTTCCAAAATGTAATTAGGAAGAACATATTGTACCATGTTTAATGATTGGGAACAAATTGCTTCAGACGCAAGATTATTACAAATCATGTTTTAATGACATGATTTGATTGAAGTTTATTAAAAAAAAGAATATTTTAAGTTGAAGTTGAAATAATAGACCAAATTATAAAACATATAAATATACCGTCTTTAAATATTTTTAGTATATATTTGGAGTATATGTAATTTAATATATTTGGGAGTAGAAATTATATACTTATATACAGGTATATGTAATTTTTCAAAATATCAATTATGAAATACATAGATAATATTTTTCCTCACTACTACCCCAACCATCCCTATTGAGATAGGCACAAAATAGGCATATAGGCAAGGAACCGATGGAGAAAAAGAGACACGTTAATAATGGAGGAGTAACAAGATGTTTTGGTAGAGTTGCTATTCCTCACATGGCAAGTGGTCGACACTAGGGATGTCAGTGGGGCGGGTAAATGCGGGTACCGCCCCGCACCCGCTCCAGTTGGGGCGGGTATGGAGGATGGTTTGGTGGGTGGTGGGGCGGGTATGGGTATCAAAAGTGCTACCCGCCATGGGTAGTGGGGCGGAGGTGGATTTCATATAAGACCCGCACCGTACCCGTCCCGCCCCGCTACCCGCACCGTACCCGCACCGTCCGTACCCGCCTTTCTTCCTTTTTAATACCATACGTGCATTTCACTCTCAAGTTTAGCATCCTTTCTCCTTCTCCAGTAAGTAAAACTCATTATATTTACCTTACAAAAATATCCTCTATACCACTTATTTACAAAGTACCAAACAAGTAGAGATATAAAGTATAACAAGACGAAGTGTTGCATAAAAAATGGGAACAGATTGGGTGCCATCGATAATATCGGTGAGATTATTCATATTATTGTCACCGGGGCTGCTATTCCAGTTGCCTTCAAGAACAAGATTCTGTGAGTTCGGGAATATGTACACCAGTGAGATTTCAGTACTTGCTCATGTCATCTTATACTTTTGTATATTTACCATTTGTATTATCGCCTTTAATCTCCACATGGTCCGATTTTTCCTTCACTCCAATCAAGATTTAGTAATAATCGTAACTTTTTTTTTGTGTTTCTTCCCCGTATAGTTATATTATTTCACAGGTAATTCTAAAAGTGTTTTCAGAGTGTTATCATGATCAGTTCATGCAAATGAAATCAACATTTTTTGGATCAGCTTTTGATCATGAGATACTCTTTATATCTTCAAAGATACTACATAGTATCTTTAAACTAGCTACTTAGGTTCATAGATGTTAGAGATTCACTACTAAAAAAAAAAATCTGCTATGCAGTTTCATTCAACTTATTTAGGTGGGTACCCGCCGGGTAAGTGGGTACCCGCCCGAGATAGGTGGGGCGGGTGCGGGTGGAGGAATTACTATCCGTGATGGGTGATGGGGCGGGGATGGGGGTGGGTTTAGTGGCGGAATGCGGGTACCCTTCCCCGCCCCCGCCCCGCCCCATTGACATCCCTAGTCGACACAAAGTAAGAAAGAGATTGGAGTATCAAAAAATAAGCAGCAGGTAGGGGATACTCTACAATTCCAAAGTGCTACCCATACCCGCCCCACCACCCACCAAACCATCCCTCATACCCGCCCCAATTGGAGCGGGTGCGGGGCGGTACCCGCATTTACCCGCCCCACTGACATCCCTAATTAGAACCATTATCCTTCTTTTCAATTTTCATGGACCCCCTCCTTGCTTCCTTCCTTTAAACTGGTGGCCAGTGGTCGGACGCCCACCGAGTGGGACCGGCGGGATCGGACGGGGTGGAAGGAGAGGAGTCGGGTCGGGCCAGCGGGGCCAAAGTGACGGGACTAGCGGACGATATTGTCCGCCCCGGCCCCGGCCCCGTCGGACAGCCGGACGGACGACTGTCAAAGTGGTTTTTTTTTTTTAATTTTTTCACTAAATTAAAAATACTAAATGACTAACAATGTAACATTAACATATAGTCATATAGTGATAGTCATAGACTCATATTATATTATTATAATATTATAGTATTATAATTATACTCATATATATAATATATTTATAAAGTATAAACTAAATAATTAAACAAAGACAAGAAGAGTGTAAAAAAAAACATTCCAAAGTTGTTTTTGTGCCTCTTATATTATTAATTATTTCATTGAAATATACAAGATTCAGAATTACAACATTGTAGTGTACTGTTGTTGAAAATTTTTGCAAAAGACATAGAAAAATAAAAAAATTGCAATGAAATAAATTACCAATTTGAAAATACTTTTTCTAGTTTCTTTATAATTTTGTGTGGTTCTTCGGTTGGAATTGGTATATCTTGGTCAAATTGTTCCACGTCGCTACTCATGCCTTCAGATAAAATGTCGTTGTAGTTTTCGTCTTCTTCTTCGTTAATCTCTAGTTGACCGCACCTCCTTCGTTCCGCTCGTATTCAATCTCTGAATAGTACCGCCATCTCCAAGCTGTCTCCGACTAATGAGTTTCTGTGCTCTCCTATTTGAAATCTGCCTGCAGAAAAAACGCTTTCAGAAGCGATTGATGACGCTTCAATGTTCAAAATATCTCGGGCCATCATTGAAAGTGTCGGAAATGTCTTCTCATTCTGCATCCAATATTTCAAAGAAGTCTTCATTTCCGCTTTCATTGATAATCGCTTGGTAAGGTAAATTACCCTGCAAAACAAAAACATCGAACTCCCTAATTTGGTTAGCACTGCTACCACCGCACATTCTATTTCTGAGGCTTTCAATAGAATCAATACTAGCCGCAGAAACATCATGTCTTTTTTTAGGTGTTGAAGAAGATGCACGAAGCCAGGTTGGTTACTAGCACTTTCTTTGGTAATGCCGATATACGTTTTTGCATTCATCTTCTACGTTATTCAACACTTCTTCTAGCATTTGTTCAATAGGTGGCTCAACATTTAAATTTTTGGGAGTTGGAGGTGGTAGTACGTCCATACAGTTATAAATATTTTCAATAAGACTTTTACAACCCTCTACTTTAATAGTCGGGTTTAATACAACACCAATAATATAAATAGGGGGAATAAGAATAAAATATTTCTTTAATTTCATAAACATTTTTTTAATAGCTGTCTTATAAGCAGGTTTTTCCATATATTCTTTAAGAAGTAAAAATATTATAGCTATATAAAACAACATAGTTGAAATAGTAGGATAATATAAAGTAGAAAATTCTTTTGTTGCTCGTTGAAAATTCTCTAGAAATACAATAGGTTCTTTAATTTTGTCTCAATCATTATCCACAATCATATCATTTGAATTTTGATTATGAGCGTTAAAAAATAAAGTGATAGGTTTTCTATAGTCATGAGCAACAACTAGTTGGTCATATAAAGAATTCCACCTAGTAGGTACTTCTTCGGGAATTTTTCTGTAAGATAGTCCACAATCGTGACAAGTTTTTTTATATTCTTTTCTCTGTTGAATTCTATTATTTTTAAAAATAAAGTGTATAGAAAATTGTATTTTTTCAAGAATATCTTGAAAAAAGTGAAAGACCATCCTTTACAACTAAGTTATAAATATGACACGCACATTTGATATGAAAATGTTTTGGAAAAGATGGAGTTAAAACTTCTTTTAACATATAAATAGCAGAATTGTTAGAAGATGCATTATCTAATGTAATACTCATAACTTTATCAGTTATTCCGTAATAATCGCAGACTGAATAAATATTTTCTGAAATAAACTCACCAGTGTGCCTACTATCTATATGCTAAAATACGTTTTTGCATAGACCATTTATAATCTATCCAATGACAGGTTACCGTTAAATAATCACGACCGTTAGTACTACGACCTATATCAGAAGTTAGAGCGACTTTGCAATTTAAATGATATAATGAATAACGCAAATATTGTTGATATTCGTGTGCAAATTTAAACACGTCTCTCTTAACCGTTGATCTAGGAAAACCTTTATAAGCAGGATTATACATATCTCTAATATAATGAATAAAATCAGGCGATTCAGGAAATGAAAAAGCCAAACCCTCCACAGCAACTAATTTTGCTAGTGTTTTCCTATCTTTATGTTTATCGTATTTAGGGCCTACAACTTCCCCCGTCATAGGGTTAATTTGACCCTGTACTTTGTCCGGGACAGTATGTGAACCTTGTCCCGATTGAGAGGACGTCTGCTAACCATCTTTTTCAATAATGTATTGGGCATGCAAGACTTTGTGTTTTTGAAATATGTGTCTTCCTAAACCCCCGTCCCACCATGACCTTGTCCAGTTTTAAAAGAATAAACATTTTTACAAGTTTTACATATAGCTACTTGATTCGGTACGTCCCTGTCAAAATATTTCCATACAACTGATTTTAATGGTCGTTTTGCCGGACCTCGTCTCATACTAGGGGGGATATGAGACATTTCACTAGTGGGTGTATCATCATCTTCATTAGTAGGTGTATCATCATCTAGAGTGTCATCTAAATTAAAATCTTCTTCATTTTGAGGATAAACATTTGTGTCAAGATCATATGGTATTTCAGGAAACAGTTCAGGATCTATAAAATCATCTTGTCTAGGAATACTAGAAGAAGTACCCTTGCCCTTGTTACCCGCCCTACTAGAAGAAGTACCCTTGCCGAAAAGATTTTTTGTTCTTTTCATTTTAATTATGATAATAAATAATTAAATAGTTAAAGACTTAAAGATAATGAAATTAAATGTGCTAAATGAAATAAAAACAAAATAATAATTTAATGAGGGAACGAATGTACCAAACGCCGACGTAGAGTCGATGTGTAATCGAGAGAGGTTGAAAATTGAAACTTTGCTCGATAGATTAATCCTCAAGCTAGTTGCCAACTTCACTCCCGATTCTCAAATTAATAAATAGAGTGAATATGTAGTAGACAATGTTGTATATAGAAATTAGAGAAAATGTAGGAAGATTTGTGAGAAATAAGAAGAGAAAATGAGGTATTTATAGTTGGAAAATTGGGTTAAAGTGTAAATATAATAACTTAGAGGTTAAAAATAAATATTAAGGGGGTAGGGGGAGTGGGGGAAGCCAAAAATGGCCGTTGTCTAACGGCCAAAATGTAAAATGGCCGTTAGACAACGGCTATTTTTGGCAAATGACGGATCGGGCAGATCGGCTGGCGACCATACCCGCCCCGCCGGCTCGAGCTCCGATCCCGTTGTTTTTTTTTTAACACGGGATCGTGACGGGGTCGGGGTCGGGTCGGGACCGGGACGATGTCGGGTCAGCCCGACCCACTAGCCAGTCCTTCTTTAAACCATAGGCTATGTAGTAGATGTTTGAGATTGCTTTGTCTCAAATGTGAGTTAAGTTACAATCACGGGCGGACCTTGAAGCCAATATATGAATTCTGTCGGACAAAATTCAGTAGCTTTAATTCAAATTATGTATTCGTATTAAGAAATTCACGAAATATATATATAAATTGAATTCAAAACTCAATTACTAATACCTAATATTGTTATCCTAAAATTCAAAACTCATAAAGTCCAAATTCAAGCTCCTATACTTCTAGGCTTTCACAATTTTGATTTGTAGGAGTATTAGTAAAACATTGTTTGATTGTATTTTGTCTTCTATCATGTTATCTGCCAAATAATTAACGGTGTTCATTTAACGTGAGATAATTGTTAGCAGCCATGAGAGAGATCTTAGCTTAAGTATGCAGTATGAATAAGAAGCAATGAGAGGAGAGAAGTGCGAGAATTTTTTAATAATACTCAACTGCCTCTTACAGAGGTGTACAATGTCACTACAAGAAAAATGACCTACGGTGATAGTCAGAGTGTGACAGTTTTTTCAACTGTCACATATAGTGTGATTTTTCCTCGACTTCGATCAATGACACTTACATATACGCGTGATTATTTAAACCGTCATAAATTTATGACGGGTATTTGCACCGTCACATGTTGTGTGACAGTTTTATAGGGATGATCCATTTGTTTTTAGTTGACCCGACCCAACACGACCCAATTTGGACCTGACCCGACCCATATTCACTTTTAATTCAATAAAGAGGAGGGGTATACCGTCAATTCATTCATAACTCAACTAGGGTTCGAGAACCGTAGCCCCCTCCCCCCACTCTCTTCATTCTCTTTACCAAAATAGCAAAGAGTCAGAAGGATTTCGTCGGTACAGTGTTGTGCTGTTGTCATTTCCCGCCAGGGTTCGAGAACCCTCGTCTTCTTCACCCCTTCTCTCCGCCAATACACAACCATCGAAGGTAACCCCCCCCCCCCCTTGTTTTTTTTTGCATAGTTAAGGACGAGGCATTATTGTGCCTCGTCCTCTTCCTCGATCGATTTCCATTGGTCGATTTCAAATATTTTCTTTTCAAAATTTGGGGTTCTTGGGTCTTAATGACCATTGGGTTTTGAAGCAAAAAAAGAACACATACCCTTCCCATATATGAAAAAGCCTTAAGATCCAGATTTTAGGAAATTAAACAAAAGGTGTTAAATCGATATTTTATGCCTGAAATTAAGCATAAAGTCTTGACAGTGATATTTTAACCCAAGAAATCAAACATAGTCTCTATTTGAGCAAATTCGAAACCCTAAAATTTTTCTAAGATTTCATAGTTTAAAATCTTCGATTTCTTTTCTTGTGTGGTCTGAGCTTGTGTATTTGGATAAGGCATCCCACTCTGTATTCTCTTCACGGTTGCACATCAAAGAGGTAATTACCAGATCCTCTTAGTTAAATATCACATTCTTAAGCTGCTTTGTTAATTATCTGTTTAGTTTATTTGCTTTGTTAATTATGTGCTTAGTTTAGTTGTTTTGTTAATTGTGTGCTTAGTTTAAGTATTTAATTTGGGTTTTCAAGTTTGATTAGCCTGTTTTAATTACTTTACGTTAGGATGTTAGATCTGTGAGGGATTTAACTTGGATTTTTGTTATTGGTGCATGCATATAAGTTTAAGTATGATTCAGTACATGGACAATGGAAGCACCTATTCGGTGAGAAGTCTGTCACAGTCTTTGGAATCAAGTACAAATCTGTTATTTATGCTTCTACTTACTTTAATTTTGGTGCTGAATAAATATATGATATTTTCTGTAATTGTTAAAAGAACCCTGAGGAAATCCCATAGGCTCAAGCTGGTGCTGACTTTGTTGTTGAGTCAACTGGTGTCTTCACTGACAAGGACAAAGTTGCTGCTCACTTGAAGGTATCACTGATCAGCTTTTTAGTTTAATTGAAAAGTGAAGGGAAGATGTTATTCGAGTCAAAATTGAAGTTGGTTGCTTTAGCTGGACTAGTTTTATCTCCTCTTTTTCTTTTCACTCATTTTCTTCTAACTAAACATACATATAATAATGGGATTATTTCTGAGTATCACTCTTCTGTTACAATCATTTCATGGATGTCTAAATTCAAGAAATCAAATGTCTCTATTAATAATGTAATGTCCCTCCAACATCTCATTTTTATTCCTTGTTTTAATTTTCTTAACTTATTCTAGCTTCAAATTTTCTTTAAACTGTTATATTTGCTTGCTTTGAGTTAATGGTGATAAACTTCTAGTTTTATATTACTGTTTTTATTTGGGGTCTGCTAATGTAATGAATGTGTTAAACCCCTCCAAGATCTCATCTTTAGTTTTTCCAGTTTTAACTTTCTAACTCTTTCTTTGGTTTGAGGCATGTGATGGGGGGTCTGCTTATGTGATGTTATGTGCTTACTTCTTATTAAACCCCTCCAAGATCGTTCTTCCTATTTTGATTTCTTAACTTATTTTTAGCTTCAAATCCATCTTTTAGATTGCTGCATTTGCTTGCCTGAGTTAATGGTAATTAATTTAGTGTCATGTTACTCTTTTTTTTGGGGTTATGCTAATGTAATGAATTGTTCTTAAACTCTTCCAAGATCTCATCTTTAATTCTTCATGTTTTAGACTGGTGCATTTTCTTGCTTGAGTTAATGGCAGTAACTATATATCATGTTACTCTTGTCTTTTTTTTTTTAGGTGGGGGTGGGGTGGGGGATTGCTAATGGGTGTGAATGGTTAATTTGCCATTGCTGGAGCTGATTATACGTATTCTTGTTGGCTACTGATGGAACTCTTTCTCATGGAAGCGTCCATCTTACAAGAGACTATGGGCTCCAGTTCGACGTCTTATCTTTACATCCTCATGCAAATCGGAGTGGAGAATATGTAGATTAGATTCACCTTCATATATTTCGTGTTCTATATCATGTCAGTTATAGCAATCCTATGGAATTTATTTGGCGTTTCGAAGTTGTAATATTCCCAAATACTTATAACTGTAGTTTAATGTCAGGTTGTTTTTTATCAATCAATTAATGTGACTGATGAGGTACAACAATTATTAGGAAATAATCGAGTTTAGAACCATATTTTTCCTCACTTTCATCAGTTTCAGGCCCAAGTGCCCAATTATCCATCTTTATTAAAACAAAGACGAACATCTCCATTTAAAGTCCCCTAACTAACTTTAATCAAAACCTGAAGTAAATATTAAGTTGTCTGCCAAATCTGAGGACAATTTTATATCCATTCATCTGTATAGTTCCAGATGCAATATTTTTTTGTTTCATAAAGGGCATGTGAACTTATTTAGAACATCCTGGGCAAGTGACAAACTTTTCGCTTGAATCAATATGTTGCAATATGCCATTTTTAATCCAGAGCCAATCTCCTTACTACATTAATATAATCTAAGGCTTCACATATCTTTTAATAAACCTTTAACGTGCATTTTTTGGAATAAACGAATTGAAAAATATTAAGTAGAAATTTTCTGCAGTGCTTGGTGTTTTCCGATGCTTTTTCTACTTGTTACTATTTGTTTCAACCGTGATGTTATTGCAGCTCCTGAAATGGAATCAACTGGATCCATCTTTGTGAAGATGGGATCAACACTACCAATGGGACGGGCCATTTCAGCAAAATTGTTCAAATTTGTGTATGCTGAAACTGTGCATAACTTATGGATGAAAAGGAATTTGAGGAAGTTTGAACATACAAGTAACACCTTGGAGAGTATGGCTAATACTATTGTTGTTGTTTGTAATATTAGAGTCCCTAGTAGAGTCAGATGTATGTTGCATCAATTGGTATTCTCAGTTTCCTGTCAAGTTGCATATTGGAAATACATTGTACCGGTGTCTTAATTAATTAGTTACATTTTAGTTACAATATGCTATTTTCTCTCCAATTTAACTATTATTGAAAAAATTAAAAAAATTAATTCAATTAAATTAATTATTAAGTACAAAATGCGTCAAAATCAAATTTTTCGCAATTGTTTTATATTTAAATTAAATTAATTAAAATTAAAATTTATTTAAAAATTGACCGCAAAAAATATATTAAATTAATAAAATTCAAATATTTTACCACAAAATTTGTAAATTCTCGAAAAAAAACAAAAAAAACGGAAATAGTCAAAGTCAACGATCAAATGTGTGACGGTTTATGCCCGTCACATATTATGTGACAGTTATTTAAATCGTAATCTATGAAGGACCTACCGTGACATAGGCTATAATGTCACTTACAAAAGTCGTCATCCACCCCCTCCGATGACAATTTTTAACTGTCACCGTAGGTCCTTTTTTCTTGTAGTGTGTGTATATACAAGATAGCCTTCTAACTAACTAACCGTATACACAAATATCTTAATTGTACAATTAGTAATCTACCCTTTAATATCTCAGCTTGTATTCAACACCCCTCATTAAGCTGATACTTGGAACAAGTCTTTCACACCAAGCTGAGCCAACATGTAGTCATGTTGAGCTTTTCCCAGGCTCTTAGTTAACAAATCTGCTAGTTGATCTTCAGTAGGAATATGATCAGTTCTGATGAGCCCTTGAACAATTTTTTCTCTAACAAAGTGACAGTCTATGTTAATATGTTTTGTCCTTTTATGAATATTGGATTAACATCTATATGAATTGCTGTCTTACTATCACAAAATAGATGCACTGGTAGTTGAATGTCAATCCGAAGCTCATTGAATAGGCTTGTCAACGATGTAACCTCAGCAGTAACTGATGCCATACTTCTAAACTCTGCTTCTGTAGAACTTCTTGACACTGTCTCCAACTTTTTTTACTTTCAAGATATTAATGCACCTCCAAATTTCACCAAGTAGCATTTTACTGACCTTCTAGTTTGCAAACATGCTCCCCAACCTGAGTCACAATATGCAACTAAGTTGTTTGCAGCTTGTGCATGCATATAAAATCCTAAACCATGTGAACCTTTGATATATTTGACCACCTTGAGTGCTGCCTCCATATGAGACATCTTTGGCTTGTGCATGTATTGACTTAAGACTTGAACAACAAAAGGCAAGTCTGGTATGATCATAGTCAAATACAGAAGTCTTCCTACCAATCTTTGATAAGGCTCTAGATATTTGAGTAAATCATCACATATTTTATTCTTTGCACCACATTCCTTACTTTTGATATTTTGATCATATTCACCAGACGTCTGCTTCTAATTGAGTTTCAAAGGTGTACCTGATGGTTTTGTACCTCCAAAATTTACCTCAACATTAAGTTACAATGTATATTTCCTCTGTGTCATTACTACACCTTTATCAGACCTTGCAACCTCAATCCCAAGGAAGAACTTCATCTCACCAAGATCCTTCATCTTGACCTTGGTTTGCAGGTTGCTTTCGTTTGTATAATCAACTCATGATTGCTGCCTGTCACTATCAAGTCATCTACATATACAAGCACCACTATTATGTCACCACCAGTATTTCTAGTGAATAAGAAATTGCCTATTTTCCCCCCCCCCCCCCCCCCGCTCTAGCAAACCCATTAGGAATATGCATGTACACATCTTCTACCAAATCTCCATTAAGAAAAGTATTGTGGACATCCATTTGATAGATGGCCCAATGCTTAGAGACAACCAATGCAATTACAGACCTCACGTTCACCATTTTGGCAACTAGTCTGTATAATCCAACCCTCTCTTTAGCTAAAACATTTAGCCATAAGTCTAGCATTGTACCTCTCAACCTCTCATGAGGCCTTGTATTTGATCTTAAAATCCATTTGAATCCAATAACAGCTTTTCTAGGAGGTAAATCCATAATACACCAAATGTGATTGTCTTCTAAAGCTGCAATTTCTAGTCTCATTGCCTCAATCAATTTGGGATCAGTAGATGCCTCTTTGAATGTCTGAGGTTCTAAGTGCATTACATATATGAATAAGGCTTTATGATAGATAGAACTGATATTAGAATATGTCATATAAGCAGAGACATGATAGGTGCATGAGCTGAACTAGGAAATGAAGGAGAAATGTAATCTTGCAACCAAACATATGGTTTTGATTGTCTAACAAATTTTCTAGGTTCAATAAGTGGAGGAGGCAATGGTGAGAAAGAAGAGACATCCTCTACATATGGTGCATCACCTACTACATGTGTCTGACACATCAGGACAAGAAGATAATTGCCCCTCTTGAATCTCAGGACTGTGACTAGGATGAGTGAATGAATTGTCCTGTACAAAGTTGATTGGATCTAGTAGTTTCAATACTGGAAAGATAGAAGTGTCTGAGGCATGTATATGCTTGAAATGGAAGATATCTTTCTTGAACACCACATTTCTACTGACTATAAATGATTTGGAACTAAGATCATAAAGTGTATAACCCTTTTGAGTGGAGGAGTAGCTCATAAGAACTAATGATACAACTCTGGGTGCAAAAAAACGGGAAATAGTTAAAGTCAATGAGCAATTGCCAAAAAATATTCAAAGTCAACGAGCAAATCTGTGACGGTTTATGCCCGTCACATATATAGTGACAGTTGGTGAAACTGTCATCTATTTGTGACAGTGGCTACAATGACACTTACAGAAACCATCACCCACCCCTTCAAATGATAATTTTTAACCGTCAGGTAGGTCCTTTTTCTTGTAGTGATAGACTTCCTTGTCTAGAAAACCATTTTATAAGGCACCTTTTACATCCATTTGGTGTAAGGTAATTTTTAGAAAGCAAACAATGGCAAGGAGGAGTCTAGCCATTTCTCTAGCCATTTCTTGCAATGTTCTATTCTTCATTTCTGCTACCCCATTCTGTTGAGGAGTTTTGGGAGCAGAAAACTCATGAAAAATTCTTTTTTTCTCACAAAATTTTGTGAAGGAGTTGTTTTCAAATTATTTTCCATAGTCGGATCTGATCGAAAAAATAGGAGAATAGAACAAGTTCTTAATTCTAGAGTGCAAAATTTTAAACATGTCAAAAGTTTGTGATTTTTCTTTCAAGAAATATATCCATGAATATCTAGAAAAACCATCTACTATCACATAAGAATACCTCATGCCTCCAAACAGTCTACCTCAATTAGATTCATAAGATCCATGTGCAATAATTGAAAATAATGAGACATACCTGAATGTTGTCTGTCATTCTGGACAACATTATGGGAAACACGGGATTGCTTACCTTATAGACAATCTGCACAGACTGTTTTACCTTTATGGCTAAGGTTGGGTAAGCCTCTAACCGCTTCATATGAGACCAATTTTTTCAGATTGCGGTAGTTGACATGTCCCAACTTTTGATGTCATAGTGTTGTATTGTCTATCTTGACATTATTGCATGTCTCTTGTCTTGCAACAAGATAACAATTATCACCTGTTCTAGTACCTGACATGACACATTCATTAGCTTCATTCATAACTTTACAGACATTTTTATTAAATTTTACCTCAAGATTGTCATCATACAATTGACTAATACTAATCAAATTAGACATTAAACCTTCAACGTGTAAGACATTTCTTAAAGCTGAAAATCCAGGAACATCCAAGATTCATTTTCCAATTATTTTTCTTTTACTGCCACCTCCGTAAGTTACGTTACCTCTATTGAATGACTCATAGTTCTTTAGAAATTCTTTTGTACCTGTCATGTGGTGAGAACATCCATTATCAAAGTACCAAGAACCTGCAATGTTAGTTCTTAAATAAGTTATCGAAACATTACAAGTTATATCCATTTTGGGAACCCAAACTCTTTTAAAATATTTTTTACCTTTCGGTTAAAAAATGTTGCTTCGAATGTTGTCCGATGATCACAAAATCTTGAAGTTTGAAACGGTATGGTTTTAAGTGTCCAGGGGAGTTACAGTAATGACACACAAACTTCATATTCTTTGACATATATGAGAACCTATTACCTATTCCTCTTTCTTTTACAAAGCATATTTTCTTATTTTTGTCAAACAACCTAGAACATATAGTTTTAACAGAGTTTTCGTACCCAATACCTACTTGTGAAGGTTTACTAAAGCTGAGTATTTCATTCAATATAGAAGTCCTGAGTTGAGCTTACGAAATGTTGCTTCGGCTAAATCTAATTTTGCACGAATCTTACCAAATTCAGTATCCTTTTTGGTAAGTGTAACCTCTAGACGGGTTATTGTGTCTTTTAGATCTACATTCTCACGAGTTAAATATTTTACCTTTGTGTCAAGTTACTTGGATTCTATGATTAAGGGTTTACAAATGCGTTGTAATTCATTAATCATATCATCGTTGCTTTCAACTTGATCCATACGCTCAGCCTCACCACTAGAAATAAAACAACTAAAGCAATTTACATCAGGATAGTTAGAGAATATGTACATTTTGGATGTTGCTGGAGATGCAAATTTTATTTCAGATGTTGCTTGAAATGTCGTGACATCTGAGATAACATTACAGATGACATATTCATTATCAGATATAGATTATTCGTAAACAGTGGCCAACATTGCTTGTGATTCAACTTCTTGATCTCATTCCTCTTCTCCTTCATCGTCACTAAGCGAGACCCTCAGATTCTTACCAAATTTTCTAAGAGTGTTTGTATATTCATTAGCATAATGACCCAACCTGAGCATGCATGACATTGTACAAACTCTAGTTGTATGGGATCAAATTTAGTACGATCTGAATTGATTCTTCTTTGTAGACTTTTTTTTTAGTACTTAGAAGGACCTTGGTGAACTTTTGATTGAAGCCTTGGTTTTGATGTGTTTAGATTTAGATTGATTTCTCTCATTGTTGAACTTCCTCACCATCGAATTTTATTTTCGAGTGAGTAAGGCAATATTAACACCTTCACCAAGTTCTTCAAGATTCTCATCATCTTTATTGATTTGATTCTCCGAGGATTGAACTTGAAGTGCCACATTCTTGCTCTTATATAGTTCCCTTTGATTATCAATGTTCATCTCATAGGTTTTGAGAATAATCATCAAGGTATGAAGGTCCATATTAGCAAGATTGTGAGCTGCTTCAATGACATAAATCTTTAAATTGAACTTTCCAGGAAGAGAACAGAGAGTCTTTTCAACAAGTTGAGTATTGGTTAATGGTTCACCAAACACTTGACATTCATTTGGAGATGTCAATTAACTTTTTAAAATAAGATTTAATATCATCTTCTTCCATCCTTAAATGTTCATATTTGCTCATGAGTATGCGTAGCTTAGTCCGACGAACACTTGAGCTACATTCACAATGAGTTTGTAAAGTATCACATGCATCCGTAGCCGTTGAACAGTTTTGAATGAGTTTGAACATGTAAAGATCAACCCATCCAAAAATTGCATTTCAGGCCTTTTCGTTAAAGCTAGCATTATTGGTTTCTTCCGCCGTCCATTCAGATTCTGGTTTAACAAGAATGTCACTTTCCTCATCCGACATGACATTGAAACAACATACCCATTGTTTATAGATCTCCATTCACTAACATTAATTGATTTGATGTGAGAACGTAGGTGAATCTTCCAATAGCCATAGTTTGTACCATTTAAAATGAGAAATCTACCAATATTTGGGTTAGCCGGATCCATAACTTTTAATAACAGGACCAAGCATTTATTGTGTTAAGTGTTGCTTTTGATATCACTTTTTAGGTCCCGGAGGTATGCTATGGAAATAAAAACAAACTGAAAGTAAAAATAAATCGAATTCCAATACAGTTTGCAAATGTCGGCAACAATGTTGTCAGTCACAAGTGACAACACTTCGATAAAACTGTAAAACTTTTGAAGAGTAATTACAGCGGAAATAATAAAGAACGCAAATATTTAATATTTACATAAGTTATATTGATTATATAACCTATGACGGTTAGTGACCGAAAGTATTGTATATATGTATATACAATTGAATAAATTCCTTCTTTTACAATTTTACAAAATAAAACAAAAGGAATTAAAAAGTTGAAGTCGCAAATGACTTCTTCTTGAAAAATCTACCTAAATAGATATAGACAACATCTCATTATAATTGCTTCAATAAATAAAAAATCTAGAATCTAAGCAGCAATTATAACGTTGGACAAAATGTTGTTGACACACTCAGACAACACTTGCGATCCAGTTTTCTAAGATGAATTCTCGAGAGCTCTCTTGATATTTTTACAATCTGATTCTGGATATCGATTCACTCTTCTTCCCTCTCTATTTATAGTAGATATTCTTTCTTGAAAAGCTCATCGAATTGTTGTAGAGGTTGAGGGAAAGGTGGGCAGCCGATAATGTTTGTTGGAGAAGATCATGGAGCAAAATCCTCTAACTTCTTGGACTTGTTCCACAAGCTTAGCAACAACTTTGACTTGTTCTTTCCACTTTTTTCATCAGCTTCTAATCACCTTACCAAGTCACTTTTACCGTGGTAAAATTTCCACGAGATTTCCTTCAGTCCGTGAAGTAAGGCAAAACTGTTAGTCACAGAAATGTTGGTCCGAATGTTGTGACATTTGTTCCAACATTTCTTAACTTTAACTTAGTACTAAAAATGATATGTTGGGCAAATGTCACAACACCAAACCCCACATTAACAATTATCATCCATAGCTATATCAAAATACATTAGGTTTATGTTCTTCTCCCTCACCTCTCTCTCCCCAGCTCTCCGCCACCGCCCCACGCCGCTGCCGTTCCTCTTCTCCTTTCCGGTCGTTTCCGCCAGACACCACTGCTCGTCGGAAAAGCAGCGCCGCCATGCTTTCCTCCAGGTCTTCTCGCCCCACCGCCGCCGCCACCATTTCTCCCTCCAGATCTCGTCGTTTTCCGTCGGATCACCGTATCTTCACCGTCGGACCGGTACAAATATCGATGGATCAATGGAGCACTAAAACATCGGAAAAGCCGATCCATTTTAGAATGTACTCATTTGTTGAGTGTATACAAATGAATACAGTGAATTTAAAATATTTTATTAGAGTGTATACATTTTTAGTGTAAAATTTACTTTTTTGTTATTGTATTTTATTTCTTATTTTCAGTTTAAGTGTATTTGTAATTTTTTTGTGAAAAATCCAGTGTATTGAGTTTATTTTATTTCTTGTATTCAATTTTTGGTTGTATTGAGATTTTTCTGTTTTGAATACAATTACAGTGAGCCGTTTTATGAATATAGTGAGTAAAAAGTAGTTATGCCCTATAAATATTGAAACTATAGCTATGACAAATTTTAAACCCCTAAACTATAGTCATTTGTGTAAATTTCACTTTTCATTTTCCTTCGAACTACTTTGCTGAAATCTTTTAGACCTACTCACAATTTTTATTTTTATTTTTATTATTACCCGTTAGCCAAATGGTACTACATATAGTAGATACTTTTCATTCTTAGACAAAAGTAAGACTGCTGCTTTGTTAATTTCATTACTGTTGTCCGAATATTGTTTTGTATTCTTTTCTGATTAATACTTAAATTTTATGCAAAACGATCTTAATTTTTCCCTTCAAACCATTAGGTTCTGGCAAGGGCCTGTTCAGGTGTCAATAGCACAAGTCACAACTGAATTGTAAATTTGTAATGTGCATGAGTTAAGATACTGAAGTTGCTCAATTGGTTTTCTTTATTGGGAAAGGTTAACTCCGAATTCGGTGCATATATCAAATAATATTTTACAATGGCCAAATTATTAATTGAGGTAAAAAATATATTTATTAATCATGATTACATAATAAACTTTATACAAATAGACAAAAGTAGTCTGGTTCATTTTGCTCATATCAGTTAAACTAATATCGCACAAGTGTTTTCAACGATTAGATGCGTTTATCAAGCATGTTTGAATCTAGTGAAGGTATTTAATAGGAAAATGTCCAAGTAAGAATGCCGATAATTATACAAAACAGTGCTAGTTGAAGCGTTAATATATGTACTTGTAAGGGTTTCCCCCCCTTCGAATTAAGAGCTTCCCTTCTTTACTTTTCACAAAAGTATTTGTGTTCCACTTCCCACGGTTCCACCCCCACCCACGTTGCTTCAAAATTTCGTCGACCAATTTCTAGTAGTTATTGTGAGTTATAATTGCGGTTACAAGGAAATGAGAAAGTAAGCAACAACAAGTCTTTGGTTACAAATCTGGAAAAGAACAAAAGAAATGTTTTGGTGAGTCGATTGATATTCAATCTGTCCTTAAGACAATATTGCGCCGTATGAATCCCTTAACGACTATTGGCAACTTGTCTCCCAAGATAAAACAGCAACAAACAATTAAGCAAAGGATAACTCAAGTGTTTACTAAAAAAAGAGCTTTTGAGTGTATGAAAGAAAAGCAAGATAGGAAGAAGATTTCAGATTTCAAGTGTGTTCTTCAAATGAGCTTTGAGTCTCAATTTATAGTGTGATGAAGATGAATTCACATCTAACCAAGTAATGGTCTTCAATGCCATGTAATGACACTTAATATGGGGTTACAATTCATCCAAATAATGGCTGAATTCATGTGTCAAATAATGGAGGATTAATGCTCCAAAACCAGCCCAAGAGTCAGAAACGTTTCACCTTCCGTCGAGCATTCTGCCATCGAAGCGTCGCGGCCGTGCCTGGAGGCACCGTGGAGCCTGACGACCAATAGCATCCAGTGGATTACTGCCTAATTAGAACCGCGGCTCCGACGGTGTTGCGCTGCGGTCCTTCACGGCTCCGCGACGATTTCCGACTTGTTTCATCTTTTACACATCGTACACTTCTTCCTTCATTTACCAACGTGAAATATTCGTTATTTGGCCAATAACCGTCTATCATTTCATGTCTCAAACATTTCGTATACGTACCAATATCTCTTTCAGTAAAAAAAAATACGATCCTTGGTACAACGTGTACACGTGTGTGGAAATGATGTTTCCGACGTGCGGGGCCCCAATTGTTTGAGTCATAAATAATAGGATTAATTTTATTCACGTTAATAAATTTCCAACAATCCCCTCTTGAATAGATTTTGGCGCACTTGCATGGTGCCTTTTCTAGCAATCTTTCGGTGGATCAATGTTGCATATGGATAGGTACCGTAGCTTTGAACCTTCCATAGTAGAATACCATCAGACTTACTTACTGCGCGGTGAACGTGATGTCTTGAACCATCAGTGTTTAGTGTAAGCCAAGACAATGGTACCAACACAACACATTTCCTTACTCTGTTATTCTTTAAGGTTTTATCTGTTGTGGCCATGGATACGTCTTGGATTCTTAAGTGTGTTCATTTGAGGCGGCCAGTCCTCGCACTTAAATAAGTGGTTTCCTATAAGGTATCCTGCTATACCCCACTCCACGAGTGTTAGGAACCATTAAAAGTTTTCTCAAACCTAACCTCAATCGTTCAGGGTCATTAAGGTTTTGGAAACTTAACATTTACCCACGCCGCAGGTATGTCACGCCCCAAATTTTCCTAAGTCTTTACTTAGGGCGTGATGGCACCTGGACAATTATTTTCCACCAGGAGCACCATTTAATTCTCTTTATTTAGAAATTTAAACTTATATTCAAATACGGAGCTATTAATAAAAATAACAATAAAGAAATTTATTTATGACTTTATTGACAATATAACGCGAGCCCATACTCGTGCAAATATTGTTTCTACATAGACATACTGACAAATATTATTCTAAGTTGGAAGGGAGTCCAATCCACACGGGCATTTCGAGACACCGAACCGACATTACGAACTGGCGAGTACCAAGCAAGCGATGGACTTGGTATGACAAGAGGCTGCGGGACGATCGCTAGCCTTGGCGTGGAGCCTTTCCTCTATCACGCTTTCCTGAAACATGTTAAATAAAGAGTCAGCCCTACCATCTGGGGCTGAGTGAGAACCTTACCATGCAATTCAAAGTAACACCACAATATTCCAAGTGCAATCACATTATAACGTAATAAGCATATTGCAAAAACATATCAGGTTACAACATCTTTAAATATGCAACAACTCCTCATAGGAAATTCTCGGTTTAACTAACACTTCATTTTATCTCGTATTATACGTTAAGACATTCCCCTGCATTTCCACATGTTTATTACATTTATATATTTGTGAACGCGTATTCACTTTTCATATTTATATATAGGTGAACATGTATTCATCTTTCATATTTGTTGCGGCGTGCAACCCGATCCATTATATTTACGTATTTGTGAACACGTATTCACTTTACGTTTTGTTGCTGCTTGCAACCCGATCCATTATGTTTACGTATTTGTGAACGAGTATTCACTTTACGTTTTGTTGCGGCGTGCAACCCGATCCATTATATTTACGTATTTGTTAACATATATTCACTTTACGTTTTGTTGCGGCTTGCAACCCGATCCATTATGTTTACGTATTTGTGAACGCGTATTCACTTTACGTTTTGTTGCGGCGTGCAACCCGATCCATTATATTTACGTATTTGTGAACATATATTCACTTTACGTTTTGTTGCGGCGTGCAACCCGATCCATTATGTTTACGTATTTGTGAACGCGTATTCACTTTACGTTTTGTTGCGGCGTGCAACCCGATCCATTATATATTTATATATTTATGTGAACACGTATTCACTTTTCATATTTTTCAGAAGATCAAATAAATACTATTCTCTTTTCTAACATTCTGTCATTCATACTTGTAACGATTATAATTTTTTAACCATAACTCCAACTAAGGTGTTTCTCAAGCGGAAACTAAGGTAAGACGGAGATCTTTCACTGTACCAAATTTCATTTAAAACTACTTTGGGTAACTAACACAAATTTATCCTCAAAACAGCCACATGAAATTTATTTCGGCAGAATATTTATTAAACAACACCCAATCTTAGAATAGTCATAACTCCTAATCTGTAAACCCGTTCAAGCCCCATAAAATCTCAAAACGACGAGAACAGAGAGCTACACGTCTCCATGTGAATAATCCTTTCATATTCTGTACCATTTGGTACAGTTTTACACTTTTATTCGCTGCCCTCCCTGGATCTCGATAGATCCGAGGCAGAAACTTTAAACAGCGATAAATCTCAATCCGTAAGTCGGATAGACCCCCGTAAGGTCTCAGAATGTCCACAACAAAGAGATCTAGAACTTTAATTTAGAAACAATTTTCATATTCCCCACATATTAGTACAGTTTTACGTTTCAATGTCCTGCCCTTCTGGATTCCGATGAATCCGAGGCAGCAACTTCAAACTGCCATAAATCTCAACTCGTAAGTCCGTTTTAACAACTTTTTATCTATATCTGTCCGTAACAGAGAGATTTACAACCATGTAAATTTTCATACAATTCTAATAAGTAAAACTCAATAAAAACAGTCCGTAATTATGCCTTTCCGAATTTCGACCAAATCTAAGGCAGGAACTTTGAACTATGATAACTTTCAAACCATATGTCCATTTTACCTCATTTTTGGTTCTATATGATCATATTAGAGAGGTGTACCACTCCTACGAATTTCATCAAATTATAACGATTATAACTCAGTGAGAACAGTTCGTAAAGTTCATGACGCAACTAGTTGTCTAAACAATCAAAAGTTCAATATTTCTTTTCAACATTCAATTCTTATTCTAACATGTATTGAACTTAAAATAAAGGATATTACCAAGAATTTCTGAGTGAGAAAACTCACATTGTAAGTGTAAAAAGATTGTGGTTCGGTTGCTACAACCACCCTTGCTCCTTAGTGTTTCCCTAATTTTCTTGTTCTCCTTCCTCCCTTGATATTTTCTTGATTTTTTTCCTTCTTGTTCACTTGTTTTTTTTCTGATTTTCTAACCTTTATGTTATGTACTTTGTTTGTGTGTAAATACAATGTATAAGTGGAGGGTTTTCTATAACCTATGGGATGGGAAAAGCCAAGGGATTGAAGGGAAATGAAAAGGAGGGGGAGGGGAAGGGTAAGGAGTGTACGTGAAATGCATGCTGCATTTTGTTTTTTTTTTGTTTTGTTTTTGTTTTGTTTTTTTTTTGTTTTTTTATTTTCATTTCATCTATCTATTTATCCAACTTTAACACTAACTCTATCCCATATAATTTATTCTTTGTTTTTCTTATATATATATATTTTTATTAACCCAACCACAACTATATATTATTATTATTTTTTTTTCCGGATTTTACATTCTCTCCTCCTTAAGCAACATTCGTCCTCGAATGTGAATAAGGTCGTAACACATGCATAAAGACACGCAAATGACACACATATGAAGTACTATGTAATGCATTTTTTTTATTACCTTAGTCAAATAGGAACGGATATTTGACTTTCATCGCCTCTTCCGCTTCCCAGGTGGCTTCCTCGGTGGAGTGGTTCCTCCATAGGACCTTCACGGAAGCAATATCTTTATTCCTAAGACGCTTAACCTTCCTATCAAGTATTTCCACCGGAACTTCTTCATATTGAAGCTCCTCATTAAGAATTATCTCCTGGGGAAGGATGACGTGACTTGGATCGTGCAAGTATTTTCGTAACATTGACACATGAAATCTGGATGCCTTTGCTTCAGCTCTTGTGGAAGTGCTAATTTTTAAGCCACATTCCCCACTCTTCGCAAGATCTCATATGGCCCAATAAACCTTGGGCTCAATTTTCCTTTCTTACCAAAACGCATAACTCCCTTCATTGGGGACACTTTTAAAAATACTTTCTCCCCCTCTTGAAATTCAAGGTCTCTTTTCCGATGATCCGCATAGGACTTATGACGACTATGAGCTGTTTTGATCCTCTCCGAATCATCTCATGCCTTACCATTTGTTTCTGAATGACTTCAGTCCGAGCGATTCGCGTCACCCACCTCGAACCATCAGTGGAGACCTACATTTTCGTCCATATAATGCTTCAAACGGCCATTTGTATGCTAGAGTGAAAACTATTGTTGTAAGCGAACTCAATTAGACATAGATGGTCCAACCACTTCCCGAAAATCTAACACACAAGATCGCAACATGTCCTCGTGTTTGAATTGTTCGCCACTTGCCCATCTGTTTCATGGTGAAAGCGTGCTTAACTTAACTTTTGTCGAGACCTGCTGAAACTTTGCCAAAAGTGTGAGGTGAACTGGGAACCCTATCTGAAATAATTTGTAAAGGAATCCCGTGTAACCGCACAATCTCCTTCAAATAAATGCATGCGCATCTTGTGGTGCGCGATACGTAGTCTTGGCCGGTAAGAAATGGGCTGACTTTGTGGCGATCAACAATCACCCAAATAGAATCGTACTTTCTCGAGTTTTCAGACCGATTCTGAAATCCATATGAATCGCCTCTCATTTCCAGGGGACCCCAATGTCCTGAAGTAATCTGTCAGGTTTTTGATGTTCAGCTTTCACCTGCTGACATATAAGACACCTCCCGACAAACTCCGCAACGTCCTTCTTCATCCCGTCCCACCGGTAATTTACCTTGAGGTCACGATATATTTTTGTTGATCTGGATGAATGGAATATCTTGTTGTGACCCTCATCTAAGATCTTCCTCCTTAGATCCTTTACCTTAGGAACACATAACCTACCCTTATACCGGGCGGTTCCGTCATTATCTCCCAATGTAAATGTGAAGGTTTTCCTGTTGGATCCTCTCCGAAATCCAACAAACTCCGTATCCTCAAACCGACTTTCTTTATTTTTTGAAGCTAAGGCGCATCGCGAGGTATCATGTACCACCACCCTACCTTCACCGATCTCGATTAAGCTAACCCGAGGTTTCCCAATCTTTGTACCTCACGAACAATACCCCTTTTTGCATTGCCAAATGGGCGAGCGCCCGTTGATCTCTTCGAGTCGTCACCACCACGTTGGCTTTCCTGGATGGTAAAGAATACTAAGGTCATAATCCTTAAGCAACTCAAACCATCTTCTTTGTCGGAGATTCAAATCTTTCTGGTTATGTATCGCAAACTCTTATGATCTCAGAATATGTCCACATGCACACCATACAAATAATGTCTCCATATTCGTAAGGCAAACACCACCACTAATTCCAAGTCATGAGTTGGGTAATTCTTCTCATGTATCTTCAATCGTCTAGATGCATACGCGATAACCTTTCCAAATCGCATCAAGACACATCTTAACCCAACTCTAGAGGCATCGCAATAGGTATGAACCCTTCTTGTCCCGATGGTAAGGTTAGATCGCGCAGATCAACAATTCCTTTAGTTTCAAAACTTGCTTCACATGCTTCGACCATCGGTACTTAACCGCTTTTGAGTCAACCGGTCAAAGGAGCGGAAGACTAGAAAAACCTTTACGAATCTTACATAATACCGGCCAAACCCAAGAAACTTCTAACCTCCGAATTGGTCGGTTTGGCGATTCTTCATCGCTTCTATCTTCTGGTCTACCATAATTCCATCCTTGACACAACATGACCCAAAAGGCTACCTCTTCCAACCAAAATTCACACTTTGAAAATTTAGCATATAGTTTCTCCTGTTTCAAGACTTGAAGACTACCCTCGATGCTCTTCATGTTCTTCAACACTCTTCAGATTAGGATATCATCTATGAACACAATCACGAACAAATCTAGGAATGGTTTGAAGATTCTGTTCATTAAATCCATAAAAGTCTTTGGGCATCGTTAACCCAAAAGACATGACCAAGAACTCATAATGGCCGACGGGTTCTAAAGGTTGTTTTGGATATATCATCCGGATTTATTTTCACCGGTGATATCGAACGAGATCAATCTTGGAAAAATAGCTAGCTCCTCAAGTTGGTCAAAAGATCATCGATTCTTGGTAATGGGTATCGGTTCTTGATCGTGACCTTATTGAGCCGCCGATAATCGATGCACATTCGAGCGATCCGTCTTTCTTTTCACAAACAGATCGTGCACCCAAGGGAAACACTAGGCCTTATAAAGCCTTTATCCAGAAGATCCTTCAATTGTTCTTTTAACTCTCTCAATTCAGCTGGGGCCATTCGATATGGAGGAATAGAAATGAGTCTTGTACCCGGAATTAACTCTATAGCAAACTCCACTTCTCTATCCGAAGGAAGGCCTGGAAGATCTTCAGGAAAAACCTCCGGAAAATTTCGAACAATAGGAACATCATTCACCGCTGAGGATTCTTTTTGGGTATCCACTATATTAGCCAGATATGCATACTACACTCTGTGAATTCTCAATAACTTTTGAGCCCCAAGGTAGGAAATAAACTGACCTGAGGATATTCCAACCTTACCCCTTATAACAACTTCTGATTCTCCGGAAAAAGTTAATCTCACTATCTTTCGCCGACAATCTAACATGACATAACATGCCGACAACCAATCCATACCCAAAATGACGTCGAAGTCTACCATATCAAGTAGTACTAGGTTCACCATTGTTCCCCTGTCATTCATTTCTAATGGGAAATTATTTACCACCCGAGAGACCCAAATTGAGGCCCCTACTGGTGTCATAACCTCAAAAGGTTCACTTAAATAAGAAGGTTCTACGTGTAAATTCTTAGCAAAGCCCATTGACACATATGAAAATGTAGAGTCGGGATCGTATAATACAAATGCAGGAATACTCGAGACTAGCAAAATACCTGTGACCACCGTTAGATGCTTCGCCTCATTCCTAGGGCAAAGCATGAGCCGATTAAATTGTTGGGTTGTTGACCTCCCGACTCGCGGGGTTGGTTTCCGATTTCCCACAGGCGATTGTTGCTTCGACCTCCCTGAATAGATTGTATTTGAGTCCTCTTTTGCAATCTCGACATAGTGGCTCGATTCTCCACAGTTATAACATGACTTTAAGAGTGACATTCTCCAGCAGATTTCCTTTGACAAATCTTACAAACCGGTTTGTCCTCCGTGTTAGGATTGGTGGCCTTGTCCTTGCTCACTTGGTGATTAAACCAACTGCTTCCCTTAGGCTTGAAATAAGATCGCCCATAGATTGGTTCGGTCTTGAAGATCCCTTTACTAAACTCCTGCTTCTGATTTTCACTCTGACTAAATGATCCTGACGTCCGAAACCTTTTCTGCGAATACTTTTTTTTTTCCTTTAGCAAAACCTTCTATCCTCATTGTCATACCGACGGTCTGAAGGTATGTCCGATAATGGGCTAATGCCACTACCTTCTCTTCCAAGTTTGGGTTTAAACCCTTAACAACTCTTTTGACCTTCTCCCTTCTCAGAGGAATAATATGCGTTGCCAGATGTGACAATCGGATGAATTAGGTATTGTATTCTATCACATTGCGGTCTCCTTGTTTCAACAGTTCAAACTCACGTCTGAGCGCATCTTTTCGGGAGTTAGGCATGTACTTTTCACTGAATGCGGCTCTGAACTCCCTCCACGTCATCGGTGGTGACATCGGAAAATGATTTCTTCTAAAATTTCTCCACCACACCCGTGTGTCGTCCACTAACCGTGCGATTACCAAATTGACGTCATGCGTCTCCACACATCCTCGTGTAAACAGTAGGTTTTCTACCTCATCGAGAAATACTATTGGGTTAGACTTGTAGTCCTTCCCTGTATAGATATGTTCCCTTCTTCTCACAAAATTTGCCCCATAGTTTATCTGGTACCTCTCCTACCTTTTCGGTCGGTGGTACAGTCAAATCTGGTTATTTTATCGTTGTACACTCCCTTCCACAATCCTTTGAAGGAGGTAGTACGAGAACCAAGTCTTTGAAAAGACTCAAGATAGGCACGAGAAGAGTATGAAAGAAGTGAAACTTTAGGATGTTATTCCGTTTACTTATTACTAAGGTGGCGCGCACACCGTCGCAATAAGTAACCGTTCAAACACCCAACTCGAAGAAACTTCCTAGAATCTCCTAACCTGGTTTAGCTCTGATACCAACTTGTCACGCCCCAAATTTTCCTAAGTCTTTACTTAGGGCGTGATGGCACCTGGACAATTATTTTCCACCAGGAGCACCATTTAATTCTCTTTATTTAGAAATTTAAACTTATATTCAAATACGGAGCTATTAATAAAAATAACAATAAAGAAATTTATTTATGACTTTATTGACAATATAACGCGAGCCCATACTCGTGCAAATATTGTTTCTACATAGACATACTGACAAATATTATTATAAGTTGGAAGGGAGCCCATTCCACACGGGCATTTCCCGAGACACTGGAACTGATATTCTGAACCTGACGAGTACCAAGCCCGAAGCAATGGACTTGGTATGACAAGAGGCTGCGGGACGATCGCTAGCCTTGGCGTGGAGCCTTTCCTCTATCACGCTTTCCTGAAACATGTTAAATAAAGAGTCAGCCCTACCATCTGGGCTGAGTGAGAACCTTACCCTGCAATTCAAAGTAACACCACAATATTCCAAGTGCAATCACATTATAACGTAATAAGCATATTGCAAAAACATATCAGGTTACAACATCTTTAAATATGCAACAACTCCTCATAGGAAATTCTCGGTTTAACTAACACTTCATTTTATCTCGTATTATACGTTAAGACATTCCCCTGCATTTCCACATGTTTATTACATTTATATATTTGTGAACGCGTATTCACTTTTCATATTTATATATAGGTGAACATGTATTCATCTTTCATATTTGTTGCGGCGTGCAACCCGATTCATTATATTTACGTATTTGTGAACACGTATTCACTTTACGTTTTGTTGCGGCGTGCAACCCGATCCATTATGTTTACGTATTTGTGAACGTGTATTCACTTTACGTTTTGTTGCGCGCAACCCGATCCATTATTTTTACGTTTTTGTGAAAGTTTATTCAATTTACGATTTGTTGCGGCGTGCAACCCGATCCATTATGTTTACGTATTTGTGAACGCGTATTCACTTTACGTTTTGTTGCGTGCAACCCGATCCATTATATTTACGTATTTGTGAACATATATTCACTTTACGTTTTGTTGCGCGTGCAACCCGATCCATTATGTTTACGTATCTGTGAACGCGTATTCACTTTACGTTTTGTTGCGTCGTGCAACCCGATCCATTATATATTTATTTATTTATGTTTACACGTATTCACTTTTCATATTTCAGAAGATCAAATAAATACTATTCTCTTTCTAACATTCCATCATTCATACTTGTAACGATTATAACTTTTTAACCATAACTCCAACTAAGGTGTTTCTCAAGCGGAAACTAAGGTAAGACGGGGATCTTTCACTGTACCAAATTTCATTTAAAACTACTTTGGGTAACTAACACAAATTTATCCTCAAAACAGCCACATGAAATTTATTTCGGCAGAATATTTATTAAATAACACCCAATCTTAGAATAGTCATAACTCCTAATCTGTAAACCCGTTCAAGCCCCATAAAATCTCAAAACGACGAGAACAGAGAGCTACACGTCTCCATGTGAACCATTCTTTAATATTATGTACCATTTGGTACAGTTTTACACTTTTATTCGCTGCCCTCCCTGGATCTCGATAGATCCGAGGCAGAAACTTTAAACAGCGATAAATCTCAATCCGTAAGTCGGATAGACCCCCGTAAGGTCTCAAAATGTCCACAACAAAGAGATATAGAACTTTCATTTATAAACAATTTTCATATTCCCCACATATTAGTACAGTTTTACGTTTCAACGTCCTGCCCTTCTGGATTCTGATGAATCCGAGGCAGCAACTTCAAACTACCATAAATCTCAACTCGTAAGTCCGTTTTAACAAATTTTTATCTATATCTGTCCGTAACAGAGAGATTTACAACCATGTAAATTTTCATACAATTCTAATAAGTAAAACTCAATAAAAACAGTCCGTAATTATGCCTTTCCGAATTTCGACCAAATCTAAGGCAGGAACTTTGAACTATGATAACTTTCAAACCGTATGTCCATTTTACCTCATTTTAGGTTCTATATGATCATATTAGAGAGGTGTACCACTCCTCAGAATTTCATCAAATTATAACGATTATAACTCAGTGAGAATAGTTCGTAAAGTTCATGACGCAACTATTTGTCTAAACAATCAAAAGTTCAATATTTCTTTTCAACATTCAATTCTTATTCTAACATGTATTGAACTTAAAATAAAGGATATTACCAAGAATTTCTGAGTGAGAAAACTCACCTTGTAAGTGTAAAAAGATTGTGGTTCGGTTGCTACAACCACCCTTGCTCCTTAGTGTTTCCCTAATTTTCTTGTTCTCCTTCCTCCCTTGATATTTTCTTAATTTTTTTCCTTCTTGTTCACTTGTTTTTTTTCTGATTTTCTAACCTTTATGTTATGTACTTTGTTTGTGTGTAAATACAATGTATAAGTGGAGGGTTTTCTATAACCTATGGGATGGGAAAAACCAAGGGATTGAAGGGAAATGAAAAGGAGGGAGAGGGGAAGGGTAAGGAGTGTACGTGAAATGCATGCTGCATTTTGTTTTTTTTTGTTTTTTTTTTGTTTTGTTTTTGTTTTTCTTTTGTTTTCTTATTTTCATTTCATCTATCTATTTATCCAACTTTAACACTAACTCTATCCCATACAATTTATTCTTTGTTTTTCTTATATATATATATTTTTATTAACCCAACCACAACTATATATTATTATTATTTTTTTTTCCGGATTTTACAAGATAGCACTTAATTTCTATCACGGGAACGACCTTGGATGAATGTTTCTTTACAAAAAAAACAATATCCGAAGTACTCTTGCTTCCACCAAAGTGCTCAACTGAATTTTTACGATTTAGTTTTCCCATTGAACCTAATTCCTGGGATCTCCAGTCAGTAAGGTTGGGTATACACCGTATCAGTTCTTATTGATTGGGTTTTAGGCCCATTCCCCTAGACAGGCAGAACATCTGATCTCTGGGTATGCCCTTCGTCAAGAGATCTACTATATTTTCCTTTGATTTTATGTAGTCAATGGAAATGATACCCGTGGTGATCAGCTGCCTAACGGTCTTATGTCTCCGTCGGATATGACGATATTTGTCGTTGTACATAGAACTACGTACCCTTCCTAGAGCCGACTGGCTATCGCAGTGGATAATTACAGAAGGTACGGGTTTATCCCAACATGGGATATCCTCTAGGAAGTCACGAAGCCACTCAGTTTCTTCTCATACTTTGTCTAAAGTGATAAACTCTGATTCCATCGTGGATCGGGTAATGCAAGTTTGCTTAGAGGATTTTCAAGACACAACCCCACCACCAATTGTAAATATATACCCACTGGTGGACTTGGTGTTCTCTATATCAGATATCAAGTTTGCATCATTGTACCCCTCTAGTACAGATGGATATCTTGAATAGTGTAGCCCGTAGTTTTGTGTGTATTTCAGGTATCGTAGTACCCGATTTAACGCTTTCCAGTGATCATCACCTGGATTACGGGTGAACCTAGCCAACTTGTTGAATGCATAAGTGATATCAGGTCGAGTGCAGTTTGTGATGTACATCAAACTGGAAATCACCTGCGCATACCGCTCCTAACGTATGGGCGCACCATGATATTTGTCAATCTTTTGATTTACATCCAGTGGTGTCGTTACAGGCGATTTGTTGAAGACCTCAAACTTCTTCAGCACATCCTCGATGTAATGAGATTGAGATAAGACCAGTCCGTCAGACGTCTTAGAGATTTTGATCCCTAAGATGACATTTGCGATACACATATCCTTCATGTCAAAACATTGTTCAACATGTTCTTAGTCTCTAGGATTATCCTAGGACTGTTCCTTGTGATTAACATGTCATCTACGTAAAGGAAAATCATGACGAATGAGCCGGCATTTCCTTTCGTGGATATACATTTGTCACACTCATTAATGGCGAATCCTCTCGATAATAGGGTATTATCAATTTTTTCGTGCCATTGTTTTGGGGCATGTTTCATCCCATACAGAGATTTGACAAGCCGACATACTTTCTTCTCTTGTCCTGAAACCACATACCCCTCGGGTTGGTTCATATATATTTCTTCTTCCAAATCACCATTTAGGAAGACTGTCTTGACATCCATTTGGTGTATTTCAAGATCCCGCAAAGCGGCGATAGCTATGAACATACGTATGGATATCATCCTAGACACCGGAGAATAGGTGTCAAAGTAATCAAGGCCCTCTTTTGTCGATAGCCCTTAACTACCAACCTGGCCTTGTACTTGTCTATAGATCCATCTGCTCTCAACTTCCGTTTGAGTATCCACTTGTAACCCAACAGTTTGTTTTCTGGAGGAAGATCAACCAACTCCCAGGTATGGTTGTGCAGGATTGGACTCTATCTCACTCTTTATAGCTTCTTTCTAGAGCGGAGCTTCTGGAGTGGATAATGTTTCAGCAATTATCCATGGTTCATCATGAACCATATAAGCGACAAAGTCCGGACCAAAGGACTTATCTTGCCTGGCCCTTTTGCTTCGTCTTGGTTCCATCTCTGGACCCTCCAAGTCCTGAGAATCTGGAATACTAGATTTCGAATAGTCAGCCACTTCGGAGTTCACTAGATCTGAATCACTTAGATCCGGGCAGTCACTGACTCCTGGATCCTGAGAGTTTTGTTCATAACTTCATTTGTGAGAGGTTATGTCTCTTTCCTTTCTAGGAAATGAGTCTTCAAAGAAAATAGCATTTCTTGATTCTATGATTGTATCCACATAAATGTCGGGTACATTTGAATTATGCACAAAGAAGCGATAAGCACTACTATTACTTGCATATCCGATGAATATGCAATCTACAGTCTTAGGTCCAATCTTGACCTGCTTTGGCGTAGGTACTTTAACATTTTCCAAACAACCCCACACTTTCAAGTATTTGTAGGTGGGTTTCTTTCCTTTCCATAGCTTGTATGGAGTCTTGTCCTTACACTTATGTGGGACTCGGTTAAGAATCTTATTGGAGGTAAGGACAACTTCTCCCCACATGTGTTGGGGAAGGCCTGAATTGATGAGCAATGCATTCATCATTTCCTTTAACGTACAATTCTTGCGTTCAGTAACACCGTTTGATTGAGATGAGTAAGAAGTCGTCGTTTGATGAACTATACCCGATTGAGTATAATATTCTTCAAAAGGAGCTACATATTCTCCCCCTCTATCGCTACAGATTGATTTTATCCGCCAGCTTAGTTGGTTCTCAACTTCTGCTTTATAGCGTTTGAATGCTTCAAAGGCTTCATCTTTACTTTTAAGTACGTAAATGTAACAATACCTTGTGCTATCGTCTATGAAAGTTACAAAGTACGTGTTCCCCCTTGTTTGTGCGAACTTCAAATCACATATCGGTGTGTATGAGTTCAAGAGGAGCGGTTTCCCTTTCGACGGATCTTGTTACACCCCGGAATTCCAGGATATGTTTATAAGAACGTACGTAAGAACTCAAAAATGTTAAGATTTGAGACGAGTAAAAATTTGTCGGAATTTTGGAATTTGTCGGAAAACGAAATATTGCGACGAATGGAAGGGCGACACGTGTCACCCCCCTTAGCGGTCTTGGACGAATTGGACATGGCTAAAATGGTCATTTGACCATATTTAAGATGATCAAGTCTTGCAAAGATTTTGGCTTGATAATGTTGACTAAGTCAAGAGGTCAATAGCTTGAGATAATTGACCACATCTTGACCTTCCATTTGGATGAATCCTAGCCCTTGTTTTATTTATATATACTACTACTAGTGCAAGACTAGTCTCCATACTTAGAATTTTTTTTAAGAATTTAGAGAAACCAATGTGAGGCTCTCGGGTTTGCCCTCTTCACTACATGAAAAAATTTCGTTTGTTGTCCAATAATCCCAATACTTTAACACAAGGTTCCTAAGAGTATTGTAAGGTTATCTCAATAGAAAGATTCCGGAAAAACTACGTTTTCACGTTAGTCGCAAGGCAAAAACCTAAGGAGTTCTACAACTTTGAAGTTGGAACTTGAAGAGGAGTTCTTCATAAGCTTCTAAGGGTTGCTTGGAGTGGATTGGAACGTCGAAAAGAGGAGCAAAGGTTGCTAAGGATCGACTTATAATCTTGGATCATATTTGGGCTAAATGAGGTATTGATCTTCGTCTTACTATTGTAATTGAAGATTCCATGTTATGATAAGTTAGAAATGATCATGTGATAGGTGTTATGGAAATTTAGAAGCTCAAAACCGAAAATGACATGTTGAGCCATTTGAAATTGAAATCCAATTTGGTCGATAATTAGAATCGTCGCATATTACCTACTTGAAGATTGTAGTAGTTATAATCAATTGCGGCTTGATAATACGTTATACTAAACAACTTGAATTGAAAAGGAATTGGAAAGGTTGATATGTTGTTACACCTTTGGCCGAAAATGACATTGTAGTTTGGACTAGTTTGATATAAATTGTGGGGCGGAATTTTACACGTCTTGTAGGCGTGTAATCCCCTATTGTTAACTTCATTGTTGAACCTTAAATGTGGCGTGTTTGGTTATTGAATTCGGGCCTTGAAAAAGGTGGAAAAGTATATAGAAACAAAGGAAGTGTTGTCCGATTTTCCGCAGAATTTAGTGACTTTGCACTTAGAATATTCTACGTTGAAGCTAGAGGTTAATAAATGTATTATGGTCATTATAGGTTGACATACTACGTACGACATATTGGACTTGGCAAGTGGATTGAACCGAAGAGGTATGTGGAACTTTCTTATCTCTTGAGAATGAATAAGTTGTAAATGTATAGTACGGTAGACGTACGAGATTTTGACGAATCTAGTCCATTTGATATCCTTGGTTTATCTTAAGAATGTTCAAGTTGGTTGAGTTAGGGAATTAACTCACTTGTTTAAAAATATTAAGGATATCTTGGTTTTTAAAAGTTAGGAGACTTTAAGTATTTCGAAAGTATATGATACTTGTTTCGTTTGGAAAGTTTAAGTCTCTTGGTTATAAAGAAGAATGTAAGTTTCTAAAGTATAAAGCTAGTATAACGACTTTATGGGAAGTTGGTTATAATAGCTTTATGGATAGTTAAAAGGAGAGATTTACTCTAAGTAAAATAAGTAAGAATAAATGACTTGAATTAATGAAAGGCAAATTGATTTGAAGGCATCAATTGCTTAAGGTTTTAAAAGAAAAGAAGTCACTTGATTTAGAAGCCTAATTATATTTCTAAAAGGTATGGTGACTTGTCTTGAAAAGTAGTTGTGACTTGGTACTACGGTTATTAGTATCTTGGAAGTTTTATATGAAAAAGAGTCATTTTTAAAAGAGTACAAGTACGTAGTACTTTGGGTTAAATTCCCGGATTCTATAAGACATGTTAGTGCCTTAAGTAAACTAAAATGAGAGTGTATATGAACAAGACTAATAAGAAGTTAGGGGATTTCTTAACTTGCTTATATTATGTATGATAAGCCGGTAGTTCTTAGGTTATGTATGATAAGCCGGTAGTGCTTATGTTATGTATGATAGCCGGTTTGTGCTAGTGATTTATTATTCATTACGCGGTCATTCCCCGGGTTTGTGGAATTTGCATATTCCGTGGATTTGCTACCCATGATGCGAGGAATACCTCATGCGAGTCCGTAAGGGCTTATGCGGGTGAAATAGTCCCATGCGGGCGGACCGATCTATCACGAGAATACCTCATGCGTCTACACGACTATGCGGGCGGATCTGATCTATGCGAGAATACCTCATGCGGTCTACCACGACCTATGCGGCGGATCTGATCTATGCGAGAAGTTACCTCATGCGGGTCCATACGACCATGCGGGTGAAATAGTCCCAGAGTAGGATTGCTTAATGATACTACGGCGGGTGACCTGCTTTGATCGTGAGCCTCTATTTTTATGCGATAAAGTATACTCTTGTTTACTCATTGTTAGTAAGACCACGATGTCTTTGTTATTTGAGTTATCATACATGTCTCTAGTTTTATATTAGACTTTATGATTTAATTACAGTACTTTCAGTTTCACATACTTGGTACATGTTGTACTGACCTCCTTCGTGGGCTGCGTTCATACCGCAGGTAGAGTATACAGGTTGCTGATCCTCACTCTTAGGATCACTGTTCAGCTGTTGAGAAACTCCTTTACTTCGGAGGCTTATCCCTGGTATTATTGGTTGTTGTACATTCAGGGGTATGGCGGGGCCCTGTCCTGCCAAAGTTGTTATTCTTAGAGGTCTGTTGTCACATTTGTGGATTGGGTTTGCAAGATCAGAGATGTACTGTTTTAATTTTGTATTATGTATATGTTACGAAAGGCGGTTTTATCGGCTAGTCGGTTGATGTCTATTGTCTAAACATGATTTTTATTTTGAGAGTTGTGTATGTTCCGCTGCTATTCTCTGATGTATACGAAAGGGTGCGGTGTAGGGCACGATCAGCGAGCTTGAGGTCGGGTCGTGACAAAAGTTGTATCAGAGCAGTTAGTCCTCGGAAAGTGTCTACAGACCGTGTCTAGTAGAGTCTTGGTTATCGGTGTGTTGTGCACCACATCTATAACCAGGAGGATGCAGGACATTTAGGATTGGTTTTCATTCTTCTCACTCTGAGATCGTGCGATAAATTTTGTGTGGTTAAGTCGTCTCTCACTAACAAGTTATGTTGTTTGCACTCTGAGAAAGCGTGATGACCGGGAAAGATTATGTGGATTGCGTATCAAGGTTGGTAATGTTTGTAGTATAGTTGGTATTGTGACATACAGCTATATAGGTTTATGTGAGGGTCGGACGTGTGTTGCCTAGAATGGTTTTAGGTTACCAGGATTTGGTAAGGACTAAATAAATATCGGGAAGGTATGAAATAGTTTAATGAACTCTCATCAAGGTTTTACGTACTAATTTGAGATAATTAGGAGATGATGAGCTGTCTGAGAAGGAAATGGACCCTTAAGAAGTTTAATTAAGGGACTTGATGGAAGACTATGTTAATAGATTAAGCTACGTAGTATGATTAAGAGAATGGTACGGATAAGACCCATATGGAGTAAGTATGGTTGTTGTGGTCAAGACAACACGATTATGGTATTATGATAAGTTATTGTACCCGTTTACGGGGGGACGGATAAGGTAGGCTAGTAGCATGGAAATTGCGAGCCTAAGAATGTTGATAACCGCCGAGACCTTAGGTACATAAGGCCTTCTCGGGTAGTAAAAATTTAAGTCAGACCAAGGATAAAAGTTAAGTACGACGCCGAGTCGGGTTGAGGACCTATTAAGGGTCGCCCCATAGCCTGTAATGGAATGGGAACAGTTGGTAGTAGTCCCGCTACGTGACAGGGTCACGAGGGTGTAAGGCTCAAGTCTTGTGAATCGTTTTACGGGTTCGTGGATGCATTCCACCGGAACCAGGTTGTGAGAGCCAAAAATGGCCTTGTATTGTTTAATTTAGTAACTCTAAATATTAGAGGCCAGATTTAGTATGGAAGTTATGTACGTATGTTAGTATAAGTTTGGAAGTACGGAAAGCGTACGACCAGTGGAAAAGAGAGCAACCAAGTGTAAAGAAATAGAGCCTGAATCCATGAGAACCTTTCGAGGTGACTACACCTGTGAGTGTTGGGTGGTAGCTGAGCGGGTAGACAATAATTGTCGATAACGATACAGTCGTGGGACCCTAGCAGACCTAGTAGAGCTGACGTGTCAGACTTCGAGGACATTATGGGTACGGGCTAGTTGGCCTCTTGTTATGTCAACGTTGACTGCAGAGAGAGATCGGTTCAATTTCAGTTTTCCGGTAAGCCGGTTATCGAGTGGAAAGGAAGAGAAGTGGTGGTAACCAGTAAATTATCCTTCCTTCTTTGACATCATTGTTTTTAATAAGTCTATGTGACTTGTTCATTAAGGTGAATTGAGACAGAAGGTAAGAAGTGCTTGAATTTGAAGAAGTTTATTTTAAGTGCCCTTGGGGGTACTTGGAGTTAATTTGGTATGGCGGTCAGTGCCACGACCTTCCAGATAAGTTCAGGATAGCGCGCAAGCAAGAATAAGATAAGTACGAGTGCTGCCTACGGAAAATAGAAGACATCTTTGGTAGGTTTTGAAATCTACACGACTTTAAGGCGATGCGTGATGATTAGGTATTTACTGGACCGCCAGAGGACCCTTTGATTAGGGTTGTGACTCCAAGGAAAGTTTATTTACGGGAGATAAGTTCTCTCCCCCACGTAAAGGATAGTTTTACGTATTATGGGGTTGCGTGTACCCATGTTGTTAGACGAAGGATATGAGGTAGTAAGGTCTTGATCGTCGTCATGCCATAGGTTACAGTTTTAGATAACCGTGGGAAAAGTATTGTGTTGGGGTAATTAAGAACGGCGTCAGGAAATGGTCAAGGAAGTGTCGTAAGGATGTAAATGCGGTGATGCGCGTAGAAAGCTATGCGATTATGAATCAAGAAAGAAATACTTTTGCTAAGGATAAACATAAGAAATGGTTATGACCAGAGTGATAAAAGAGAATACGACTATGGTTATGTAGGTTGCACGAGATATGATTACCCCAGAATAGTGTAAAGACCATTAGTAAATAATGGGCAGTAAGAACACCTCGAGGAAAGGTGGTACCATCATCTTGTGAGAATGATAGTAAGGAGATACGGGGGTAAGGGACCCCAGGACAACTTGAAATGAATTATAAAGGAAATGCGAGTAGACACTCGAACGATAAGAAATTTTGACAAGTCATTGGATTATGTAATACCATGAATTGAGGTTGAACACCTGGCTATAAGCTCTACGAGCTTGGGGAGAATAATAGGATTATTACTTGACGAGATCAAGGAAACCTCTCCCCTAAATTGCGATTAGCAGAGAGTCTTAGCCATGAGGCAAGCAAAGGAAACAAATCTAAGTTTGTGACCAGGTTTGGTTGCAACAGAGAAAGGGATACAAGAACCATAATTGAGATTAAGGATGCCGAATATTTCGCAGGTATGAGAAAGGCTTTCAGTTATTGGAAGATAAGTTGACCACGACTACAGTTCTAATCCCTCCTGAGAGACTAGAGGGTTAGGTTACTATCGCGACACTTAGGGTGTTGGGCTAGGTTGTGTGCTGACGCAACACGATAAGGTTTGAGCCTATGATTCCCGGCGGTTATGGGAGCATGAAAGAAATTACTCTACTCACGATTTAGAGTTGGCGGCAATTAATCATATCTTGAATATTTGGAGGCATGACTTGTATAGACATCATGTGGATATTTGTGCAGACCACAAGAGCCTCCGGTATATCTTTAGACAGAGGCAGTTGAGTTTGCAGCGAAGCGATGGTTAGAGTTACTCAAGGATTGTGATATTGATATCTATACCACCCGGGAAAGTCGAGGCGATTCTGTACTCTTAGTCGTGGATCTAAGGGTAGTCTGTCAGATGGACAGCCAGATAGACATGACATGGTCCGTAAGATTCATCAGCTACCGAGCCGAAGGGTTCGATTAATTATTTCCAAGGTTAATGAAGTTTAGATCCGAGAGGTTTCCGAGTCTTCCGTCGTTGAGGAGGTAAAGAGGCGATGGTATGAGGATCCAATTATGATCTGATGTCGAGATCGACTCTCAGAAGAGAAGAGCACTGTTTGAGTAGCCGGATGATGTCTTTGTGATATGAGGATAGATTGTGTGTACCGGTCTTTGCGGGACTTGTCGGCGAGTTTTAGGGGAGGCACGCAGTGCTTATTGCTCTAGTTGTTCGGGGGTCGACTAAGTTGTGTCGTGACCTCAGATGTATGTATTGGTAAGATGGCCTGAAGAGAGACGTAGCAGAGTTGTTGCTTAATGTCCGAATTAGTAGCAGGTCAAGGTTGAACACCAGAAGCCAGTGGGCTACTACAGGCGATTAAGATCCCAACTTAGATATGGGAGGTGATTAATATGGATCGTGTTACAGGGTGGCATCGTACTCAGAGGAAGTGCGACTCCGTGGGGGTCATAGTAAACAGGATGACGAACCAGCCGTGTTTTTTCCGGTCAGGACCACTTACTCGACTGAGGATTATGCTAGCTTATAGCAGGGAGATTGTGAGACTGCACGGGGTTCCTACTTTTATGATGTCAGACAGATGAGCTCGGTTACGGATAACTTCTGGAGGTTTTTCAGAAGGGATTAGGGACACAGGTGAGTCTCAGTGTTGCATTACACCCTCAGACCAACGGACAGGCAGAGCGTACTATCCAGGAACTTGAGGATAGGTGGCGGGCCTGTGTTCTTGATTTCAGAGATAGCTGCGAGGGTTATTTTGCCTCTTGTTGATTACGTACGATAACAAATACCCTTCCAGTATTCAGATGGCCCTGTATGAGGCCTTGTATGTGAGAAAGTATAGATCGTCGGTTGGTTGGTTCGACGTAGGCGAGGTTCAGTTATTTGGTCCAGACTTGATTCAGCGGGCTATGGATAAGGCGAAGCTTATCCAGGAAAGATTATTAGTAAGCTCAGAGTCAGCATAAGCTTTATGCAGATAACCGACGTTGACACTTGGGGTTCAGCTTGACATTTTAGTATGAGTATTGTTATGTGTCCACGTGTGGCATTATTGGTACGTAGGGGTTGTAAGGAGGATATGTCGCTATCTTTAAGTTTGAATCCCAAAAGAACATTCGGGGACGAATGTTTCTAAGGGAGGAAGAATGTTACACCCCGGAATTCCAGGATATGTTTATAAGAACGTACGTAAGAACTCAAAAATGTTAAGATTTGAGACGAGTAAAAATTTATCGGAATTTTGGAATTTGTCGGAAAATGAAATATTGCGACGAATGGGAGGGCGACACGTGTCACCCCCTTAGCGGTCTTGGATGAATTGGAAATGGCTAAAATGGTCATTTGACCATATTTAAGATGATCAAGTCTTGCAAAGACTTTGGCTTGATAATGTTGACTAAGTCAAGAGGTCAATAGCTTGAGATAATTGACCACATCTTGACCTTCCATTTGGATGAATCCTAGCCCTTGTTTTATTTATATATACTACTACTAGTGCAAGACTAGTCTCCATACTTAGAAAATTTTCAAGAATTTAGAGAAACCAATGTGAGGCTCTCGGGTTTGCCCTCTTCACTACATGAATTTTTTTCGTTTGTTGTCCAATAATCCCAATACTTTAACCCAAGGTTCATAAGAGTATTGTAAGGTTATCTCAATAGAAAGATTCCGGAAAAACTACGTTTTCACGTTAGTCGCAAGGCTAAAACCTAAGGAGTTCTACAACTTTGAAGTTGGAACTTGAAGAGGAGTTCTTCATAAGCTTCTAAGGGTTGCTTGGAGTGGATTGTAATGTCGAAAAGAGGAGCTAAAGTTGCTAAGGATCGACTTATAATCTTGGATCATATTTGGGCTAAATGAGGTATTGATCTCCGTCTTACTATTGTAATTGAAGATTCCATGTTATGATAAGTTAGAAATGATCATGTGATAGGTGTTATGAAAATTTAGAAGCTCAAAACCGAAAATGACATGTTGAGCCATTTGAAATTGAAATCCAATTTGGTCGATAATTAGAATCGTCGCATATTACCTACTTGAAGATTGTAGTAGTTATAATCAATTGCGGCTTGATAACATGTTATACTAAACAACTTGAATTGAAAAGGAATTGGAAAGGTTGATATGTTGTTACACCTTTGGCCGAAAATGACATTGTAGTTTGGACTAGTTTGATATAAATTGTGGGGCGGAATTTTACACGTCTTGTAGGCGTGTAATCCCCTATTGTTAACTTCATTGTTGAGCCTTAAATGTGGCGTGTTTGGTTATTGAATTCGGGCCTTGAAAAAGGTGGAAAAGTATGTAGAAACAAAGGAAGTGATGTCCGATTTTCCGTAGAATTTAGTGACTTTGCACTTAGAATATTCTACGTTGAAGCTAGAGGTTAATAAATGTATTATGGTCATTATAGGTTGACATACTACGTACGGCATATTGGACTTGGCAAGTGGATTGAACCGAAGAGGTATGTGGAACTTTCTTATCTCTTGAGCATGAATAAGTTGTAAATGTATAGTACGGTAGACGTATGAGATTTTGACGAATCTAGTCCATTTGATATCCTTGGTTTATCTTAAGAATGTTCAAGTTGGTTGAGTTAGGGAATTAACTCACTTGTTTAAAAATGTTAAGGATATCTTGGTTTTTAAAAGTTAAGAGACTTTAAGTATTTCGAAAGTATATGATACTTGTTTCGTTTGGAAAGTTTAAGTCTCTTGGTTATAAAGAAGAATGTAAGTTTCTAAAGTATAAAGCTAGTATAACGGCTTTATGGGAAGTTGGTTATAATAACTTTATGGATAGTTAAAAGGAGAGATTTACTCTAAGTAAAATAAGTAAGAATAAATGTCTTGAATTAATGAAAGGCAAATTGATTTGAAGGCATCAATTGCTTAAGGTTTTAAAAGAAAATAAGTCACTTGATTTAGAAGCCTAATTATATTTCTAAAAGGTATGGTGACTTGTATTGAAAAGTAGTTGTGACTTGATACTACGGTTATTAGTATCTTGGAAGTTTTATATGAAAAAGAGTCATTTTTAAAAGAGTACAAGTACGTAGTACTTTGGATTAAATTCCCGGATTTTATAAGACATGTTAGTGCCTTAAGTAAACTAAAATGAGAGTGTATATGAACAAGACTAATAAGAAGTTAGGGGATTTCTTAACTTGCTTATATTATGTATGATAAGCCGGTAGTTCTTAGGTTATGTATGATAAGCCGGTAGTGCTTATGTTATGTATGATAGCCGGTTTGTGCTAGTGATTTATTATTCATTACGGGGTCATTCCCCGGGTTTGTGGCATTTGCATATTCCGTGGATTTTCTACCCATGATGCGAGGAATACCTCATGCGAGTCCGTAAGGGCTTATGCGGGTGAAATAGTCTCATGCGGGGCGAACCAGTCCTATGCGAGGAATACCTCATGCGGGTCTACACGACCTATGCGGGCGGATACAGTCTATGCGAGGAATACCTCATGCGGGTCTACACGACCTATGCGGCGGATCTGATCATGCGAGGAAGTTACCTCGTGTAGGTCCATCGACCGCGCGGGTGAAATAGTCGAGGAGTAGGATTGCTTAATGATACTACGGGCGGTGGCCTGCTTTGATCATGAGCCTCTATTTTTATGCGATAAAGTATACTCTCGTTTACTCTCATTGTTAGTAAGACACGGATTATCGTTATTTGAGTTATCATACATGTCTCGATTTTATATTAGACTTTATGATTTAATTACGATACTTCGATTTCACATACTTGGTACATGTTATCCGACCTCCTGAAGTGCGTTCATCGCAGTAGAGTATCTGATTCTTGATCCTCACTCTTAGGATCACTTTGTTCGGTGTTGAAGCTCCTTTACTTGGAGGCTTATCCACCGGTATTGTCGGTTGTTGTACATTCGAGGTATGGCGGGGCCTGTCAAAGTTGTTAGTCTTAAGTGCAGTCACATTGTGGATTGAGTTTTCAAACGAGATGTCTTGTTTTAATTTTGTATTATGTATATGTTCTGAAGCGGCACTTATCGGCTAGCGGTTGATGTCTATTGTCTAAACATGATTTTTATTTTGGGAGTTGTGTATGTTCATTGCTATTATCGATGTATACGAAAGGGGTGCCTGTGTAGAGCACGATCGCGGGCCGGAGTGGTCGTGACAGATCTAAAGGGACTCTTTGCGAGTTTTGCCTCTACGCACACCTCACACTTACGTTGAGAGTTTACGTCGATAGACGGCAACAACTCCAACTTTACCAATCTTTGGATAGATTGATAGTTTACATGTCCTAATCTATGATGCCATAAATTAGAAGACTCAAATAAATAAGTAGAAGACTCAATTTTATTAATAATAGAGGCAGACATTACAGTAGAAACATTAACTTTAAAGAGACCTTCACAGACAAAGCCCCTTCCTACAAATGTTTCATTTTTAGTGATTATAAACTTATTGGCCTCAAACACTAGTCTAAAACCAGCATTTACCAACAGAGGTCTAGAAATTAAATTTCTTCGAATTTCTGGGACATGCATCACCTCCTTCAGAGTAAGATCCTTTTCGGAAGTCATCTTTAGGATTACCTTTCCTTCCCCCAGCACCTCTGAAGAAGCAATGTTGCCCATGAACAACTTCTTATCCGTGACTGGTGTATATGTGGAGAAGTCATCTTTGTTGGAATAGATATGACGGGTAGCACCCGTGTCCATCCATCATTGCATAGGATTCTCAACGAGGTTGACTTCAAGTACCACCGCAGAGAACTCCTCACTCATATCATCTAGAAGCGTGTCTTCGACAATGTTAGCCTTAGCCTTGCCCCTGGTCTTTATTCTCATTCTTGAGTTTGCGGTAATCATTGACCACATGACCAGGTTTACCGCAGTGATGTCAAGTCCCCTTAAAATTTTCAGTTGTTGGGCCCTTACCGCCTTTGGAATTTCCGCTTCTTGCTTGAATTCCCTTTGGCTTCCGCCAGGTTCACTTTAGCCTCAGCGGGTTGATTCCCCTTTGGCACGACCTTCTTATTATCTTCCTGAATATGGTGTTTGATAATAAGTTCATCTAAGGTCATTTCTTTCATTTTGAGTTTTAAGTAACTCATTCCACAAGGGAGGTAACTTCTCAATTAACGACGCAACCAAGAATTGCTCGTTAGGCTTCAATCCTTCCAAATCTATGTGATGTAAGATCATTTGAAATTCCTAGACTTGTGATGACACATTTTTGTTGTCCACCATTTGAAATTTCCCAACGATGAACTTTTTAGCACCCGCATCTTGGGTGTTGTACTTCTTCTGTAGTTTATCCACAACTCGTTGGCAGTGCCAACGGTTCCATAGACCGTGTAAAGAGGATCAGACAAACAATTCAGGATATAATTCTGACAAAGTAAGTCACTATGACTCCAAGCATCTAGAGTCATCTTCATGCCATTAGTGACATGGATATCTTGGCTCCCTCTCGCTGAGACATTCGGCTGAGGGTATGTTTCATCTCCAACTTGTGGAGGATCTCCGGTTAGGAAACGAAACATTCCCATAACCGTTAGAAAGAATAACACCTTTTGAAATTTGTGCCCATAAATTTCTCTGGGCGCTCATAGTGGAAACCAGCGGGTGGTAGAACAGTAGCGTTCCCATGAGTAGTGGCAAATGCGTTGTGAACGCCTTGAGTAGCAGTGGGGTTGGCACTAGTTGTGTCTTGAGCAGTTGTCGAAAAGGCATTGGGGTTATCTTGAATAGTGGCAGATGTTTCAGTGTTGAATCCAGTCATCTTGTTGTTGCTAACAACCAATATTATCTTAAGATTGTGAGTTACAATTGCTGTTACAAGAAAATAGGAAAGTAAGCAACAACAAGTATTTGGTTACGAATCTGTAAAAGAACAAAAGAAATGATTTGATGAGTCGATTGATATTCAATATGTCCTTAAGATAATATTTCCCCGTATGAATCCCTTAACGGCTATTGACAACTTGTCTTCCAAGATAAAATAGCAACAAACAATTGAGCAAAGGATAACTCAAGTATTTACTAAAAGAAGAGCTTTTGAGTGTATGGAAGAAAAGCAAGAGAGAAAGAAGATTTTGAGATTTCAAATGAGTTTTGAGTCTCAATTTATAGTGTGATGAAGATGACTTTCCATCTAGCCAAGTAACGACCTTCAATGCCATGTAATGACACTTAATATGGGGTTACAATTCAACCAAATAATGGCTGAATTCATGTGCCAAATAATGGAGGATTAATGCTCCAAAACCAGCTCACGAGTCAGAAACTTTTCACCTTCCGTTGAGCATTCTGCCATCGAAGCGCCGTGACCCTGCCTGGAGGCGTCGCGGTGCTTGATGTTAGGCGTATTTTGTATACGCTTTTTGAGTCATTTTTAGTTAGTATGTTCCCCATTTTCGTTTAAATAAGTGTAGTGTTAGGGTCACTTTTCTTTCTTTTGAGTCACAGCGGTTCAAAAAGGTAAAATGGCGAAAAAGAGCAAAAAATGGACATAACAACGTCGTGGTGCCTAGTAGCAGGACCGCGGCGCCGACACGGAAATTCAGAATCCGAAGTAAATTTGGCCAAGGGCAGAAGGGTCCATAGGGCACAAAATTTGCAACATACTTAAGCCCTAGGGATTATTCTATTGAGGGGGTCAGACATTCAAACACAGAACACAATTGAAGACAATTTGGAGGCTGTCACAACCCGACCTCGGGCCCGCGACTGGTGCCTTACCCCGGGCACCCTAGTGATAAAACATCAAAGAAAATCAACGGAAAATAAAACTCATGAAAAAATAAACAGTGATACAAAAACAGGCTGACCAAAAAGTCGCCTTACTGCATATATATATATAAACCTTGAACAGTTATCCTTTACAAACCCTGCCCACAACAGTACTACAGACCTCTAAGAATGTAACAACAACTATGATGGGACAGGGCCCCGCCATACCCCTGAATGTACAAGTACCTACAATGATGAGGACTATACAAAAGATAAGCCTCGGAGAAAGCGGAGCTTCCCAATCTTGATGTGATCCTACGGCGAGGATCGGCAAGCGGTGTACCTCTATCTGCGGCATGAGCGGCCGAGGTCGATCTACAGTACCAAGTATGTGAAACTGAAAATACTAGAATGAAATCATAACAGTCTATATAAAATAGGGACATATATGATAACCAACTGATTACCTGATATATGGCGATCGTATGTCAAGTCGGGACTCACGCCTCAAAGTCATCACTCGAATATAACCATGGGTCTCACGCCACAATATCAATCATGCGTGGAATTCCTTCTCACTGGCGATCTATGATATAAGAACACAAGGAGTACATATGAACACGAGTCCCACTGTGTCATAAAACCGTCTGAGGCAATCTGAAGGCATAGCTACGGATCCACCTGTATCATCAATGGCCAGGCAAGTCGAAAGCCGCTACGTAACCTCTCGTACCGATAATACTATATAAGCGTATCACGGTGGCCAAGGCAAGTACGATAGCCTCTGCAGATCCACTGCGTCACGTGGCGGCGAGGCACGTAAGCTAACTACCGGATCTACCTGCGTCACGAAACTTGGCCTAAAATTGAAAAGCTGCGTCCGCGGTGGCGGGGCAATCGATAGCCTCTGCGGATCCACCTGCATAACGTTCTTTGGCCGGCAAATCGTAAGCTAACTACCGGAATCCACTGCGTCACGAGACTTCATCCTAACAACGGCCAGGAAAATGCGAAGCCAACTACGAGAACCGGCATCGTAACGGCCAGGGCAAATGCGGAGGCATAGCTACTAGATCCGCTGCGTGATGAAACCTCGTGGAGAGCTAGTCCATGGAATAACACTATCAGCGAGGAGCGAACCCTCATCATGGCGCATGCGTGGACCATCCATCGACTCAGTATGCCCAAAATGATCAAGAATAACATGACCGGCCCTCCATCGAGAGACGCGGTAGCATAAGGATACAATACTTGCACAACAAGGCTATCACAAGCAAACATAGGCAAGTTACTCACACTCAAGGTACTTTCATTTTATGCCAAAAATCCGGGTTTCAACCCCAAAGTACTACATACTTTAACTCTTTAAAAAGATCCATTTCTTTCACAAAAGTCACATGATACTAACACCCGTAGTATCAAAATAGAGAAACTATCATTTTAAGTAAACCAAGACAATACCATGCCTTCTTTTTAAACCAAATCTAGACAACACCATGCCTTCTTTTTAAACCAAATCAAGACAATACCATGTCTTCTTTTTAATCCAAATCAAGACAATACCATGCCTTCTTTTTAAACCAAAAACACTTCTCACAATAATATAAGTTTCAAAACCTCAAATTCTCAAGTCTCTTACTTTTAAATAAAGTCCCATAACGTGGGAAATAAAGCCTCATATCTTTTTAAAAAAATGTCAAGTTACCATTTTAAATCCAATAAATAAACCATTCTTTCGTTTTCATAAAGTCGTTATAACTAACTTCCCATAAAGCTATTATAACCCTTTATGTTTAAAACCAACCAAATACAACTATAATCATTTATGAGACCAAAAGGACTTATTCTTTAACAACCAAGTACCCATTACTAACGAATAAGGTTTTACAACTTTTCAACACAATTCAAGTCCTTTATATTTCACATCAAGTCACTTAACATTTCGTATCAAGTCACTTAACTTTAAAATCAAGTCAAGAACACAAAAAGGAAATCAAACTCCTTAAACACACGTGCGTCTACCGCACTATATATTTCACAAATAATCATGCTCAAGAGAATAGGAATAATCACATACATCTTCGGTTCAATCCACTTGCTAAGTCCAATATGTCGTACGTAGTATGTCAACCTATAATGACCATAATACGTCTATCAACTTCTTGCTTCAAACATAGAATATTCTAATGTAAAGTCCCTTATTCTACGGAAAATTGGACAGCACTTCCTTCGATTTTACATACTTTTCCACCTTTTTCAAGACCCGAATTCAATAACTAAACGCCACATTTGAGGCCCCACAACTCAGCAATACAAAGGGGATTACACGTCTAGCTTGGACGTGTAAAATTCTGCCCCACAATTCATATTAATAGTCCATTATTATTAAGGCCAATTCTCGGCTACAATAATGAAAACATATATTCCTTTTTCCATTCCTTATAACCATTATTATTAAGGACAATTCTCGGCTACAATAATGACAACATATATTCCTTTTTCCATTCCTTATAACCCAAGCCGTTATTCCAAAGTTACTACATAATTCATGTTGACAATTTGAACGACTAAAATCACTTCAATAAACCCCATATAACAAGTGAAGACGACGACCATAAATATCTACGACTAGAACTCGAAAAATGCCCTTTTTTATACTTTCATTTACAACATGGAAACCTTCGATTCTTATATCCATTTTTCTCATCACAAAACCCTTCTCCAATTTCTACAATACGAGACATAATTTACCTTTAAAGGAGAATGAATTCTTACCTTGGAATTTGCCCAAAATAGTCCACAATCACCCACTTTCGCCCTCTTTCCAAAATTCTTCTTCACGTTAAAATCACCCACACGAACCTTCTACGAGTCTATCAACACTTTATCTTCTTGCCGCCTCACCAAAATTTTCACTAGGCTTAGGGTTCTTAAGATTTTTAGGGAGAAGATAAGAGGGGTTTCCCATAAGGTGGATCTTTGCAAATGACCAAGTCTTGCAAGGCTTGGTCAATAAATAAGGCCTTTCTTGGTCCACAAGATGGGAGGGACACTTGTCAACCTCCCATGGGCTTTTAACAAAATATCTTCTGATTTTTCCCTGCTTTTCGCGAAAATTCCCGCCTCGGCGCCGCGGCCCTGCATCCGGCGCCGCGGCGCTGAAACTTCCGAACATTTCAGTACATACGGCGTCGCGGCCCTGCAGCCGGCGCCGCGGCTCTGCAACTTCAGAATACATCAGTACATCCGGCGCCGCGGCCCTGCATCCGGCACCGCGGCGCTGTGGCACCTGACTGAAAACACTTTCCTGTTCGTCTGCCCACTGAACTTGTAACCTCCATAAATTCCTACTCCGATGTCCTATCGACGAGCGGTTTATTGCGTTGGAAACTAGACTCGACGAACTTCATACTAGGCTATTGAAACACCTAAAAACTCCTAATAAACTAGGAGATATACCACTCCAAAGTTGACTAAAAAACTATCCAAAAACATTCTGTCAACTTATCTTTCCAATTTCAATTCTTATTTCCTTTCGTACGTTCCCAATACATGACCTGGAATTTCGGGGTGTAACATTCTTCCCCCCTTATAAACATTCGTCCCGAATGTTCCTTCTAAGTCTCCAAAACACATGCGCCGGTATAGTCTTTACTACTATACCTATAAAATCAATTATGCCACATATGGCCATAATATAATAACCACAAACAAACTTAAATCCCAGCCAACGAGGAATCACCTCTAAAGCGTATAACAACACTATTAGCTCTCACCCATGGTCTAAAGGATACTCTCTTCACAAAAATGATCACTTCCATTCTCTTAACACATGTTCGCTTCTTTTCTTACTCGTCGTACCCTCCTCGTACACCCGAACTCTTTCTAGTATACGTACCACATTTTAGTCATCGCTTCAGCTTTCAAAATCTTGGGGTTACTACCCCCAACTTGGTCAGTACTAGCTTCAATTTCCTTTAAGGCCATTCTCAGCCTTCATGATCCGATCCTGGTCGAACGCGACTACGAACTCGTACAATGGTTACCTTAACTTGGGCCCTAGCACCCTCGTGACCCTACAACCTAGCGGGACCACCTCAAACTGACCCCACCTCAATCCGGGCAGCGGGTTGACCCGTGATCTGGCCTCAACCCGACCCATTTCGCGCCACACTCTTGTTCCCGGTCCGGAACAATCTCACTATTTAAGTCATGAAAACCTAGTGGTTTTCTTAGCTTAACTACCCACTTTCATTTCACACCACTCATGGAATTACCACACTAATATACCCCACGTATACTATGTACCTCGACAAAGATCACCCGTAAATTCTTTTACTCAAGACGGCCTTGCATCTAAGGTCTCCATGGTTATCAAAATTCTAAGGCTCACAATCTCCATGCACCCAAACCTACCTTTCCTTCTAACCAGGTGTCTTAAGCACAATTTACATAATGCTATCCGAACATAATACTTTAACATATAATCATTATAACAACACGTACTAGTCTCTAGAGGGTTAAAGATATACCTGTAACTATTGCTCCACTTTCCCTTCGTCACTCTAATCATAATCCTGCCTTACAGGGCGTATAGCTAGAGAAGGCGATGAACCAGCCACTGACCCCGAAGGCTGAGTCTCTACATCCGCGCTACCTCGGGTCGGACAATCCTTCGCAAAATGGCCCTGTCGGCCGCAATTGTAATAACCTCCCAAACTAGCATGACACTCCCCATAATGGGTTCTACCACATCGACTACACCGAGGTAGAGGTGGCTTCCTCAGACTAACACCCCTACTCCCCCGAAAACCTGAACCCTTGGAGCCCTGACCTGCTCCTGAATACCCTGGACGTCCTAAAAACTAGAGAGGACCACTCTGTACCGGCTGAGGCACATAACTAGCCTGCTGCTGAGGCGGCCTGTCTCCAGAGTTACCAAAGGACCCTGCTATCCTGGCCCTCTTCTGCTGATCTGGGTCATTCCGTCGACCTCTACGTTCCTCAGTCTGCTGCGCATAAGCCTGCATGCGGGCAATGTCCATGCCATTTGAAGAGCTACACGTCTGACCTCCGCTAAATAATCATCGAGCCCTGTGACATAGCGGTGCACTCTATCCTCCATGTCTGCCACTAAAGCGGGGACATACCGAGCCAACGAGTCAAACTCTACATTGTACTCCCGAACCGTACGCCCGTTCTGCCTCAACATCATAAATCTATCTGCCCGAGCTCTCCTCATCTGCGAAGGCAAGAAGTGTGTAAGAAATGCCTCTGAGAACTCGTCCCAACCAGCTGGAAGTGCATGCTCTCCCCGGGACAGTTCCCATGAATCTGTCGAATAAACTCCTGAGGATCTTCCTCAGTTCTCGACCCATAGAACTCTGGTGGACTGCAACTCAATAAGTCTCGAAGCCTCAAACTATCGGCTCTGGGGTGTACCACCGTGCAACTCGACTCTGTCGTCCTCATGCCTTGCTACAATCCTAGCTAATGTGGTCATCTCTTTGTAATCCACATCCTCGTCTCACGGTCGTGGGCTGAGGCTCGATATCCCGCCTCGATGAAAGCTGCTTACGCGCTAAACTCTCTTTGAAGTGGCGGCGTCGCAGAACTCCCCGTATGAAGTACCACCTCAGGTAATGACTGGGCCTGTGCCCTCGCAACCCTCTGTGTTCTACTCGCAGCTCTCTCTGCTGCCTTGCCCTTCTGGGCCGTGGTTGCCTTGCGTAGAGGCATAACTGGTACATAAGAATACGTCAGAAGGAGTCCAGCTTATAACACATCTCTAAGGCACGATCTCAGAGTGAGAAGAATGGAAACCAATCCTAAATATCCTGCAGCCTCCTGATTATAGGTGTGGTGTACAACACGCCGATAATCAAGACTCTACTAGATACGGTCTGTAGACACTTTCCGAGGACTAACTGCTCTGATACCACTTTTGTCATGACCCGACCTCGGGCCCGCGACTGGTGCCTTACCCCGGGCACCCTAGTGATAAAACATCAGAGAAAATCAGCGGAAAATAAAACTCATGAAAAAATAAACAGTGATACAAAAAAAGGTTGACCAAAAAGTTGCCTTACTGTATATATATATATATAAACCTTGAACAATTATCCTTTACAAACCCTGCCCACAACAGTACTACAGACCTCTAAGAATGTAACAACAACTATGACGGGATAGGGCCCCACCATATCCCTGAATGTACAAGTACCTACAATGACAGGGGACTATACCAAAAGATAAGCCTCCGGAGAAACGGAGCTTCCAAAATGCAGAACTATGATCCTATGAGCGAGGATCAGCAAACGGTGTACCTCTACCTGCGGCATGAACGCAGCCCGAGGAGGTCGATGCCAGTACAGTATGTGGCGAAAATACTAGAATGAAATCATAACAGTCTATATAAAATAGGGACATATATAATAACCAACTACAGTACACAATATATAGGCAGTCATGTCAAGTCAGGGACTCAAGCCCTCAAAGTCATCACTCAAATATAACCATGGGTCTCACGCCCACAATATCAATCATGCCTGTGGAATTCCTTCCTCAGCTGGCGATCATGATATAACAACACCAAAGTACATATGAACACGAGTCCCACTGTGTCATAAAACCGTGCGGGCAAATGCGAAGGCATAGCTACCAGATCCACGCCGCATCATCAATCGACCGGCAAGTAAGCCGGCTACGAACCTACCGTACACAATACTATATAAGCGTATCACGAAGCCGGCCAGGCAAGTGCGATAGCCTCTACCGAATCCACCTGCATCACGTCGTGGCCGGGCAAATCGTAAGCTAACTACCGGATCCACCTGCGTCATGAAACTTGGCCTAAAAGCGAAAAGCGCATCACGGTGGCCAGGGCAAGTACGATAGCCTCTACCAGATCCACCCTGCATCACGTCGCTGACCGGGGCAAGTACGTAAGCTAACTTCCAGATCCACCCTGCATCATGAGACTTCATCCTAACACTGACCGGGACAAGTACGAAAGCCAACTACCAGAACCAGCCTGCATCAGCAACGACCGGGGCAAGTACAGAGGCATAGCTACTAGATCCACCCTGCATCAGTAAACCTCATGGAGAGCTAGTCCATGGAATAACACTATCAACAGGGAACGAACCCTCATCATAGCCGCATACCCGTGGACCATCCATCGAGTCAGTATGCCTAAAATGATCAAGAATAACATGACCGACCCTCCATCGAGAGACGCGGTAGCATAAGGATACAATACTTGCACAACAAGGCTATCACAAGCAAACATAGGCAAGTTACTCACACTCAAGGTACTTTCATTTTATGCCAAAAATCCGGGTTTCAACCCCAAAGTACTACTGTTACACCCCGTAGTTCAGGTCATGCTTATGAGAACGTACGAAAGGAATTAAGATTTAAATTTTGGAAAGATAGGTTGACAGAATGTTTCGGACGGATTTTAGTCAACTTTGGGGTGGTTTATGCCCAGTTACCTTAAGAGTTCCTAGGAGTTTCAAAGTCCTAGTGTGTAGTTCGTTAAGTCTAGTTCCCAACGCAATAAACCGTTCATCGATAGGACGTCGGAGTAGAAAGTTATGGAAGTTACAAGTTCGGTCTTGTGATCGGCGAGAAAGAATTTTGGTCGGGGGCCTTGTGCCAGCGGCACCGAATGCAGGGCCGCGGCGCCGGATATGCTGAAAATTCTCTGAAGTTGCAGCGCCGCGGCGCCGGAAAGCAGGGCCGTGTCGCGGATCTTGAAGTTCGGAGGTATCAGTAGCCGCGGCTGCTCTGGCTGGCGCGGGATTTTGCGAAATCTGGGGGAAAAATCAGAAGATATTTGTTTTAAAAAGGCCATGGGAGGGTGACAAGTGTCCCTCCCATCTGAATTTGTGGAAGCACTATTTATTGACCATGTTTTGAAGACTTGGTCATTCCTCACAAGACCCCATTCTCTCGAAAAATCATCCCTCTTCCTTCTCTCTAAAAATCCCTCTCCCTTCTCTCTAGAAATTTAAGAAGAAACCAAGGCCTAGAGAAAATTCAAAAAGGTGGCAAGAAGGAAACTTGTTGACAAGCTTGTAGGAGGTTTGTGGAGGTGATTATGGAAAGAAGGCAAGTGAAATTTGTTGGACTAATTTGGGTAAACTCTAAGGTAACAATCCTTTCTCTTTTTGCTAGTAAATTGTGTTGCATGTGTGGAAGAAAGGACTTGTAGTTGTCAATATTGTTCTTAGATATATTGCATGTAGGAAGTATGATTTGGATTCGAAAGGATTGGATAAAGATGATATGTGAACATGTTATAGCCAAGCTACTACCTTAAACTTATTGGATTAGTTAATTTGTATTGTGGGGCAGAATTTTACACGTCCAAGTTTGGCGTGTAATCCCCTTGTATTGATGAATTGTTGGGCCTTAAATGTGGCGTTTAGTAGTTGATATCGGACCTTGAAAGGTGGAAAAGTATGTAGAAACAAAGGAAGTGCTGTCCAATTCTCCGTAGAATAAGGGACTTTTCAATTAGAATGTTCCACGTTGAAGCTAGAAACTAATGCACGTATTATGGTCATTATAGGTTAACATACTACGTGCGGTATATTGGACTTGCGAGTGGATTGACCCGAAGAGGTATGTGGAACTTTCCTATCTCTTGAGCATGAATAGTTGTACTTATATAGTACGGTAGACGTATAATACTTTGATATCCTTTACTTATTTAAGAATGGTCAAGTTGGGCGAGTTAGGAGATTAACCCGTTTCTTTAAAACTATTAAGGATGTCTTAAGTTTTTAAAGTTAAGGGACTTGAAGTGTTGTAAGTATATGATACTTGTTTTGTTTTAAAAGTTTAAGTCCCTTGGATATATGACAATGTAATTGACTAAGGTTTAGGGTTAGTATAACGACATTATGGGAAGTTGGTTATATTAGCTTTATGGAAAGTTAAAAGGAGTCATTTTTTTTAAAAGAGTAGAAGTATGTGGTACCTTGGGTTAAATTCCCGGATTCTTTTATTAAGACATGTTAGTGCCTTAAGTAAACTAAAATGAGAGGGCATATGAACAAGACTAATAAGAAGTTAGGGGATTTCTTAACTTACTTGTGTTATGTATGGTAAGCTAGTAGTGCTTATGTTATGTATGATGGACGGTTGAGCTAGGGTAAGAGTATAAATTTGGGGTAAACCCCCAAGACGTTATACCACCTTCTCTAGGGTAAGAGTATAAATGCGGGGTAAACCCCCAAGACGTTATACCACCTTCTGAGTATGATTGCGGGGTAAACCCCCAAGACATTATACCACTCCATGGATTTTCTACCCATGATGCGAGGAATACCTCATGCGGGTCCACACGACCTATGCGGGCGGATACAATCTATGCGAGGAATACCTCATGCGGGTCCACACGACCCATGCGGGTGAAATAGTCCCAGGAGTAGGATTGCTTAATGATACTGCGGGCGGGTGGCCCCGCGTTGATCGTGAGCCTCCTATTTTCATGTAGTAAGTATACTCTTATTTACTCTCATTGTTAGTAAGGCATAGTGTACTGTAATTTGATTATCTTACATGTCTCCAACTTTATTTAGACTTATGATAATTACAGTATTTTCTAGATTTACATACTTGGTACATATTGTGTACTGACCCCCTTCCTCGGGGGCTGCGTTCATGCCGCAGGTAGGGGTGAACAGGTGGTGGATCCTCATTCTTAGGACCACTGATCAGGTGTCAGAAGCTCAATTTCTCCGGAGGCTTGTCTTTTTTGTACAGTTTTCCTTGATGTTGTAGATACTATGTACATTCAGTGGTATGGCGGGGCCACTGTCCATGCTATTATTCTAAGTGCGTAGTCACGATTATGGTTTGAAATTTGTAAGAACAAGTTTGTCTTTATTTACTTTTAGTTATGTATATATGTTATGGCGAGCGGCCTTATCAATAGCTTTGTGATGTTTATTGTCTAAACATGTTTAGGTATTGTGTATGTTCCGCTGCTATTCTCTGATGTATACCTGAAAGGGGTGCCCAGGTAGGGCACGATGCGGCTGGGTCGAATTCGTGACAAAGTGGTATCAGAGCAGTTAGTCCTCGAAAAGTGTCTACAGACCGTGTCTAGTAGAGTCTTGATTATCGGTGTGTTGGGTACCACATCTATAATCAGGAGGCTACAGGATATTTAGGATGGTTTCCATTCTTTCACTCTTAGATCGTGCAATAGAGCTGTGTTATAGATTGAACTCCTCGACATATTTTTATGTATCGATTATGCCTCGCGCAAGTAACCGCGGCCCGGAAGGGCAAAGCGGTGAGGAGCCGCAAGTAGAGCCTTGAGAGGGTTACGAGGGCACATGCCCAGTCCTTACCTGAGGTGATGTTTCGGACGACGAGTTCCACGACATCGCCAGCCCCAGCAGAGTTCGGAACAACAGCAGCGGCTACGGAGACCGCGGTACCTAAGCCTCGGTCCGGCCGGTGAGTATAGAGATTACGGAGGCGATCCGGTTATTGACCGGATAGTAGCGGCAACGCCCGACGCGGCGGTAGCCGACCCTGGCCGATGGTTCTGATTCGGGATTTCTGAGTTGTCATCCCCGAAGTTTTATGGTTCGAGATCGCGAGGATCCTCAAAGTTTATTCGGCGATTCTGACGGACTATGTAGGTGCTTAGGGCCTCGGAGGCGAGTCGATCATCTTAGCCTCTTACGATTCTGCGATATTGCGTTGAACCGGATTCGAGTCATGGGAGTTGTCTGAGGTGAGGTGCCGCTTCCACTGTTTGGGAGGAGTTCACGAGGCCTTCTGGATCACTTTTTGCCTCACGAGATGAGAGAGCCGCGTGGATAGATTCTTGACCTTGAGGCAGAATGGGAGGACTAACAGAGAGTACAACCTGGAGTTTGACTCATTGGCCAGGTATGCGCACACCATTGTAGCTGACATGGCAGACAGAGTTCATCGCTATATGATGGGACTAGACCGTCATATGATTACTGCATGTTTGGGGGTGGCCCTTCAGCTAGGTATGGATATTGCCAGGAAGCAGGCGTATGCGCAGGGGATAGAGGATAGAGAGAGGGAGGATCAGCTTGACTTAGGCCAGCCCAAGAGGCGGCAGCAGGTCTCGAGGCGATTTTAGAAGCGGGCGGCCTCGTGATGAACTAGATCCACATTTGTGGCACGAGTGCCGCTTCCGATTTTACGGCGGGAGGTTGATCGATCGGGGCTTCGCGAGGCGAGACCATCATCGATCGAGACCACCCACATCTCAATATGTTTGATGCGGTAGGTCCCACCCGGGCGAGTGCCGTATGGCTTCGGGAGCTTGTTACTCTTATGGCCAGCAGGGCCATTTGAGGAGAGATTGTCCGACCAGAGGCGGCGGAGGTGTTATGGTCGGTAAGCGAAGTCGATTGATGGATCTTCGTCTTGGTGGTTATGCGCCGGAGGCGTGGTGTTCACGGACAGCGAGCGCTGCGAAGTCGTGGTGGGGTCCCGATTCGGCGGTCCTCGAACCGCATTTATGCTATGTCGGCCGTCGGGACCGGGAGGCGTCGCGGATGTCGTCACAGGTACATTATTGGTTTCATGTCGTGATGTATATGCTTTGATAGATCCAGGTTCTACCTTGTCCTATATATCTCCTCATATTGCTGATAGAATATGGATAGAGCCTGAGTCCATAAAACCTTTTGAGGTGGCTACGCCAGTAGGTGATTCGGTGGTAGCTGAGCGGGTGTATAAGGCTTGCCCAGTGACTATATACAGTCGTCAGACCCTAGCCGACTTGATATAGTTGGATATGACGGACTTTGATGTGATTATGGGTATGGATTGGCTAGCGTCTTGCTATGCCAATGTGGGTATGAGAGAGATTGAGTGCGATTCGGTTCCACGGGAGGCCGGTTGCTCAGTGGAAGGGAATACTTGCCGTCGAGGGGTAGGTTTATTTCTTACCTCAAGGCTTGGAAGATGGTGCAGAAGGGGTATATCTACCATATGGTTCGGGTATTCGATACTGAGGCCAAGATACCAGACTTTCAGTCAGTTCCGGTTGTCATAGAGTTTCCAGACGTATTCCCAGACGAGCTCCCGGGTATCCCTCCTGAGAGGGAGATTGAGTTTTGCATTGATATGTCGCTAGACACTCGACCTATATCTATTCCACCATATAGGATGGCATCTGCTGAGTTGAGGGAGTTGAAGGACCAGCTGAAAGATTTGCTGGAAAAAGGCTTTATCAGGCCTAGTGTTTCTCCACAGGAGCGGAATTTTATTTGTAAAGAAGAAGGATGGGACGCTGCGTATGTGTGTTGATTACAGGCAGCTGAATAAGCTAACTATCAAGAACAGATACCCCCTCCCCAGGATTGATAATTTGTTTGACCAGTTGCAGGGTGCGAGGTGTTTCTCCAAGATAGACATGCGGTCTGGTTATCATCAAGTGCGAGTTAGAGAGGCAGATATCCCAAAAACTGCATTCAGGACCCGATATGGGCACTATGAGTTCAGGGTGATGTCTTTCGGGTTGACAGCCTTGGCGGTATTCATGGATTTGATGAACCGTGTTCAAGCCATTCTTGGATATGTTCGTTATAGTATTCATTGATGATATCCTGGTTTATTTGCGCCAGAGCGAGGAGCATCAGATCATTTGAGGCGATCTTGGAGTCCTCGGGGCCGCGATTGTATGCCAAGTTCTTGAAATGCGAGTTTTGGTTGGCCGGTGGCTTTCTTAGGGCATGTTATCGGGCGATGGTATTCGGTTGATCTGACAAAGATTGAGGCGATCAAGACTTGGCCTAGACCACTACCGACGGAGTGCGCGGCTTTGGGTCTTGCGGGTTATTGTGGAGATTTGTGGAGAAGTTCTCTTCCATTTCAGCACCTTTGACTAGGTGACCCGAGCGGCTATGTTCGGTGGGCGTATGCTTGTGAGAGAGCTTCCGATTCAAGGAGAAATTGATGGCCGCCCGATTCTTACTCTTCCGAGGGTTTAGACGGATATGTGGTTTATTATGATGCGTCGGTGTCGGGCTTGGAGTGCGTGGTGATGCGACGGTAAAGTTATAGCTACGATCTCGACAACTCGGAAACATGAGAAGAACTACCCGCACATGACTTAGAGTTGTTGGCGATGATTCATGCCTTGAAGATGCGGAGACATTATTTATATGGGGTTCGTGTGGATATTTACCACGGACGCAGAGCCTCCAAGTATATCTTGACGGAGGAGTGAACTTGTGGCAGAGACGGTGGTTAGAGCTACTTAAGGATTATGATATCGATATCCTATACCACCCAGGGAAGGCCAATGTAGTTGCAGATGCCCTTAGTCGCAGGTCGATGGGTAGTCTGTCAGATGTGCAACCTGAGAAAAGGGGCATGGTCCGCGAGTTACATCAGCTAGCGAGCCTTGGGGTTTGTTTGGTTGGTTCTGATAGTAATAGGGTTCGTGTTCGAGAGGTTGCCGAGTCGTCCATCGTTGAGGAGGTGAAGAGGCGACAGTATGAGGATCCGATTATAATACGGTATCGAGATACGACTCTTCGAGAGGAGAAGAGTCTATTTGAAGTAGCACCGGATGGGGTGCTAAGATTTGAGGGCAGGTTATGTGTTCCCGATGTAGCAGGACTTCGTCAGCAGATTCTGGGGGAGGCACATAGTGCTCGTTACTCTATTCATCCGGGGTCGACTAAGATGTACCACGACATCAGAGGTATGTATTGGTGGGATGTCCTGAAGAAGGACGTTGCGGAGTTTGTGACACAGTGTCCGAATTGTCAGCAGGTCAAGGTAGAGCACCAGAAGCGTGGTGGGTTGTTGCAGATGATAGAGATTCCGACATGGAAGTGAGAGGTGATCAATATGGACTTTATTACAGGGTTACCTCACACTCAGAGGAAGCATGATTCCATCTGGGTTATTATCGACAGGCTGACGAAATCAGCCCACTTTCTTCCAGTCAGGACGACTTTTTCGGCCGAGGATTATGCTAGATTGTATATCAGAGAGATTGTGAGGCGCAGGGGTTCCTATATCGATTATTTCGCATGAGGAGCCCGGTTCACGGCTAACTTGGAGGTCTTTCGAGAAGGGTTAGGGACCCAAGTGAGTCTCAAGATCAATTTCATCCTCGACCGACGGACGGAGCGTACTATCCGCACAACGAGGATATGTTGCGGGCCTGTGTTATTGATTTCAGGGGTAGCTGGGAGGATCATTTACCTCTTGTGGAGTTTGCATATAACAACAACTACCATTCTAGTATCCAGATGACGCCTTATGATGCCTTATACGGGAGGAAGTGCAGGTCACCGATATGCTGGTTTGATGTGGAAGAAGTTCAGTTAGTCGGGCCGGACTTGGTTCAGCAGGCGGTGGATAAGGTGAAGCTTATCCAGGAACGGTTATTGTCAGCTCAGAGTCGATAGAAGTCGTATGCAGATCATCGGCGTCGACCCTTGGAGTTTGAGGTGGATGATTGGGTCTCCCTGAAGGTATAACCCATGAAGGGCGTGATGAGATTTGGGAAGAAGGGGAAACTTAGCCCAAGGTACATTGGGCCTTACCAGATTGTCCGTAGGGTAGGCAAGGTTGCCTATGAGTTGGATCTGACGTCCGATCTGGAGGCAGTACATCCAGTTTTTCATGTGTCTATGTTGCGAAAGTGTATCGGAGATCCAGCTAGAGTGCACCCGATTTGTGATGTCTAGGTGACAGAGGGGCTATCATATGAGGAGAGTCCCATAGCGATACTCGATCGCCAGGTTAGGCGACTGCGGACAAAGGATATGGGTTCCGTCAAGGTCTTATGGCGGAATGAGAACAGAGAGGAAATGACATGGGAAGCAGAAGAGGACATGATGAAGAAGTATCCTCACTTATTCCCTACACCTCCAGGTAACCCATTTTCCTGCTTGTTAGTTTTAAATTTGGCATCTATGCTTAAGTATTGTTGTGACCGTGTAGAGCGTTCTTTTTGAAAGAAGATTAGTTAAGAGGGTCTATGTCGATATTGTGATTTGAGTAAGCACAGAAGGAACATTCGGGACGAATGTTTCTAATGGGGGGAGAATGTTACACCCCGTAGTTCAGGTCATGCTTATGAGAACGTACGAAAGGAATTAAGATTTAAATTTTGGAAAGATAGGTTGACAGAATGTTTCGGACGGGTTTTAGTCAAATTTGGGGCGGTATATGCCCAGTTACCTTAGGAGTTCCTAGGAGTTTCAAAGGCCTAGTGTGTAATTCGTTGAGTCTAGTTCCCAACGCAACAAACCGTTCGTCGATAGGACATCGGAGTAGAAAGTTATGGAAGTTACAAGTTCGGTCTTGTGATCGGCGAGAAAGAATTTTCGTCGGGGCATGGCGCCCGAATGAAGGGCACGGCGCGGATATGCTGAAAATTCTATGAAGTTCAGGCCGTGGCTGAAGCGAGGCCGCGGCGTACTGAAGTTCTCGTTCAGGTTTAGCGCCCGCGGCCAGGTGTGGCGGGGCGGGATTTTACGAAATCTGGGGGAAAAATCAGAAGATATTTGTTTTAAAAAGGCCATGGGAGGGTGACAAGTGTCCCTCCCATCTGAATTTGTGGAAGCACTATTTATTGACCAAGTCTTGAAGACTTGGTCATTCCTCACAAGACCCCCTTCTCTCTAAAAATCATCCCTCTTCCTTCTCTCTAAAAATCCCTCTCCCTTCTCTCTAGAAATTTAAGAAGAAACCAAGGCCTAGAGAAAATTCAAGAAGGTGGCAAGAAGGAAACTTGTTGACAAGCTTGTAGGAGGTTTGTGGAGGTGATTGTGGAAAGAAGGCAAATAAAATTTGTTAGACTAATTTGGGTAAACTCTAAGGTAACAATCCTTTCTCTTTTTGCTAGTAAATTGTGTTGCATGTGTGGAAGAAAAGACTTGTGGTTGTCAATATTGCTCTTAGATATATTTCATGTAGGAAGTATGATTTGGATTCGAAAAGATTGGATAAAGATGATATGTGAACATGTTATAGCCAAGCTACTACCTTAAACTTATTGGATTAGTTAATTTGTATTGTGGGGCAGAATTTTACACGTCCAAGTTTGGCGTGTAATCCCCTTGTATTGCTGAATTGTTGGGCCTTAAATGTGGCGTTTAGTAGTTGATATCGGACCTTGAAAAGGTGGAAAAGTATGTAGAAACAAAGGAAGTGCTGTCCAATTCTCCGTAGAATAAGGGGCTTTTCAATTAGAATGTTCCACGTTGAAGCTAGAAACTAATGCACGTATTATGGTCATTATAGGTTAATACGTGCGGTATATTGGACTTGCGAGTGGATTGACCCGAAGAGGTATGTGGAACTTTCCTATCTCTTGAGCATGAATAGTTGTACTTATATAGTACGGTAGACGTACAATAATTTGATATCCTTTACTTATTTAAGAATGGCCAAGTTGGGCGAGTTAGGAGATTAACCCGCTTCTTTAAAACTATTAAGGATGTCTTAAGTTTTCAAAGTTAAGGGACTTGAAGTGTTGTAAGTATATGATACTTGTTTTTTTTAAAAGTTTAAGTCCCTTGGATATAGGAAAATGTAATTGACTAAGGTTTAGGGTTAGTATAACGACTTTATGGGAAGTTGGTTATATTAGCTTTATGGAAAGTTAAAATGAGTCATTTTTTTTAAAAGAGTAGAAGTATGTGGTACTGATGCGCGGTAAGATGCACACACTTTAAACGCAAGTGCACGTTATCGTGACAAGTAGTATAGTCTTGATAAGACCGAATATCGTCCTCAAGGATTAGGGTTCAATTACCAACTATCTATTTTTTGGTATCTATTTGGTAAATTGATATTTAGATTTGTTGTTTTTAACTAAGGATTATAAAGCTATTTAACTAAAAGGGTTTACTTGATGATCATGAGAATAGGGCTTCCACGCCTCCTCACTATCCGCTTATGCTACTTATTAATGCAATAACTTACGGTCTTCTTCTTTGGAGAAAGCGGGTTCACTAAATCGCTTTATACTCCGTTAGGTTATATAAACACTCAACCCCATGTTGCACCTTACCTACCTTTCGTGATAAGGATAACTCTATAGGAGGATTAAGAACAAGAACCTAGTTAACCGTCACGCACAATGCGCAAAATTAGGGTTTTTAAGCCTCTCATTAACGCTACATAAATAATTGAGGTATTTTCATCCCCAATCCAAGAATGTCTACCCAACTTACAACATATTCACAATCCCCCCCTTTCGGAATCTGATTAGAAATCATATAGTGATAATTAGTTGTCAATTAATTACCAAGAATTCAACTCAAATATTGGATAGATCTCAACAAGAAGAAGAATAACCATAAGCATGCATTAAATCATAACATAAGTTTCTAGAGATTCAACATGGAAAGCCCTATAGAGGAATTAGTTCCTAGTCATTGACATGACAAGAACTAATCCCATGTTCATCATACAAAAACTGAAATAAGGAAAGAAAAAGGAAAAGAAAATACTTAAGAATGAGTCTCCAAGCCAAGCATCCAAGAGTTGTGTTGTGGAATATTTACAAGATGGATTAGTGGAAGGATGGATGTAGAATGGTGAATGGTGGAGTGGAGAATGAATAATTCTTCTAATGATGTAGAGTATTTATAGCCAAAGAATCCTTTTGGTGAAGGGTTAGGGATTTTGTAGGTAGGAAAAGTTATTAGAATCCTTTTAGGTAAGGGTTTTAAGGTAGGAAAAGTTATCCCTTTAGGTAGGAAAAGTTATCCCTTTAGGTAGGAAAATTTATCCCTTTAGGATTCTGAAAACATGTCAAATTCGGCCCAGCACTTCATAATTCCCGCGTCGGCCATGTCTTACAACCTGAATACATACCAAGATCAAGAACTTTCGGACTTTCAGCATATTGGCGCCATGGCTCTCACTCAGCCGCTGGCGTTGGATTCGAAGATTCCGTTCGCGTCCTTTTCGTCCGACTTCGTCGCCTCTCTCTAATTTCCGAACTTCTTAGACTTTATTTCTTGGCCCTTTTAGTGTGCAATTCCATCTCTTTATGCTCATTTCATCTCCTTTTCGTCATTTCTCCATTTTTGACCTGTGACACAAAAGAAAGGAAAACGACCCTAATCTACTAAACATAAATGAAATGAGTAAAATACTAACTAAAAATGACTCCAAAAGTGTATATAAAATACAGATCAAATACCCCAAACTTAACCTTTGCTCGCCTCGAGCAAAGATAGAAAGAAAGAAATAAAAGACTCAAGAAACGAAAAATAAAAGACTCACCGACATTGATCACTTTTCGCATTTAGTGTTATCTAGAAAAACATGAAGGTTAGCGAGAATAATACGCAGGAACATGTAGCATGAAATTTTTCAAGACACTAAACACATTGAGCTAGATATTTCGCAAACTCATATTTATCATGCTTTAATGGAAGTCAATATACTAAATCATGCATATAAATTCAAAAATCCTATGGCATGCTTACTTGCTATTCTCCACTAATCCTGGATATGCATAAAAGAGATCTCCAGGACTTTAAGAGATGTAATGTAGGCTTAGGTAGGGGTTGGTAAAAATAGGCATTTAGGCTCATTTTTGTGTACCATAAGCTCTTTAGCTTTTCAGTATTTCCCTTTTCTTTTTGTTCTTTTTTTCACTTCAATTCTATCTTTTTTCCTCTTTTGTTTTGGGAGAATGAAGAGTATTATAATAACAAGAACCCCCAAACTTAGGCTTTTGCCTCTTTCTTATTACTTTTTTATTGGGGTGCAACAAGCTCATTCACTCTTTTTGTCTCTTTTTTAACACAATTGATTCCACTACTTCACATTTTTACTTATGGCACAATCTGTGGGAATATAGGGTGTCAAAGAAAAAGTTTCAATTTTTAGGCTCAATGGGGCTGACTAGGGATACTTTTAAAGTCCGGGATAGAAAAGAGTGGTAAGAATTGGCTATGAAAGAAATGCCTGAGTCATCTCCCTAACATGCATATCCTAACTATTTCGCCTCAAATAGCAAGCAATCATAACACATAGGTTTTCATAATTTAGCATGCACAATTTAAGCAAGAAACTCAAAATAGACAGATTTTTGTGAGTTTTTGGCATATCTAACCTAGGTGTTTAGATAGTTGCTTCTAATTCCATTACATTATTCCACCTTCCTTCACTAGGTGTTTCTAGCAACTACAGCATACATGATCTTTGACAGACAATTATGACATAAAAGAAAAAAAATTGTGACTAAAAAATAAACACAAAATAAAAAAAAAACTTAACTGAAACATAACAAGACACAAATAAAACACCCCCAAACTTAAATCACGCATTGTCCCCAATGTGTGCAAGACTCAAAGAAAATAAAAGAAAAAGGACAACTTACTGACACAACACAGCGGTCATAACGGAGGTCTAGGAGGAAAAATTCTGGAATTTGCACGAAAATATGGCTCTCTGAAGTTAGCGCGCCGCACCGCTAATCGTGGCTCTTACGAAATTACGGCGCTGCCGATTACAGCCTTGTGGCCATCGCTTCCTTTTTTCGCGTTTTTGCTCCTTTTCCTCGGTTTTAGCTTTGATCCACCTGTCATCCAACAACACAAAACAAGAACCTAGACCGTAACTGCTCAAGACAAAATAAAATAAAATAAAGACAGAAATTAAAATAACATAATTAAAAATATTGGGTTGCCTCCCAACAAGCGTTGTCTTTAACGCCTTTTAGCTGACGCAATTAACCTTTTCGAGTGCCCATTGGATCCTTCGCGAATCGCTTGCAATCCGCAGAGTTATTCTTGAGGTCTCAATTTCCTACGACCATTTGTTCAAACAAGAGCGTTACATATACAATTATCCCTCAAGTAGGCTTGTCTTTTATGCTTTCTATAATGTAGGAATCAGTGAACTTCTACATCTCTCAACTCTAGGTACCTGATGGTATGGGCTTCCTAATTGGGAATCACCGTGATAGCTAGTGGTGTTTCTTCCGTAATAGGTGCAAGAAAAAGAATTTCCACGTAATCCAAGGTAAATAATTGGATCTACAATCTTTTCCTTCTATACCAACTATCTCACCGCATTCCTCAATAGTTGGGTGTGGTTCGAACTCCTCAATTTGCTGTTGTTTGCTCAAAATCACCTCGATTGGTTGGGTGTCGCGTTCGCTTTCTTTAGCCACTGCCACTCGGCAGACCTTCGTAGCGCTTGGCGCCACTTTGGCGCTGCTCTGCCGGCGAACTCTCTATCTCCCGATTCGCATCCTTCAGTCAATTGCCTGACATTGTGTTTCCTCATTGCCTACCCCAGGTGCATATTGCTCTTCTTGCGTTTCGCTGTTGAATATGATCGCGAGTTCTGCTATTTTCGTTTCCAACTTCTTCATGGCCATTCTCGTTTCGTCTATGAACTGATTTTGGTACCTCGTGAGACTGAGTATAGCTTCTCGTAATTCCTCCCTCTCTTCTACATGGTTGGGCTCGATCATATTGTGTGAGAAATCCATGTCTTAAGGATCCCTGAGATGAATCAAAACCAACAACGAATCACGGCACACTTGTTGTTGTTGTTTTTTTACAAAAGAAAATAAAAAAATAATTTAAAGAAACAAAAATAAAAACCAAATTAGAAATTAAAAATAGATAAATTTGATATTTAACTATGCCTAATCCCCGGCAACGGCGCCAAAAACTTGATGCGCGGTAAGATGCACACACTTTAAACGCAAGTGCACGTTATCGTGACAAGTAGTATAGTCTTTATAAGACCGAATATCGTCCTCAAGGATTAGGGTTCAATTACCAACTATCTATTTTTTTTGGTATCTATTTGGTAAATTGATATTTAGATTTGTTGTTTTTAACTAAGGATTATAAAAGCTATTTAACTAAAAGGGTTTACTTCAGTGATCATGAGAATAGGGCTTCCACGTCTCCTCACTATCCGCTTATGCTACTTATTAATGCAATAACTTATGGTCTTCTTCTTTTGGAGAAAGCAGGTTCACTAAATCGTTTTATACTCCCGTTAGGGTTATATAAACACTCAACCCCAGTATTGCACCTTACCTACCTTTCGTTGATAAGGATAACTCTATAGGAGGATTAAGAACAAGAACCTAGTTAACCGTCACGCACAATGCGCAACATTAGGGTTTTTAAGCCTCATTAACGCTACATAAATAATTGAGGTATTTTCATCCCCAATCCAAGAATGTCTACCCAACTTACAAGATATTCACAATCCCCCCCTTTCGGAATCTGATTAGAAATCATATAGTGATAATTAGTTGTCAATTAATTACCAAGAATTCAACTCAAATATTGGATAGATCTCAACAAGAAGAAGAATAACCATAAGCATGCATTAAATCATAACATAAGTTTCTAGAGATTCAACATGGAAAGCCCTATAGAGGAATTAGTTCCTAGCCATTGACATGACAAGAACTAATCCCATGTTCATCATACAAAAACTGAAATAAGAAAAGAAAAAGGAAAAGAAAATACTTAAGAATGAGTCTCCAAGCCAAGCATCCAAGAGTTGTGTTGTGGAATATTTACAAGATGGATTGGTGGAAGGATGGATGTAGAATGGTGAATGGTGGAGTGGAGAATGAATAATTCTTCTAATGATGTAGAGTATTTATAGCCAAAGAATCCTTTTGGTGAAGGGTTAGGGATTTTGTAGGTAGGAAAATTATTAGAATCCTTTTAGGTAAGGGTTTTAAGGTAGGAAAAGTTATCCCTTTAGGTAGGAAAAGTTATCCCTTTAGGTAGGAAAATTTATCCCTTTAGGATTCTGAAAACATGTCAAATTCGGCCCAAGATTCATAATTCCAGCGTCGCGCCAGGCCAAGGCGTGCGGCTGAAGATCAAGAAATTTCGACTTTCAGATATCAAGGCGCGGCTCTCAGCCGCTGGCGCGGTGATGGCGTTTTTCGCGGTCCGTTTTCGTCCTTTTCGTCCGGACTTACTGCGATCTCTTCTCTAATTTCCAGAACTTCTTAGACTTTATTTCTTGGCCCTTTTAGTGTGCAATTCCATCTCTTTTATGCTCATTTCATCTCCTTTTCGTCATTTCTCCATTTTTGACCGCTGTGACACAAAAGAAAGGAAAATGACCCTAATATTGTACTAAACATAAATGAAATGAGTAAAATACTAACTAAAAATGACTCAAAAAGTGTATATAAAATACACCGATCAGGTACCTTGGGTTAAATTCCCGGATTCTTTTATTAAGACATGTTAGTGCCTTAAGTAAACTAAAATGAGAGGGCATATGAACAAGATTAATAAGAAGTTAGGTGATTTCTTAACTTACTTGTGTTATGTAAGGTAAGCTGGTAGTGCTTATGTTATGTATGATGGCCGGTTGAGCTAGGGTAAGAGTATAAATGCGGGGTAAACCCCCAAGACGTTATACCACCTTCTCTAGGGTAAGAGTATAAATGCGGGGTAAACCCCCAAGACGTTATACCACCTTCTGAGTATGATTGCGGGGTAAACCCCCAAGACATTATACTACTCCATGGATATGCTACCCATGATGCGAGGAATACCTCATGCGGGTCCACACGATCTATGCGGGCGGATACAGTGTATGCGAGGAATACCTCATGCGGGTCCACACGACCCATGCGGGTGAAATAGCCCCAGAAGTAGGATTGCTTAATGATACTGCGGGCGGGTGGCCCCGCGTTGATCGTGAGCCTCCTATTTTCATGTAGTAAGTATACTCTTATTTACTCTTATTGTTAGTAAGGCACAGTGTACTGTAATTTGATTATCTTACATGTCTCCAGCTTTATTTAGACTTATGATAATTACAGTATTTTCTAGTTTTACATACTTGGTACATATTATGTCGACCCTTCCTGGGCTGCGCTCATGCCGCAGTAGGGTAAGTGGTGGATCCTCATTCTGTGACCACCGATCAGTGTGTCAAGCTCCATTTCTCCGAGGCTTGTCTTTTTACGCTTTTCCCGATGTTGTAGATACTATGTACATTCGGGGTATGGCGGGCCCCGTCCCGCCACCGTTGTTATTCCTAAGTGCAGAGTCACAGTTGTGGTTTGGGCTGTAAGAACAAGTTTGTACTGTTTTACTTTTGGTTATGTATATATGTTATGGCAGGTGGCCTTATCAACTAGCCTGTGATGTTTATTGTCTAAACATGTTTAGGTATTGTGTATGTTCCGCTGCTATTCTCTGATGTATACCTGAAAGGGGTGCCCAGGTAGGGCACCAGTCGCGGCCCGGGGTCGGGTCGTGACAACTACGTACTTTAACTCTTTAAAAAGATCCATTTCTTTCACAAAAGTCACATGATACTAACACCCGTAGTATCAAAATAGAGAAACTATCATTTTAAGTAAACCAAGACAATACCATGCCTTCTTTTTAAACCAAATCTAGACAACACCATGCCTTCTTTTTAAACCAAATCAAGACAATACCATGCCTTCTTTTTAATCCAAATCAAGACAATACCATGTCTTCTTTTTAAACCAAAAACACTTCTCACAATAATATAAGTTTCAAAACTTCAAATTCTCAGGTCTCTTACTTTTAAATCAAGTCCATAACGTGGTAAATCAAGCCTCATATCTTTTAAAAAAAATGTCAAGTTACCATTTTAAATCCAATAAATAAACCATTCTTTCATTTTCATAAAGTCGGTATAACTAACTTCCCATAAAGCTATTATAACCCTTTATGTTTAAAACCAACCAAATACAACTATAATCATTTATGAGACCAAGAGGACTTATTCTTTAACAACCAAGTACCCATTACTAACGAATAAGGTTTTACAACTTTTCAACACAATTCAAGTCCTTTATATTTCACATCAAGTCACTTAACATTTCGTATCAAGTCACTTAACTTTAAAATCAAGTCAAGAACACAAAAAGGAAATCAAACTCCTTAAACACACGTGCGTCTACCGCACTATATATTTCACAAATAATCATGCTCAAGAGAATAGGAAGAATCACATACCTCTTCGGTTCAATCCACTTGCTAAGTCTAATATGTCGTACGTAGTATTTCAACCTATAATGACCATAATACGTCTATCAACTTCTTGCTTCAAATGTAGAATATTCTAATGTAAAGTCCCTTATTCTACGGAAAATTGGACAGCACTTCCTTTGATTTTGCATACTTTTCCACCTTTTTCAAGGCCCGAATTCAATAACTAAACGCCACATTTGAGGCCCCACAACTCGGCAATACAAAGGGGATTACACGCCTAGCTTGGACGTGTAAAATTCTGCCCACAATTCATATTAATAGTCCATTATTATTAAGGCCAATTCTCGGCTACAATAATGACAACATATATTCCTTTTTCCATTCCTTATAACCCAATCCGTTATTCCAAAGTTACTACATAATTCATGTTGACAATTTGAACGACTAAAGTCACTTCAATAAACCCCATATAACAAGGGAAGACGACGACCATAAATATCTAGGACTAGAACTCGAAAACTGCCATTTTTTATACTTTCATTTACAACATGGAAACCTTCGATTCTTATATCCATTTTTCTCATCACAAAACCCTTCTCCAATTTCTACAATACGAGACATAATTTACCTTTAAAGGAGAATGAATTCTTACCTTGGAATTTGCCCAAAATAGTCCACAATCATCCACTTTCGCCATCTTTCCGAAATTCTTCTTCACGTTAAAATCACCCACACGAACCTTCTACGAGTCTATCAACACTTTATCTTCTTGCCGCTTCACCAAAATATTCACTAGGCTTAGGGTTCTTAAGATTTTTAGGGAGAAGATAAGAAGGGTTTTCCATAAGGTGGATCTTTGCAAATGACCAAGTCTTGCAAGGCTTGGTCAATAAATAAGGTCTTTCTTGGTCCACAAGATGGGAGGGACACTTGTCAACCTCCCATTGGCTTTTAACAAAATATCTTCTGATTTTTCCCTATTTTTTGCGAAAATTCCCGCCTCGGCGTCGCGGCCCTGCATCCGGCGCCGCGGAGCTGAAACTTCCGAACATTTCAGTACATACGGAGCCGCGGCCCTGCAGCCGGCGCCGCGGCGCTGCAACTTCAGAATACATCAGTACATCCGGCGCCGCGGCCCTGCATCTGGCGCCGCGGCGCTGTGGCACCTGACTGAAAACACTTTCCTGTTCGTCTGCCCACTGAACTTGTAACCTCCATAACTTCCTACTCTGATGTCCTATCGACGAGCGGTTTATTGCGTTGGAAACTAGACTCGACGAACTTCATACTGGGCTATTGAAACTTCTAAAAACTTCTAATGAACTAGGAGATATACCGCTCCAAAGTTGACTCAAAAACTGTCCAAAAACATTCTGTCAACTTATCTTTCCAATTTCAATTCTTATTTCCTTTCGTACGTTCCCAATACATGATCTGGAATTTCGGGGTGTAACAGAGGCTACCATTGAAGACCTAGTTCTAAGTACTTTTTCTGTCTTTAGTTTTCAATTCATTTTATGTTTGGATTTGTATTAGTTCTTAGCATGTCTATGGCTATGGCTAAACACTTTATTAGGGTTTTCCTATTGAATCGCTTGAAACTCTATTTCATGAACTAATGCATTAGTTTGATTTCCTCTTCACTTGATTAATATTTATTCAATATTGGTATGAATATTTGATAGTTAACTGACCATTAATTATCATAATCTATATGATTTGGAATCAAGAACCGAGAGGAGAGATTTGGATATGCTATAATTGAATAGACATAGGTTAAAATCGTGGACAAAAGTACCCCGATACTTGTGTAGCATTATATGTTATTGTTCTTAATCCTCCTATGTGGTAAATTCTATAATAGAAATATAGAAGAGTTCTGCACTGGGGTTGAGCGATTATATATCCTAACCGGAATATAAGACAGTCTAGTTAACCGCTATCTTAACGTAGAAGAAGAAGTCATTCTAGTTTCATTAAGGATTGAAAAGAGTGGATAGTCGAGGAAATTGGAAGCCCTAATTCCTTCATAACTGATTAAACTTCAACAATTTAGTTTACTTTTTGCAATTATTCTAGGAGTTAGATAAAAACCCAAATCAATTATCGTTTGCCAAATAGGTAATTTAGAATAGATGTTCGGTAATTAGAAATCAGTCTCTGTGGACGATCTCGGTCTTACAAGACTATACTACTTGTAACGAAACGTACACTTGCGTGAGCACGTGGAAATTGGCTAACCAGTTTTTGGCGCCGTTGCCGGGGACTGACGTACTTCTAATATCAAACCATTTATTCTTAGTTCTACTTTGATTTTGATTTTTATTTTTAGAACCCTGTTGCCTTGATTTGTTTGTTGATTTTGATCGATTTCAGGGACGTAGTTTATGCGAAGAAGAAGAGGAGCATATACACTTGTTCCTTTTAATCCTGAAATTGAGAAAACTTGCAAGCAAAACAGGCGAAATAAGAGGATATCTGATTCAGTGACCATGGACAACCAACCGAATCAGAATGGGGTGAACAATGAGGTTCCTGAAAATACAGGGGAGCCAGTCCAGGTTCCAGCAGAAAGAAGCTTGGGAGAGTATGTTCTGCCCACATTTAATGGTGCACATACATGCATCAAGCTCCATGCGATAGGGGCAAACAACTTTGAGATTAAGCCAGGCATCCTGAGCATGGTCCAGAACACAGTACAGTTTGGGGGATTGTCGGCTGAAGACCCCCACATGCACATTGCCAATTTTCTGAAGTTGTGTGACACCTTCAAATACAATGGCGTTACTGATGACGTCATTAGATTGAGGATCTTCCAATTCTCACTTAGGGACATAGCCAAGAGCTGGTTGAACTCACTGTCTGCCAACTCCGTCACCACCTGGCAGAATTTAGCCCAAAAGTTTCTTGCAAAGTTCTTCCCTCCTTCAAAGGCGGCAAAGTTAAGGGGAGAGTTGAACAATTACTATCAGGTAGATGGAGAGTCCATGTATGATGCATGGGAGCGATTCAAGGATTTGCAGAGAAAATGCCCACATCATGGCATAAAGAAGTGGATCCTGGTCCACATTTTTTACAATGGGTTGAGTGGTACTACTCGTACCATCATTGATGTTGCAGTAGGGGGAGCCTTTATGAGGTAGAGTGCCAATGAGGCACATGAGTTGCTAGAAGACATGGCTGCCAATAATCATCAAAGGGCAGATGACAAGTCAGTGAGTAGCAGGAAGACTATGGGAATACATGAAATAGACGCTATCACTGCACTGAATGAGCAAGTGGCCCTCCTGACGAAACAACTACAGCAGAACACTATGTCTGTGAATGCAGTCCAGATGCCTGTAAATTGTGAGATTTGTGGGGGCCCACACTCTTTTGACAGATGCACAGCGGTGGACCCCAATAATGTGTCAATGGAGGAGGTTTAAGCAGTGGGGAACTTTCAGCGCTCGTATAACTCCAATACATACAATCCAGGGTGGAGAAATCACCCTAACTTTTCGTGGAGGAACGACCAAGGGCAGCAACCACCATATCAAGGTAATTACCAGAACCAGCAGGCACATAATCAGGCTACATCATCACAACAGTTTAGACCACCCACACAATAGGAAAAGCCTAATGAACTGAGAGTTACTTTGCTTACACTCACCAACTCGTAAAATCAGTTCATGTACGAAACAAGGTCCTCTCTCAGGAACTTGGAAACGCAAGTTGGGCAACTGGCGAAGATGGTAAACAACAGACCCAAGGTACTCTCCCGAGCAACACAGAGGTTAATCCTAGAGAGTAGTGCCAGGAAGTTTTGTTGAGAAGTGGAAAGCAGTTGGAGTAGGTTTCTCCCCAACCAGCAGTGGTGAGTGAGAAAGACTGTGAGAGTACAATTGATGTAGGAAAGGAGGGGGTCACTGAGGACCGCCCTACAGTAGAGAAAGCTCCACCAGCACCTTTGAGGAAATACACTGATAAAATCCCTTATCCTCAAAGGCTCCAAAAGAAGGCCCTAGACAAGCAATTCTGCAAGTTTTTAGAGGTATTCAAGAATCTCCATATCAATATCCCCTTCATTGAGGTGTTAGAACAAATGCCCACATACTTCAAATTCATGAAGGAGATACTTGGGAAGAAGAGAAGGTTGACGGATTATGAGACAATAATGCTGACAGAGGAGTGCAACACCATCTTACAAAAGAAACTGCCTCCTAAATTGAAAGACCCAGGAAGCTTCACCCTTCCTTGCACTATTGGCAAAGTTACATGCAACAGGACACTTTGTGACTTAGGGGCCAGCATAAATCTTATGCATCTATCAGTGTTCAAGAGATTGGGTTTGGGAGAAGCCAAGCCAACCACAGTTAATCTGCAGCTTGCTGACCGAACCGTGGTACACTCCCGAGGTATAGTAGAAGATGTGCTAGTCAAGGTGGAAAAGTTCTTCTTCCCAGCAGACTTCCTCATTCTTGACATGGAGAAAGACGAGGACATGCCCATAATTTTGGGTAGACCATTCCTATCTACTGGTAGAGCCCTAATTGATGTGGAGAAGGGAGAGTTGAGACTCAGAGTTCAAGAAGAAGAGATGGTATTCAAAGTGTTCAAATCTACCATGGAATCACAGGCCAACAACAAATGCTTCGCAGTGAGCACAACTGACACAGTAGCTCAGCAAGCACAAACCAAAGATATGAGGATCTTTGAGATGGCTGTGAACCCGCAGGTTAGTTTGAAAGCTGAAACAAAAGTGGATGAGATGAAAGCTGTCAAACAGGTAAATCTTACTGAACCCAACACTGTGAAAAAGAAGAATAGAGTAAGGAAGAGGAGAATGATTTTTAAATGGATAGGTTGTGGGGTTAATTTACCCCAATGATTGAATAAGGAACCTGCGTCCGACTAAAAGACGTTAAAGACATCGCTACTTGGGAGGCAACCTAATGTTTAAATTATGCAGTTTAGTTTATATAGAACAGTCTCACTTTTGGTATTTTTGTTGCGTTGTGATGACAAGTGAAAAAATTGGACCTGAAGCACGGAAAAATGTGAAAGGCATGAAATCGATGCAGAGCCGCGATGCCGAAAGTTCTGGGAGACTGTAGAAGTTAGAGCACCGCGGCTCCAAAATGCAGGACCGCGACGCCAATGAGAAATTTCTCTGAAATGCAGTATCCGCCGCCGTCACCATCATTTTGAATCGATGTATGTATGTACGTCGTCCCTTTTTAATTTTTGAGTCTTACACATTTAGAACAATGTGTAGTTTAAGTTTGGGGGGAGTTTTATTTTATTTTTGTGTGTCTTTTTATGAGTCAAATTTTTGTTTTATGATCATGTATGTTGTGTTTACTTGAAACGCCTAGTGAATTAAGTGAGATAATATAATGGAATTAGAAGCTAAAATATGTGTGCTTAAGTTAGATATGCCAAAAATTCATGAAAATCTGATTATTTGAAATATTTTATGCTTAGCCTATGTGTTGTCAATGTTGAAAAATGTCTATGAGTCTGCTTACTTGTTATTCGAGGCGAAATAGTTAAGACATACATGTTTAGGGAGATGATTCAGACATTTCTTTGTTAGCCATTCTTACCTTTCATTACCTACCATGCAGTAAATTGTATCCTTAGTCAACCCCTTTGAGCCAAAAATAAGTTGTTTCTTTGACACCCTATGATTCCCTTGTGTGCCATAAGCAGTAAGTGAAAACAGGGATGAAAAATAGTTAAAAAGAAATACCAAAAGAGAATAAAAAATTGATGCACCCTAATAAAAAAAATATAAAAGCTTAAGTTTGGGGGTGCCTATGTGAATGTGTTTCATGCTCTCAAAAAGAGAAGAGGGGAGCGATAGGTATGAACTGAAAAAGAATACCAAACAATTGAATGAGAAAAACGCTTATGGTACGTAATTTGAGTCTAAATCCCAACTTTTACCTACCTCTGCCTAAACCTACATTACAACCCTGAAAAGTCCTGAAGATCTCTAGTATGTATGTCTATGATTAGTGGAGAATAGCAAGTAAATAGACCCATAGAACTAACTGAAATTTGACATGCATAGGTTAGATATTCATGCTTTCATTGATTGTGATTGAAATGAATTTGCGAAATATCTGACTTGAAATTCTAGATTGCTAAATTCATGCTCAATTTGTTCCTACATATTATCCTAACTGTCGTTCATGTGTTTCTAAGTGACGTTGTGCAACTGTGTGATTTGAGTCTTTGAGTCTTTTGTTTTTGTTTTGATCTTTGCTCGAAGGCGAGCAAAGTTTAAGTTTGGGGGTATTTGTTAGGCGTATTTTGTATACGCTTTTTGAGTCATTTTTAGTTAGTATGTTCCCCAGTTTCGTTTAAATAAGTGTAGTGTTAGGGTCATTTTTCTTTCTTTTGAATCACAGCGGTTTAAAAAGACAAAATGGTGAAAAGGAGCGAAAAGTGGGCATAAAAGGAGGTTCCTGAGGCAAAAAGGTTGAAAATTGGAGATTTGGACGAAGGCAAAATAGCACCGTGGTGCCTAGCAGCAGGACCGCGGCGCCAGAAGATCAAACTGCTCACAGAAGTTTAGGTGCTGTGACGCCAGTCTGCAGGACCGCGGCGCCGACGCGGAAATTCAGAATCCGAAGTAAATTTGGCCAAGGGCAGAAGGGTTCATAGGACACAAAATTTGCAACATACTTAAGCCCTAGGGATTATTCTATTGAGCGGGGTCGGACATTCAATCACAGAACACAATTGAATACAATTTGGAGGCTACCATTGGAGACCTAGTTCTAAGTACTTTTTGTGTCTTTAGTTTTCAATTCAGTTTATGTTTGGATTTGTATTAGTTCTTAGCATGTCTATGGCTAAGAGCTAAACACTTTATTAGGGTTTTCCTATTGAATCGCTTGAAACTCTATTTCATGAACTAATGCATTAGTTTGATTTCTTCTTCACTTGATTAAGATTTATTCAATATTGGCATGAATGTTTGATAGTTAACTGGCCATTAATTATCATAATCTATATGATTTCGAATCAAGAACCGAGAGGAGAGATTTGGATATGATGTTGTCACGACCCAAACCCGGGCCCGTGACTGGTGTCTTACCCCGGGCACCCAAGTAGACATACATCAGAGTAATCAGGGAACATAAAACAAGACATGAAATATCAAGAAGTGTAAAACAGTTATCTGAGAAAATTTGCCTTTCGGCATAATATATAAAACTTAAATCATCCCTTTACAACTCGCCACAACAATACTCTAAGAGTGACATGACAACAATGGAATGTAGCACCTACAACAACAGGGACTATACCATCGATAAGCCTCCGAGAAACGGAGCTTGAGCTAGGATCAACGATCGGTGTAAACGCAGCTTTCGCGAGGTCGGTACATAACAGTATGTCCGTAAATGAAATCATAGTAGTCTATATAAAGCAGAGACATGTATGATAACCAAACTACGCTCACAATAAGCGGTAATGTCAAGGACTCACGCCTCAAAGTCATCACTCAAATATCACTATGGGTCTCACGCCCATAACATCAATCATGCGTGGAATACCTTCCTCACCGCCGCCTATGATATAAAAGCACCAAGGAACACACATGAACACGTGTCCCACTGTGTCATAATAAAACCGGTAAGTGCATACTACTAAAACCCACAGTGGTCATAGATCTGTATGATCAAAGCCGCCACTCGCCGCAGATCTAATGTGCGCGTCTAGCCCGAACTTCCGCATAGGCCAACCTCATCGGTAGCTACTCCGGCGTCCGTAGACCGCATTTACCATAAAGGCCGCACACTGAGCTCGGGTATTCTCGAATCATAGGTCAGTTTACCGCAACCTCCGGGATTATGTCGTGGTACAATACCAACATAACGGTGATAGTTAAACAACTTAAGCGCAATCGAGGAAAAACCCCTTTACACAAACATCACAAGATACTAACACACGTAGATCCTAGCATGTTTACTTATCAAATCAACAAGAAAGTATTACAAGGCTATCACACACCAACACAATCAAGTTATTCACGTACTTTCTACTATATGATTAACAAGATCGGGTTTTTATCCCCAAAGTACTTCATACATTAACTCTTTAAAAGATCGTTACTTTCACAAAAGTCACCTGATACGTAGTATATAAAAATAGAGTGATTATCTTTTGAAGTAAATCAAAACACTTCTCTTTGTAAAATCAAGTAACAACATTCTTTTCCAAACGCTCAAGTTTGCCTAATTTCAATTACTCAAGTTTCTCATTTTCGAAAGGTTTCGTAGTTCATAGTTTTTAATCACTTAATGAAATAATTCTCCTTTAAAACGATTTGAGAAACATATGCCTTATATGTGAATATGTTATTCTTGTTTATAACAATCTTATTAAAGCAGCCATGATCTAGGAAATATCATTTTATCTCATCTTAGCTTCTATGCAGATGGAGGTTTCTACTGGTTTTAATAATACTTAATTAGTCAATACATTTCCCTTTATTAACGCTGGTTTGTTCGATACTTATTCGATTTCAAATCAAGAAACATTAATCCTTTTAAAACCAAGTACTCATTACTCACGAATGAGGTTTCACACTTTTTAACAAAACTCATATTAATTCAATTAAGTCAAGTCTCTTATCTTTTAAGATCAAGTCTCTTAACTTCTAAAATCAATAAACCATTCTTTTTATCTCTCTTAAGCCGTTATACCTAACTTCCCATAAAGCTAGTATAACTCTTAAGCTTTTAAAAATCAAGTATTATTCTTCTTTCAAAAACGGTTCTTAATTCTTTTGAAATACTTCAAGATTCTTATTATTCAGCTTAAGTCAAAAGACATTGAACTACGCTCGGTTAACACACGTCGTCACCGTACTATATATATATTCTTTAAAATATCATGCTCAAGAGGATAGGAAGAATCACATACCTCGCGACGATTATCGACTATTAGCAAAACGCATAACCCCCACCTTTCAAGTAGTACATGCTACTCGCAGATCAATCAACCTATAAGGGTTATACAAGTCTATCAATGACTAGACTACTCGTAGATTATTCTTCCGATGTGATTTAGTCTTTTCTGTAATATCCTTCATTACAATTCTCTTCTATGAATCTTATATTCATTTCTATGCTACAACAATATGTAATTTCCAATTACAATATAAGTACAAGAGTATTTACCTCGATAAGCCCAAAATTATCCAAGTTTAATGTCGATCCTGAGCAACGTTTAGCTCCTACTCCGGGTGCTCCAACCCGCTCCAAACAACCCTTAGAAGTTCTATGCAACTTCTTCTTAATACTCCAACCAACTATGGAGATTTTCCTTAGGGTTTCGTTTTTGTGACTGAAGGGAAGTATAATAGTATTTCTGGGCTTTTCGTATAAGTGTAACCTTGGAATACTACAAGGTATTTAGGCCAAGGTATTTTGGGTATAGTAACAATACTTGGAGAGTATTTCTACCAAGAGGGGGGGTGTATTTTACGAAAACAACTCAAGGTAGGTACCCTAGCTAGCACCACTAGGAGGTACGGGAGGGCTCTCAGGCCTCACCGGGAGGGAGGCTAGGGAGAACTTCAACACAAAGGAGGAAGAGCTTTCAAGACTTAGCACAATTTTTGGATGAAGAAGTTCATCAACTAAAGTATTTATAGGAAATCAATGGCCAAGATCATGCCAAGTAGTAGGCAAGTGTAGGGTGTGGATTTGGACAAGTGTGTGTGGGTCCCACCTTATCTATCTAACACACAAAATATCCTACCAACTCTCACTCTCCAAATGCCGCCCACACGTTGAGAGGTGCCACGTGTTGCCCTCTCGTTGGTCCAAAACATTTCGTCTCTCGGAAAAATCCAAAAAATATAAATGACATAGCCGAATTTTCCTTCGCAAGTCTTGTAAAACGAAAAACGATTCTAATCGGGTGTTGTGCACAAAAATTCGAACCTTGCCTACTTTAAGCTTCAAACTTTTCTCGTCGTCATACTGAAATACGGTATAACATTCTCCGAAACATTCGTCGAATGTTCCTTCTAAGTCTCAAAATAAAGCGCCAAGATAGTCTTCTATACTTACGAAAACAACCATGCCACACCGCCACAACACAACAAGCGTAAATACTTACCTCCAAGTCCACGGAATCACCTCATCACTACAAAAACTCCCACCCGAGGTTAAAAGATACTCCCAGCACCATTTCTTTTCAAACGAAATGATCACTACTATGTTCTTAACACATGCTCTCTTCTTCCTTATTCGTCCGTCTCGAACTCTTTCTCATAACTTACCACGTTTCGTTGAACAAGTATAAACCAACTATCGAATCTTGCCAACATCGAACCAATCGACAGGCTTAAGGCGATATCCGAATCAAATGGTAGTTATGAAGAGGCAACAATCCTCATAGCTACGAAATCCAAACACGAATGCGTCGAGACTAAAACTTCCGAAAGCGAAATAGCCAACTTGGGCTTCACTGTCATAAGGTGAAAGTAGGTGCCTGCACAACCTTTCGATAAATAACATCTCGCATAACACCTCATCGACCATCGGGTTTACTAAACTTGGGCCTAACACCTCGTGACCTACCACCGGAGGACCAGGGTTGACAAACTCTTGTTCCGATCCACGATCTCACTAATCAAGTCACGAAATCTTAGTTCAACTACCCTCTTTCATTCCACACTACTCGGGGACTTATTATACAACTATATCTCACGATGCGCTCAGATAAGGGTCAAACACACATAAAGAAAAAATCATCTTTTACTCGAGATGGCCTTTCCAGGTCCCTACGCATAAAGCTCTAAGGCTACACTTTCTGTCTTAGGTTAACTAACCATGATTTACGATCACAATTAACACTTATGTTATCGAACATAACACTTAAGATCGCTTATCTTATCACACCTACAATCTCTGTAGGTTCAAGGATATACGTATCTACCGCCGTTCTAATCAATCAGAAGGTGATTAACTAGCCACCGATCTGCTACATCCGCCACCTTTAGTCGGACAATTAAATGGCCCACTGCCGTAAGTATAACAAGCTCCAACAAAAAGCGACATTCCCGAGATGAACTATGTAAATCAAACCACGGAGTTCGACCAACTCCTAAATACGACCACTGTTACGCGGAGGCGCATATCGATCTGCTGCGATTCGCCTCGAAAGTTACCAGGACCTGCCGTCGCCCGCTGATTTTGGTTAACCCGTTGATCCTACGTTTCTCGCCATGCTCAAGCTTGAAGAGCTACTCTTGCACATCCTTTCTTTAGATAGTCATCAAGACCCGTGATATCGGTGCACTCTATATTCTCTGGTTGCTAAAATCCTAGCTAGTAACAGGTCCATTCCCTTTAATCCATATTCTTTGTTCTGGGGCTCATCATCATGGCGCGGTGGGAATTGTTGCGTGCTAAACTCTGCTTTGGTGGTGGCGTCGAATGAAGCACCACCCAGTGATGATTGGGCTGCGCCCTCGTAACCCTCAACTCGTAGCTCGCTACCTGGGTTGCCTTACGCGAGGCATAGCAGTGAAAGAAATACCTTAGAGGGTCCAACTTATAACCTTGCTCTAAGGCACGATCTTTGAGTGAGAAGAATGAAACCAATCCTAAATATCCTATAGCCTCACGATTATTGGTATGGTGCACAACATACCGATAATCAAGAACACTTTCCGAGGATTAATCGCTCGATACCACTTTTGTCACGACCAAAACCGGGCCATGGTGCCTTACCGCACCCAAGTAGACATCGAGTAATCAGAACATAAAACAAGACATGAAATATCAAGAAGTGTAAAGCGATTATTCGAGAAAATTTGCCTTTCGGCATAATATATAAAACTTAAACATCCCTTTACAACTAGTGACATGATAATGGCGGGACGGGGCCGCCATACCGGGACTATACATAAGCCTCCGAGAAAGCGGAGCTTGACCACGAGAGATAGGATCAACGGTGTACCAAGTATGTGGCGAAAAATCGTAAATGAAATCATAGTAGTCTATATAAAACAGGAGACATGTATGATAACCAAACTACAGTTCATAATAAATAAGCAGTCATGTCAAGTCAGGGACTCACGCCCTCAAAGTCATCACTCGAATATCACTATGGGTCTCACGCCCATAACATCAATCATGCCTGTGGAATACCTTCATGATATAAAAGCACGAACACACATGAACACTAATAAAACCGTCGCATAGCCCTACTAAAACCCATAGTACCAGTCATAAAGCGTATCATGAGATCTGTCTGGATCAAAGATCTAATGAACTTCCAGACTCCTCATGGCCCGCGTGAGGTATTCCGGTAGCTACTCCGGCGTCCGCTCGACTCGCGTCGCGTGACCATAAAGGCCGCGCACTAACACGGAGCTCTCGTAGCTCGCCCGGGACCGCGTGAGGTATTCTCGAATCATAGGTCACATGCGACAGTTTACCGCGTCGGAGGCGACAACCTCGGGATTATGTCAAGGTGGTGGTACAATACCAACATAACGGTGATAGTTAAACAACTTAAGCGCAATCGAGGAAAACCTACACAAACATCACAAGATACTAACACACGTAGCGTCTGGCGTGTTTACTTATCAAATCAACAAGAAAGTATTACAAGGCTATCACAAACCAACACAATCAAGTTATTCACACAAGGTACTTTCTACTATATGATTAACAAGATCGGGTTTTTTTATCCCCAAAGTACTTCATACATTAACTCTTTAAAAGATACGTTACTTTCACAAAAGTCACACAATACCCGTAGTATATAAAAATAGAGTGACTATCTTTTGAAGTAAATCAAAAACACTTCTCTTTGTAAAATCAAGTAACAACATTCTTTTCCAAACGTTCAAGTTTGCCTAATTTCAATTACTCAAGTTTCTCATTTTCGAAAGGTTTCGTAGTTCATAGTTTTTAATCACTTAATGAAATAATTCTCCTTTAAAACGATTTGAGAAACATATGCCTTATATGTGAATAGGTTATTCTTGTTTTTAACAATCTTATTAAAGTAGTCATGATCTAGTAAATATCATTTTGTCTCATCTTAGCTTCTATGCAGATGGAGGTTTCTACTGGTTTTAATAATACTTAATTAGTCAATACATTTCCCTTTATTAACGCTGCAGTGGTTTGTTCGATACTTATTCGATTTAGAAATCAGTAAAACATTAATCCTTTTAAAAACCAAGTACTCATTACTCACGAATGAGGTTTCACACTTTTTAACAAAACTCATATTAATTCAATTAAGTCAAGTCTCTTATCTTTTAAGATCAAGTCTCTTAACTTCTAAAATCAATAAACCATTCTTTTTATCTCTCTTTTATACCTAACTTCCCATAAAGCTAGTATAACTCTTAAGCTTTTAAAAATCAAGTATTACTCTTCTTTCAAAAACGGTTCTTAATTCTTTTGAAATACTTCAAGATTCTTATTATTAAGTCAAAAGACATTGCCGTAGAACTACGTTCTAACACACGTTATATATATATTCTTTAAAATATCATGCTCGAGGATAGGAAGAATCACATACCTCGCCGATTATCGACTATTAGCAAAAGCGCTCCACGGCTATAACCGCTAGCCTCGTCCACCTTCAAGTAGTACATGCTACTTCAATCAACCTATAAGGGTTATACAAGTCTATCAATGACTAGACTACTAGATTATTCTTCCGATGTGATTTCGATTCAAGTCTTTTACGTAATATCCTTCTATTTCTTCTATGAATCTTATATTCATTTCTATGCTACAACAGATGTAATTTCCAATTACAATATAAGGACAAGAGTATTTACCTCGATAATCCCAAAATTATCCAAGTTTAATGTCGATCTGAGCAACGCGTTTAGCTCCGCTCCAAACAACCCTAGAAGTTCTACGACTTCTTCTTAATACTCCAACCAACTATGGAGATTTTCCTTAGGGTTTCGTTTTTGTGAATTAAGTGAATTATAATATTATTTAAGGGCTTATCGTATAAGTGTAACCTTGGAATACTAAAAGGTATTTAGGCAGTATTTTGGGTATAGTAACAATACTTGGAGAGTATTTCTACCAAGAGGTGTATTTTACTAAAACAACTCAAGGTAGGGGTACCCACCACCACTAGGAGGTACTTGAGGGCTCTCGGCGAGGGCCTGGGAGGGAGGCTAGGGCGAGAACTTGACACAGGGGAAGAGCTTTCAAGACTTAGCACAATTTTTGGATGAAGAAGTTCATCAACTATTTATAGGAAATCAATGGCCAAGATCATGCCAAGTAGTAGGCAAGTGTAGGGTGTGGATTTGGACAAGTGTGTGTGGGTCCCACCTTATCTATCTAACACACAAAATATCCTACCAACTCTCACTCTCCACCGCCCACGCCGTACAATTGCGTCCACCAATGAGAGGGTGCCACGTGTTGCCCTCTCGTTGGTCCAAAACATTTCGAAAAATCCGCAAAAATATAAATGACATAGCCGAATTTTCCGCCCGCAGTCTTGTAAAGCGTTTAGTCGAAACGATTCTAATCGGGTGTTGTGCACAAAAATTCGAACCTTGCCTACTTTAAGCTTCAAACTTTTCCTGAAATACGGTATAACAGATGTAATTGAATAGACATAGGTTAAAATCACGGACGAAAGTACCCCGATACTTGTGTAGCATTATAGGTTATTGTTCTTAATCCTCCTATGTGGTAAATTCTATCATAGAAATATAGAAGGGTTCTGCACTGGGGTTGAGCGAATATATATCCTAACGGGAATATAAGACAGTCTAGTTAACCGCTATCTTAACGTAGAAGAAGAAGTCATTCTAGTTGCATTAAGTATTGAAAAGAGTGGATAGTCGAGGATATTGGAAACCATAATTCCTTCATAACTGATTAAACTTCAACAATTTAGTTTACTTCTTGCAATTATTCTAGGAGTTAGATAAAAACCCAAATCAATTATCGTTTGTCAAATAGGTAACTTAGAATAGATGTTCGGTAATTAGAAACCAGTCTCTGTGGACGATAAACTCAGTCTTACAAGACTATATACTTGTAACGAAACGTACACTTGCGTGAGCACGTGGAAATCGGCTAACACCTGACGACTAGTAGATTCCAGTGGATTACTGCCCAATTAGCACTGCGGCGCTGGCTGGAGGCGTCGCGGCTCTCCGACGGTGTTGCGCCGCGGCCCTTCATGGCTCCGCGGCGATTTCCGACTCGTTTCATCTTTTACACATCGTACACTTCTTCCTTCATTTACCAACGTGAAACATTCGTTATTTGGCCAATAACCGTCTATCATTTCATGTCTCAAACATTTCGTACACGTATCAATATCTCTTTCGCTAAAGAAATTTACGGTCATTGATACAACGTGTGCACGTGTGTTGAAACGATGTTTCTGATGTGTAGGGCTCCAATTGTTCGAGTCATAATTAATAGGATTAACTTTATTCACGTTAATAAATTTCCAACAGTTATCACTTACTAGTTACTACCCCTGCCACTTTACACATGTACATACCATATGTTGTCTATTATCTTCATCTCCAAGTCTCCATGAAATCCTCATTAACCTCCCCTTCACGCTTCTTTCTCTCATTATTCATCATTTTCACTCTTCAATAATACTTCTCTGCTATGCTATTTAACTTCCTCCTGTTTGTTATAGTTTCAATTACTATTGATAAATTTGCTCTTAGTTTCGAAATTTTGTGAAGTCTTGATGATCCACATACCTGTTCCGTTCATTTTGTTAACTTAATAATTGCATTCAAAATTTACAATGGCAATTGAGCTGTGTTCATCTGATGAGTCTAGTTTGGGAATAATGAGTCCAGCTCGTATCTCCTTTGATATTTCACCAACAGGTACTGTTCCAGTTGAACAATATATTCGATCAACTTCAGCTTCCTCTAGTATTGATTTCGACTTTTGTGTGTTTCGCGAAAGCTTTGATCTTGAATCTTCTTCTGCTGACGATCTTTTCTTTGATGGAAAGATTCTTCCAATTGAGATCAAAAGAAGACTTTCCTCTACACCACTCAAAAAAACAGAACAACAACAACTGCCACCAATACATCCAATGCCTACATGCAAGAATAGTACCAACACTAGCAATACTCTTCATTGTGACAAAATGTCGATCGGAAATAAAAGAGGGGTTCTTGAAACATCATATGAGAAGCAGAATTCCAAGTCATTTTAGAGATTCAAGAGAAGTACTAGCTTAAATTGTGGGAGTGGTTATGCAAGAACATTATGTCCATTGCCACTATTATCTAGAAGCAATTCAACTCCAAGTATGAAGCGTAATTCGTCATCAACATTATCAAAGGATAATTTAAGTCATAAGCATCATTCAAATTCTCAGAGACATTTTTCGAAATCGATGTCATCAAATGGTCATAATTGTCAAAAGACTTCATTGAAGAATAAAGGTCCATACAGCAATGGAGTTAAATTCAGTCCATTACTAAATGTCCCTCCAGCGAATTTGTTTGGATTAAACACTTTCTTTTCAAGTGGCAAGGAAAAGAACAAGAAGAAGTGATTATAACAACAACATACCTAGTGTAATCTAACAAGTGGAGTCTGAAGAGGGTAGAATGTATGCAGACCTTACCCGTACTTTAGAAGGTAGAGAGGTTGTTTTCGAAAGACACTAGGGTCGACGAGAAGAAGTGATTGATTAAAGAATAACATTGCTTTATTAGTTTCCAAAATAAGTAAAGTTTGTAAAGGTGTGATTAAGTTGTTTTTCTTACTTTTTTTCCTTAGATTAACATGATTGAGATTTGAGAAGAAAAAAGAAAAAAGTGGAGAAAGGATAAGTATTGGGGCCAAAGAGTATGGAGCATAATTCATTCCATGCCACATGCTTTATTGAATTCTTTGGGGGTTGTGGGTGACAAGAAACAGGTAACATTTGCTATCAAAGGGCAGATAGGCTCTGTTCCATTATGCTTTTTATTTGTTTTTGTACTTTTGGTTGCCTTACACATGCATGTAACTATATGTGATTCGAATATGGTTCTTTTCTTTTGGTTTACTGATTCTATCTATCAGAGATAAGACTAAGACAAAAAGTGTAGTAGTAGTTGGGCTTCTTATGCTCTGAATATTTATATTTTCTGCTCTGATGAATAAGCTTGGTGTACTTTTTAGTTGTTCTTGCTTCGAATTGTAGGATTAAACATTTAGGTATGCAAATACTTAACTATTTGAAATCATGTTGAAATATTAACTAAATAACTCGTTTGAGGAGTTTTTGGTTCAATTTTCTTTTTTCTCAATATTTTGTTCACCGAATACATTTTTTTAAGTGAAATTCGTATTTAAAACAAGTCAAAGACATTTGTGTGATTATACATATATCTCATTAAGGTAAAATGAAAAATTTAAAGTTAAACCATTTCTAAATTTTAGTTGTTTTTGACGGCAAAGAGAATATGAGTGTACATAGGTAAAGAGGGGAGTGACTTGAATGTGTGGATTGAAAAATGGTAAATATGTATATATTATCCAAAACATGTTGCAAAGAGAGCCAACATAAGATGTTGGTTTTTTATCTTTAGAATCAATAATTTCCAAGTACTTCATTTTCAACTTCTACCAAATATTATTCAACCGCGTACTCCTGTCACAACACTCACAACTGTAGTCTTTTTCTAAATTCTTTTGTCAGGGTAGTTACTGACACTCAAGATTTTACACATGTATTCTACATCACGTCTAGTGGTGTCTAGTATCATATCCCATTATGGGTATACTTTGTAGATTTACACAGTAAAATATGAAGGTAGGATCGAGTATATTGAATGAATAAATTGTACAACGTTGCCTCTACTTATACACATAAGAATTGTAGAGTTCTAAGTATAATATAACTAACTAATAGACTCCTAATACACTTTATATATAATGTATACCGTTGTATATACACAAAGATTAGATATTCTATTATAACTACATTAGGAATCTACATGCATGCAAGACTCTATGTCTATGCATGAGTCTATACCGCAACACTTTTCCTCAAGCTAGTGAGGTGGTGGTATGCATACTCCTAGCTTGCTTCTGAATCTTATAAATTCATGCTTTGTTAATGCCTTACTGTGTATATCTGCTAGTTGATCTCTTGATCTTACAAAGTGTATCACAAGTTGTCCTCTAGCTACCTTTTCCCTTAAAAAGTGATAATCCATCTCCACATGCTTAGTTCTAGCATGTAACACTGGATTTACCATCATGTACAATGCACTGATGCTATCACAAAACAATGTTAGTGTTGACTTCAAATGCACTCATATATCTTTCAGAATGTATATGATCCAAGTCATTTCAGTTGTTGTTGAAGCAAGTGTCCTATACTCTGTTTCAACACTGGACCTTGATACTATATGCTGCTTCTTAGAAGCCCAAGAGATACAATTTGCACCTAAATATATTGAGTAGCATGTGGTTGACCTTCTTATTATTGCACATCCTCCCCAGTCTGTATCTCTGATAACCCATACAACATGAATGCTGATCTAGCTAGTAGCCTTAGACCATAGTCTGATGTCCCTCTCACATATCTAAGAATCATCTTTACAGTTTGAAAATGTTCACTATTAGGAGCTTGCATAAACTGGTTGACTAGATTTACTGCTTGTGATATATTAGGCCTAGTTAAGGTGAGATATTGAAAACTTCCTACAATGCTCATGTATGATGATGCATCAACGTGGTGCCTGTTGTTAGCTGCATACCATGCTTTTGTACTAAGGGGGGTGTGTAAACTGGCTTTGCAAATGTCATATTAGCCTTTTTGAGCAATTATTTAGCATACTTCCCCTGACTCAAGTGGATCCCTCCTTTGAAGTACTATACTTCAATTCCTAGGAAGAAATGCAAGGATCCAAGATCCTTCATGGCAAACTCTTTTGCAAGACCAGAAATTATGTCAGTAATGAATTCATCTGAACTTCCAAAAATAATAATATCATCCACATATAGAAGAAGCAAGATAGTTCATCTTCTTCTTCTAAGAATGAACAAAGATGAGTCTGCTTTGCTGCATTGAAAACCAAGGTGTAGCAAATAGATACTAAACCTATCAAAGAAAGTCCTGGGTGCTTGTTTGAGCCCATATAATCCATTCTTAAGGAGTCATACACAACAACAGTATACCAATATGATTTTACAAAGTGGGGTCTAGGGAGGATAGAGTGTACGCCTAACTTACCTCTACCTTGGCAGTTAAAGAGGTTGTTTCTTAAGGAGGCATACATGGTTTGGATACTTTGAGTCAATGAAGCCCGGAGGTTGACTTATATACACTTCCTTTTAAAAGTATTATTAACATCCAATTGCTTGATAGACCAGTGCAAACTCACAGCAACTGACATCACAACTCTTATAGTAGTAGCCTTGACTACTGGACTAAATGTTTCCTCAAAATCAATACCCTCAACTTGTGAATATCTCGTTGCAACCAACTTGGATTTATGTCTATCAATAGTACCATCAAACTTTAGTTTGGTCTTAAAGACTTAAACCAACAACATTCATGTCTGCAGTTCTAGATACAAGAGTCTATGTCTGGTTTTTATGTAATGCATCAATATCTTCCTGCATTGCTGCATACCAATGAGGAATAGCAAGTGCTTGACTCACATTTTTTTGTTCCATATCCAATCTTCCAGTAGCCAATGAGGTGTGAGTTATAAGCATCATCTTCGCCTTATGTCTAGTCACTATGTGATGTCCTTCTGTTACCTCTCCTTCATCTACTTGTGCAGCTTCGTTCTCACCTGAGGGATTTGACACAGTGTTTTGAACCATTTTGATATATCAATCTCCAACTGTATGCCCTAGGATCATATACTGCAAAGTTGTTAGGTTCTTGAGATTCACTTGTGTTTGCAAGCTGATCATTACTCACTCTATCTTCTATTATATTCACATCATCATTATTGTGGGTTATCATATTCACTGTCATGATCATTAATTTTATCCATATGGTGATCATCATCATGACCATGCACATGCACAATCTCAGCAGTCTCAGTAGGTTGATTAGGCACAGTTTCAACAGTAGTTTGATCAGGCACATGCTCATGCACATCATGCATATGCATAATTTTAGCAGTAGTTTGAGTAGGCTCAGGCTCAACATTATCCAACAACACTTCCCCTGAGATTTTATTACCATTTGAAGTATCAGCTTTTCTATGCACATTAGAAAAGAATTCAAAGAAGGTATCTAGGTGAGGTGAGGATAAGGTATTGTTTGTTTGATCTGCTTGAACATAAGGCAGAGTAAGCTCATAAAAAATGACATGTCTACACACATAAACTCTCCTAGTATGCGGATGATAGCACATATATCCTTTGTGTAAGATGATGTAACCAATAAAGACATAAGGATATGTCCCTCTATATAGGGATAACACCTACAACCAAAAACTTTCAAGCTATTCTAGGCAAGATCAACACCATATAGTTTTACAAAAGGAATTTCATTCTTTAGAACCGAGGAAGACATCCTGTTTATCAAGAACACAAATGTTAGGAAAGCTTCAACCCATAGGAACTGAGGCAACTTAGCATGAAACAACAGTGTCAATCCAGTCTCCACTATATGTCTATATTTCCTTTTAGAGATGCCATTTTGTTCTAGAGTGTGTGGACAAGATATATGTTTGATAATACCACAATTTCCAAATGTTTGACAAACTCAGTTTAGATAAATTCACCACCTCCATCACATTGAAAGATTTTGATAGTACTAGAAAAGTGATTTTCCACCATTTTTTTAAAATTTAAGGAACACTTCACCAAACTCAGATTTCTTTCCTAATGGATAAAGCCAAGTATATCTTGTATGATCATCCACAAAGACGACATAATAATTCATATGTTGACTGACTCGTCAATTTACATCATGACAACTGAGGCCGCCTATATAATCAAAGTTTGACTAATAATCTATCTTGGAAGTTATCTCAAGCCATCGTACAATCACTCGTTATGATAAATAACTGTTGGAGAAATCAGTTGAAATAGGCTCTGGATGTTTAGGATTACCCTTATCCCCGTCCTAAGATAACTAATGAAAACTAAGAGTCGACCACCGGACACAGGCAGAGATTGAATATATTAAACTTGGAAAACAATTGGGATAAGGATCGATAACTATTAAGCATCATACTACCAGATCAGTACATAAGGAGTTATACACGACAAAAGAGTAGAACTTTTATTGAATCACAAAAAAGAAAGGGGCCCAAAGTAACAATATCAGATTTGATATAGTAAGTTATAAGAGAATACTTGGATTAATGAGGAGACATTTTAAGAAGTTTGGTGTCAAGAATAGGATACAACTTGGCAAGAAAAGAAAGCTTGAACGTTCGCGATCCTAATGCCAGACTTGGTTGACAAATGCAGTAATTGACAAGCAGAATAAATCCCAACCCTGGATGGTTACTGGATATTCACTTCAAGTATTGTCATGATGGATATGTAAAAGGTGAAAATGGGATTTATTAAAGAAAGAAACTCCAAGACTAGTGAGTTGTTGTGAAAGGCGTCTTTAGGAAGGATCGTATAAAGATACTATAGAAAAATGAAAAGGAAGAGGATGAAGCTATGAATTCAGATAACCCTATTATTTTTCTAATCCTTGACGTCGACGATCATCGTGCCACAGTCTCTCATCATAATTTTATTTATGTTTCATGCCTATGAGCTCCGGCATCTAAGCCCCACCATAAGACGAGAATTGTGTCAAATGAATGACAGACATAGTTTGGATATCATGATTCAATAGTTTGAATAAGTTATAGTTTTTAAGCAAATTTTATAAAATGAATGTACGAACGTGTGGAGGTCGATGATGTATCAACAGTGTTCATGATTGTGTAATCCTATGAGGCAATAGCCATGGTATCCGATGGCGTGACAAGTTGAAAACTCTCCTAGAATTGTCAAAAGAACCTAAGAGTCACTATACTTGAATGTTTCAAACTTCAGGGTCATTTTAATATTCGTGTGACGCTATCGTTCTATTTCTATTATTATTTACCAAAGTTGATCCAACACTTCACTTAAATGATGTTGCAAAAATAGGTGTATCAAGTGCAGTACAGATGTCAGCCAGAGATTGTTAAGGTGAGTTATGGCTAATCTTTCTCTATCATTATAAGCATAAGCGGTCATGTGAGGCTGATTTGATGTTTTGTTATTGTATTGGCATGTGTGATATTGGATGTGTATTTGGGTTGCTGACAACTTTTCGATAGTCCTATTTACAGGGGATATTTTGTCTCAATTTTCAGAAAACTTGAGAATCAGAATATCTTCAACATTTGCAAATGAATATTTCTAAGGGAGGAAGATGTTACGCCTCGAAATTTTGCATTTGTCATGTTTTCACAATTGTCACAGACATTACAGGAAGTTATGTGACCTTAATTATGGGTTTAAATCCATTTTTGGCCATTTTCACTCCATTCTCGACCAAACCTAACTCTCTCCTTAAACCTCTTGGAAATATTTCTTCACGATTTTAAGGATTCCTATCAATAATTCAAGGTAAACTACGTAAGTTCTACGTGAAAAAACCCATAAACATCATTGTTTCTCTTCTTCTTGTTGCGGCGGTTTCGAATGAGCTTTGATGATAAAATAAACTGGAAATTAGAGTATTCTTGATGAAATTGAGGTAAGTCTCATAGTCTTTAGCTTACTCTTAATCTTGGCCAATAATTTAGTTAAGATTTATGTAAATTTCTTAAGGAATTATGTATTTGTGAACCTTGAAATTGAGTTATATTGTATGGGATGTTATCACATGAATTGGGCTATTAATTGGAATTGTGAATATATGAATATCATGGTAGAAAGGGGTAGGAATGAAGGTGAAGATTGTTGGGACGAAACATGTTGAAATTGAACTAGAACCACTTTATGAAGTATTGCCTACAAGTTGTTCAATGAAATATCCAAGTAAACTTTCCTTTAAATTATGAATTTGATATTGACGCAAGCTATTCATATAATGTAGATAACCGTTCACACAACTTTCGAGGGATAATGGAACATAAATAGCTTTGACGACAAGGTATGTAAGTCTCACTTCCTTCTTTGGCATGATCATAGTAAAATGATTATTATGAAAGAAAATCCGATAAAAACTTTATTCTAAAGCCCTTACGAAGGCATTAGCGTTTCTTGTATAAGTATGTTGTTTTGTATTGCCATTCTCTGTCAAGATTATATTCTCATGCCAAGGTATTATTTTGATATCTATAAAGGTCTAATATTTATTGTTTCCTAAAACTTAAGCTTGCAATGGGATTTATGGCTCCTATAGAGTCAATGAAAGAACAAATGATGTGTTAACCCTTATAAGGGAATCAGAGGTGCAATGACCTTACGTCACTCCGACGAGTTCAAAGAGTATCTGGTAATCTTTAAGAGGTCATCATATGCATGCATTATATATCTATATTGCTCTCAGAGGCTTATGCTATTATATACGCAATAATACAAATTTGAGATTAATAATATTGCCCCTAGAGGCCTATGTCGCTACTCGCGCAACTTATATAGATCTGATATTAATAGTGTTACACATAGAGGCCTATGGTATTATATACACGATTATATTTCATTATGCATAGTTTGACCCACATATGCTGTAACGTCCTGATCCATGGTCTGGAAAAAATACAGCACTCGGTGCTTGACTACATGTGACCGAGCGAACCACATGGCTTGTTGAATCAAAATGAATATCAAAAACATGTAATAATACCGATTTTTTAAAATATATATGCTGAATACTGCAATATAGTTTGAAAATGTATTGCGGAAATATCCGAAAACATAGTAAGTCTGAAAACCAATACTGATATGATTGACATACATGCTAAACTAGTCTAGTCCATGAAACCTCTGAAATGTGAGTCTGACTGCAAAATTGTTTACCGAACAAGATCATGGCCTACCTTTACTATAAAGCATAACATGTAAAATAACTGACTGACACCCCGAAGGAAATGGAGCTCACCATTAGCTGATACTTTGGCAAATCCTAATAAGCAGATCTGTTTTCCTGAAACGATGTACCTGCACCATGAAGTGTAGGCCTCTGCAAAAAGGGACGTAAGTACATTTGAATTGTATTAAATGTAAAGCAATTGAAAGAATAATCAGGAACATGAAATTGTAACTGAACAATGAACATGAACATGATATGACATGAGTATAATAAAATGTGTAATAATTATATATCTGTATATCTGTATATATGTGGGTAGAGCATTAAAAATTTGACATGTAACCACCACGTGTGAACGTGGCATCTGATCTCTGCCCGATCAACTAAGTCATATCGTACCTTGCTGGGATACGAGATACAAACATGACATGATGGATCCAATAATCCCACAAAGTGATAACATGAAGGTATCGTCCTCTGGGAGGAGAGATCCTTATCCTACATTTGCATACGTAGTTTCAAGCTGTCCGAGCCTTCTCGGTAATCGGTGCAACTCCCAAAATATGTACTTGAATATAATTGGCTTGTAAGCCCATGAATTTCATGAAAATATAACTTTTAAACATGATTACTGATTATCATTTAGCATGATAATAAATATATAATCTAACTTGTGTAAAACATGAAAATATGTATAATTTCATGAAATTGAGTAGTAATGGTTCATGACTTGTACTTAAGAACCCATGAAATTCAAGGTTATGGGTATTCATGGATTATGTACGAATTCCTAATAACTATAATGGAATATTAAGAACAAAATAACGAATTAGCAATACAATATGGTATAACATGGATACATGTAGTTTAGGGTTATCATGAACTTGAAATAAAAAAACCTAATTTATGGACTTTCATGGTTTCATTTAAAAATATGGTGTGGGGAAGAACAACGATGTTCCCACACGTGGATAAAAGATCTACATACCTTAGTCTCTCCAAAACTTGAAGAAAATGTTTGAACTTTTGAAGAAGAAACCCAAAATTTTGAACTTGAAACCTTGAGAAGAGTTTTCATTGTTTTTCGTAGCTACTGTTAATAACTCAAATCACACTTCTCCAGACCTCCAAATCATATCTCTACCATTCACATTTAAGACCGATATATTGTGACCACTGAGTTAAAACATCCAACGGCTAAATTATCGGCATACGCCAACGGAAGGTGGATGGTCGGAGGGAAAATCTACAACAAAATTACTAGAGTTTTACGTTTGATGAAGTGCATCTAAATCAATCCTATTTCATGATTCTACCAACCATAAAATGTCTAAAACATATTAATAATTCCATATAATCCATTAATAATAAGGAACTTACCTTTTTAAAGAAATCCTAAAGCTTCATTCCAAATTCGACCTTGAATGGATTTTTCAAAATCTAGCGATTTCAAATAATGATTCGACATTAATCTAGTGTTAACTTAATATAATTGACACATGGATTTAAATAAGAACTCACTTTAGGTGTTTGGTAGCAGCTATAGCAAAAAATCCTCATGTAATTTTTTTTAGGGTTGTATCTATAGATTATCATAAAGGTTTGGGCTTTAAAACCTAATCCTACAAAAATTTGGATTTCCATTTTACATATCCTCAGTAAATCAGTCATGACTTTTCGTACATAACTCTATTTTATGTGGGTCATATATAGAGGGAAAGGTATTTTAAAGGGCTACAACTTTACTAAGTAAACTTTTCCAAATTCCTTATAGATTTATCCATACACTTAGTTTAGTGAGGCCTGTTGCAAACTCGCTTTACAACATGCTTCGTAGAGTAGCTTCTGACTCTAATATTTCCTAAGATATTTCTTATGCCTTGATTAGTTTCAAATGTTTCCTAAAATCCTCATCTTGGTTCCATCTTGTTCCCGTCGTACGATTCAAACCATAACCCGAAGGTATGATGTGTTACAATATCTCACCCTTGGGATCAATCGTCTTCGAATGATGGTTCATGGTTAGGAGTATGACTAACTTCAAAATTTTACAAAAAATTGGCAGGGTTTTCTCTGTAAATAGGACTACCCCAAAATTTCTCAAACACTTTTCAGCTAACAAGAGCATAACACAAGCCTCACAGGGTATCTTAATACGCATGGCATGACATAATATGGTAACTGAAATATGGACCTGACTAACATGAATACTGAGCTGGCATGAATACGTGAATATTATATGTTATGAATACCAGTCGGATATGAACATATATATATTGGACTGAATGAATATATAAATACTATACATGGGATTTGAAAAGAATTCATAGACATGAATGATATGAGTACTGGAATATGAGCATGAACATGACATGATTACATGGATGCGAGGAGTATGAAATGGAACATGAATACTTTACTAATATAAATACATGAATACTGGCTCATATGGATACATGAGTGCATAACTAACATGATATCTGAAACATACATATCATAACATGAAATCTGAATGCCGAAAATATAAATGTTACAGTAGGAGATCTGAATGTTGAGGAGAGGTGATATATGAACATTGAACTGACATGAGGTATGGATACTTTAGGTAGTTACCCTAGACAGTTTTTTCTTGTCCATCAATAAGTGTGGATATTTGAACTTCATATCCTATTTAGCTTTCCATGTAGCCTCTTTCACATTTTGGTTCATTTACAACACTTTCACGGGAGCGACTTCTTTAGTCCTTAATTTGCGAACTTGACGATCTTTCGTAGAATCCTGTATGGTCTGATATATTTTGGACTGACTTCCCTTCTCAAATCACATGACATTTTCATAGGAAAAGCTTTCTAGAAACACCCAATTGTTAACATGAAACTCTGATTCTCTGCGCCGCACATTCGCATAGGACTCTTGCGACTCTTAGCCATTTTCGCATGCTCCTGAATTTACTCGACTTTATCCATAGCCTGATGGACCAAATCTGGTCCCAACATCTCTGTTTTTCCAACTTTGAACTAACCAATTGGCAATCTACACATGCGTCCATACAAAGCTCCGAACAGTGACATCTTTATACTAGAATGATAATTGTTATTATAAGCAAATTCAATGAGAGACAAATGATCATCCCAATTACTTTTAAAATATAGGACACGTGCTCTCAGCATATCTTCGAGTGTCTATATAGTGGGATCTGCCTGACATCTGTTTAAGGATGAAAAATAGTACTGAGATGGTATCCAATCCCTTCTAAAAATACTTCAAAGAAATTTCTCTTAGAAATGGGCACCTCAAACTGATCCAATGGGTATTAGAGCCCCGTGAAATCTGGAACTTTCCTGAATATATAACTTGTCATAATCTTCTGCTAAATCGGTTTTCTCTTGTTACCAATTTGGAAACTTAGCCATGAAATTGGCTATATTATTCTTCATATCATAACACTAATAAACCCCCTCGAGGTCATGATATATTTTTTGTGGACCTTGGATAGATAGATTATCTGGAATTGTACTCCCTTACCAAACTTCTCTATTTGCGTCTATTTATATCTGAGACATAAATCTCTCCTTAGTACCTTGGAGTACCATCATCTCTTCCTTGATTTATGTCTGTGAATATCTTCTATTAGCTGTAATAGATAGGGGTCATGAAAATGTTTTCCTCATCTTCTACAACTCTATGCACTTTATTTTACTAACGTCTCATAATCGACTCACTTCTGAGTGATCTTTCTTACTAGAAAAATGGAACTACTTATATGAATGGGGAACTAAATTACTTACATAGATTGAATTACTGACATATTCTGTCTTAATGGCTTAACTTCACTCCTACTGCTAGTCTTAGGGAAAACCCCTTTTTGATAACTCTAAAAGACTGTGCTTACGTAGTTTACTCTCTTACAGCCTAGCTAATTTCTTCTTCCACTACCACTGTGCTCCATGGTTATCTTAAACTCTTTGGGTTCTAACACGTATTCGGTGTATTCAAATTGCTACTCACTCACCAGTGTTAACCTAACTAAGGAAATCAAATCGTACCTCTACTAGCTCTGATGAAATTGGTAATTCATTGTATCTACTCAAAAATGACTTACTATTCTCTACTAATCACATACTAGCATCATGTTCTCTGGTTGTATCCTGAATACTAAAGTGAAGCGTAAGATTATTTCTAACTTCTCTCATCATCTGACCCTGTTCTACGATCGTATACTATCATTTCTAAGCTACAGACATGAATCAAACTTAGGAAATTACTTTCTCTTAAATAAAAGGTTGAAATATCTAACCCCAACTTTCTATACACCTTAAGATCATGTCAAATTATACTCACATGAGATAAACACTTAAATCACATAACCTTAAAGGGAACTGTCACATCTTATCATCTTATAGTTATATCATACTCTCTGGTTCTATATAAATAAACTTAAATAATTTAAAACTATCCCGAGAAATTCAATATTGTTTACTTATGGTTCTCCTATCATACACAACCTCTTCTTAGTCATGTGCATGGGTCATACGACAAAGGAAACATTGACTCCTTCGTGATAATTTGCCTCTACGTAGACGACATGTTAATCACAGGTAGTAGTCGAGCCTAGATCCTGAAAAAAAAAACATGTTAAAACAATGTTTTGACATAAAGTACATGGGTATCGCAAATGTCATTTTAAGAATCACGATTTCTAAATCATCTGACGGACTATTGTTGTCTTTGTCTCACTAGATAGAGAATGTCTTAAGAAAGTTTGAGATGTTTGACTGTCCGCCATTAAGGACACCAATGGATATGAATCAAAGCATTGATAAGAATCATGGTGCACTGCTCGGAGCGAGCGATATCGCAGTAATCGCAGCGGTTGATGTATGTGACAAACTGTACCCGACCTGATATCGCTTATGCCGTCAATAAATTGGCGAGGTTTACATGTAATCTCGGACATGACCATTGGAAAGCGCTTAATCGAGTATTACGGTATTTGAAATATACAATGTCATACGGATTATATTACTCGAGGTATCCAGTCGTTCTAGAAAGGTACAGTGATGCAAACTGGATATCCGATATAAGGAACACCAAGTCCACCAGTGGGTATATCTTTACAATTGGTGGTGGGGTTGTATACTGGAAGTCTTCCAAATAATCTTGCATCGCTCGATCCACCATGGAATCAGAGTTCATCGCTTTAGACAAAGAAGGTGAAGAAGCTGAGTGGCTTCACGACTTCATGGAGGATATCTCTTGTTGAGATAAACTCGTACATTCGGTAATGATCTACTGCGAAAATCAGTCGGCATTAGGAAGGGCACGAAGTAACATATATAACGGCAAATCTCGGCACATACGTCGGAGACATAAGACCGTTAGACAATTGATCTCCACGGGGATCATCTGCATCGGTTACATAAAATCTAAGGAGAATATAGCTGACCCTTTGACTAAGGGACTACCCAAAGATCAGATTTCCTGCCTGTCTAGGGGAATGGGCTTAAACCCAAGCAATAAGGATCGATACGGTGGTAACCCAACCATACTGACTGGAGATCCCAGAAATTTGGTTCAATTGGAAAACTAAGCTGTAAAGGTCCAGTTGAGCGCTTATAGAAAAGCAAGAGCACTACGGCTATTGGTTCCTTATGGAAACAATAATCCAAAGCCTTCCCGCGATAGACATTAAAGTGCTACCTGCATGGTGGATACATGTTAAGTGTCAAAATCTTATCATAACACTCGAGAGTCGAGGTTAAGATAATGATACTTTAATGACTCCTAACACTGATATAGTGGGGTACTGTAGGGTACCTTGTACGAGGTTACCTATTTAAGTGCGAGGACAAGCCGCCTCAGTTGTACGCACTTAAGAATCCAAGTGTGTCCACGACCACAACAGACAAAATAATAAGAAGAAATGAGAGATTGGACAGTTATTTGTGTCTCTGTCATTGTCTTGGCATATACTAAACACTGGAGGTTCAAGACATCACGTTCACCGCGCAGTAAATATGTCCGATGGTAGTTGACTAGGAAAGGTTCAAAGTTGTGGCTACCTATTCCGATGCAATACACTTCCGCTACTAGATTGCTAATAGTTGGCACGCCGCGTGCACCAACACCTCTTTCAAGAGGGGATTGTTGGAAATTTACCTAGTGTGATTGATTTTATCTTATCCTTAATGACTTGAACATATGGGGGCCCGCAAGTAGGAAATACGATTTCCACACACATGCATACGTCGTATAATGTCTAGCTAAATTTCACGTAGTGAAAGAGATGTTGGTACACATGTTAAAGAGTTCTTACGTTAGTTAAGGATGGATGATTAATTGGCCAAATTGATATGTCCCCCACAATGGTATAAGTAAAGAAGAAATGTGCAAAATACCGAAAAATGGGGAAGAGTCGCGCCACCATAACAGGGTCGCGGCGCCGAGCCACGATGGCCCAGCGCCACGGCGCTACATGGTTAATGGCTGCGGTGCTCCAGCGTCGTGGCGCTTCAGTCAGGAGCCGCAGCGCCTAACGTCCAGTGACTCGAGGATGATTTCTGTCGAATTAGCGCCGCGACGTTGTTGGTACTGCGAACGAAAAATCAAGAGATTTTTCTGAAAATACACTCATTGGAAAGACCAAAGTTCATCCAACTCTTAGCATGATCTAGATGGCTTTTGGTGAATTCAATGCAACCCCATTTAGTGCATTCACATAGCATGTGAATCACCAACTTTGCAACTATAAATAGAGGTCTCATTTTCAGATTTTATTCATTCACTACAATCCCAAAATCTGAAATATTTGAGAGCTTTTATACATCTTCTAGCAATCTAGAGTTCTTGTTTCTTCTACAAGGATTCTCAAGTATTTGACTTGTACTTGAGAAAGTATTGTTGTTTTATCTTGGGAGACTATTACCCATCTACCGTAAGTCATTATATACGGGGGTAATTTTGCCTTAAGGAAAGGGTGTCAAACACTCGTCTCGATAAACATTGCACTAAACTTTATTTTGTCTATCCTTTCAGTTCTTCCATCCCTGTTTTACTACACAAAACTACAACAACTTAAGGCAAAATTTATTATTGCGAAGAACTAAAGATGGTAAATGGAAAAGAACAAGTCTCTGCTTCAAATCATGCCACATCCTCTGGCACTGCTATTCCGGGAAACACTTTTGTCACTGGGTTCAATTTTGAAACCATTGGGAATGCCATGATTCCTCCCAACTTCCAAGTCGAAAGACCCGAAAAGTTTGCGGGCACTAATTTCAAAAGGTGGCAGCAGAAAATGTTGTTCTATCTCACCGTACTAGGTATGTCAAAATACTAAACTGAATATCCTCCTATTGTTGGAGATGATATGGATGTCCAAACCGACAATACGGTTGAGGTGGTCCAGGATACTTAGGCTACAGGTGGCCTGATGATGAAATTTGACTGCTGGAGTCAAAATGACTATATGTGCAGGAACTACATCCTGAATTGTTTGTGCGACCCACTCTACACGATATATTGCACTACAAATACCGCAAAGTAGTTGTGGGATCTATTGCAGAAGAAGTACAGTACCCATGATGCGGGTGCTAAGAAATTTATCATCGGAAAATTCCTGAAGTACTAAATGGTGAATGACAAATCAGTCATGTCACAAGTGCAAGAGTTCCAGTTAATCACCCATGATCTGGATCTAGAAGGTATGAAGCCCAATGAATCATTCTTGGTCGCTTCACTTATTGAAAAACTTCCTCCCTCGTGGAGTGAGTTCACTAGCTATCTCAAACTCAAATCCAAGGAAATGAGTTTTGAAGAACTTGTCATCAAGCTTCATATCCATGAATACAACAAGAAGACATTGTTCAAAGCAGATAACTGAGGTCAAGGCTAACTTGATTGAGACCAAAGGAAACCCGAGTAAGAAACACAAGTTTTTGAAAGTTGGAAAAGCTCAGGTCGTTGAGAAGTTCAAGGGCAATTGTCATCATTGTGGCAAGGCTGGCCACATGATCAAAGACTGCCGCCAACTGAAGCGCGAGCAGCAGGAGAAGGCCAAAGGAAAGAAGAAGGCCAAAACAAATATGGTTGAAGACAAGGTCCTCAACGATCTGTGTGAAGACTTCTCAGCTTTCGTGCTAGAAGCGAATCTGGTGGAAATCCAAAACAGTGGTGGTTGGATACGGGTGCAACCCATCACATATGCTCCGGCCGGAACGCGTTTTCTACCTATACAGAAGTTACCGGTAAGAAGCTATACATGGGAAACAATGCTACTTCAGATGTGCTAGGAGAAGGCATAGTAGTACTCAAGATGTCTTCCGGTAAAGACCTCATGTTGAAGAACGTCATGCATGTTCCGGACATCTGTTAGGCGTATTTTATACACACCTTTTGAGTCATTTTTAGTTAGTCTTTGGCCCATTTTTGTACAAATATGTGTCGTGTTAGGATAGTTTTTCTTTCTTTTGAGTCACAGTGGTTTAAAATGGCACATTGGCGAAAAGAAGCAAAAAGAGGGCAGAAACAGAGGTTCCAGAGCCAAAAGAGACGAAAAATTGGCACCCCGGGAAAAGTACAGGGCGGCGCTGTGGCGCCAGTCTATCAGGAGCAGCAGGGCCACGGCGCCTAGATCGCTGGACTACTGCAGGAGTTTCGGCGCCACGGCGCCGGTCTCATGGCCGTGGCGCCGACGCGGGTTTTCAACCAAATCCGAATGGGAATGGGCCAAGACCAAGAGGGAAAAGTTGGGAACGTTTTTGGAGGATATAAAAAGGCCTTAGGGCAGATTTTTGAAGGATTCCATAATCCCTAACTCTACACAACACATAGTTCTTGAAAGCTTCAAGATTGGAGGCTTGTTCTTGAGTAATTCTTTTTCTTACTTTATTTATTTTTCAGTTTATGTTGGATAATCTTTTAGTTCTTAGCATGTCTATGACTAGGAGCTAAAATTTAATAGGGGCTTTCCATTCGAATCACTTGAACCTCGTTTTATGATTTAATGCATGGTTTTGGTTTCTTCTTTATATAGTTGAGATTTATTCAATAATTGCTTTGATTGCTTGGTAATTAATTGATCACTCATTATCATCACATATATGATTTCTAATCGAGATCCGAAAGGGGAGATTGTGAATATGCTATAGTTGAATAAACATAGGTTAAAATCGTGGACGAAAGTACCCCGATACTTGTGTAGTTTAATAGGTTATTGTTTTTAATCCCCCTTTGTGGTAAATCTTATCATCGAAAGATAGAAGGGTTCTGCATCGGGGTTGAGTGTTTATATATCCTAACCGGAATATAAAACGGCTTAGTTAACCTGATATCTCAATATAGAAGAAGAACATTTATCATTGCATTAAAGATTAAAGCGAGCGGATATTTGAGGAGATTGGAAGCCCTATTTCCACCATATTTGATTTAAGTAAAGTAATTTAGTTAACTTTTATAAATGCTTAGTAGTCGTAGATACAAACAACCATCAAAATATCGATCACCAAATAGATACCATAGGATAGAAATTGGTAATTGAACACTAATCCTTGAGGACGATATTTGGTCTTACCCAGACTATATTACTTGTCACGATACGTGAACTTGCGTTAAGCGTGTGGATAAATCGCTAATAAGTTTTTGGCGTCGTTGCCGGAGATTGGCGTAGTTCAATATCAGATTATCTATTCTAAATTTCTAATTTGGTTTTTATTTTTCTTTATTTTATTTTCTTTTATTTGTGGAACCGTGCGCCGTGATTTGTTTGTTGTTTTTTATTAGTCTCAGGAACTTAGTTTATGCGAAGTAGGAGAGGAGCTGACATTCCTATACCTCTGAATCCTGAGATTGAGAGATTGTGCAGACAGAACAGGAAAGAGAAAAGAACAGTTGATTCCTTAGCAATGGGAGATCAGCGAAAAAATAATTTGGGGGATGATGAGTTACCACCGGTTTTAAGACAAGTCCCTGCAGAAAGGAGCTTGGGGGACTATGTGATGCCAACCATTACAGGGGTACAAACTTTCATAAGGTTTCCAGCTATTGAAGCCAACAATTTTGAAATCAAACCAGCCATATTGCATATGGTTCAAAGTTCAGTTCAGTTTGGAGGATTACCATATGAAGATCCTTACTTGCATCTAGCAAATTTTCTGGAGCTGTGTGCAGCCTTCAAATATAATGGTGTTACTGATGATGTCATTCGGTTGAGACTCTTTCCATTCTCATTCAGGGATAGAGCAAAGTGCTGGCTGAACTCATTACAGGCGAACTCCATCACTACATGGCAAGACTTAGCCCATAAGTTTCTTGCCAAGTTCTTTCCTCCAGCTAAGGCAGCAAAGCTCAGAGGTGAGTTGAATAATTTCTATCAGCTGGAGAGATAGCCATTATATGATGCATGAGAAAGGTTCAAAGACTTACAGAGAAAGTTCCCACATCATGGAATCGAGAAGTGGATGCTAGTCCACATATTTTACAATGGGTTGTGTGGTACAACTCGTACCATCATTAATGTTGCAGCAAGAGGTACGTTCATGAAAAGAGTGTCAATGAGGCACATGATTTGCTAGAGGATATGGCCACAAACAACCATCAGGGGCAGATGAGAGAGCAGTGAACAGTAGAAAGATGGTTGAGATTCATGAGTTGGACGTTATCACTGCATTGACTGCGCAGGTAGCCACTTTGACAAAGCAGTGCAGACACCAGTGGGTTGTGAGATCTGTGGGGGGCCCCACACTTTTGATAAATGCACAACAGTGGACCCGAATAATGTGCCCATGGAGCAGGTCCAAGCAATGGAGAATTTTCAGAGGCCCTACAACAATGCATGCTCCAATACTTATAATCAGGGGTGGGGAAATCACCCCAACTTTTCATGGAAAACGATCAAGGGCAGCAATCTCAGTTTCAGGGGCAGTATCAACAGAGCACTCCACAACAATCCTTGAATCCAACATTTTCTTCCCAGCAGTTCAGCCCACCTCCTCCCCAAGAGAGGTCAGATGAAATAAGAGAAATAAGAGCAACAGTGATGACATTGGCTAAACACCAGGCTCAATCCACTGAGTCACAGACACAACTAATCAACTCCCAGGCCCAATTTATGACAGAGACTAGGTCAGCCATTAGTAACTTGGAGTCCTCAGTTTCATCTTTGGTGTCCTCGCTTTCACAAATGACCAACTTCCATACTCAATTCATAGCAGAAACCAAGTCATCCATTAGTCACTTGGATACTCAATTGGGGCAGTTGGCAGAGAAAGTGACTGACAGACCTCAGGGGAATCTTCCCCCTAATAATATGGTGAACCAAAGAGAACAGTGTCAGGCAGTTAGCTTGAGGAGTGGGAAGCAATTAGAACAGGTGGCACCCAAACCAGTGGATGAAAAAGAGATTGAGTTGGAGAAGACAGTTGAAGCAGAGAAAGAGGGGGTTACTGATGACCGCCCTAATTTAGAGAAGGCTCTACCGGCAATGAGGAAAGAATATGTAGATAAAATTCCTTACCCTCAAAGACTGCAGAAGAAGTCCTTGGACAAGGAGTTTTCCAAGTTTTTAGAGATCTTCAAAAAGCTTCATATCAATCTCCCGTTCATTGAAGCTTTGGAGCAAATGCCAGCTTATGTAAAGTTCATGAAAGACATCCGGTTTAAGAAGAGAAAGCTGGCATACTATGAGACAATAGCGTTGACAGAGGAGTGCACTGCTATCTTGCAGAAGAACTTCCCCCTAAATTGAAAGATCCAGGGAGTTTCACCTTACCTTGCACCATATGGAATGTGACATGCAAGCAAGCCTTGTGTGATTTGGGGTCAAGTGTCAACCTAATGCCCCTTTCGGTGTTTAAAAGGTTTGGTTTAGGGGAAGCAAGGCCAACAACAGTCCACCTGCAGCTAACTGATCGCTCTATTGTGCATCCTAGAGGAATAATTGAAGATGTGTTGGTAAAAGTGGGCAAATTTATCTTTCCTGCTGACTTCCTCATTCTTGATATGGAGGAAGATGAAAATATGCCCATGATCCTTGGGAGACCATTCCTAGCCACAGGGAGAGCCCTCATTGATGTTGAAAATGGGGAGCTAAACCTCAGAGTCCAAGGTGAGGAAATGGTGTTCAAAGTTTTCAAACAGCCCATTGAACCTCAAGTTGATGCTAGATGTTTTGCTATTGGAGTAGTTGACAAGGTTGAGCCTGATAAAAGTCTCACAAGTACTGATGCTCGCGGGGTACCACCAAAGCAGCATGGAGAACCTCATGGTAAGACTGTTGAAATAGCTCTTGATGAAAAAGAATTGAACTCCTCTGAAATTAGACTTGGGAAAAAGAAGAAGGGGAGGAGAAAAAGAATGGTGCTAAAATGGATATGCGGAGGGGATACTCTACCCCTTGATTTAGTAAGTAACCTGCGTTCGGCTAAAAGACGTTAAAGACAGCGCTTGTTGGGAGGCAACCCAATGTTTTAAATTATGTTATTTCAATTTCTGTTTTTAGTTTATTTTATTTTGTCTTGAACAGTCTCACGGTCTTAGGTTCTTGTTTTGTGGTGTTGTGATGACAGGTACAGGACCAAAACGTGGAGCACGAAAACCGAAAAGGGAGAAAAATAGTGCAGCGCCATGGCGCCCAATCACAGGGCCGTGGTGCCGAAAAATCAGAGAGCCGCAGATGTTTGGGCGCCACGACGCCTAATCTCAGGGCCATGGCATCGAGTTCTCAGACCTCGCAGTACTTTGGGCGCCACGGCGCCGATATGCAGAGTTGCGGCGCCACCCTGAAACTATCTGTCATGCATTACCCGCCGCCACCGCCATCATTTTAAACCAAGTCTGTAAGTTGTCCCATCTTTCTTTTATTTTGAGTCTTGCACACATTAGGAACAATGTGTGATTTAAGTTTGGGGGGGTTCTTAGTTTATTTTTTAGTCTATTTTTTGTGTGTTTTTTAGTCTTGTTATTGTTTATTTTTATGATTTATATGAGTCTAATTTTTTTTTTATGATCATGCATGTTGCAGTTACTTGAAATGCCTAATGAAGTAAAGTGGGATAATGTAATGGAATTACAAGCAGAAAATATGAACGCCTAAGTTAGATATGCTAAGAATTCATGAAATCAAATTATGTAAGGTATCTTGCTTGATTTATGCATTGTTAATAATAAAGCCTATGTGTCTGCTTGCTTTCTATTTGAGGCAAAATAGTTAGGATATACATGTTAGGGAGATGACTCAGGCATTTCTTTGTTAGCCCTTTCTTACCATTCATTGTCTATCTCTGACATTAAAATTGTATCCATAGTCAGCCCCTTTGAGCCAAAAATAAGATCTTTCTTTGACACCCCATAATTCTATATTTTGTGTCATAAGTGAAAACTTGAGATGTTTGGAATGAAAAGTGTTGAAAAAAAAGACGAAAAGAGAGTGAACAAATTTATGCACCCCAATGAAAATAAAATAAATAGGCAAAAGCCTAAGTTTGGGGGTTCCTGTTATTCATAATGTACCACATTCTCTCCACCAAAAAATGGGAAAGATAGGTACGAGATTAAATAGGAAATCAAAAGAAAAGGGAAGAGTTGAAAGAAAAAGATCTTATGGTACGTAAGTTGAGCCTAAATGCCCATTTTTACCTACCATTGTCTATGCCTACATTACAACCCTGAAAAGTCCTGAAGATCTCTAGTATGTGTATCCATGATTAGTGGAGAATAGCAAGTAAACATGCATTAGAATTTTGATATTGACATGCATAGGTTAAGTATTCTTACTTCCATTGAGCATGATTGAATTGAATTTGCGAAATATCTGACTTAAGAGTTTTAGAATGCTAAAAATCCATGCTATATGTTACTGCATATTATCCTACTAACCTTCATGCTTTTCTAGTGGCAATTGTGCATCAGATTGATCAGTGTCTTTGAGTCCTTTTATTTTCTTTTCTTTTGTGTCTTTGTCTCTATTTATGATTTTTACCCGAGGGCGAGCAAAGGTTAAGTTTGGGGGTGTTTGTTAGGCGTATTTTATACACCTTTTGAGTCATTTTAGTTAGTCTTTGGCCCATTTTTGTACAAATATGTGTCGTGTTAGGATAATTTTTCATTCTTTTGAGTCACAGTGGTTTAAAATGACACATTGGCGGAAAGAAGCAAAAAGAGGGCAGAAACAGAGGTTCCGCAGCCAAAAGGGACGAAAAGTTGGCACCCCGAGAAAAGTACATGGCGGCGACGTGGCGCCAGTCCATCAGGAGAAGTAGGGTCACAGCGCCCAGATCGCTGGACAGCTGCAGGAGTTTCGGCGCCACGGCGCCGGTCTCATGGTCGTGGCGCCGACGCGGGTTTTCAACCAAATCCGAATGGGAATGGGCCAAGACCAAGAGGGAAAAGTTGAGAACGTTTTTGGAGGATATAAAAAGGCCTTAGGGCAGATTTTTGAAGGGTTCCACAATCCCTAACTCTACACAACACATAGTTCTTGAAAGCTTCAAGATTGGAGGCTTGTTCTTGAGTAATTCTTTTTCTTACTTTATTTATTTTTCAGTTTATGTTGGATAATCTTTTAGTTCTTAGCATGTCTATGACTAGGAGCTAAACTTTAATTAGGATTTTCCATTCGAATCACTTGAACCTCGTTTTATGATTTAATGCATGGTTTTGGTTTCTTCTGTATATAGTTGAGATTTATTCAATAATTGCTTTGATTGCTTGGTAATTAATTGATCACTAATTATCATCACATATATGATTTCTAATCGAGATGAAAGGGGAGATTGTGAATATGCTATAGTTGAATAAACATAGGTTAAAATCGTGGACGAAAGTACCCTGATACTTGTGTAGTTTAATAGGTTATTGTTCTTAATCCCCCTTTGTGGTAAATCTTATCATCGAAAGATATAAGGGTTCTGCATCAGGGTTGAGTGTTTATATATCCTAACCGGAATATAAAATGGCTTAGTTAACCTTCTATCTCAATATAGAAGAAAAACCTTTATCATTGCATTAAAGATTAAAGCGAGCGGATAGTTGAGGAGATTGGAAGCCCTATTTCCACCATATCTGATTTAAGTAAAGTAATTTAGTTAACTTTTATAATTGCTTAGTAGTCGTAGATACAAACAACCATCAAAATATCAATCACCAAATAGATACCATATGATAGAAATTGGTAATTGAACACTAATCCCCGAGGACGATATTCGGTCTTACCCAGACTATATTATTTGTCATGATACATGCACTTGCGTTAAGCATGTGGATAAATCGCTAACAACATCCGAAAGAATTTAATTTCTGTTAATGTGTTAGTTCAAGTCGGATTTCGAGTGATGTTCGAATCCGGTAAGTTTGTTATTAAACGCCATGTAATTCGTAACATTAATGAAAGTGCATCTTCGTACTTGCTTGAGTCGTCCAGTCTATGGCATTATAGACTGGGACACGTAAACTACCAGTCAATTAAACGATTGGTAAAGTTGGAGTTATTGTCGTCTGACGCTATAAACCCTCAATCCAAATGTGAGGTATATGTACAGGCAAAACTTACCAAGTTGTCTTTCCGTTCCATAGAATGAGATACCAGCCCTCTAGAACTTATACACACAAACATCTGTGATTTAAAGTTCGTTCAAACTAGAGGGGGGGAACACGTACTTTGTGACTTTCATAGATGATAGTACAAGGTACTTCTACCTTTACTTACTAAAAAGTAAGGACGAAGCGTTCAATGCCTTTAAGAGCTATAAAGCCGAGGTTGAAAACCAACTAAGTCTACGAATAAAAGCGATTCGTAGCGATAGAGGAGGAGAGTATGTAGCTCTGTTTGAGGAATATTGTGCCCAATCCGGCATAATCCATCAAACGACTGCACATATTCTCCACAGTCAAACGGTGTGTCGGAATTCAAGAACCGTACACTAAAGGAAATGATGAACGCCTTACTTCTCAATTACGGCCTTGCGCAAAATATGTGGGGAGAGGCAGTTCTTACAGTCAACATGATACTCAATAGAGTCCCTCACAGAGGTAAGGAGAAAACTCCATATGAACTGTGGAATGGAAAGGACCCTCTTACAAATACATAAGGGTATGGGGTTGTTTGGCTAAGGTCGAGGTACCTAAGCCAAAACAGGTCAAGATAGGACCTAAGACTATAAATTGCATATTCATTGGATACACAAATAACATTAGTGCTTATCGCTTTCTGGTACATAAGTCAAATATACCAGATATTCACGGGAGTACAATAATAGAGTCAAGCAATGTTGTATTCTTTAAGACAATCTTTCCTAAGAAGGAAAATGAAGTCGTCTCGCACAAAAGGAGTTATGATTCCCCGGGATCTAACGATTCTGACCAAATGGATACAGACGTGGATGATAATCCAACTGGTCCTGAGGCAGAACCTAGGTGAAGTAAAAGGGCCAGGAAAGAGAAATCCTTTAGGCCAGACTTTCTAGCTTATCTGGTTGAGAATGAACCACATACAATTGCAGAGGCATTGTCCACTCCCGAAGCACCGCTTTGGAAAGAAGCTATGGAAAGTGAGATAGAGTCCATCATGCAAAATCACACATGGGTGTTGGTTGATCTTCCTCCGGGAAATAAACCACTAGGTTGCAAGTAGGTACTTAAACGTAAGTACAAAGCTGATGGATCTATAGACAAGTACAAGGCTAGGTTGGTAGCTAAAGGATACCGACAAACCGAAGGCTTTGACTACTTTGATACGTACTCCCTAGTATCGAGAATGACTTCCATAAGGGTATTCATTGCCATTGCAGCACTGCATGACTTTGAAATCCATCAAATGGATGTTAAGACAGTCTTCCTAAATGGTGATTTGTAAGAAGAATATACATGGAACAACCCGAGGGGTATGTAGTTCCAGGACAGGAGAAGAAAGTCTGCAGACTTGTCAAATCTCTGTATGGGCTGAAACAAGCTCCAAAACAATGACATGAAAAATTTAATAGTACACTACTGTCAAAAGGTTTCTCCATTAACGAGTGTGATAAGTGTGTCTACGTGAAAGGAAACATTGACTACTTCGTTATAATCTGCCTCTACGTAGATGACATATTAATCACAGGAAGTAGTCGGGTCATGATCCTGGAAACAAAGAATATGTTAAAACAATGTTTTGACATGAAGGACATGGGTATCGCAGATGACATTTTAGGAATCAAGATTTCTAAATCATCTGACGGACTAGTGTTGTCTCAGCCTCACTACATAGAGAATATCTTGAGAAAGTTTGAGATGTTTGACTGTCCGCCATTAAGGACACCAATGGATATGAATCAAAGCATTGCTAAGAATCATGGTGCACCCGTGCTTCAGGAGCGATATGCGCATGTAATCGGCAGTTTGATATATGTAACAAACTATACCCGACCTGATATCGCTTATGCCGCCAATAAATTGGCGAGGTTTAGACGTAATCCTGGACATGACCATTGGAAAGCTCTTAATCGAGTACTACGGTATTTGAAATATACAATGTCATACGGATTATATTACTCGAGGTATCCAGCCGTTCTAGAGGGGTACAGTGATGCAAACTGGATATCCGATATAAGGAACACCAAGTCCACCAGTGGGTATATCTTTACAATTGGTAGTGGGGCTGTATACTGGAAGTCTTCCAAACAAACTTGCATCACCCGATCCATCATGTAATCAGAGTTCATCGCTTTAGACAAAGCAGGTGAAGAAGTTGAGTGGCTTCACGACTTCTTGGAGGATATCCCTTGTTGGGATAAACTCGTACCTTCAGTAATGATCCACTGCGATAGTCAATCGGCATTAGAAATGGCACGAAGTAACATATACAACGGCAAATCTTGGCACAAACGTCGGAGACATAAGATCGTTAGGCAATTGATCTCCACGGGTATCATCTCCATCGATTACATAAAATCTAAGGAGAATATAGCTGACCCTTTGACTAAGGGACTACCCAAAGATCATATGTCCTGTCTAGAGGAATGGGCTTAAAACCCAAGCAATAAGGACCAATACTGTGGTAACCCAACCATACTGACTGGAGATCCCAGAAATTTGGTTCAATTGAAAAACTAAGATGTAAAGGTCCAGTTGAGCGCTTATAGAAAAGCAAGAGCACTTCGAATATTGGTTCCTTATGGAAACAATAATCCAAAGCCTTCCCGCGATAGACATTAAAGTGCCACCTGCATGGTGGGTACAGGTTAAGTGTCAAAATCATAACATAACACTCGAGAGTCGAGATTAAGATAAAGATACTTTTAATGACTCCTAAAACTGATATAGTGGGGTACTGTAGGGGATTACCTATTTAATTGCGAGGACATGCCGCCTCAGTTGTACGCACTTAAGAATCCAAGTGTGTCCACGACCACAACGGACAAAACAATAAGAAGAAACGAGAGATTGGACACTTATTTGTGTCTCTATCATTGTCTTGACATATCTAAACATTGACGGTTCAAGACATCACGTTCACCGCGTAGTAAATATGTCTGATGGTAGTTGACTAGGAAAGGTTCAAAGCTGTGGGCTACCTATTCTGATGCAGTACACTTCCGCTACTGGATTGCTAATGGTTGGCACCCCGCGTGCACCAACACCTCTTTCAAGGGGGGATTATTGGAAATTTACCTAGTGAGATTGAGTTTATCCCGTCCTTAATGACTTGAACACATGGGGGGCCGCATGTAGGAAATACGATTTCCACACACATGCATATGTCGTACAATGTATAGCTAAATTTCACGTAGTGAAAGAGATGTTGGTACACGTGTTAAAGTGTTCTTAAGTTAGTTAAGGATGGACGATTAATTGGCCAAATTGATGTCTCCCACGATGGTTGTTGCGATTTTTCTATATGCTTACGCAAGTGTACGTATCACAATGTAGTAATAATCCCGGTCAGACCGAGTATCTTCTACATAGACTGGTTTATCAATTACCGATTATCTAAGCTTTGATTTCTGTTTGGTTAACGTTCATGTGTTTGGGGTTTTTTAAACTAAGAATTAAAACTAAGGTAATTTGCAGAAAATAAACTAAGGTGATGATACTTATGGTTTAAGACAGTTACGAAGGAAATTTGGGCTTCCAATCTCCTCAACTATCCACTATTTCACTTGTTAATGCAATACTAATGATTATTCTTCTTATTAAGATAGCAGATTAACGAACATGTTCTATATTCCGGTTAGGACATATAAAAACTCAAACTTATCCAGAAATCTTTTATATTTCTATGATAGATTTTACCACACATGAGGATTAAGAACAATAACCTTACACACTATACAAGTATCGGGGTACTTTCGTCCGCGATTTTAACCTATGTCTAGACAACTATAGCAAATTCAATATCCCTTTTCAGATCTCGATTCGTAATCATATAAGTTATGACAATTAATGACCAGTTAATTATCAAACAATCAATACAAATTGAATAGATCTTAATATAGCTGAAGAAGAAATCACTAACAATGCATTAACTTATGAAAAGAGTTTCAAGTTGAATTGACGGAAAACCCTAATAAAGAAATTAGCTCCTAGACATTGTCATGCTAAGAACTAATTTACAAATATCCAACATAAACTGCAATAAAATAAAGGGAAGAAAAAGAACTTGAACAAAAGTCTCAAATTGTGTAGCTTTGCCTCCTTTCTAGCCTCCAAAGTATGATATCAATTATGAGATGGTTTCAGGGTTTTATATCTAAGCAAAACCTCATTTCGGACCATTGTACCCTTATGAAATGTCGGCCTGTTTTTCAGAAATTTTTCGTGTTGGCTGGCCGCTAAGCATCGCGCTCTAGTCGACCAAAAACAGGACCCTCTCTAGAAATCTTTGCTTGGCTGTGTGATGATTTTATGTCTCGGCTTTCTGGAAATTTTGTGCCTCGACTCTTTCTTCTGGAGAAGCGGCTCTGAGGCGCTGCGGCCCTTACATACTTGCGCCGCGGCTCTTCATCATTTCTTGTTCGGTATTTCGCCAGATTTCATCCATTCTCCTCAAGGCTTCTTCGGTTGATTGCTTGGGCCTTGATTGTGCAATTTCATCCTCAATTCGGTATTTTCTCCCTTAGGACCGCTGTGACTCAAAAGAAAGAAAAATAACCCTAACACTATACTAAATTTAAAAGAAAAGAGGAAAATACTAACTAAAAAGGACTCAAAAGTGTATATAAAATAGACTCAACAACGGTATAAGTAAAGAAGAAATGTGCAAAATACGGAAAATGGGGAAGAGCAGCAGCGCCTAATGTCCAGTGACTCGAGGATGATTTATGTCAAATTAGCGCCGCGGCGCCTCCAGTTAAGGGTCGCGGCGCTGTCGGTACATTGAACGAAAAATCAAGAGATTTTTCTGAACATACACTCATTGGAAAGCCCAAAGTTCATCCAACTCTTGGCATGATCTAGGTGGATTTTGGTGAGTTCAATGCAACCCCATTTAGTCCATTCACATAGCATGTGAATCACCAACTTTGCCACTATAAATAGAGGTCTCATTTTCATATTTTATTCATTCAGTACAATCCCAAAATCTGAAATATTTGAGAGCCTTTATACATCTTCTAGCAATCTAGAGTTCTTGTTTCTTCTACAAGGATTCTAAAGTATTTGGCTTGTACTTGAGAAAGTATTGTTATTTTATCTTGGGAGGCTATTACCCATCTACCGTAAGACATTATATACGGAGTAATTTTGCCTTAAGGAGAGAATGTCAAACACTCGACTCGACAAACATTGCTCTAAGCTTTCTTTTATCTATCCTTTCAGTTCTTGTTGGGCGATATTTCCAACTGTTCACGCAAGTGTACGTATCGTTCACAAGTAATATAGTCTAATAAGACCGAATATCGTCCTCAGAGACTGGTTTCTAATTAGCGTTCATCTATTCTATGTTATCTATTTGACAATCGATAATTGAGTTGGGTTTTTGTTTAACTACCAGAATAATTGCAAGAATTAACTAAAATATTGAAGTTGTAATCAGTTATGAAGGAATTATGGCTTCCAAAATCATCGACTATCCACTCTATTCAATCCTTAATGCGACTAGAATGACTTCTTCTTCTACGTTAAGATAGCGGTTAACTAGACTATCTTATATTCCGGTTAGGATATATAATCACTCAATCCTAGTGCAGAACCCTTCTATATTTCTATGATAGGATTTACCACATAGGAGGATTAAGAGCATTAACCTATAATGCTACACAAGTATCGGGGTACTTTCGTCAGCGATTTTAACCTATATCTATTCAATTACAGCATATCCAAATCTCTCCTCTCGGTTCTTGATTCAAAATCATATAGATTATGATAATTAGTGATCAATTAATTATCAAACATTCATACCAATTATTGAATAAATCTTAATCAAGTGAAGAAGAAATCAAACTACTGCATTAATTCATGAATAAGAGTTTCAAGCGATTCAAAAGGAAAGTTCTAATAAAGTGTTTAACTCCTAGTCATAGTCACGCTAAGAACTAATACAAATACCAATATAAACTGAATTGCAAAGAAAAGAAAGAAAAGTAATGCGAACTAAAGTCTCCAATTGTAGCTTCAAATCTGCCGTGAGTTGTGTTGTGTGATAGAATGACCAACCCTCACTAGAATAATCCATAGGGCTTAAGTATGTTGCAAATTTTGTGCCCTATAGACCCTTCTGCCCTTGACCAAAATTACTTCGGATTCTGAATTTTCCGCATAGGCACCGCGGTTCTGCAGAATGGCGTCGTGGTGCCGAAAGTCCTGCGGGTTCTCTGATCTTCTGGCACCGTGATCCTGTTGTTGGGCACCGCGGTGCTGCTTTGCCTTCGTCTGAATGTCCAATTTTAAACATTTTTCTGCCTCAGGACCCTCCTTTTATGCCCATTTTTCGCTCCTTTTTGCCATTTTGCCTTTTTGAACCGTTGTGACTCAAAAGAAAGAAAAACAACTCTAATACTACACTTATTTAAACGAAAATGAGAAAAATATTAACTAAAAATGACTCAAAAAGTGTATAAAAAATACGCGTAACAGTTCTTCCATCCCTGTTTTACTACACAAAACTACAACAACATTCACATAAGCATTATATATCCTCAGTCTTTTTTTATACTCTTCAACTTTATCAGGTTTCTGCCCGCATGGGCGTAGAGTTGGTTCCAGAGTGGTAGATTGCCCCCAATTTTATCAGGTTTCTAAAAAGGTTCAATCAATCCAATAAAGCCAAATTTATATTTAAGATGCAAATCTAATGTTCCAAATTAAGGCATTTATCATTAAACATTAGATTTATTAGACACACTTATAGTTTGATAACCACTTCCAGGTGGAACACTGGTTTCCCTTTTAGATTTATTTTTTCGTCTTCCTAGTCCTTTTTAGGAGATATATCAGCTTCCTTTACTGTTTCTGACATATTTAATTCCATTGATTGTCCATCTATATCCCCTCTTGTGGTTACTTCATTGGCTTTTATTTGTCTTTGTTTGCCCTGATCCAGTTCCTGTGAAACTGTGTGTTTAATCCCCATCTCTTTTTTGTTGCCTTTTGTTGTATGTGTCTGACTGTTTGCTTTATGCCCTATATCTAGCTCCTTTGTAGCAGGTGTCTGAATCTGTGTTTTTTGTCATGTATCTCTCTCCTTTAGATCACCATCTATCTGCCCCTCCTTGCTGCTCATAACAGTTATGGCCTCTCCTTGCCCTGTATCTCCCCCTTTGGTACCACTAGATTGAAGGCTTTCGTCGTCGGGTTCGTACACGCAGAGGATTTTGAAAATTTATGTTTCAAACCCAACAACGGTAATACTGTAGTATGAATATGTAATGTAAAGTAAAACATAAAGCAAATGTAATACTCCGAACGAAGACTTACATTTTGAAGATTTCTATCCAAGTTGTTGAATTTAGAGGCTTTGTGTAGTCCGGGGTGCACACTCAAAGAACCTTTGATTTGCAAGTTCTCAAAAACTTTGATGTAATTTTCTAACTTCAGAAATGCTAGGAATTCTTCAGAGTAATATAAGAGATTGGCCCCTCTTAGGTTTTAGTGTGTAAAATGGAATGAGATGACCCCTCTATTTATAGCTAAAAAGGAGAATCATCCAGGGGTAAAAAGGTCATTCGGACCCCTAGACGTGCGTCAGAGCCGTGGCCCTTTGGTAAGTGGCACCGTGGCCCTTCATCAAAGGAGTCGCGGCCCTTCGTCCAGTTTACATCCTTCTTCCATTTTTAATGTCCCGGTTATCAACCGAACATTTATATAATCTCTTCCTAATTACATCCTTCAATCAACGGAATATTTGACTTGTGTTTACCCTTCAGGCCTCTACATATTGACACTAATATCATTAGGATCTTCGCGGAACTCCTAGACTGCGCCGGAAGACGAACCTCAATATGTAAAGTTTAGCTACACAAAAATATATGAACCGAACCTTTATGTGGGAAGATAAAATTCTTTCATTCACGACACACTCAATCAAGCTTAGGATTCGTCCAGTTTCTGTCCAAAAGGCTTGATCAATCTATCTCATCTACATCAGTTGACAATAGGACCATATCAAAGATATGTCCATTGCGTTGGCCAACGACTTAGTCAACCTAATGTCTTATGAGAATCCGAGTGCTCTCTCGAAGATGCTTTCGAGGAATGAATCCTAATCTTGGCTCAACTACCACCTTTAATCTACTTCGCAATGTACCCAAAACAAGCCGTGTCTCAACCTATAAGGCATCTGAGCTTAGGACATGATCAAAGCACATTACTCCGTAAATAAGGTGATATCGACCTCAAGTCTAAGGACTTCTATCTCCTACACACTGAGTATACTAAAGACATATAAAACAAATAGCATATTAGTAGGGTATACCAATACTTCAACAAGTATCCACGTGTCCATCACGAGTTGTCATAACTCATAGCAAGTGAGACATACTACATCCCCGAAGAATATGATGCAGACCATATGTCGACGTATAACATATCATCAATATCCCAATCTTGATGATCATTAGTCGAGGCAGTTTTAAGAGCGTCACGCTATGAAATTAATTCTCACTCCATTAATAACCACGTGGCCTCTAGGGATGCATTTATAGAATATTACAGACAATCAATTAATAATTCAACAAATGCAAATGTCATAATAATAATCAACATTATTATATATCAATACGAATGTGTATAAAATACATTAGTCCTAATACAGATTGTTTCTAGGACATACATATACTTTCAATCTCCCACTTGGCTTAGAGCCAATCACCAATATATCTAATACCCATGTTCTCAAAATGACCATTATGTTTTACCAAGCTTAATGGTTTAGTAAACGGGTCTGCTAGATTATTATCTGTGGGAATATAGTCTATCTTGATATCTTCAGCTTCCACCATCTCTCTCAAGATGTGGTACTTCCTCGGTACATGATTGTTCCTGTTTGTTGATCTTTGTTCTTTCGCTTGTGCAATTGCACCAGTGTTGTCACAATAAATAGTCATTGGACAACTAGCACTCGGAACTACTCCTAGTTCCTTCAGGAACTCAGAAACCGCGACAGCTTCCTTCGCAGCTTCAGCTCCAGCAATGTACTCCGCCTCAGTAGTTGAATCAGCAGTAGTAGCTTGTTTGGAACTCTTCCAGCTCACTGCTCCTCCATTGAAAACAAAAACGTAACCAGTTGAGATTTGAAATCATCAACATGTCTGGAAACTAGCATCTGAGTAACCGGTAGCAACCAGTTTCTCATTACTACCATAGACTAAGAAGTAATCTTTAGTACGTCTGAGATACTTAAGAATACTCTTGACTACCTTCCAATGTTCCTCACCAGGATTTTGCTGGAACTTGCAAGTCATACTAAGTACGAAGGCCACATCTGGCCTAGTACAGGTCATGGCGTACATGATTGATCCTATAGCCGAAGCATACGGGATCCTCTTCATGCGCTCAAGTTCTACAGCATTAGAAGTACAACCCTTCTTATATAACTTGACGCCTTGACCCATTGGAAGACCGCCTTTCTTGGAATTTTCCATTGAAAAGCGTCTAAGCACTTTGTCTATGTAGACTGACTGTGACAGCCCCAAAAATCTATTAGGTTTATCTCTATAGATCCTAATTCCCAGAATGTAGCACGCTTCACCCAAATCATTCATCATGAAGGTGCTGTACAACCACTCCTTAACTGACTACATGAGAGCCTTATTGTCTCTCATTATTAATATGTCATCAACATATATAACAATGAAGACAATGCCCTCATCTTTGCGTTTAATATAAACGCAAAGATCCTCTTTGCTTCTGACAAAATCAAATGATTTGATAGCCTTGTCAAAACAAATGTTCCAACTCCTAGAGGCTTTCTTAAGCCCATAAATGGACTTTTGTAGCCTGCACACTGCATTTGGTCTGGACTCAGAAGAGAAACCCTCGGTTTGTCTCATATACACTTCCTTAACTAGATTACCGTTAAAGAGTGCAGTCTTGACATCCATCTGCCAAATGTCGTAATCATAGTGTGCAACTATCGCAAGAAAAATCCGAATAAACCTTATCTTAGCTACTGGTGAAAAGGTTTCATCATAATCCATACCGAGACGTTGAGTAAAACCTTTAGCCACTAGTCTAGCTTTATAAGTCAGAATCTTTCCGGATGCATCAATCTTCTTCTTGAAGACCCATTTGCATCCTATGGGTTTAACCCCATCAGGTAAGTCAACCAAGTTCCACAATTGATTGATATACATAGATTCTATTTCGGATTTCATGGCTTCTTGTCATCTCTTCGAATCAATGTCAAGCATTGCTTCGTTATAGGTTGTAGGTTCATTGTCGTTCGGAATATCTAACTCATTTTGTGTTTCCACAAGCAGATTTAGTCTTTCCGGAGCACGATGAGTCCTAACATACCTACAGAGTTATGTTTCTTGCAGTCCAGTTTCAGGTATGTTCTGAGCGTGAGAAGGTTCTTGTGTGTTGGTTGCTCTACCAACGTAAGAGCTTTCAGGAATATCATTATCATGTCTTTCCTGAATGGGAGGAGGTGCAACTGATGCACTTGCTCCCGAGTTCTGCGCAGGAGGATCACTCCTCATTGCACTCCCACTGGCCGAAGGGTGTATCCGAAATACCCAATCTTCACCAAAAGCTCCTACTGAATCCTTGCATTGTTCACTTGGCAAGGGTTTTATCTCTGCGCAACTCTCTTCTTTGTAGACATACTCGTCTTCAAGAAAGGTTGCATTCCTGGAAACAACAATCTTGTGTTCTCTAGGAAGATAGAAGTAGTATCCCTTAGTTTCCTTTGGATACCCAACAAAGTAACATTTCTCACTCTTTGATTCCAACTTATCAGTGATCAACTTCTTGACATATGCAGGACACCCTCATGGCCTCATGTGTCTAAGTGATGGCTTTTTGCCATACCATACCTCGTATGTCGTCCTTTTAACTGATTTAGATGGAACCCTATTCAGAACATATATTGCGGTTTGTATAGCGTATCCCCAAAAGTATGTAGGTAGAGCTCAAAAACTCATCATGGATCGAACCATATCAAGTAAGGTTCGGTCTCTCCTTTTGGCAACACCATTCATCTGTGGTGTTCCAGGAGGCGTCCATTATGAATGAACTCCATGTAGTTTTAAGTAATCTAGAAATTCTTTATTCAAGTATTCACCCCCACAATCAGATCGGAGAGTCTTGATACTCTTTGAGAGTTGATTCTCCACTTCACACTTAAACTCCCTAAACTTCTCGAAAGCCTCAGATTTGTGTCTCATAAGATACACATATCCATACCTCGTCAAGTCATATGTAAAAGTGATGAAGTATGAGTAACCCTCTCTAGCTTGAGTCGAAAATGGTCCACATACATCCGTATGTACCAACTCAAGCACCTTCTTGGCACGGATCCCCTTTTCAGTAAAGGGTTTAATGGTCATCTTACCCTTCAAACAGGATTCACAGTTACCATAAGATTGTAAGTCAAATGGTTCGAGGTAATCAAGATCCCTCAACCGTTCTATCCTCGTTTGATTGATATGATCAAGTCTACAATGCCACAGATAGGTTGAATTTCTATTACATATTTTAGCTTTTTTATTTTGTACATTGAAAATATCGCGACTACAGTTTAATGTGTACAATCCATTCACAAGAGGCGCAATTCCATACACAATATTATCAAAAGACAAAATCATATTTCCATTAGTAATGTTTGAAGAAAAGCCCTCAGTATCTAGTACAGGAATGGAAATAATATTCCTTGTCAAAGTAGGAACATAATAACAATTGTACAACAATAAAACTTTGCCAGAAGATAAATCTAGCCTATAAGTTCCCACGCGCTCAGCATCTACTCGTGCTCCATTTCCGACGCGCAGGTCAACCTCATGAGGCCTGACCTTCCTGCTATCTGCTAGCCCCTGCACATTCATACAAATGTGTGAGCCACATGCGGTATCAAGTTGTTATACCCCGTATTTCCAGAGTATGTACGTAAGGGAATACGTACAAAAGTCTAGCCTTAAAGTTTAGGCAAAACGTTTTTTTTTGGGCACAACTCACAAAAGGAATCGTTTTCCGACGAAACGTTTCCACAGCTTTCGTAGAGTAAATTCCGGCTATGACATTTCTAATTTTTGCGGATTTTTAGAAGGCGAAACATTTTGGACCAACGGGAGGCGACACTTGGCACCCTCCAATTTGTGGACTTGAAATCGTCCATTTGGACGAATTGGACTTGAAGTGCACGTTTTTTGTGCCTTGTGCACAAGTCAATGAGTTGGTAGGATATTTGTGTGGAGTAAATCTTCACCCTACACTTGCCTTGCACTTGTCTTAATCTTGGCCATTGGTTGGCCACTTCTTGACCTATAAATACCCCCTTAGAGATGAAGAGTTCTTCATCCACAAATTACTTTCAAGTCTTGACAACCCCTCTCCTCTCCTTGTATCCTCTTTTCGTCCAACACACTCCCCCTTGTGAAGTTTGGCCGGGCCTACCCCCTAGCCTGGCAAATCTACCCCCTCCTTGGTAGAAAAGTTGCCTTCTTGTATTGTTATAATGCCCAAAATACCTAGCCCAAATCCTTAGTACTTAGTAGAAGTTGTGAAGAACTTCTAAGGTTTCTGGAGCATACAACTTAGGAGCAAAACCTTGCTCAGGCGCTACTTTATCTAGGATATTATTGGGCTTACCGAGGTAACTAATCCTAACCCTCTTTTGAATTAGAGAATACTTACTGTAGTAGTATAAGAATAAGTATAAATACTTAGAAGAATATTGCAGAATAGAATTGAGCGGTTATCACGATAGAAGGGTTTAAAGAAGAATAATCAAAGCTGTACTTACATAGAATTTGTTTTCACTGATGAACTTGAGTAGCTCACCGGTAGGGAAGTGCGCCCAATTTTCCGTAGGATATAGAACCCTCTGTTTAGAATCGTTTACAAAGTAGTGCGAGCGTTGATAGGCGTGTCGACTATTATAAATTTGACTCTCTGCGCGACATATTCAACTTGGCGGTGGTTTTATGAGAAGGTATGTGATTCTTCCTAAAGCATGATATTTTACAATATATATATATATAGTACGGTGAAGCGTACATGTGTTAAGCGAATAATAACTACGCAATGTCTTTGACTTAAGCTGAATAATACTTACGGCAATGCCTCACGCTTAAGCTGAATAACACTTACGGCAATGCCTCACTCAAGCTTTGAATAATAAAGATCGAAGCATTTCAAAAATGAATACTGAATCATTTTTAACATAAGAGAACTAATTGGTTTTTAAACAGGAGCTTAAGAGTTATACTAGCTTTATGGGAAGTTAAGTATAACCACTTAAGATTGATAAAAGAAACGTTTGCCTATGTGTTTATAACGGACTTATATTGAATTGTGAAAAGAATAATAAGATGGTTTGATAAGTAGACATGATATGATGCTATGTGTGTTAGTGTCTTGTAACGTTTGTGTAAAAGAGTATTCTTGTTGTGCTTATGTTGTTTAACGATAAGCTGTTAGGTTAGTGTAACATCACTCACCTCTTGATATATTACAGGGGTTAAGGCGCCTCCGTCTGGGGTAGACTCGGCGATGCAGGACCATAATTCGAGAATACCTCATGCGGGTCCAAGGGACCTATGCGGAGCTACGGAGTTCGTGTTAGTGTGCGGGGTTATACCTCATGCGATACATGTGGCCATGCGGACTACGAGTCGGGGCGATGCGAGAGTAGCTACCCTCGATGCGGGGTTATATACCTATGCGGGCCTATGTGATTGGCCTATGCGGACTACGGAGTCCGTGATTAGGCTTGCATGGTGATACTGCACGCAATTGGCCTGCTTGATCATTCGTAGCCTAGAAAAGACTATTCTGATTTACCTATTCTTTGCTCTTGTTTGTGATGTGGCACTATGTGCGGTTTCCTTGGTTGTTTCATACATACTTGCAAAACCGTTTTTAAAATGATATGTTTCATTTAAGTATTTTACAGTTTCATATACTTAGTACCTGTTGTCGACCTCGCCCGGGCTGCATTCATCTGCAGTAAGGCAAGCAGGTGCTAGATCCACATTCTTAGGATCTCTACGTTGGTGTCGGGAGCTCCATCTTTTCCGGAGGCTCTACTTTTTGGGTATGATCTCCCTGTTGTAGATAGTTTTGTATGATCGAGGTATGGCGGGCCACTGTCCGCCATAGTTGTATTTTTCCTTTAAGTGCATGTAGTCATATTTATGCAGTAGATGTCGCTAAACCATGTTTATATATATATGTCGAAAAGTATTATTTTCTCACTTAAAGCGTATGTCTTATTTTATAAAGCTGTTTCATGTCTTGTTTTATATTTCCAGATTACTCGATGTATGACTACTTGGGTGCCGGTAAGGCACGATCCACGAACCGAATGGAGTCGTGACAAAAGTGGTATCGAGCGATTAATCCTCGGAAAGTGTCTGACCGTATCTAGTAGAGTCTTGATTATCGGTGTGTTGTGCACCACACCAATAATCAGGAGGCTATAGGATATTTAGGATTGGTTTACATTCTTCTCACTCTGAGATCGTGCTTTAGAGCTGTGTTAAAGTTGGACCACTCTAACGTATTCCTTGTTCTGTAACAGTTATGCCTCCACGTAAGGCAACCCGAGCCCGAGAAGGCAAAGCGGCCAGGAGGCTGTCGATCGAACAAGGGATTCTGAGGGCTCGAGCCCGATCTATCGCATGACGGCGAGTTCTATGCGCCGCCCGGCCCAGCGAGACCACAGTACCCACCTCTGTCCCACGGCAGGCGGAGAGTTAGGGTACAAGGAGATGCCCGACTATTGGCTAGAGTTGTGGCGATACGAGGATAAGTGAATCTGGCGGTTCGATTCAGCTCGGCTCGGTAGCGTCGCTCGTGGTACACCCGAGGCGAATAGTTTGAGGCTCTGAGATTTCTTGAGTTGTAGCCCGCTTGAGTTTTCTGGTCGAGGCGGAGGATGATCGCGAGGAGTTCATCCGTCGGCTCTGAAGGATCGTGAGGGTGATCAAGGCCTCGAGAGGCAGTCTGTGACGCCGGTTCGCGTAAGCTGCGTGATCTGCGATCGATTGGTTTGATTCATGGGAGTTATCGGGAAAGCAGCGTCCCAGCTACTTGGGATGAGTTCTCAGAGGCTTTCCTCGCTCATTCTTGCCTCCGCGGATGAGAGGCGCGGTGATAGATTTTTGCTGCGAGGAAGAGGGCCTTTGTCGGGAGTACAATGTCGAGTTTGATTCATTGGCTCGATATGTCCCGGCGTTGGTAGCTAATATGGAGGATAGGGTGCCGCTACGTCACGGGCTAGATGACTATATGGCGAGTCGTGTGCGGGTGTTTCTCTTGGCCGGGTATGGACATTACCGCGTGCGAGCTCATGCTGCAGGATGTGAGGCGTAGAGACGCCGGGTTGTGACGGCGGCGAAGAAGGCGGGGCGAGGTCTTTTGGTAGCTATCGTGGTGGCGGCCTCGGCGGCGATCTGGGTGCACCACAGCCGGCTCGAGCACTCCTGCACCGTCCTCGGTGCGGCGGAGATATTCGAGCGAACCGGGCCCCGGGACTTGACATTGAGCGGCGAGGTTACGGCGTCGGGACCACCCGCCGGTGTGGCCGTCGGTAGATCCCACCGGGAGTTGTGGTGCTACGGAGTTTGTTTGATTGTGGCGGCGAAGTCACTATGCGGCTTGTCAGGCGAGCGATCTTGATGGTAAGTCGGCTACGAGTTCTTTCGCCGTCTTCTTCATCCCCAAGCGATTACTCGCCGGAGGGCAAGGTACTCATGGACGGCCAGTCGCGGCGAGTCGTGGCGCGGGTCCTAGTTCTACCGGTCCTCAGAACCGCATTTATGCCTTGTCCAGCCGGCAGGATCAGGAGGCCTCACCTGATGTCGTCACAGGTACCTTATCAGTTTCTGGGTTTGATGTGTATGCCTTGATAGATCCTGGTTCTACTCTGTCTATATATCTCCCTTGTTGCTAGTAGGATAGGGATAGAGCACGAGTCCATAGACCGCTTCGAGGTAGCTACGCGATGGGTGATTCGGTGGTAGCTCGGCGGGTATATAGAGCTTGTCTGTGACCATTTCTGATCGTCGGACCACTGGCGGACTTGATAGAGTTGGAGATGATTGACTTGGCGTGATCATGGGGATGGATTGGCTAACTTCTTGCTACGCCAATGTAGACTGAGAGAGAGAGTAATGCAGTTCCGATTTCTGAGGCCGGTTGTTGAGTGGGAGGAGCGGTATCGTAGAGGTAGGTTTATTTCCTACCTCAAGGCTAGGAAGATGGTGCGAAGGGTATATCTACCATCTCGTTCGGGTGTTTGATCACGAAGGCTGCGGTACCAGATTTTCCATCGATTCGATGGTCGAGAGAGTTCCCGGGCGTGTTTCAGGCGACCTCGGGTATCCTCACGAGAGGAGATTGAGTTTTGTATTGACATATTGCGGACACTCGGCTATTTCCATTCCGCCATACGAGAATGGCACTGCGAGTTGAGAGAGTTGAAGGATCGGCAGGGATTTCTTTGGAGAAGGGCTTCATCGGGCCTAGTGTTTCTCCGCAGAAGCCGGTATTGTTCGTGAAGAAGAAGGGCGGGGCCTGCGCGTGTGTGTTGATTACGACGGTGAACAAGGTGACCATTAAGAACGAATACCCCTTCCGGGATTGATGATTTGTTCGACCGATTGCGAGTGCGAGATGTTTTTCAAGATTGATCTGTGATCGGGCTATCATCAGTGCGAGTCGAGAGAGGTGGATGTCCCAGAATTCGCATTCGGACGTGCGGGCATTATGAGTTCGAGTCATGTCTTTTGGGTTGACCAATGCTCGTGATATTCATGGATTTGATGAGCGAGTGTTCAAACCATTTTGGACACGTTTGTGATAGTGTTCATTGATGATATCTTGGTTTATTCTCGCTCGAAGCGAGGCGTCATGCGAGCATTTGAGGCTGTCTTGTGATTCTCGGAGACCAGCTGATTGTCGCCAAGTTTTCCAAATGTGAGTTTTGGTTGACTTGTGGCGTTTCTTGGGCATATTATGGTGATGGCATTCGAGTGGATACGGCAAGATCGGCGATCGAGACTTGGCCTGAACTCTTACTCAAGCGAGGTTCGCGATTTTACGGGCCTTGCGAGGATATTATCGGTTCGTGGAGAAGTTTGCTTATCTCTGCACCATTGACTAGGTGACTCGTAAGCGACCAAGTTTGATGGTGATGCTTGTGGCGGGGTTTCGATTCTTTGAAAGAAGGCGGCGCCGCCCGTTCTTACTCTTCGGAGGTCGGATGGTTATGTCGTGTATTGTGATCGTCGGGCATCGGGTTGGGATGTGTGTTGATGCAGCATGGCGGGGTTATAGCATATGCATCGACGGTGAAGAAACACGAGAGTAACTACCCCACCCATGATGTGGAGTTGGCGTTTGTGATTCACGCTTTAAAGATCTGGAGTCACTATTTGTATGGGGTTCACGTGGATATTTTTACGCACCACAAGAGCCTCAGTATATCTTCGGCCGGAGGAACCGAACTTACGGCGAGGCGGTGGTTAGAGTTGCTTAAGGATTACGATGTTGATATCTGTACCACCGGAAGGCGATGTTGTGGCGGATGCTCTTAGTCGTGAGTCGATGGGAGCCTATCGGATGTGCAGCTAGAGAGGAGGACATGGTTCGTGATTTGCACGATTAGCGAGCCTTGGTGTCCGTTTGATTGATTCGATAGCGGTGGGGTTAGAGTTCGTGAGGTTGCGAGTCTTCCATCGTCGAGGAAGTGAAGAGGCAATTCGAGGATCGGCTTTGATTCGTTATCGTGATCTGACTCTTCGTGAGGCAAGGGTCGCTTTTGAGGTAGCACGATGGGGTGCTAAGGTTTGAGCGGTTGTGTGTTCCGGATGTTTGAGGACTTGGCGAGTTCTTGGGAAGCACACGGTAGCGCGTTACTCTATCCATCCGGGTCGACCAAGATGTACCACGACCTTAGATCTGTGTATTGGTGGGATGGCTTGAAGAGGGGCGTTGCGAGTTCGTAGCTCGGTGCGTGTTGTCGGGTGAAGGTAGAGCACCGGAGGCACGGTGGTTTATTCTGAGCGATTGAGATCGACACGGAAGTGGGAGGTAATCAGCATGGACTTCATCACGGGATTACCTCGCACTCGGAGGAGACATGATTCTATATGGGTTATCGTCGGCGGTTACGAAATCAGCCCACTTTCTTCCGTCGGGGCGACTTTTTCGGTGAGGATTATGCGGACTTTACATCAGAGAGATCGTCGGTGCATGGAGTCCCTACCGATCATATCGACAGGAGCCCGATTCTGGCTAACTTAGAGTCCTTCGAGAGGTTTAGGGGCCTTGGTGAGCACAATCTGCATTTCATCCACGCGAGCAGACGAGCGAGCGCACTATCCGGACTGCGAGGATATCTGCGAGCTGTGTTATTGTTTCGATGGTAGTTGGGAGGATCATTTGCCTCTAGTTGAGTTCGCGTATAATAATAGCTACCACTCCGGTATTCGGATGGCGCCTTATGAGGCCTTGTATGGGAGGAAGTGCGGTCGCCTATAGGTTGGTTCGATGTGGGCGAGTGCGGCTAGTGGGACCGATTTGGTGCAGCAGCGATGGATAAGGTGAAGCTTATCAGAGCGGCTATTGATGACTCGAGTCGGCAAGTCGTATCAGATCATCGTCGTCGACATCCGAGTTCGCGATTGATGATTGGGTTTTCTGAAGGTGTCACCCATGAAGGTGTGATGAGATTCGGGAGGAAGAAACTTCACCCAGTACATTGGGCCATTCAGTTGTCGCGAGGTAGGCAAGGTTGCCTATGAGTTGGATCTGCCGTCCGATCTGGAGGCGATGCATCCGGTTTTTCATGTATCTATCTTTGAGGAGATGTATCGGGGATCCATCTAGGTACACCCGATTGCGATGTCAGTGTGGGGTTATCGTATGAGAGATTCCATAGCGATAGTCGATCGTCGAGTTAGGCGTCTGCGGACGAGGGCGTGGCTTCCAGTCAAAGTCTTGTGGCGGAGCAGGCTCGAGGAGAGATGACTTGGGAAGCGAGAGGACATGAGGCGGAGGTATCCTCACCTATTCCACACCTCCGGGTAATTCACTTTTCCTACTTGTAAATCTTCATTATCGTTTATGCCTAAGTGTTGTTACGTGGCGTGTGTGGCATTTGCAGCTGTTTAAGTTATGAAGAATCTTATCGTTAAGCGTCTTGGGAAGGAACATTCGGGACGAATGTTTCTAAGGAGGAGAATGTTATACCCGTATTTCAGTATGTGCGTGAGGAATACGTCTGAAAAGTCTAGCCTTAAAGTTTAGGCAAAACGTTTTTTTGGCACAACTACAAAAGGAATCGTTTCCGGCTAAGCGTTTCCACGGCTTTCGTGAGTAAATTCCGGCTATGCCATTTCTAATTTTTGCGGATTTTCAGAGGCGAAACATTTTGGACCAGCGGGAGGCGACACTTGGCACCCTCCAATTTGTGGACTTGAAACCGCCCATTTGGACGAATTGGACTTGAAGTGCGTTTTTGTGCCTTGTGCACAAGTCGAGGAGTTGGTAGGATATTTGTGTGGAGTAAATCTTCACCCTACACTTGCCTTGCACTTGTCTTAATCTTGGCCATTGGTTGGCCACTTCGACCTATAAATACCCCTAGAGATGAAGAGTTCTTCATCCACAAATTACTTTCAAGTCTTGAAAAACCCTCTCCTCTCCTTGTAGCCTCTTTCGTCCAACACTCCCCCACTTGTGAAGTTTGGCGAGGCTACCCCACTAGCCTAGCGAAATCTACCCCCTCCCTTGGTAGAAAAGTTGTCTTCTTGTATTGTTATAATGCCCAAATCCCTTAGTACTTAGTAGAAGTTGTGAAGAACTTCTAAGGTTTCCTTGGAGCATACAACTTAGGAGCAAAACCTTGCTCAGGCGCGACTTTATCTAGGATATTATTGGGCTAACCGAGGTAAATAATACTAACACTCTTATGAATTATAGAATAATTAATCTAGTAGTATAAGAATAACAATAAATACTTAGAAGAATATTGAAGAATAGAATTGGAATTATCACGATGAAGGGTTTAAAGAAGAATAATCAAATTGTACTTACATGAATTTGTTTTCTGATGAACTTGAGTAGCTCACGGGTAGGAAATCGCCCAATTTTCCGTAGGATATAGAACCCTCTGTTTAGAATCGTTTACAAAGTAGTCGAGCGTTGATAGGCGTGTCGACTATTATAAGTGACTCTCTGTGCGACATATTCAACTTGGCGGTGGTTTTATTGAGAAGGTATGTGATTCTTCCTAAAGCATGATATTTTACAATATATATATATAGTACGGTGACGTGTACGTGTTAATCGAATAATAACTACGGCAATGTCTTTGACTTAAGCCCGAATAATACTTACGGCAATGCCTCACGCTTAAGCTCGAATAACACTTACGGCGATGCCTCACGCTTAAGCCCGAATAATAAAGATCTGAAAGCATTTAATGAATCTTGAATCATTTTTATGAAGAGAACTAATTGGTTTTTAAGCGAGCTTAAGAGTTATACTAGCTTTATGGGAAGTTAAGTATAACCACTTAAGATTGATAAAAGAAACAGTTTGCCTATGTGTTTATAATGGACTTATATTGAATTGTGAAAAGAATAATAAGATGGTTTGATAAGTAGACATGATATGATGCTATGTGTGTTAGTGTCTTGTAACGCTTGTGTAAAAGAGTATTCTTGTTGTGCTTATGTTGTTTAACGATAAGTGTTAGGTTAGTGTAACATCACTCACCTCTTGATATATTACAGGGGTTAAAGTGCCTCCGTCACGGGGTAGACTCGGTGATGCAGGACCATGATTCGAGAATACCTCATGCGGGTCCAGGACCTATGCGAGCTACGAGTTCCAGGTTAGTGTGCGGGGTTATACCTCACGCGGTCTATGTGGCCATGCGGACTACGAGTCGGGGCGATGCGAGAGTAGCTACCCTCGATGCGGGGTTATATACCTATGCGGGCCTATGTGATTGGCCTATGCGGACTACGGAGTCCGTGATTAGGCTTGCATGGTGATACTACGCAATTGGCCTGCCCGATCATTCGCGACCTAGAAAAGACTATTCTGATTTACCTATTCACGCTCTTGTTTGTGATGTGGCACTATATGCGGTTTCCTTGGTTGTTTCATACATACTTGCAAAATCGTTTTAAAATGATATGTTTCATTTAAGTATTTCTGATTTCATATACTTAGTACTGTTGTCTTGACCTCGCCCGAGTCTGCGTTCATGCGCGGTAAGGCGGCAGTGCTAGATCCACATTCTTAGGATCTCTACGTTGGTGTCTGAGCTCCATCTTTTCGGAGGCTCTACCTTTTGGGTATGATCTCCCGTTGTAGATAGTTTTGTATGATCGAGGGTATGGCGGGGCCTGTCGCCATAGTTGTATTTTCCTTAAGTGCGTCAGAGTCATGTTGTACATGATCGGATGTAGCTTCTTAAACCATGTTTATATATATATGTCGAAAGGCGTTATTTTCTCACTTAAACTGTGTCTTATTTTATAAACTGTTTCATGTCTTGTTTTATATTTCCGCTGATTACTCTGATGTATGACTACTTGGGTGCCCCGGTAAGGCACCAGTCACGGGCCCCGGAATGGGTCGTGACACAAGTACCCAAGAATGAGAATCATTTATAGATAGATTTACTTCAATTACAAACATACCTTGTCCAGTAGGAGCAGCAGCACCAGGTTCTCTACCTCCTCCCGGAGCCGTGCAGTCCTTCACCCAATGCCCTTTCTTGTGGCAGTTCTTGCAAACATCATTCACCGGCAGCTTCTTCTTCTTCAATCCTCCATTGGGCTTGGTTGCAGCGGGCGCAACGATAGCTTTGCCCTTCCTCTTCTGTTGTCCCTTACCTTTCGGTTTGGGATGGCTAGAGGAGCCAACCATGAGCACATGCTTGCCCTTGGAGATTGTAGACTCATACGTCTTTAGCATGTTGTGAAGCTCTGGCAAACTTGCCTTGGTTCCATTCATATTATAATTAATAATGAAACTTTCCAATGAACGAGGCAGTGAATGCAAGACGAGGGTGGTAGCAAACCTATCATGGAACTTTATCTCAATCGATGCCAACCTTTCTACTAGCCCTATCATTTTCAGCACATGAGGGGACACGGGACCTCCTTCATCGAGTTTGCATTTGAAGAGCTTTATTCCATAGTATGTGATTGTGAGTCATATAGACTCCTCAAATGCTGTAACATCTCATTCGGAACCATGTGCTCATGTTGTCGTTGCAATTCTGGTGACATAGCAGTTAACATCACACATTGCGCCATAGTAGCCTCATCAAAATGCTTTTGATAGGCTTCCTTGTCAAAAGTGGCAAATTCCGGAGTGCCTTCAGCGGGTGCAGCGAGGAACACTTTGTCCATAACATATTCAATCTTTTCATGTCTCAGAACAATCCTAAGATTTCTGAGCCAGTCAATGTAGTTTGGGCCAGTCAATGTAGTTTGGGCCAGTCAATCTATTTGCTTCAACTAACATTTTCATGGAGAAGGTCGACATATCTGAAGATCTGAAAATATAGATAAACAGGAAAAATGCAATCAAAATTCATTCTTCCAATTTAATACACATTCATAACATGCTAATTTAACATGGTCTTTCATTTAATTAGCTCCCACTATTTTGCATACTTCTACGACCCCATGGTAGAATACGAACCTAAGTCATTTAAGGTCATAGTGGGCCAAGATCCAAACATATGTTATATCCGCGTTTGTTTTGGCTGATAACTTCAATAACACATTTCGGTAGGTCCTCAACCAATTGCAAAACTAATTTTACAACTCTTGGTTTGATTAAATATTTATTCATTTTAATCATGCGTCCTTAGATTTATCTGACACTTTGGCGCCAAGATTAGTCTAAGCAAGTCAACCCCATTACACGATTGCATTTAAGTATCTAGTAAAATTGGCCTTTGCAAGCAAACACTTTGGTGTAAATACCTACAAAAGTTTATCATCTACTTTTACTTCAACACATCTATGAAATGGTCTGAGTCCTTGTAGACTTAGAGCAAATGTTTTTGCATAAATACTCATATCGCCGAAAAGGGTTTTGCACCCTAACAATTATAACGAACGACGCGTTTTAATTAGACTTGTATTTAATGTTTGGGGAACATTTTCAGAATTCAACCAAGATCAACAATCATATGCCACACATCATATGACATCCTATCATACAATTTCTATACACATATAGATGGGAAACCATCAAACCCAATAGGCATGATATAAGATGGTTTTAATCAAGTACTGGATGTCGCCTATCCAGACAGTTATTGCGATCATGGAAAAATAAACAATTACTGGACGCCGACTACCCAGACAATAATTGCGGACGCTATGCTAATAATTTAAATGCATCACATTCAAAACACTTAGCATATTTGTACATCAATGATGTACCATTAATGATAATCATGTGTCTATTTGTCTAAACTCTATAATCTATGTCTATGTCAAACAGTCCCTGAACATTTTCCGATTTTAAGATTCTGATTTTCGGACATTCTGCAAGTTTCCGGAACTTACAGTTTAGTCCCTCAAGAATTTAAAAGTTCAATCAGACCCCAATTAAATTCAAAAAATTCAATCTTAAAATTCAGAAAATATTTTCAAACTTCAGGGACCTGCTTGCAATTCCAAAATTTTAAAATCAATTTCAGAAACTTTGTTTAATTACAGATCTACCCGAAAAGGGACTAAATTTGTTCAATTAAAACTTATCCTTTTCATACTTCGTCATTTTAAAAACTTCAGAACCAGAATGTCAATATTTAAACTTAGTTTCATATTCTGGATTATTTTTTTTACTATTACCGTCGTAAGAGCCGCGACTCGGGCGGCGTCAGCGGTATAATGACGAGCTGACCATTGACCCAAATGCCTGCGAGGCAGTGAGCTTAAAATGAAAATTCGACATTTAGAGTCGCCCGCCGTTATGGAGCCGCCATTCGTGGCGAAGGTCGAAATCGATTTTAAGCTTTACGGAAGAATGGCGCATGGCTTCGCGAATCGAGTCGCTCTTCAGCGTCATCTGGACAGAGTCGCGGTGCTCATGAACTGAGCCGCGGCCCTTCCCTTAAAACGAATTTTGAAAATTTATGTTTCAAACCCAACAACGGTAATACTATAGTATGAATATGTAATGTAAAGTAAAATACAAAGCAATTGTAATACTTCGAACGAAGACTTACATTTTGAAGATTTCTATCCAAGCTGTTGAATCTGGAGGCTTTGTGTAGTCCGGGGTGCACACTCAAAGATCCCTTGATTTGCAAGTTCTCAAAAATTTTGATGTAATTTTCTAACTTTAGAAATGCTAAGAATTTCTTCAGAGTAATAGAAGAGATTGACCCCTCTTAGGTTTTAGTGTGTAAAATGGAATGAGAGGACCCCTCTATTTATAGCTGAAAAGGAGAATCAGCCAGGGGTAAAAAGGTCATTCGGACCCCTGGACGCGCGTCAGAGCCGCGGCTCTTTGGTAAGTGGCACCGCGACCGCCGCCTTGCACCGCGATCGCCGTCAAAGTCGCGCGGTCGCCCATTCGGTCGATTTCTTCCATTTTTAATGTCCCGGTTATCAATCGAACATTTATATAATCTCTTCCTAATCACATCCTTCAATCAACATAATATTTGACTTGTGTTTACCCTTCAGGCCTCTACATATTGACACTAATATCATTAGGATCTTCGCGGAACTCCTAGACTGCGCCGGAAGACGAACCTCAATATGTAAAGTTTAGCTACACAAAAATATGTGAACAGAACCTCTATGTGGGAAGATAAAATCCTTTCATTCACGACACACTCAATCAAGCTTAGGATTCGTCAAGTGTCTATCCAAAAGGCTTGATCAATCTATCTCATCTACATCAGTTGACAACATGACCATATCAAAGATATGTCCATTGCGTTGACCAACGTCTTAGTCAACCTAATGTCTTATGAGAATCCGAGTGCTCTCTCGAAGATGCTTTCGCGGAATGAATCCTAATCTTGGCTCAAATACCACCTTTAATCTACTTCGCAATGTACCCAAAACAAGCCGCGTCTCAACCTATAAGACATTTGAGCTTAGGACAGGATCAAAGCACATTACTCCGTAAATAAGGTGATATCGACCTCAGTTCTAAGGACTTCTATCTCCCACACACTGAGTATACTAAAGACATATAAAATAAATAGCATATAAGTAGGGTATACCAATACTTCAACAAGTATCCACGTGTGCATCACGAGTTGTCATAACTCATAGCAAGTGAGACATACTACATCCCCGAAGGATATGATGCAGACCACATGTCGACGTATAACATATCATCAATATCTCAATTTTGATGATCATTAGTCGAGGCAGTTTTAAGAGCGTCACGCTATGAAATTAATTCTCACTCCATTAATAACCACGTGACCTCTAGGGATGCATTTATAGAATATTACAGACAATCAATTAATAATTCAACAAATGCAAATGCCATAATAATAATCAACATTATTATATATCAAATACGAATGTGTATAAAGTACATTAGTCCTAATACAGATTGTCTCTAGAACATACATATACTTTCATAGATTTTGTGCTTTCTGAGCTTTGTTCTTCTTCTTGCATACTCTCTTGTGTTTCATATATCACTTCTGCAGCTGCTGACTCCTCATCTTTATTTTTATGATCTTTTAGTTCACTAGAAAAATCTTGTATGACCCTACTTGACTCCTTTTGATGTTGAGAAGTCTCCCTTTTGTTGTCATTTTCTTCATCCCCCTTGTGATCATCTTTTTCTATTGCTTGTTTCTTTTTTCCCGCACTGCTCTTTCCTGGACTATGTTTCCCTGTATCCTATGGTGATTTGCTAGTGCTTGAGTTTGGGTGAAAATTATTTTCAATCCACTTTTTGGTACTTTGATCATGCTGACTTGCATGTTGGTTACTAGTTGTCTTCTCCTGTTTGTCTCCCTCCTCTTCATTATCTAAGATTGCAAAATCATTGCTTGTTTCCATAGCTTCATCCTCCTCCTTGTTGTCATTCTTTTCAATCTTAGAAATAATTCTCCCATTTTTATCTTTGTTATATTTATTTCTCCTCAGCATCCATTCTTGCTTCTCTTGATAATTCCAACCTGATCCTGCATCTATAGATGTCCTTGCAGTTTACAGTGCTTACAGTATTTTGCATTAAATAATAATTGATGTTTATCCATTTAGAATTTATTTTGCCTGACTTCCAATCCTCTTCAGCAATATTAATTCTATTTGGATGTTTTGCCATGAGATCTAATTCAACTTTTACCTTTGCACAACTAAGCCTTATCGTGTTGGTTGTTGCAAGATCTACTGTTAGTGGTTTTCCAACTGCAAAGGTCATTGAAAACACTACCTCCCTCACAAAGAAGTTAGGAGGTAATTCCGGGAAACTAATTCAGGCCACTGCGTTAGACGTTTCTTCTGTTGGGCCTCAAAATAAAAGGTCTCATTTGATAATATTTCTCATGTATTTTTAAATAATATACAGGTGTGGACTACATCTTCATATAATCCTCCTAAAGCTCAACCGTGTCAAGATGTGTCGCTCCTCAAGTAGGCCAATAGTTGCCTGACCTTTTATTCCACACTGTATTGGGTGTATTGTGTTTAATTCCTTGATATCAATATTATCATATACAAATTTACCAATCACTGCATATTGCAAATTTTCTTTAAGAATCAACTGCTACACTTTAGATGACTTCTATTTTATATATGGTTCTCCATCTATGTATGTGATAGGTTTGGGTGGGATATTTAGCTGGGTATCGTCTAAAAGAATTGGGATTGGTTTTAATAGGTTTGCATATTTTTTAGATGGGTTATTCTCGTTAGGCAAATCATTAGGCTCACTAGATTTACCAGTAGAAGTACATAGTATACTTTTAGGTATATTGGTAGGTGTTATGAGGGGCGGGAAGTTCAAGTCTGTGAGATTGGGTTCTGGTAGAACAACTGCTGGAGGCGGTTGTCCATCGGTAGGATTGGCCATTGCGGCCAGTATAGTTGATGTTGACGGCTAGAGTTGTCATTTTCTAGAGAGCATTTTTAAAAACATTGTATTTATAGATCATTGTGATAGAATGTTTTGAAAAATTAAGGCATGACAAAAATAATGACAACCAAATATGATATGAGGTGTTCGGAGAATCGAACTCGGGACCACTTGCACCTAAAGTGAGAATCATATCACTAGACCAAACTCCACAAAAGACCCTTATTCACTTGTCTACAAAATTAGAGATTTTGGTTTCAATCTCCGGTAGAATAAAAAACAATTTCACAAGGCGAGGTTTATAATTTTGCAAGGCAAGGTTTCATAGAAACTATGCCTACTCGGGAAAATGTACAAAAATTCTATGACTTATCTAGCATAGTTGTGTAGTACTAATTCACAAGGCAAGTTTTCATAGAAACTATGCCTTGTCCGACAAAGTTACATAGAAACTATGCCTTGTCCGGTAGAATTTCTTTTCTAAGGAACTATGCCGGACAAGACATAATTTATATGAAGCATTCATGTGGATTTTCCTTTGGACATTGCTATTTAACTTGTACCCGCTTTTAAATGTTTTTGCATGTTTATCCACTTCAAAATAACTTTAGACATGTGGTTACTGAAGTTATATATAACTGACGTTTAGATAAAAATGGTTTAACTTCAACCACATGTGCATAAATTTTAGGCGAAAATGCTTGAACTTCAGGCAAAAATGACTGTATTTCAGGAAAAATTGATTGAATTTATCCACATATAGATGAAGTTCTGACAACAATGATTGAACTTCAGTTATTTGTATCTAAAGTTCAAGCAAATATGAGTGAATTTCAGTCATATCACATATATGCCTGAACGTTAGTCATATGAAACTTCAAATTTTATGTGTGATATTATTCTTTGTCAAGCGTATCTTCAGAGATAGTATATCTTGAGTTATTCTGAATTAGTTTAACTTGCAATTTTTTACGCGATTAGAATATGACTTAAATGGTGTGCCCAAAATCGAAAATTTGTGCACTTTGGACCCATGATTGTTTCTCTGGATATTTTTGTTGCATTGTTTATTAAATATGTTTTTGGACCCACTAAGAAAGTTTATGCAAAAATAACATCCCGCAAGAATTTCTCTTCCTTCTTCTCTGCATCCTTTCTCCTTCTTTTCCATCTTCTTCTGCTTATTCAATGTGTTGTAGAAAATTAAAGGCTCATTACTTATTTATGGTTGGATTTGAGTAGAAAATGTTCTATTATGCTTTTACTATCCATCCTCAATGATTATGATTTGTTTGGTCGGAGAAAATTGAAGAGCACCTTTATTAAATTTCCTTGAGTTTGAAAAAACATTATTGACGAAGACAATGTGGATTTGTTAATTTTTGAAATTTAGGTTTAATCTAATCTTTAAAATTGTTGAGATAGGTATTGGAAGGTTGTATATCAAATTCAGAATAAGGTGAGATTGATTTAGAGAAATTTTAAAGCGAAAATGAAATGCTGAAATTTTAAGTAAGAAGTTATAGCTATTGTCACGCCTCGAATCATGGCTTGGGCATAACACGACACTCGGTCTAACTTCATGTGACGGAGCGAGCCAAGTGGCTGACTAAATCAACACGTGGTATACAAAATGTTGAATATAACTGATAAACGTGTCGAGATACTGAAATGTCTTAACTCATAAATACAAAATAAGTATGAAATATATATATGTGTAGTCGATATGGCTACATAAACGCTTGATAAGTACTAAATAACTGTTATTCTAGTCTATGAATAGTGAAGTACTAAAAGATTGGGGCTCACCAACTCAGCTGATACTGGAGACCATATCAAGAAGATGCATATTCCTTTAAATCGTTAGATGCATCGCGAGATGTAACCCTCGAGCAAAGTGATGCTAGTATATTTGAATTGCACTAGTATGTAAAGAAACTGAAAGAAGGAACTGTAGGAAGGATGCTCAGGAAAAGGCAACCAAAATAAATAAACAGGTAATAAAAACTGAAACTGTAACTGATAACTGTAATGAACAAGAGAAGTGATGTTATGGATACTTCCTGTTCTGCATCTAAAACACATGTTTAACAATATTTATATATGTGGGGCTTTGACCCAATAATAAATGCGCAGACTATGGCCTTGGCCAAGTAAGTATGTTAGTAAATGGCCTTGGCCAAGTATACATATACATGAGACTGTGCCTTTGGAAAACTCACATATGTTCAATATTTATTAGTTGTTATTAAGGAACTGTGATTAATTGAATAATGAACATCACTAAACTGAGACATATTTGTGAACTGACTATGAGACATAAAACCTTAACTACTTCTAAACCTGTTGAGTTTCTAGACTGAGACTCATGGATATCAAACACGAGTATATATTGATTACTTCCGAGTTCACAATGTTCGAAATGACAATCATGAATGAATTAAAAAACTAGAGAATAGAAGTTCTGCAACAATTCAAGAAACTAAGGCATAACTTTTCTGAGGCAATTCGTAATAGTCAATAAAGAATGTGGTGTAGGGAGAATCATCAACATTCCCAAATATAGAGAATTAGACTCAAATACAACATTCGTCACTTCAATCTATATCAATACATGTCAATGGAATCAACATTAGCAATAATTCTCATGTTTAGGCCATCTAGACATTTTATCAAACACTTGGTTGGCATAAAGCTCCACAACTTCCATTAATGGGGTTTTCTTCACTCAATCTTCATTCTATTACTTCTAGGTGATTCTATTACCTCAATTAGATGTAATCAATATTATTCTTCATCACCCATAAGGTAAACAACACTCTTACTCAATAATCAACAATCAATAATCAACAACCCAACCTATAACCCTTCATGTTTTTCTATTAAACCTATCACTAATATCTCATTAACTTAGAATTTATAATCATCAATACAAAGCTATAATCAATTAAAGGATGAAGGTATTACCTTTTTGTCATTTGATTCTCTTCGAATTCTAGAGTTTTTTCGTCCAAAAAAAGTCTCAATCAATTATATATAGTTTTGAAGGGTTTACCCATGTTAATAAAGTGTTGGAGAATTGAAATTAACTTAGAATCATCATTAGAACTTACCTTGAATGATAGAGAGTCCTTAGAGGAAGTTGGGTTCTTGGGAGCTCCCCTTTCCGGAGAACATTTTTGTGTTTGGAGGTGTAGTGAACAATGTAGGGCCTTAAAGCGACTTACCTCATGCGCAGTCATGCAGATGAAGGCCTAAACGCATAGATGAACGCACATCAAGGGCATTGACACTGCCTCGAGTGCGCGATCGCGTACCTAGAGCTTGTTCGCGCGGCTGATCACTTCAGATTACATATTGTGCAGTAAAATGGTCATAAATGTTTGTACAAAGCTCCTTTTGGCCTCCACCATATATGAATGGAAAGTTATTTCAAAGGGATACAACTTTCATGAGGAAGTTTTTTCCAAATTTCTGATAGAATTTTCTCAATACTCTCTTACAGTGAGGCCTTGTGCAAACTAACTTGAAAACATGATCTGTAGAGTAGCTTCCGACTATACTTTGCCCAAAGACTCTTCTTATAACTTGATTAGTTTTTAAAACACTTCCTAAATCCTCATCTTGGTTCTATTACGTTTTCATCATACGGGTCAATGAGGTGTTACAATATCTCCCCTTTGGGATTATTCATCTTCGAATGATGGCTCATGGTTAAGAGTACGACTAATTCTAGATCATAAACGTTACTGATGGAAACATGTGTACATTGAACTGACATGAACACATGAATACTAAACTGAATGAATGTTGAACTGAATAGAAACTGAACTAAATAGGTACTAAACTGAATGACTATTGAACTTACTAAATATTGGAAATATGGAGATTATAACATGAGGTTTTAGTGTAAAGGTTAGTTACATTTGACATTTTTTGCTTACTCTTCAAAGAGATGGGTATACATAGACTTCATGTCCTCTTCGGCTTCCCATATAACCTCTTCAATTTTCTGATTTCTCCATAACAATTTCATTAAAACAATTTCCTTAGTTCTCAACTTGTGAACTTGACGGTCAAGAATATCCACTGGAATCTCCTCTTATCTTTAACTCCTATGATTTCTGTAGGAATAACTAGAGACGGGTCCCCCACGAACTTCTTCAACACAGAGATGTGAAACACTGGGTGTACAGCCTCCAACTCTCGTGATAACTCTAACTCATAAGCCATCTGCCCGATCCTTCATAGGATCATTTACAGCTCAATATAGTAGGGATTGATCTTCCCCTTCTCCCAAATATCATAACTCTTTTCATGGGCGAAACTTTCAGGAACCCCCAATCATCGACCTGAAATTCCAAATCTCTACGACGTATATCCAATTTTGACTTCTGGCGACTTTGAACCATTTTTAGATGCTCTTGAATCAGCTTAATTTTTTCCATAGCCTGATAGACCAAATCTGGTCCTAACCATTCTGTTTCACCAACTTTAAAACATACAATTGGTGATCTACACATGCACCCATACAGAGCCTCGAATGGTGTCATCTTAATATTATAGTGATAACTATTATTGTAGGAAAATTCGATGAGAGGCAAGTGGTCATCCCAATTACCTTTAAAATCAATGATACATACCCTCAATATATCCTCAAGAGTCTGAATAGTGTGCTCTGTCTAGACAACTGTCTGAGGATGAAAAGTTGTTCTAAGGTTCACCCTTGTGCCTAAACCCTTTTAAAAGGATCTCCAAAAATTTTATGTGAACCGGCACCATGATCTGAAATGATGGATACTGAGGTCCTATGCAATCTGACGATTTCCTGAATATTTAACTTAGTGTAGTCTTCTGCGGAGTCAGTAGTTTTCATGGGCAAACAATGTATTGACTTAGTGAGTCGGTCTACGATCACATAAATCAAATCATGCTTACAGAAAAAGTGAGGTAAACATATAAAATCCATATTAATTATCTCTCATTTCCAAACATGACTATCCATGTTCTGAGCCAAACCACCGGGCCTCTGGTGTTCGACTTTCACCTGCTAAAAGTTTGGACACCTAGCCACAACATCTGCAATGTTCTTTTTCATGTCTTTGCACCAATAAATCTCTTTCAGGTCATTATATATCTCTGTTGAACCCGGGTGAATAGAATACTTGGAATTATAGGCTTCTGACATGATCCTCTCTCTGAGCTCGTCAATATCCGGAAACATAATATACCTCAGTATCTCAAGGTACCGGCATCTCCCCATTTGTTAAAAAATTGTCATCTTATGCTTTTGAATCCCCTCTTTTAGCTGAAACAAGTAGATCATTAAACTATTTCTCCTTCACTTAGGCTACTAAAGAGAATTCAACCCTGTTCTGAACGTTAACACCACCATCTTCGAAGTCCAAAAGGCAAACTCTTAGATAATCTAGACGATGGCCTTCCTTTACCATAGTCCTCTTTCCTTCTCGACATGGGATAAACTCCTCATGGAACGCTGACTGAGAGTATCAGCCACAACATTCACCTTCCCTGGATGATAGAGAATATCCATGTTGTTATCCTTAAGAAATTCAAGCCATCTAAGATTCAACTCTTGTTTGAAAATATACTGAAGGCTCTTGTGGTTGGTGAAAATATCCACATGAACCCCATATAAGTAGTTACGCCAAATCTTCAGTGCGAACACCACTGCTGCTAACTCCAAATCATGAGCCGGATAATTCTTCTCGTGAGGTTTAAGCTGCCTGGATGCATAAGCTATCACTTTTCCATGCTGCATTAAGACACACCCAAAATCAACTCCTGAAGTATCACAGTATATGACGAATCTATTGGTTATGCACAGACTCAATTGAGGTGATCCGTCTAATTAGTGAAGGTCACTTAAGATTTAATCCATTATTTCTGAAAGAATTAATCTCTTGCTTATTCTTATTGATGAAAGACATAATATACAAGTTACAATAGGAAAATCTATTTTTTATTCTACATCTAAATCCCTATTCTATATGGAGACTAACTATACACTTATGGTAATATTACAATACTAATTAAGGTACAAGACTAGTCTAATATATACCAAATATACACTAAATCCTTGTCTCGGTTGGCCACTGTTTTTCCCGTGATGGGCCACTATTTTTGCCTGTGATGGGCTGGCCCATTCTCGTCTTTGGACATGAATATACACTAGTGTATGTCATGTATATTTAACACACCCCGCAGTCATAGCGGGCGGTTTTCGTACGCTGAGACTGTCTCTAAAATCTTCAAAAAGGACCGAGGAAGACCCTTTATAAAGATGTTTGCAATTTGATATTTGGAAGGGACATGGCAGACGTGTACTTGTCCTCTAGCTACATTTTCTCGAACAAAGTGAATATCCATCTCTAAGTGTTTAGTACGCTGGTGCTGAACTGAATTACCAGAAAGGTATATGACACTTATATTATCACAATACACCAAAAATAGCCTTCTGAATAGAATAATGGAGCTCTAAAAGTAGATTATGTAACCAACATGACTCAGTAACCACATCGGATACCCCTCGATACTCGGCCTCTGCACTTGAACGTGAAAGCGTGGATTGACATTTGGCAGAAAGAGGATTACGGGGTAAGGGTGATTTAAGAACATTATAATTTAAAATAAAATGTCTTTTTGGTTTAAAATGCCTCGTTGGGCTCGGGTGACTGGACCATGACTCGAGGCTGGATTGGGTGAATTTTGGGAAATTTCGAGACGGACGGTATCCCGGCGAGCGATGGGCTCGCTGGCCCAACACGATGGAACCGGCCGATTCTTGGACCGGATCTCAGATCGGTGGGCAACCGCCCGATTCGAGATAGGCCCGCATTATTTCTCGGAGTAGGAGATGGCCGAACGAGCAGCGCTTGGACCACGCGATGGGCTCTTGGTGGAGTCAAGTTGTCATGGACATATCCAAAAAATAATGTATAATATATGGTGAGATAGTATCATCCAAAAAATTATACGAACTAGGCACAGGATTATCTACCTTAGAAAATGGAAATTGGAACTCATAAAAAATAACATGATCACTAATAATGATTTATTTAGATGACAAATCAAATCATTTATAACCACAGTGATTTGACGGGTAACCCAAAAACACACAAGGGGTAGAACGTGCCTGAAATTTGTTAATTGTGGTGGATGAAAAGAGTGGATAACATAAGCATCCAAAGACCCTAAGATGTGAATACGAAGGAGTCTTATTATATAAAATTTGAAGAGGGGACGAATATGTCAAACCTTTAGAAGGAAAAATATTAAGCAGATATGTAGTCATTTGTAGAGCATGATGCCAAAACAACGGAGGGACAGAAGAATGAACCAATAAGGTGCGGATAATGTTATTAATGGTACAAATTTTACGTTCAGCTTTCCCATTTTGTGAAGACGTATGAGGACAAGAAAAACAGAAATTTATCCCAGTGTTATCACAAAACTCCCGAAACTTCCCATTGTCATATTCTTTGTCATTATCACATTGAATAATTTTATTTCCCGTTCGAATTGAGTTATATTGGAAAGCTCTAAATTTTAAGAAGATGGAAAAACATGAGATTTTTTCGCTATTGGAAATGTCCATAAAAATTTAGAATAATCATCCAAGAATAAAATATAATAACGAGGATCCATAGAACTAAGAACGGGAGATGTCCATAAATCACTATGAATAATATCAAATGACATTGAAGTATGAAAATTTGATGCTACAAATGGTAACTTAATATTTTTTTCTAGAGAACAAGATTGACAATTTGGAGTACTACGCGTACCCTTACAGGAAATAAACTTATTTTTATCTAAAGTAGATAAAATAGACGACCCCGGATGACCTAGACGATCATGCCACAAGGAAGGAGCAAGATCTGCAAAAGTGGATGACATGACTTGACGCGAGAAACATAGACTTGGTGTGATTGGATAAAGATCTCCCCTACTGTCACACCTCATGAGAGGACTCCCCATCTTGGAATTCTTCACAGAAAACCCAAACAAATCAAAATCAATAGAAACCCAATTATCAGTGGTGAATTTACGGACATACACCAAATTTTTAATTAGTTTTGGGGCATGAAAGGTATTTTTTAAGACAAGTGGTGGATGGGGAGGAGACAACATTTTTTGACTATAACCCTTAATTGGAATTAAATTACCATTACCAATAATTATACCATGATTATTGCTCAAATTGGAATAAGATGAGAGAGTACCTTGGTCGGATGTCATGTAGGTAGTGGTGTATGTATCCTCGGGTCTGGTTGAGTCATTTCAAGTGTGTGCATTGCAGCTTCAATGTCGGTTTGTGTGGGTCACGTTGCATGATGGGCTTGAGGGGGCCGAGTATTCGGATCGCTGCCCGACCATAAACTGGTCCGAAACCGAGCTCGACACGAGAACCGACTGAAACGGGTGTTCATGGTATATCGTAAATGTGATGGAAGAACATATCGAACACGTCGGACATTTTAGAATATCGCCGGAAAGTTCAGAACACCGCCGGAGTTTTCAAACTCTGGCAGGTAGCCAAAATCGTGCAAAATCAACTCATTAACTGAATCCAACACCAGTTTCCCAAAAGATAAAACAAAACACAACAAGATACCAAACGCAAAAAAATTAGTCCAACATAAAACCATAAAAAAATGCAAACCAACATAGGTCCTCGTAGTTTCAATAGCAGCAAATGAGGGTGGCGGCGTCACTTCGACGGTAAGAATACCAGAGCGACGCCGCCATGGTGTAAAAGAGATAGTGGTGGCTCATTGGTGACGGGAGCAGCGGGATTCGCCGATAGGGTTGGGGCGATAGTGGGGTTATGGTGGTGGTTTGCCGGAGCTAGTGGCGGTCGGTGTACGGGGTGTGGTGTGAGAGAGAGGGGTGTTCGTGGTCGACGGGAATAGTGGTTTGGTTCGGTGGATCTGTTATGGCAGTGGTGAGGGTGTTCGACGATGGGAGAGATTCAGGCGTGAGGGAGTTCGCCAGTGGTGATGGTTTGCCGGTGGTGGGGTGATTGAGGAAGGTGATGGGGTGAGGTTGATTGAATAAGATGATGTTGTGTGTAGAGATGAGAGAATAGAGAAATGAATATGTGCGGCTGAAGTGTTACGGCTACAGGTTTTCTTTAGAAATTGGGAGAAGTGTTTATTTTATAGGGGTTTTTAGGTTTAGGGTTTGAGTTTGGTTTTGAGGGAAAATGAAAAGTGGTATTTGATTTTTAGGGTGGAAAATAAAAGAGGGTGTTTGGATGAAATTAAAAATGTTGTTGGATTTGACTGATTCAGATTGGGCCTCAGACTGGACTGGTTTGACAAAAATACAAAACGGGTTAATTATTTAAAAGAAAAATTATTTAAAGAGCTGTAAAATTATCAAAATAAAAATGCCGATCTAATAATAATAAAACATAGTATTTAAGAAATATTTAATGCCTAATTAGAAATAAAAATGCGATGCCATTTCGCGAAAAAAAACAACAACATAGAATATTAGTTAAAAAAATGCAAAAAATGATGATTAAAATGCGGTGTCCTAAAATACTTAAAATTGTAAGAAATGACTGGAAAATGGGTCAAAATTGGGTGTCAACAACATGCTCCTCTTTGTACGGAGATGATGGAAGAATCTCCGGACAAATATGTTGACTGGTAGCCAAGTTTTTCCGGTTTTATAACTAGAAAATAAAAAGCGGGGCTTTTGCGGACTCAAAATTATGCCCCAGTGTCGAATTATGATGACACTGGATTACAAGTGCAGTGGCGTACTGGAAAGACAGGGTGTTCATTCCCTGAAATGCCTCTAGGGTGTTTGTTCCCGAGGTTAAAATGCAAAGGAAATGAAGATAGCGTTGTTTCTGAACGCAATGCAGATGTTCGTCGTTTCTGGATGAAAATGACGTCATTTTGGGACGCAATGTAGATATTCGTCATTTCCGAACGAAGATGGCGTCATTTCCGGACGCAATGCAGATGTTCGTCTTTTGCGGACGAATGTGACATCGTTTCCGGACGCAATGCAGATGTTCGTCTTTTCCGGACGACACTGGGGAAATATATATGAAGTTGTTGCATAGGTTAAAATGAAAAGGCGTTGTTGCATAAACTTGATGCAGATGTTTGTCTCTGCATAGACGAAACATAGATGAAGTCGTTGCATAGGCTTAAATGAAAATGTGTCGTTGCATAGACGTGATGCATATGTTCGTCGTTGCATAGACGAAACATAGATGAGACCGTTGCATAGGTTTAAATGAAATGACGTCTTTGCATAGACGCGATGCAAATATTCGTCGTTGCATAGACAAAACATATATGAAGCCGTTGCATAGGTTTAAATGAAAAGGCGTCGTTGCATAGACGCGATGCAGATGTTCGTCGTTGCATAGATGAAACATGGATGAAGTCGTTGCATAGGCTTACATGAATGGGCGTCATTGCATAGACGCGATGCAGATGTTCGTCGTTGCATAGACGAAATATAGATGAAGATGTTGCATAAGCTATTGAAATGGCGTCGTTGCATAGACACGATGCAGATGTTCGTCGTTGCATAGACGAAACATAGATGAAGCCGTTGCATAAGATTAGATGAAAGGGCGTCACTGCACAGACGCGATGCAGATGCTCGTCTTTGCATAGACGAAACATAGATGAAGCCGTTGCATAAGCTATTAAAATGGTATCGTTGCATAGACGCGATGCAGATGTTTGTCGTTGCATAAACGAAATATAGATGAAGTTGTTGCATAGACTTACATGAAAGGGAGTCATTGCACCGACGCGATGCAAATGCTCGTCGTTGCATAGACAAACATAGATGAAGTCATTGCATATGCTATTGAAATGACATCGTTGCATAGACACGATGCAGATATTTGTCGTTGCATAGACGAAACATAGATGAAGCTGTTGCATAGGTTATTGAAATGACGTCGTTACATAGACGCGATGCAGATGTTCATCGTTGCATAGATGAAACATAGATAAAGTCATTGCATGGGCTATTGAAATGACGTCGTTGCATAGACGGAATGCAGATGTTCGTCGTTGCATAGACGAAACATAGATGAAGTTGTTGCATAGGCTATTGAAAAGGCATCGTTGCATTGACGCGATACAGATATTCATCGTTGCATAGACGAGACATAGATGAAGCTGTTGCATAGACTTAAATGAAATAACGTCATTGCATAGACTTAAATGAAATGACGTCATTGCATAGACGCGATGCAGATGTTCGTCGTTGCATAGACGAAATATAGATTAAGTCGTTGCATAGGCTTAAATGAAATGACGTCGTTGAACAAACGCGATGGAAATGTTCGTCATGGTATAAACGAAACATAGATGAAGTCATTACATAGGCTTAAATGAAAGGACGTCGTTGCACATACGTGATGCAGATGCTCGTCGTTGCACAGATAAAACATAGATGAAGTCGTTGCATAGACTTAAATGAAAATAAATCGTTTTATGGATGTACCTGCTTTGTGACCCTCCTGGGTTGAGATAACGTCATTGCATAGACGTTGTGCGTTTGTAACCCGCATGGGCTTATTATTGTGCTCCCGCCTTTGATGATATGAAGATCCTGCACTCAAGAAAACTTGTGAGTTTTAGGGAAAGAGTGGTTGATTAGCGTCGACTTTGTAGTCTTGGCTCCTTGACGCTTGCATTCTCAGATTGGTTTGGACTGAAGACTTAGTTGGCCGGCTTTTTCCTGTCTATTGTCGTCTTCTAGCAGTGAATCGATAAAATGCCCCAGTTTCAGGTGGATGAAGTTGCTGAGCTTTCAACTAGAGAAAGCCGAGTCTTGATGCTATCAAGGCGATCAAGTGACACATTTTATTTTAATTTTATTATTTGTTTTATCAAACATGGATGCAAAGCTAATGCGGAGACATGGGCTATGTACAACGAGTAGATGGGAATGCGACCCTCAAAATATGCCACAGTCATGTGTAGGTAGTCATGGATGCAAAACATATGAAGATGCTAAACTCTCCAATGGACGAAATCGAGTCCTGTGCAAAACAAGGGAGAAATATTTCTAATGGTGTGACCGAAGCCGATGTGGCTGCCTACGTATCCCGCCGAGGTAATCAGGTCAGAACGTAGTTCGTGATGCAAAAATAAGGATTTTTATGATTTTCAAATGATGTTGACCAAAGTCAATGTGGCCGCCTACGTATCCCGCAGAGGGAATCAGGTCAAGACGTAGTTCATGACGATGCAAAAATAAGGATTTTTATGATTTTTAAATGATGTGGGACCGAAACAAATGTGGTCGCCTACATATACCGCAGAGGGAATCAGGTCAAGACGTAGTTCGTAAAAGTAAAAGATAAGATATTCAATATATGTATTTTTTGTTGTTTTTCTGAAAAAATGGGAAGATAGCATCACATTCTGACTTCAGTTGATACCAACAATTAGTATTGTGCATAAGGATTTCTGTTTATTGCTTTCACTCTAATCGAGACTGACTCCAGGATAATTCATACAGCTTCAGATGGTAAATCAGGCATACCTAAGTATCGACACACTTGCTTGCAACCAAGGTTTCGAACTATACGCATCCTCATGTTTCAAATGCCCTTACTGAAAGAAAGTCTCATCCTCACATATATTCCAGTATTTTGAATTTTGAGACATTTAGAGATACACACTCACACTCAGAAAGATGTTCAATGCATGCAATTGTGATACCATAGGCTTGGTCGTCATGTAAGTATCCACTAATGTGAGCACCCTCAATATAAGATGATGTAGGGCTTGTCACGGGCTTGTAATGTAGGCTTGGGGAAAGGGATGGATATCATTTGGGTAAAAGTGACTAATCTTTCCTCGAGCGTTGGACTACGTCCGTGCTTGATATTTGTGCGTTTTAATGTTGATCTGCTTCCTTTTTTGTCTCAGTTCTTTTGTACTGACTTCTTTTTTAATCTTTCGTTTGGAGCCCCCTTTTTCAGAGTTATTCTCTCATTTCATTCATCATTTTTTTTATAATGTCGGGTCTTTTGATTTCTTCTTTTTGTGAAGTCGTCTTTTGTTTTTTTTTTTCGTTTTGGAACTTTGACAACTTTTGTCTTTGGAAATTTCAACTAAATTTTTGTCAGCCACTTGCACATTTGTAAAGCGCTCAAGGAGGTCGGGTCAAGAAAGGGATAGTGCGTATGCACTCAGAAAGGGTATAGATGTAAAATGCGGTTGTCGAAAGAATAGATTTTAGGCTCAAAGGGGTGTACTAGGGATAATGCTATTTGGTAGGCTGAAAATGCTCAAACGGGTCAAAGAAAGCTTACGATCATTTTCTATACCAGTGTTACTCAGGATTTTGCCTCAACAAACATTCCAGCCAAGTTCTAGATCACAATACAATGCAATAGAACTTATACTAAAACTCACCACACAATGCATATGAAACGATGAGGTTCGTTTCGTTCTTATCTTGAAAGCATGCAATACAATGTCATTACGGGTGTGAATAAGAGGTACCAAAAGAATCTATGGTTTACCACGAATTCGGCCCATACTGATTATTACTCCTTCTTTCCTATGTACACCCCTAACTATGTTGGTATCAATCAAGTCAAACAATGATACTTAAAAAAGTGTTTTTTGTATTTTTGAATAACACATTTTTTTTGTATTTTCAATAAAAAAAAATTATGTGTTTTTTTTGAATAAATGGTACCGAACCCGAATAAGGTTGTCTACGTATCCCGCCGAGGGAATCAGGTGCGCGTAGTTCGTTCAGATATGTTATAAAATGTATGCTTGAAAAATAATTTATCCATGATATGATAGCAAGAGTAAAAGCTGTGCCAAATAAATGATTGTCCACTGTGGGACGAATGCAAAGTAAAATGAATGTAATGAAAAATGAATGTAATGAAAAAAATGAATGTATGTGATATGATGGATGAATGCATGAGTGAACCAAATATTTCATCTCTTTTATTATTATCATTTTTTTAGGGTGGTGCCGAACCCAAGATGGGTTGCCTACGTATCACACCGTGTGGTGAGAATCATACACGCGTAGTTCGAAAAGATATGTTATCCAATATATGATATGAATGTATTATGTAATTAAAACTAAGCATGTCAATTGAATATGCAAGTATGTATAAAAATACAAAAGTATATACAACTCAGAGTGATGTCTCGTTGGACCAAGCGTTGAATGACGTTTTTCAGTCAAAATATCTCCCAGTCATTTTTTGTGACGCTTTTGCTTTGTTCTTTCCTGGAGTGTCTCTAGTGATAATGTTTTAGAATTACCGTCCTCGATTATTTGTGAGGACGGTTTTCCTGCAAAAATACGATAAATGGGTGAGAGTAGGAAAGTCGCAAAAAACAATAAAATTAGGGATCTGACAATATAGTCAGAGACTCCCCTGATTGATTCGACCAGACTGGTGGTTGATGATTCACAAAGTCCAAGTCGCGCTATTCAAGAGTGATTTACGCAATAGAAGTTCTGATTGTAAGACAACAAAAAATGCAAAAATGCAAATGCTCGTAGCCGGAGTTATAAACACATGACATGATATGTACAAGGTTAAAAGGGTAATTATTGTATTAAATAAAATGTACAGAATTGCTAGTGACAAACAATAGTAAATAAAAAACATAAAAATCAAGTGTGTGCCCTAATATGTCGGGGACCTCTCTTATGCCAGAGGTGGGCCTAAACGCCAAATATGCAAGATTGTGATAGATTAATCCAAGTTGCTAAATAATAATGCGTTTGTCGGAAATGATGAATGTACATTTTTCAATTTTGGCATGTCCTGATTAGGCTTCATTCGTCTATCATTATCACACTACACATATATGTTGATTAGTCGTTGGGTTGTGAGACCCGTCGACAATTTGGTGGGTTTCCTAATTGTGGAGACGATACCAAGGCTCGACCCACTTAAGGTGTATGTGTGCATGACTTAAAATAAAGAGGTGGTATAGGTCTATCCTAAATTTTCTATGATTTGGCTTACTAGACACAAGGTTCCCGAGCGGACTACTCGAGTGAGAAGGCTACGCGGCCGACCAGACGAACCGATCTAAATCCGCGCATGCGCCAACTCTCCTAAAATTTGGGTAGTTGGAAGAAATTTGCGGGTGCGCGAAGCACACCATCGCGTGTAGTGTGTGATAGTGTCAATTTTCCAGAATGGGGGAAATATGAGCGGAATGCCAATTTAGGGAAAGCAGTAAAAGAATGTAGCAATTAAAACAGTTAATTACAAAAATAAAAGCAAACATTATAAAGCATTTACAAAAATAAAAGCAAAATAAAGCGTAATATTTAATTAACCTTGGTTTACTATGGTCAAGAACCTGATATCCCCAGCGGAGTCGTCATGTTGTCGCGCCCGTTTTTGTCCTCGAGGTCCTCGAGGTCAGAACGGTATCCACAACGTTGCTCTTTGGCGCGATTCCCTGGATTGAGCCAAAATGCTATTGTTGAGGAGTCACCACCTAATTAGTTAAGTGAATTAGGACACTTGAACTATTGCAATAAAAATACTGTTGATCTCCATTTAATGGTTTGCGAAATTAATGAGATTCTGGATCAGAATTCTTTATTATCCTAAAGGGAAAGGATTAGACATTCTTTAAGATCTGCTAACTTGCGGTTATCCGGTCAAACCTACGTTAATTATCTATCATGCTTTAGAAATTAAAAATTAAAAATAAAACTAAATACAACAATAATATAAAACTCCGAATGGCTTCTTCTTGTCTTCTTTAGCCCTTTTTAAGCATTTTGCCCAAGAAGCATCTCCGGGTACCTGTATAAACACTTAGTAAAAGTGTCAGCAAGAGAGTAAATAATTCAAAAAATAGCGACAAGAATTAATAAGTAAACTTAAAAATAAAACCCGTCTTTTATACATGGAAGGACTTGGAAATTAGACGGAGATTCCTTCATCGACCAATGTAGTATTTTGTTCAAAATCAGTTTAATAAAATGAATAAAAAGGGCAAAAATCACCCAAAATTAGTGCGGAACACAACGAATCAACAAACAGTTCGCCGGAACAGTAGATATCCGCCGGAGTTTAAGAACTCCGACCAAATAACGGAAATCATGCCAAATCTTCCCAACAATTAAAACACCAAACAAATCAAAAATAAGTAGCCCCAGAGGTCATCAAAGTTTCTAAAACTCCGGTTAGTTACCCCAAAAATCAGTCCAAAAACAGTAAACAGAAGCAGCAACATATCGAACACGTCGGACATTTTAGAATATCGTCGGAAAGTTCAGAACACCGCCGGAATTTTCAAACTCCGGCAGGTAGCCAAAATCGTGCAAAATCAACTCATTAACCGAATCCAACACCAGTTTCCCAAAAGATAAAACAAAACACAACAAGATACCAAATGCAAAAAAATTAGTCCAACATAAAACCATAGAAAAATGCAAACCAACATAGGTCACCGGAGTTTCAAACTCCGGCCAGTTTCAATAGCAGCAAAGGAGGGTGGCGGCATCACTTCGACGGTAAGAATACCGGAGCGACACCGCCATGGAGTAAAAGGGACAGTGGTGGTTCATTGGTGACGGGAGCAGCGGGATTCGCCGATAGGGTTGGGGCGACAGTATGGTTATGGTGGTGGTTCGCCGGAGCTAGTGGCGGTCGGTGTACGGGGTGTGGTGTGAGAGAGAGGGGTTTCGTGGTCGACGGGAATAGTGGTTTGGTTCGCCGGATCTATTATGGCAGTGGTGAGAGTGTTCGACGATGGGAGAGATTTAGGTGTGATGGAGTTCGCCAGTAGTGATGGTTCGCCGGGGGTGGGGCGATTGAGGAAGGTGATGGGGTGAGGTTGATTGAAGAAGATGATGTTGTGTGTAGAGATGAGAGAATAGAGAAATGAATATGTGCGGCTGAAGTGTTACGGCTCCAGGTTTTCTTTAGAAATGGGGAGAAGTGTTTATTTTATAGGGGTTTTTAGGTTTAGGGTTTGGGTTTGGTTTTGGGGGGAAATGAAAAGTGGTATTTGATTTTTAGGGTGGAAAATAAAATAGGGTGTTTGGATGAAATTAAAAATGGTGTTGGATTGGACTGATTCGGATTGGGCCTCAGACTGGATTGGTTTGACAAAAATACAAAATGGGTTAATTATTTAAAAGAAAAATTATTTAAAGAGCTGTAAAATTATCAAAATAAAAATGCCGATCTAATAATAATAAAACATAATATTTAAGAAATATTTAATTCCTAATTAGAAATAAAAATGCGATGCCATTTCGCGAAAAAATAAAACAACATAGAATATTAGTTAAAAATGCAAAAAATGATGATTAAAATGCGGTGTCCTAAAATACTTAAAATTGTAAGAAATGACTGAAAAACGGGTCAAAATTGGGTGTCAACAGTGGGTACATCATCATCTTCAGTGGTCTCATCCCTCGTTTTAGGAGTCGGAGGGATGATATGGTGAAGAACTTGATGGCACATTGCATGAATCTTGAATAATTCTGCCACGTTCCATATTGGACGTTTTCTAGGTCAAGAACAATAGGAAGTTACAATAAGAAAATCTTTTTTTCTATTCTACATCTAAATCTCTATTCTACATGGAGACTAGCTGTACACTTATGGTAATATTACTATTAAAACTCGTGCATAATCGCAGTGAAGAAACCAGAGAGTGTGGAAGAGTAACAGCTGAGAAGTGAAGAGAAACGACGATAAGGTTTTGGGAGCAAAAAGGAGCTCTTCTCTGTATTTTCAATATAATATTTTGCTTAAAGTAAATCAATTACATTTGTTCTATTTATAGAAATCTGAAGTCAACTAATCTAAAATATCTATCTCACTAAAATATCTTGTCTCACTAAAATATCTTGTTTCACTTACCAAAATATCTAAATACTAACTAACATATATATACAATGTATATATGTGGTATATCTCAACACCCATAAGGCACTAAAACATCGATTTCATCTAGCTTGAGAAATACTAGACAATGCCCACACGCTTTATCTTTATGAGTTCCCACGCGATCTTCTCGATGAAGTCATGTGTTGTGTGATCAACCACATTAGTATTGTTTAGCTCCATATTGTAGAAGTTCATCTTATCATCAGTAAAGCATGTCATGTACCACGATTCAACTTTATAAACTTTGGACCTGAAATTTTGAAAGTCTGCACTTCATCAACAGCATGAGGTACATAAAAGTGCCCACAATGTGACTGTACAATATCAGCACCCTTGCTATCAGTTGGATCCACAACAGATGGCTTATCAACTCCAAGATACCAGACATTACAACCTCAGCTGCAAACACAACAGCAGTAACATCAAAACCAGCTGCAGCATCACCTGCATTCTCAACAGACACATCACCACTCTTGCTCCAACAAAGGCAATGCGGCAGATGCCTTAATATGTCACAGAACAATAGCGAAAGAACACAACGCTCACGATTTGCACTTATTTGGTGCATTTCTCAAAGAATGTGCTCGTACAACAGGAGCAACATTTGATCACTTCTCCTTAACTAAATAACAAGAAACAGTTCTGCAGCAGCAGTAACAAGGAGGAACAAAACAAAAATCAGTCCTGGCAACTGTGATAATAGCAGCAACATCAATAGGTGCGACATTATGCTGCAAGCCACGAAGAACCCCTCGTTCTCTAGTCTCACTCGGACTAGAGAATCCCTCGATTCTCATTACGTACGCTATTATAATGAGCTCGGATATGCAGCGGAGTCTCCCTCAATTTCTAGTCCAATTTCAGCTAGAAATTCCTCGATTCTCCTATCCTGAGCTAAACAAATGAAAACACTCTTTGAATCCTTGAATTGAGCTTCAACTCAATCCATATTATCTTCAACGAAGTATCCCTCAATTCTTAGTCTATTTGTCGCTAAGAACTCCTCGATCCTTCTATCGATAGAAATTTCCTACTCTTTGATTTCATGGTCGCACTAGGAGAAATAACAACCACAAAACCAGTTCTGCAAGAGAGGAACCACCTTTCTCGAGAAGAATACAACCAAGAAAATCGGTAATTTTCTAACAATTTGATCGGTGCAAGAGCAACAATGACAATACAGACTCGATCAACACTGAGATTCGATTTCGATCTCAATTACGTCGCGATTCTGATTATCAGTCCCTTCACGAATGTTAATTCCTCTATATTCTTCGCAACGATTCTATGTTTTCAGAAGAAACACGTCCATTGAGGAAGGATCGAACATGCTGTTGCTTCGTCGATCGCCGAAGATTCTCTGTTTCGAACATGTTGTTGCTTCGTTGATCGCCGAAGATTCTATGTTTTCGATCTCAACAGTAACCTGTGAATTCTTTGATCAATTGATCTCTGGATCAATTCAATTCCTGAATCGCAATCCCTCGATCCTGCTCAATTCCTCACGATCGATCTTCAATTTTGTGAAATTGAAGAACTCCTGATCGATCGCATCTGTTCCTCCTCTGTATACTCGATCATCTCCTTCAGTTCGCTCGATTAAAAACACAATTCGAGTCTCTGATTTTCGCTTCTGATTTTCAAAAAAAAAAATCAAATTTCAGATTCCTCACTGCGATTGTGATTGGATCGATCTATCCCACTTTGATACCATGTTAAAACTCATGCATAATCGCAGTGAAGAAACCAGAGAGCGCGGAAGAGTAACAGTTGAGAAGTGAAGAGAAACGACGAGAAGGTTTTGGGAGCAAAAAGGAGCTCTTCTCTGTATTTTCAATATAATATTTTGCTCAAAGTAAACCAATTACATTTGTTCTATTTATAGAAATCTGAAGTCAACTAATCTAAAATATCTATCTCACTAAAATATCTTGTCTCACTAAAATATCTTGTTTCACTAACCAAAATATCTAAATACTAACTAACCACATATATATACAATATATATATATGGTATATCTCAACAATTACAATACTAATTAAGGTACAAGACTAGTCTAATATATACCAAATATACACTAAATCCTTGTCTCGGTGGGCCACTGTTTTGCCCGTACATGACCCATTGTTTCTGCCCGTGATGGGCTGGCCCATTCTCGTCTTTGGACATGAATATACACTAGTGTATATCATGTATATTTTAGTTGAAACGTAACTAGGATTTTAAGGACCGCCAATTAATGTTATACAAATTCAACTTGGACAATAATAGTAGACAACGTAATATGAAATTCTTCTACTTTAAAACTTAGTTAAGATAATTTATTTTTAATATCAGTATACTCGAAGGAAAAATTAAGAAAGCAGATTTCCTCTGATTTTGATGTTTAAGAATTCAATCTCTTAAACTTTGAATTCAACTAACAATAATATTGTCTTTATACTTTTACCTGTACAAAAGCCTATATTTTAGGACAAAATTTCAAGAAATGATATTTAGAGTTAGACAAGGAGTTAGGTATTGGACGAATACACAAAGTATTTTAATTAATTTTTTTATTTCCAAAATATTCTCCTCTCTCCCCCCAGCTCTCACTTCTAACGGTAACAAGCCATCTTCTCATCGCCGACGGTACCATCCTGGCGATCAGGTAACTCACTCAGGACGACGACCAGGTAATGTCGCCGGATTACTACGCCGGTGACTTTTTCTGGCATATTCTCTTCTTTACCTCGGTTTGTCTTCTCTTTTCCTCTTCTTCTTCCACTCTTCTCTGTTTCTCTCATCTTTTACTAAGCAGATCCGGCGCCGGTGAGAACAACAACGCCGGCGGTGAACAGTACCCCGACAGTGAACAAGCCAGATATCCATCCTCACCTCCCTACCCCGACGGTAACCACCCCGGCGACCAGGTAACGCTGCCGGATTACTACGCTGGACACTTGTCTTGCATCCTCCCTTTTTACATCTGCTTCTCTTCTCTTTTCCTCTTCTTCTTCTTCTTCTACTCTTCTCTGTTTCTCCTTTTACTAAGTTGATCAGTCGCCGGCGAGAACATCAATTCCTTCGGTGAACAGTGTCGTCTGTACCCCAGGTTCTATCACTCATGCTCTGCTATTTATTTGGTATTTGTCATTTTTGTGTAGTGATTCTAGCTATCTTGTTCGGATATTCTCAGTTACTATTATGTTGAAATAATTTAATTTCTTTAGGTATCTGCTTTTCTGGGTCTTGTTTTGTTGTTTCCTGCTTTGATATTTATTACTTTTTCATTTTTCATTTAGTATATTAATCTCTTACATTTACTCTTCTTGCCTTTAGTTATAACATTCTTGGTGTTTCTATTTTAGGTATAAACTTTTGATTAGCCTATTTGTTTATATCTGTTGTAGCGGCTTTGGTGACTGATGGTAGACTAGGGTCATGTTCTCGGTCGGGAACGGGAGCGAGGGTTAGGGGAGAAGAGAGATGCTAGGCTGAGAATAGGGTCTTGGAACATTGGGACTTTAACGGGGAAGTCCATAGAGCTAGTTAAGATTTGTAAGAAGAGGAGGATTAATATAGCCCGTGTCCAGGAAACCAAATGGGTAGGACCTAAGGCTAAGGATGTAGATGGGTTTAAGTTATGGTTCTCGGGTAGGTCGAAGTATAGAAATAGGGTAGGCATTTTGGTAGATAGCGAGCTAATGGATCATGTGGTAGAGGTGAGGAGGGTCAATGAAAGGATGATGGTGATTAAGTTGGTAGTTGGAGGGTTCACTATAAACATTATTAGTGCTTATGCGCCCATACGGGCTTGGAAGAGAAAGAGAAGAGACGATTTTGGGAGGATTTGAACGAAGTGGTGAGAGGTATACCACCCACTGAGAAGTTATTTGTAGGAGGGGATTTCAATGGACATATTGGTCACTTCCGAAGGTTTATGACGGTGTACATGGAGGCTTTGGACTCAGGAACAGGAATGGGGGAGACATCTCACTTTTGGAGTTCGCTAGAGCTTTTGAGATGGTGATGCCAATTCGAGGTTCATGCAGAAGGAGAAACACTTGGTGAATTTTCGTAGTTAGATGACTAAGACTCATATAGACTTTTTGCTCCTTAGGAAGGTTGACAAAAGTCTTTGTAAAGACTGCAAAAATATTCCGAGGGAGGATCTTACAACCCGACATAAGCTTTCAGTGATGAATTTAGAGATAAAGATAAAGAATAAGAAGAATAAGAAGAGGGTTGTGGATGATATGTTAATAATCAAATGGAAGAGTTTGACCATGGTTAGTTCAAAGGAGATGAGGGAGAGGTTGATGGCCAAGAGGGCTTGGGGGAGTAGTGGGGATGCGACCGGTATGTGGGACAGGATGGCCAGTTGCATTCGGGAGGTAGCTAGAGAAGTGTTAGGGACCTCGCGGGGTAACCGTGGTGGGCATCGAGGGGACTGGTGGTGGAATGGTAAATTTTAAGAGAAGGTGGAAGCGAAGAAAACGACGTATGTGAAATTAGTAGAAAGCAATGATAAGATAGAGATGTGGACGAATAGGGAACTATATAAGATGGCGATGAAGGAGGAAAACCTAGCGGTTACGACGACGAAAACGACGGATTTTGAACGCATGTATGTTGAATTAGAGAAGAAAGACGGGGATAAGAAGTTGTACAGACTAACCAAGGCAAGGGAGAGGAGGGCCCGTGACTTGGGATCACGTGAGGTGCATCAAGGACGAGGAGGGCAAATTACTGATGCGCGATTTAATGCACACACTTTAACGCAAGTGCACGTTGTCGACTCAAGTAATATAGTCTTTGAAGACCGAGTTATCGTCCTCAGGGATTAGTGTTCAAGTACCAACTTCTATTCTTTGTTATCTATTTGGTAACCGATATTTGAGTTGTTGATTATGATTCTAATTATGAAAGCTAATTAAACTATGTGTTTACTTCAGTAGTGATGGAAATAGGGCTTCCAAGTCTCCTCAACTATCCACTTATATTACTCATTAATGCAATCAATTATGGTTCTTCTTCTTTTGGAGATAGCAGGTTTACTAATCCGTTTTATACTCCCGTTAAGGCTATATAAACACTCAACCCCAGTAGCGCTCCTTTCTAACTTTCGGTGATAAGGATGACTCTATAGGAGGATTAAGAACAAAAACTCATGTTAACGCTACACAAGTAATTGAGGTATTTTCATCCCCAATTCGACCTATGATTACCCAACTACAGCATAGTCACAACCTCCTCCTTTCGAAGTTTGATTAGAAATCATATAAATAATGATAATTAATGATCAAGTAATTACCAAGCATTCAAAACAACTATTGGATAAATCTCAACAATAAGAAGAACAACCATAAGCATGCATTAATTCATAAAATAAGGTTCAAGTGAATTGACATGGAAAGCCCTATAATGGAATTAGTTTCTAGCCATTGGCATGACAAGAACTAATTCAATATCCAACATAAAAACTGAAATAAAGTAAAAGAAAGAAATAAAATTACAATAGAATGGTCTCCAATCTTGACTCCAAGATGTGTTATTGTTGTCCAAGAAAAGGGAACCCTTAAAAACTGCCTAGGGTTCTCTTTTTATAGCCTCCAAACCGCCCTTATGGTTTTCCTTCAGGCCTGGCCCATAAACTCGTCCAAAACCTGATTTTTCCCGCGTCGGCGCCGCGGCCCTGCTACTGGCGCCGCGGCGCCGGAAGTTCTGCGCTGTTCTGGAGATTAGGCGTCGCGGCGCTGCACTCTGCTGTCTGGAGGCGCCGCGGCGCTGGCCCGTGTCCGTGCCTGGTTTTCCACTTTCTCGTATTTTAAGCTGTGGAACCTCCACTTTTGCCCTTTTTTTGCTCCTTTTCCACCAAAGAGCCATTTTAACCAATTTGACTCAAAAGAAAGAAAATCTATCCTAAGACGACACGTATTTGTACAAAAAGGGACAAAAGACTCACTAAAAACGACTCAAAAAGTGTATATAAAATACACTGATCAAATACCCTGTTTGGTCTCAACAAAAGATTGAAGTGGCTCTCGGGAGAGGTTCTAGACTAGAGCGATTCGATATCGAGTGGATTAGGGAACATTATAGGTTGACATACTGACTTTGTACTTGCGATTTAACTCACTTCTTTGAGAATATTAAAGATGTCTTAAGTCTTGTTAAAGATAAGTTGGTTATATTGACTTTATGGAAAGATAAATGACTTGATTTAATTTTAAGGCATCAATTGCCTAAGGTTTTATAAGACACGAGTCACTCGATTTTATTTTATTTCTAAAAGTATTGTGACTTGTCTTGAAAAGAAATTGTCACTTGATAGTTTTATAATGAAATGAGTCATTTTTTTTATAAAAGGTAAACTAAAAATTTCTTAACTTGATTATATATCTAATGATATATTATTCGTTCTGGTCATTGTGAAATAGTGATTCCAATCCTATTTTTTTGTTATACACCTATTTATACTCTCATTATTAGTAATTTTGTCATCTTAAACTTATGTTGTAATTACAAAGATTTCTGGTTTACATGATTATGTACATTCAAGTTGCACTTTTGACTTTGTTTATATTATTATTATTTACACTGTATGTTCCGCCGCTATTCTCGTGACACCCCCAAACTTAACTTTTGCTCGCCCTCGAGCAAAGATCAAAAGAAAGAAATAAAGACTCAAGGAAAAAAAAATAGAAAGACTCAATGACATTGATCACTTTGCTGCATTGGTGTTACTTAGAAAAACATGAAGGTTAGCAGAATAATATGTAGGAACATATATCATGAAATTTTAGCATTCTAAAACACATTAAGCTAGATATTTCACAAACTCATTTTTTTATCATGCTTAATGGAAGTCAAACACTGAATCATGCATGTTAATTTCAAAAATCCTATGGCATTTTTACTTGCTATTCTCCACTAATCATGGATATGCATATAAGAGATCTTCAGGACTTTTAAGGGTTGTAATGTAGGCTTAGGCATGGGTAGGTAAAAATAGGCATTTAGGCTCATTTTGTGTACCATAAGCTCTTTAGCTTTTCAATGTTTCCCTTTTCTTTTGATTTCCTTTTCTTCACTTCAAATCTATCTTTCCCCTCTTTTGTTTTGAGAGCGTGAAGTGTATTATAATAACAAGCACCCCCAAACTTAGGCTTTTGCCTATTTCTTATTACTTTTTATCAGTGCATAAATCTTGTTTGCTCTTTTTGTCTCTTTTTTAACACATTCTATTCCAACTATTTCGCATTTTTACTTATGGCACATGTGTGGGAATATAGGGTGTCAAAGAAAAAGTTCAATTTTTTTAGGCTCAATGGGGCTGACTAGGGATATTTTTAATGTCAGGGATAGAAAAGAGTGGTAAAAATTGACTCACAAAGAATTGCCTGAGTCATTTCCCTAACATGCATATCCTAACTATTTCGCCTCAAATAGCAAGCAATCATAACACAGAGGTTTTACTCATTTACAATGCACAATTCAAATAGAAACTCCAAATAGACAGATTTCATGAGTTTTTGGCATATCTAACCTAAGTGTTTAGATGGTTGCTTCTAATTCCATTACATTATTCCACCTCACTTCACTAGGTGTTTCTAGTAACTACATCATGCATGATCTTTGACAGACAATTTTGACTTAAAAAGAAAAAAAATTATGACTCAAAAATACACAAAACAATCAAAGAGACTCAAACATACTACAACAATAAGACACAAATAAGACACCCCCCAAACTTAAATCACACATTGTCCCCAATGTGTGCAAGACTCAAAGACAATAAAAGTAAATGACACTTACAGACTTGGTTTAAAATGGTGGCGGTGGCGGTGGATAATGCATTCACCATTGGTTGAACAAGGAACTCATCTCGTCAAATTACTGGTGCAACTGTTGTTGCCCCTGCCTCAATTCTTGTTGTCCTTGTCTCAATTCTTGTTGTCCTTGTATCACCGTGTCGAAATTTTGCATCATCCTTCTCTAGTTCTGGAGCAACTGCTCCATCATAGGCACTGGAGGTTCTAATTCTGTAGGTGGCTGATGGCTGCTTCCTGCCTTATAGTGAGCCTTTGTTTCAGGCTCATCTTCGTCCACGGCGCTCTGCCGGCCACTTTGGTGACGCTGGTGCTCTTCTTCGCCGCTGGGGACTTGGTCCAGGAAGGAGTGCACTATCCCATATGACACATGCATTTGGTTTCTCTCATAAGTATCAGTGGGTAGGGTTGGGACCCCATTTATGGCGCATAAACTTGTAATAAGTGAGTCATGTCCCAACCCACCTGTTGTTACCAACCTGCTGGTCTCTTCAATACTTTGCACAATCTGCTTTCCAACATCAATCGTCCTCCCCGACATAATTCCATATATCAATTTGATTCTGTCTTCTGGCACTCTGGTAAAGTGCGTTGATGGAATCATGCGGGCACTGACGAAATACAACCAACCCTTGGCTGTCTTGTTGAACTGACACCTACTCAGTCCTCTTGACCCATTTCTGGCAATATCAAATGCAGCCCCAGGGTAGCTCACTGTGCCTGCGACGGTATTCCAGTCGATGTTATTGGTGCTTCTAGACCATGTTCTGAAGTATCTTCGGTCATCACCTCTTTCTTCAACATCAACTGTTTTCAATATCGCATTGACCTCTTCTGCCGTCACAGGCACATATTTTCCCCTCACAAAGCATCCATTCTCCACCTTCTCCGGAAGATTAGCATAAAATTCACGCACCATCACTGTGTTTATTGGTGCTATCTTTCCCGGGTTTACAAATCTTTTCCACCCCATCATCTCAATCATCGCCTGAATGGGCTCATAGACATCCTCCTCCCCAAGCGAATCCCTTTGATAATCCATTCCTCTTTCCGGGATTAAGGGCCTAGTACTAAGCTTTTTGTATCTTTCATGAGCTTGTTGGCTAATAAACCTAGTATCATCATATTGAGGGGCTGAGGTGGATGTTGAGGCTCTTCTCTTTCTGGCAGACATGTTTAGATACTTTTTGCAGCGTTCTCTTTCTATCAATCACCGTTCACCAACCCTATCACTCACCAATCAACAGCTACAACCCTATTACCCCCAAACTTCACTTAAGAATCGTACACAACACCCACACCCTCCTTGTATACTCTTCCTCTAAATTTCACAACCAATTTTTCAACACCCCAGCAACTTCAACAATACAACACTCCTCCAATCTACTACCTCTTTTGACTACAGTAAAGCTCTCAAGAAAAGAAAAAAATTACCTTTTTACGGTGTTCTTCAAGGTTTTCTTGCTTCTAATGGTGATTTGAGGCAATGGGATGAAGTTTTGTTAGTTGAGATGGTTAAGGGTTTAGGGAATTTAAGAGTTTTGGTTGTGTTTGGGTTTGATTTATGGAAGATTTGTAGGTAAAGTGTGGATTTTCGTGGGTTTTGTGGAGGAGGGTTTAGGTTTTGGTTTGGAATTGGGGAAAAATCGGATTTGGGGCGTCTTTTATTTTCTGGATTTCCACCTCGGTGTCGCGGCCCTGCATTTGGCGCCGCGACGCCCAATTTATCAAGCTTTTCCGAATTTCGCGCGCATTCGCTTCCCGGCCATACGCTAAACTTCGGAATTTTCGATTTTTAGCCGCGCTTAATTTCTGCGTCTTTTCGCTTTTCGCGCCGCTGCCGCATCGGGCACCGCGGCGCCAACCCGTTTTTCTGGAAATCCCTGGCTATTCTTCGGTTTTTCGCCCTCCAAATTTGTTGGTTCTGTACCTGTCATCACAACACTTAAACAAGAACCCAAGACCGTGAGAATGTTCAAGACAAAATAAAATAAACTAAAGACAGAAATTAAAATAACATAATTAAAAACATTGGGTTGCCTCCCAACAAGCGTTGTCTTTAACGTCTTTTAGCCGGACGCAATTAACCTTTACGAGTGCCCATTGGATCCTTCTGCGAACTGCTTGCAATCCGCAGAGTTATTGTTGTAGGTCTCACTTTCCCTACAACCATCTGTTCAAACAAGGGCCTTAAACGTAAAATTATCCCCCAATTACACAGGACATACTTTTCTTTTATGCTCTCTATAATGTAGGGATCGGTGAAATTCCCTACATCTCTCAACTCTAGGGGGTGCCCTTGATGGTATGGACTTCCTATTTGGGGATCAACAGTGATAGCTTGTGGTGTTTCTTCCAGAATAGGTGAAGAAGAATTTCCACAGAATCCAAAAAGGTGAATAATTGGATCTCAACGATCTTTTCCTTCTCTACACCAACTATCTCGCCAGAATCCTCCATAGCTGGGTGTGGTTCAGGCTCCTCAATTTGCTTACCACATCCCATACTGATGTCGCTAGGCAGATTTACTTGAGGTGTATTGCTCATCTCATCCATCAGTTGCCCTATGTAGGTCTCCAAATTTTTTAGGGACTCTCTTGTCTCAGCTATAAACTGAGTCTGGCACTTGGTGAGCATAAGTATGCCTGCCCGCAACTCATCTCGATCTTCCTCTGACATCTATGGGTTAAGCTGCTGTTGATGACTCCACTGTCTCTGATAGTAGTAGTCCATGTATACTGATTTTTTTTTTTTAACCTGCAAAATAAGAAAAACAACAAAAGGTGATAAAAAGATGCTCGCAGAACAAGTTTCTAACTTGTTCTTTGAGCAACCAAATTAGAAATTAAGAATAGATAAAATTGATATTGAACTACGCCAATCCCCGGCAACGGCGCCAAAAACTTGATGCGCGATTTAATGCACACACTTTAACGCAAGTGCACATTATCGACTCAAGTAATATAGTCTTTGAAGACCGAGTTATCGTCCTCAGGGATTAGTGTTCAAGTACCAACTTCTATTCTTTGTTATCTATTTGATAACCGATATTTGAGTTGTTGATTATGATTCTAATTATGAAAGCTAATTAAACTATGTGTTTACTTCAGTAGTGATGGAAATAGGGCTTCCAAGTCTCCTCAACTATCCACTTATATTACTCATTAATGCAATCAATTATGGTTCTTCTTCTTTTGGAGATAGCAGGTTTACTAATCCGTTTTATACTCCCGTTAAGGCTATATAAACACTCAACCACAGTAGCGATCCTTTCTAACTTTCGGTGATAAGGATGACTCTATAGGAGGATTAAGAACAAAACCCCATGTTAACGCTACACAAGTAATTGAGGTATTTTCATCCCCAATTCGACCTATGATTACCCAACTACAGCATAGTCACAACCTCCTCCTTTCGAAGTTTGATTAGAAATCATATAAATAATGATAATTAATGATCAAGTAATTACCAAGCATTCAAAACAACTATTGGATAAATCTCAACAATAAGAAGAACAACCATAAACATGCATTAATTCATAAAATAAGGTTCAAGTGAATTGACATGGAAAGCCCTATAATGGAATTAGTTCCTAGTCATTGACATGACAAGAACTAATTCAATATCCAACATAAAAACTGAAATAAAGTAAAAGAAAGAAAGAAAATTACAATAGAATGGTCTCCAATCTTGACTCCAAGATGTGTTGTTGTTGTCCAAGAAAAGGGAACCCTTAAAAACTGCCTAGGGTTCTCTTTTTATAGCCTCCAAACCGCCCTTAAGGTTTTCCTTCAGGCCTGGCCCATAAACTCGTCCAAAACCTGATTTTTACCGCTGCCAGCCATGCATCAGCCATGCGCGGAACTTCGCGCTGCTCGAGATTAGCCGCGCGCACTGGCTGCTCTGGAGGCGCCATGGCTACCGCCCGTGTCCGTGCCTGGTTTGCCACTTTCTCGCATTTTAAGCTCTGGAACCTCCACTTTTGCCCTCTTTTCGCTCCTTTTCCGCCAAAGAGCCATTTTAACCAATTTGACTCAAAAGAAAGAAAATCTATCCTAAGACGACACGTATTTGTACAAAAAGGGACAAAAGACTCACTAGAAACGACTCAAAAAGTGTATATAAAATACACTGATCAATTACTAGTGGATGACGTATATATTAGTCGAAGATGACAGTTTTACTTCCATAAAGTCTTGAACGAAAAAGATGATAGAGACATTATGCTGGGAGATCTGGAGCATTCTGGTAGGTACTGGGATTTTGGGTATTATAGAAGCATTAAGGTTGAGGAGGTTAAGGGTGTTGTTCCCAGGATGCGCAGGGGAAGAGCGACCTGATGAGATTCCAGTTGAATTTTGGAAGAGCGCAAGCAGGGCAAGTTTGGAGTGGCTGACTGAGTTGTTTAACATCATTTTAAGACGACAATAATGCTCGAAAAATGAAGGTGGAGTACAATGATTCTCTTGTAAAGAAACAAAGCTGATATCCATAGTTGCAACAACTATAGGGGTATCAAGCTGCTAAGCCACACTATGGGGAGAGACGTGTCTACTTCCGAGAACCAGTTTGGATTCATACGGGGGCGTTCGACTACTGAAGTCATTCATATTATTAGGAGGTTGGTGGAGCAGTATAGGTGTCACGACCCGACCTCGGGCCCGCGACTGGTCCCTTACCCCGGGCACCCTAGTGATAATACATCAGAGAAAATCAGCGGAAATAAAAACTCATAGACATGAAACAATATAAAATAAGAAACAGGCTAACCAAAACGGTCACATTTCTGCATATATATCAAAATCTGAACAGTTACATCCTTTACAAGCCCAACTCACAACAGTACTACAGACCTCTAAGAGTTTTTATAACAACTATGACGGGACAGGCTCGCCATACCCTCAATGTACAAGAACCTACAATCTCAAGGAATCATACCAAAAGATAAGCCTCCGAGAAACGAGCTTCCCAATACGCAGAATCGTGATCCCATGAGCGAGGATCAACAACCGCAGATTCTACCGCAGATTTAACGCAGCCTCGGGCGAGGTCGATAACAGTACCAAGTATGTGAAATCAAAATATCAGAATGAAATCATAACAGTCTATATAAAACAGGAGACATGTATGATAACCAAACTACATTACACAATATATAAGTAGTCATGTCAAGTCAGGGACTCACGCCCGCAATATCAATCATGCCCGTGGAACTCCTTCCTCACTGTCGGCAGTCTATGATATAATATAACACCAAAAGTACACATGAACACCAGGTCCCACTTGTGCCATAAAAACCGTACGGACCAAGTAGGAAAACTACACACCAGATCCAGCCTGCATCATAAAACTGACCGGGGCAAGTACGAAGGCATAACTACTGAACTACCGCATCATCAATCGATCGGCAAGTAAAAGCCCTACGTAATCCACTGTCGCCACGAGATATGATCGGGAAAGCATTGCCATCTACGATCCTACCGCATCAAAGAATGCTATAAACCGACCGGCAAGACGGGCGCAAACCACCGATTCAACTGCGTCGCGCGACCGGACGGCAAGCACGCGAGCTAACTACCAGATCCGTCACACCAACCTCATTCCACTGCGCCACGGTCGACCGGCAGTACGAAGCTAACTACTGATCCGCTACGCCGTCACGATCGGGCAAGTACGAAAGCTAACTACCTGGTACCTCCTGCATCACGAAATTTCATGGGGGACTAGTCCGTGGAGTGACAATAATAATGGAAGCATACTCGTGGGCCACCCAACATGTCAGTATGTACAAGTAAATAACACGATAAATAACTGACCGTGGCAAGTACGAAAGCAAACTACCAGATCCATCCCGCGTCAAGAACGATCGGCAAGTACGGGCTAGCTACGATCTGTCGCCACTAAACCTCATGGAGAGCTAGTCCATGGAATAACAATCCTAATGGAAGCATATCCGCGCCACCCAACGCACAAGATATCCAAGGAAATAACAAGATAACCGACCCTCCATCGAGAGACGCGATAGTATAGAAATACAACACTTGCACAACAAAGGCTATCACAACTAGCATAGGCAAGTTTAACATACTTTTAGACTTTCATTTTATGCCAACAATCCGGGTTTTAACCCCAAAGTACTACATACTTCAATTCTCTTAAAAAATCCCTTTTTACGTAAAAACCACGCGATACTAATACCCGTAGTATCAAGACACTTTCATGTTTAAATCAAGTACTTTATACTTTTTAAACCAAGTGGCTTACACTTTTAAAACAACGTCAAGTATACTTTTAAAACCCAAGTAACTCACTCTTTTAAGATCAAGGCACTCACACCCTTTAAAATCAAGCCACTTATACTTTTCCAATCAAGACAAGTTCAATATTTAAAAACAAGTTACTTACTCTCTTAAACTCAATTAACTTACTCTTTTCAAAACAAGTAACCTATACTTTTAAATCAAGTTACTTCTCCTTTCCCAAAATCAAGTCATTTATAAGTCAAGTCTCTTATCTTTTAATATCAAGTCTCTTAACTTTCAAAATCAAGTCTCTTATCTTTTAGAATAATCAAACCATTCTTTTATCTTCATAAAATCGCTATAACTAACTTCCCATAAAGCCATTATAACACTTTATGTTTTAAACCAACCAAAGACAACCAAATTCATTTAACACACGTACGTCTACCGTACTATATAGTTCACAACAATCATGCTCAAGAGGATAGGAAGAATCACATACCTCATCGGCTAATCCACTTTTCCAAGTCGAATATGCCGTGCGTAGAATATCAACCTATAATAATCAAATACTTCTATCAATGTCTAGATCTCTTCGTAGAATATTTCTAAGTATAACGTCTCTTATTCTACGGAAAATCGCAAGACTTCTGCTTTACGTACTTTTCCACCTTTTTCAAGGCCCGAAATTCAATAACCAACATGCCACATTTAAGGCGCAATAATACAACAATACCAAAGGGGATTACACGCCTAACTGGACGTGTAAAATTCTGCCCCACAATAAACAAAATAGTCCACTAGTCCAAAGTAAATACAGTCCAATGTAAATACAGTCCAAAGTAAATACAGTCCAATGTAAATATAGTCCATTAGTCCATTAGTTGGTGTTCTTGGCCAACTACTACAATCAAATTAATCCAATTTTCTACTAAGATGCCTAATTACTTCTTTAATCTTCCAACTTATATTCCAATCTTTATATAAGTTATAGTTACTTTGTTATTAATCACAATGTGTAATAGATACGTTTTTACCATTTTAATGGCTAGCATGCCAATTTCTCCATTTTAGCAACTTAACAAGGTCCAAATCTTTTCCATCTTCCTTCCATGTATTACATACTTATATATATACAACCAACATATATAATATCCAACTTCACAAGGAGGACACAATTCATTACCTCAAAGAGCCCAAAAATATCCAAGAACTTAAAGTCGTTCCTTAGCAAGTTTAGCTCCAAATCCTTACGTTCCAATCCGCTACAAGCAACCCGTAGAAGTTCCTAACCAACTTCTCTTCAAGATCCAACTTCAAAAAGTGAAGAACACCTTAGGTCTCAAATTGGCAAGTTTCGGCCAAGAGGTATATCTAAGGCTAGGGGTGTGAAATCTTGTCCAACACTTGGTTAACAACCTTCCTAACACATCAAGGAAGAACACTTAAGAGTTTAAGAATTGTTGGACAACTTTAGGTCAAGGGGAGGGGCTATGGCCGAAAGCTCTTAGAAGGGGAGGGAGTATTGTTCAAGTCTTGGAAATTCTCTAAGTGTGAGATGATTTCATCCACAAGGCGTGTATATATAAGACAACCAAGGGCTATGATTAAAACATGTGTGTGGTGTAGATTAGGGACAAGTGTGTGTGGGCTCCACTTGTCCACTTGTCCAACAAATATCTCACAAAAATATCTAAAGACAAGACTTGCCACGCACACATGGGCCCCATAGGGTGACACGTGTCGCCCCCCTATTGGTCCAAAATATTTCATCTCCCGAAAACATTCATAATGGCCAAAATTTCGAAAATAATGTGGGCCCCACAAAACCGTAAATTTCTCCCGTGGGTCCCACGTGACCAATTCCGGAAAATAAAATCCACAATTCTCTAATATTCCAAGAAGTCCAAATACCAAAATTGAGAATCCAATTCCCAATAATAAACTTTTTTCCTTCACGAGGTTCGGAATATTTTCCGTCGGAAATTCAAAATTTTCTTCCCTTTCGTACTTAGGGTTATATTCTCGTACGTACGTCCTCACATATATACTCTGGAACTATGGGGTGTAACAATAGGGAAAGGAAAAGAGACTTGCATATGGTTTTTATCGACCTCGAGAACGCATACGACAAAGTAATAGATGTTCAGAAACCCTAATCGAAAAATGAGAGGGTTGAAATCACTAACCTTTGAAGAAGATAACCGAAAACACGATCGATCGGAGCAGAAACAATGTTTGTGCAAATGAGCCTCACTGGAACCCTAAGCGACGAACACAGAGCCCCACCGGAACCCTAATCGACGAACTTGAAGCCACCCACACCCATCAATCAATAGATTATAACCCTTACAACTAGTTTTTACCGAGATTTGAAGCCTAAAACCATAAAATTTTCATGAAAATCAAAGGGAGAGTTTTGAGAGAGATGGACAGTCGATTGTGTGAAATGGATAGTTCTAGAGGTATTTGGGCGATTTAATTGCATGGTGGGTTAACAGATCGAGTAAATAACCCGGTTATAATTTCCTTTTAATATTTACCGGTCATATTATCCACGTGGGCTGGCATTTCCAGCTGGAACACAAGTGGATACACACAAATACTTATGAGCTCGAGGGTGTTTTAAATTTCTTATGCCAAGTTTAGGAGTGTCTTGAAGTGTGTGAGGACTAAAGTTGCAAATCGGGTAAGTTTAGAGGCATTTTAATCACTTCACCCGAGCATATTTGAACCCAAATCACTGAAGCCAGCTAGACAGCCAAAGCAATTGACAAATAGGCTATTCATTTTTATTTTTTTGATAATTGAGATTTTCAGGCTTGCTCTGACTACTTTCCGTGAATTGATGACACCGGTCAATAAGCTATTCATTATGGGGAAATCAATCCGATAGTAAAATCTTAACTCCCAGATATTCACACATGGTATGAATGATTCTACGTATCACACACACTTGACAAGTCAAAAGGAATCTAAATACATTGATGCGCACATGTACATTAAACAACACACTTGACAGAACACACCCACGAAAAGGCTTTGTTCTTGTCTCCACTCTGTCCTCTTTCTCTTCCTTCTCCGACCATCCCCATCGGAATCTGCTAAACCCCATTTATAGATGGACGACTACTTGAATTTGTTTGTGGAGGAGACATCGTTTTACAATAGGATTGTTCTGGGAACATTCTTGCCGGAATCATGGTGGGGCCCACTCCCTCATTGGTTTCAAGGATGGCTCAGGAACTACATTGGTGGAGTGTTGCTTTACTTTATTTCTGGTTTTCTTTGGTGCTTCTACATCTATTACTTGAAGCGCAATGTTTATCTCCCTAAAGGTACCATCTTTTATAATATTCTCTGATGAAATTTATTTTGATCAATTAGGTGTAGATTTTAAACGCCAATTTTGGGGAATTGAAATGAATTAAAATTTGCTAAATGAGGTTTTAGTGCTTATCCTCTAATTTGTAAAAGAAAAGATCTTTTTTAGCTAGCAAGATCTGAGCCAACCCTCTCCCTAGTCCCTGTTAACATTCCCTCTTGTCCCACATCGGGCAAGAGTTCATGCCTTTTGTGAACCCTATATAAAGGGTGTAGTTGCTTTTCTTTAGGACTGGCCAGTGGGCCGGGCCCACCGGGCTCGGGTTAAGAAGGGTCGGGGCGGGGTCGAGAGCCGCGGCCTGGGGGGTCGGGTCGGGCGAGACCATACCGTGTCCCGTCCCGCCCCTACCGGGCAGGGGTCGTGACGGCCTGACGGACGGTCCGCGGGTTTTGATTTTTTTTTTTTTTAAAATTTTTTCACTAAATTAAAAATACTAAATTACTAACAAAGTAACATTAACTGATTAACATATAGTCATATACTTGTCATATTACATATACTATAATAGTATAATATTATAGACTTATAGTATAATAATTATACTCATATATATAATATATTTATAAACTATAAAGTATAAACTATAACAGTATAAAGTATAAACTAAATAATTAAATAAAGACAAGAAGAGTGTAAAAAAACATCCCAAGGCTGTTTTTGTGCCTCTTATATTATTAATTATTTCATTGAAATATACAAGATTCAAAATTACAACATTGTAGTGTACTGTTGTTGAAAAAAATTGCAAAAGACATAGAAAAATTAAAAAATTGCAATGAAATAAATTACCAATTTGAAAATATTTTTTCTAGTTTCTTTATAATTTCTTGTGGTTCTTCTATGGAATTGGTATATCTTGGTCAAATTGTTCCACGCCGCTACTCATGCCTTCGATAAAATGTCGTTGTAGTTGTCGCCTTCTTCTTCGCACCGTCGATCGCACTCCTTCGCCTCCGCTCGTATCCAATCTCTCGAATAGTACCGCCATCTCCAAGCCGCTCCCGCTAATGAGTGCTCAGGTTTCCTATTTGAAATCGTCACAAAAAAGCGCCGCGACACGACGCCAATGTTCAAATATCTCGCCATCATTGAAAGTGTCGGAAATGTCTTCTCATTCGCTCCAATATTTCAAAGAAGTCTTCCTTTCCTTCTTCATTGATAATCGCTGTAAGGTAAATTACCCTGCAAAACAAAAACATCGAACTCGCTAATTTGGTTAGCACCGTACCACCGCACATTCTATTTCGAGGCTTTCAATAGAACTAATACTACTAGCCCCGTAAACAAAGATGCCTTTTTTAGCTGTTGAAAGAAGAAGATGGTACAAAAGTCGGTTGGTTACTAGCACTTTCTTCGTAATGCCGATATACTTTTTGCATTCATCTTCTACGCTATTCAACACTTCTTCTAGCGTTAGTTCAATAGGTGGCTCAACATTTAAATTTTTGGGAGTTGGAGGTGGTAGACGTCCATACAGCTTATAAATATTTTGAATAAGACTTTACAACCCTCTACTTTAATAGTCGGGTTTAATACAAGACCAATAATATAAATAGGGAATAGGAATAAAATATTTCTTTAATTTCATAAACATTTTTTTAATAAATATAGATAGGCGTGTTTTTCCATATATTCTTTAAGAAGTAAAAATATTATAGCTATATAAAACAACATAGTTGAAATAGTAGGATAATATAAAGTAGAAAATTCTTTTGTTGCTCGTTGAAAATTTTCTAAAAATACAATAAGTTCTCTAATTTTCTCAATCATTATCCACAATCATATCATTTGGATTTTGATTATGGGCGTTAAAAATAAAGTAATAGGTTTTCTATAGTCATAAGCAACAACTAGTTGGTCATATAAAGAATTCCACCTAGTTGGTACTTCTTCTGAATTTTTCAGAAGATAGTCCACAATCGTGGCAAATTTTTTATATTCTTTCTCTCATTGAATTCTATTATTTTTAAAAATAAAGTGTATAGAAAATTGTATTTTTCAAGAATATCTTGAAAAAGTGAAAGACCATCCTTTACAACTAAGTTATAAATATGGCACGCACATTTGATATGAAAATGTTTTGGAAAAGACGAGTTAAAACATCTCTTAAAATACTAATAGCGTAATTGTTAAGATGCATTATCTAATGTAATACTCATAACTTTATCTGCTATTCCGTAATAATCACAGCATCAATAAATATTTTCTCAAATAAACTCACCAAAGGTGCCTACTATCTATATATCTATATGCTAAAATACGTTTTGCATAGACCATTTATAATCTATCCAATGACAAAGTTACCGTTAAATAATCATGGTCGTTAGTACTTACGACTATATCGTAAGTTAAAGCGACTTTGCAATTTAAATGATATAATGCATAACGTATCGTTGATATTCATGCAAATTTAAATACATCTCTTTAACAATTGATCTAGGAAAACATTTATAAGCGGATTATACATATCTCTAATATAATGAATAAAACCAGAGATTCAGAAATGAAAAGGCAAACCTCCACAAGAACTAATTTTGCTAGTGATTCCCTATCTTTATGTTTATCGATTTAGAGCCTACAACTCCCGTCATAGGTTAATTTGACCAGACTTTTTCCAAACAAGATGTGAACCTTGTTCCATTGAGGACGCTTTCACCATTTTTTCAATCATGTATCGTACGCAAGGCTTTGTGTTTTTGCAATGCGTGTCTTCCTAAACCCCGTCCCACCACGACCTTGTCCAGCTTTTAAAAGAATAAACATTTTTACAAGTTTTACATACAACTACTTGATTAGCTACGCCCTCACAAAATATTTCCATACAACCGATTTTAATGGTCGTTTTTGGACTCGCCTCATAGTAGAGGGATAGAGACATTTCACTAAATGGGTGTATCATCTTCATTAGTAGGTGTATCATCATCTAGGTGTCATCTAAATTAAAATCTTCTTCAATTTGAGGATAATCATTTGTGTCAAGATCATATGGTATTTCAGGAAACATTTCAGGATCTATAAAATCATCTTGTCTAGGAATAGCTGGAATAGGAATACTAGAAGAAGTACTCTTGCCCTTGTTACCACCCCTACTGTAAGCTCCGACTTACCCTTACCCAACACGCCTCTTAGTCCTTTCATTTTAATTATGCTAATAAATAGTTAAAGATAATGAAATTAGATGTGCTAAATGAAATAAAGACAAAATAATAATTTAATGAGAGAACGATCACCAAACGCCGACGTAGAGTCGACGTGTAATCGAGGTTGAAAATTGAAACTTTGCTCGATAGATAATCCTCAAGCTAGTTGCCAACTTCACTCCCAATTCTCAAATTAATAAATAGATTGAATATGTAGACAATGTTGTATAGAGATTGATTGATAATTGATTTAGAGATTAGAGAGTAGAAAGATTTGTGAAAATAATAAGAAGAGGAATGAGGTATTTATAGTTGAAAAATTGGGTTAAAGTGTAAATATAATAACTTGGGGTTAAAAATAAATATAAAGCTGGTAGGGGATGTAAATGGCCGTTGTCAACTACAAAATGTAAAATGGTCGCTGACAACCGCTATTTTCTCGCAGCGAGGATGGAGTGGCGGATCAAGTGGTCGGGACGGATCGAAGTCGGGCGACCAGACTGCCCCGCCTTGCTCGAGCCCCTGGCCCCGTTTTTTTATTTATACGGGTCGTGTCGGGTCGGCCGGGTCGCCTGACCGATTTGGCCGGTCGGCCTACCATCGCCACTCTACTTTTCTTTAACTTACCAATTCACTATCAATAATATTTTTTTACTCTTGTTATTGCCTTATAAGGATTCATAAATTATATGAATTCTAACATGGTATCAGAGAGAATAAACTAATATTAATTTTAAATTAATATTATTTTAAATTATTGGCCGGTTCTACCGCCTATTAAATAAATTCTCGCATTATGACATTGGTCGGTTCTACCTCTTATTACATAAATTATTGCATTATAATATTGACTGGTTCTACCGCCTATCTTGTTTTCTCTATTTGTGTCCGTTCTTGTTAAATTTGATTTCTTTTTCTGATCGGTTCCACCACTTTCACACTTTGATTGGTGAGATTAAGATTGTTGCTTGTTATTTGAGATTTTTCTGTTTAAATTATTTTCGATGGCCGGAGGTGACAATTCATTACAATCTATTGGTGTTCGTTTAGATGGAAAAAAATATATTCATATTGGAGTTATGTAATGATAAAAATTTTGAAGCGTAAGGGACTTTGGGACTATATTTCTGGACTTTGACGCTTTATGGTCTGAATTCAACGGATCTCAAATCATCCATTTCTGAGATCCGAAACATATAAAATGCGGTTAATCCCTTTCTTATCCGAAAGCAAGCAAGACAACAAGGGAGGTTTTAGGCAACTCGCTGGTCCAGACCGGTTAATGCAAGAACTATAAAGCTAAGAGCTGAACTTCTGCACAATCATTTCACAAATGTCCTAAAATTGAAGATGAAAAATTTGATGAATTATTTCGTATTTGGGAGACCAATAATTCAAAGATTATTACTTGGATCAATAACTTTGTTGAACAAAGAATTGGTGTCCAATTGACTAAGTTAAAAATGCTAAAGAGATTTGAGATTATTTGTCAAGACTGTTTGTGCAGAATAATTTTGATGTTAAATATCAATTACAATCTGAAATTCGTGCACTAGTACAGAATGATTTGAGTATTCAAGATTTTTTCTGTGCAATGACTACTCTTTGGGATCAATTAGCTTTGACAGAATCTATTGAATTACAAGCATGTGGTGCTTATATTAAATGTAGAGATAGACCGTCTTGTTCAGCTATTGATGGATCTTCGCCCAGAATTTGAAAATTATCGTTTAGGCCTTTTGCACCGCAAACCCTTACCATCTGTTGAAAATGTGGTAAATGAACTCATGGCCGAAGAAACTTGATTGAAAACTCTAAAGGGGGTGCATATTGCTTCTACCTCCGTCTTTACAACTTCTCCATCTACATCAGTCTTTGCAGCTCCTACACACCATTATAAAACATCTTTCATATGTAATTGTAATTATTGCAAGGAAACACGACACTGAATCAGTGTCCTGAGCTACGAAAGACGTTAGGTTGGAAGCATCCACAGTCAAGGTCACAAGGACGGAAGCCTCCACAACAATATCATAGCGGACAACAAAAGTCATACTCTGGGGGTCAATCCCAGAACTCATATCCACATATTCGCATCGCTTTGTGCTCTATTGATCACTCACCAGGAACTCATGCAGTCCCGATCGATTCTATAGCTAACCAATTTAAAAAGTTTCTCGCCTTCCAGCAGTTTCAAAGTAATCTATAGTCTTATGCTCTTTCTGCTCCTTCCGGTTCATCATCATCTATTGGTTCAGGTATCAATTCGTCTTCTTGTATTTTGGACTCTGGAGCTGAAAATCATGTCTCCTGATTTTTCTGCTTTTATATCTATGTCTTGTGACCCCCCATCCACTTTTTTTGTTACTGCTGATGGTACACCTATGCCATTGATAGACATTGGTACCATTCATACATCCACTATATATTTACCTGATGTTTATTGCATTTCCAAATTACATATGAATCTTGCTTCTACTCGTCAAATATGTGACTCTGGTTGTTTTATTGTCCTTTTTTCCAATTCTTGTTATGTGTAGGATCTAAAATCCAAGAGAGTGATTGGGACAGGGCGTAGGAAGGGGAAAGGTTTATATGTTTTGGATGAGTTGCATCTTCCTACTCATGCAGCGGCTATGCCTGTTAGTTTGTCTTCTTTCCATTTGACGCCTTCTTCTTCGAAATTTTATTTGTGGCACTCTAGACTCGGTCATATATCAGGCTCTCGCCTAAATTTTATGTGTACTTCTGGTATTCTTGGTGATTTACAATCCGATGATATTTCTGACTGTAGTGGATGTAAACTTGGAAAATTTTCCGCTTTGACTTTTAATCTCAGAACTTCTACTTCTTCTGCCCCATTTGATCTAAGTTCATTCTGATGTTTGGGGGCCGACACCTATCCCTACTAAGGGGGCTCCAGGTATTATGTTTCTTTTATTGATGATTATACTCGTTATTGTTGGATTTATTTACTAAAATGATGTTCTGATTTTGTTCATATTTATACGGAGTTTCAAGCCTATGTGAAAACTCAACATTCTGCCACTATTAAATGTTTTCGAGCTGATTTAGGGGGTGAATATACTAGTGGAGATCTTTCTAGTATTTTCAAAGCTGATGGTACAAATACAATACATCAATCTTCTTATATTGATATCCCACAATAAAATGGAATAGCCGAGAGAAAGCATATGCATATTATTGAGACCGCTCGATCTATGCTTTTGTCCGCTAGTGTTCCTAGCGAATTTTGGATAGAAGCTGTCCTAACATCTATTTATCTTATTAATAGGATTTCTACCTCTCATAATTCTGGAATTTCTCCGTATGCTAGACTATTTGGTCACACCCCACTGTATTCCCATTTGAGAGTTTTTGGCTCAACATGTTTTGTTCCGCGTCCACATGCAAAGCGTACTAAGTTATCATCTCGTGTCGCTATTTGTGTTTTTCTTGGATATGGGGTTGGGCAAAAAGGTTATCGTTGTCATGATCCAGTTTTTGGAAAATTGTATGTTTCTCGTACTTTTTCCTTTATTGAGCATGTTCCTTTCTTCTCCATCTCATCTACTTCACATGGCATATCAAAATCTGACCTTGTTGATATTGATCATTTTACTACTGATTGTCCATCTGATTCTACATCTATATCGTCTATTCCTTCTCAGTCTTCTGGCAGGTCCCATGATATTGATACTCACCCCCTTTTACGACTATTCCAGAACCTCTTGTGATTGTAGATCCAGATCCACCTCGCTATCCTAAACGCACTACTCGATCTACCCAGGTATCCGATTATGATTATTCTTGTTGTTCTCCATCATTCGCCTCTTTTTTAGTTTCTATTAATTCTCTTTGTGAGTCTACCTCTTACTCTGAGGCATCTCGTGATCCTCTTTGGCAAAAGACTATGAGTGAAGAATTGTCTACTTTGGACAGAACTGGTACTTGGGATTTGATTTCTCTACCATCTAGTAAGAAAACTATTGGTTCTCGATGGGTGTACAAGATTAACCAAGTATGATGCTTCTATTGAACGATATAAAGCTCGTTTGGTTGCAAAGAGTTTTGCTCAAAAGTATGGTATAGATTATAAGGAGGCTTTTGCACCTGTTGCAAAGATGACATTTGTCCGGGTTCTTATTGCAGTAGCCTCTGTTTGTCATTGGTATATTTCACAAATGGATATTAAAAATGCCTTTTTGAATGGGGATCTTCAAGAGGAAGTTTACATGGTCCCTCCACCTGGGGTGTCACATAATCCAGGACAGGTATGCAGGCTTTGTATGGTCTCAAACAAGCCCCAAGAGCTTGGTTCGACAAGTTTTCCACTATAGTATCTTCTGTTGGGTTTATTTCCAGCTTTCATGATTCGGCGTTATTTGTTAGATCGTCCCCGGCAGGCCATATTTTGCTTTGTTGTATGTTGATGATATGATCATTACAGGTGATAATGGTATCGCAAACCTAAAATCCACTTTGTCTCGTCGCTTTGCGATGAAAGATTTAGGTCATCTACGTTACTTTTTAGGCATTGAGGTAGCTTATTTTGAGAAGGAGTATCTTCTCTCTCAGTCTAAGTACGCTGCAGATATTCTTGAGCGGGCTCGTCTCACAGATACTCGTATTGTTGACTCTCCTCTTGAGGTCAATGTTCGTTATACCCCTACTGACGGGTATCCTCTTCCTGATCCCACTTTATATCGTTCAGTTGTGGGTAGCCTGGTGTACCTTATCATTACTCGCCCTCACATTGCATATATTGTTCACATTGTCAGTCAGTTTGTTTGTTCTCCTACATCCGCATATCGGGTCGCATGCGTATTCTTCGCTATCTCCGAGGAACGATTTATCAAAGTCTCTTGTTTCCATCAACTCATAATTAGAGCTTCGTGCATTTTCTATTGCAGATTGGGCTAGTAACCCGACTGATCGGAAATCCACTACTGGTTATTGTGTATTTTTAGGAGATTCACTCATTTCATGAAAAATTGTTTCTCGTTCTTCAACCGAGATCGTTCTATGGCTTCTACTGTGTGAGAGATTGTATGGTTACATTGGTTATTGGCTGATATGAGTGTCTCTATTTTCTCACCAACACCGATATACTGCGATAATAAGAGTTCTATTCAGATTGCACACAACACAGTCTTTCATGAACGTACCAAGCATATTGAGATTGATTGTCATATTATTCAATATCATCTTCAACAAGACACTCTATCCTTGCCATTTGTCTCATCCTCGATGCAACTTGCAGATTTTTTCACAAAGGCACATACCTTACATCGTCACCGGTTCTTTCTTGGCAAACTCGAATATGTTTCTCTCTACACCATCGCGAGCTTGAGGGGGATGTTAACATTCCCTCTTGTCCGACATCAGACAAGAGTTCATTTTGTGTCTTTTGTGAACCCTATATAAAGGGATATAGTTGCTTTTCTTTAACTTACCAATTCACTATCAATAATATTTATTTACTCTTGTTATTGCCTTATAAGGATTCATAAATTATATGAATTCTAACAGTCCCTACCTGCATGCTAATTGCCAAAAATAGAGGTAGAGGGAATTTGTCTAATGTCAACTTTCGTTCATTGCTAAAGGTAAACACTTGGTTAATAGTGAAGATTAATTGGATCCAAGTTTAGGTTATGACACCTTAACATTGACAAGATGAGCATGACAGGAGAATAAATTTTTAACAGATTGAAGATGTGACATAACTTTTCTTGTTATGTAAGACAATAGAACTGTTTTATAGTAGACAGGTTAATGGTTGATTTATGTATTCTACACCCAAGGTGTAGCCTAGTGGTCAATGAAGTGAGTTAAGAACCATGAGGTTTCTGGTTCAATTCTCAATGGAGGCAAAAATCACTAGGTGGTTTCTTCCCATATGTACAAGTCTGGGTGGATAGAGTTATCTCGTACAAATTAATCGAGGTACATGCAAGTTGGCCCAGAACCACAGTCAAAAGAAAAATACCTGTTGTAGGTGCTGAAAAGAATGCACACTTAAGAGTCTCTTGTTTTGATTTCTAAGAAAAATCTTTGGCACTGTCTGTAAAGTTAATATCATTCTTCTATAACATGCTAGGTGAACTTAATTTTGTGTGGATAGGAAAACTTTGATATAGCAATTCATATTGATTGATGAGCTCATTCAGTTCTAAGCCATCAATTTCTCAATGAATATGGCTACTATATTTTATTGTATGCTTTGATAACAAGTAAATTTGCATATTGCTCCAAATATTCCCATTGGAATGGAAGAAAGTGCGAAATTTTCAGCCTCATGAACATTGTCATTGCAGATGCCATCCCTTCAAATAAAGCTATGCTCTTGCAAATAGGAGTTGCCATGAAAGCTATGCCATGGTATTGTGCCCTTCCATCACTTTCCGAGTACATGATTGAAAGTGGATGGACAAAATGTTTCTCAAGAATAAGCGACGTTGGATGGCTTTCGTACCCAATCTATGTGGTAGTTTATCTGGTAATAGTAGAATTTGGTATCTATTGGATGCATCGCGAGTTGCATGACATAAAACCTCTGTACAAATATCTTCATGCTACACATCATATTTACAACAAGCAAAATACACTCTCCCCATTTGCTGGTAAGTTTCAATTCATGACTGGTCTATTTCGAAAACAACTTGTAGCTGCCCCATTAGGTAGGCTTTGTGCTCCTGCTTTGTCGATAACTTGTTGCTAATTGTGCTTCGACATTTTCCTGTATGACTGAAAATAAGAGTCTTCAAATGAATTCATGCTAATCTGAATTAGAGAGCATCGGAAGAAAAAAGTTTATTGGAATTTCTTCATCACTATCTTTTTTCTTTCGAGATAAAATCTAGTTTCAAAAAGCTTGACTTGCTTCATACATCTCATCACCATCTCAATGACTTATAAAATCTAACTGCCTGGCATTGAGATTAAATATTGATACATCACAAGACTGCTATTCCTGTTGTAACCATGCTAGGATCTTCTGACATGAGGAAGTGTCTTACCTATTTTCCAAGCTTACATGCTTGAGGAAATTGGTTGTCAAATCTTCAGCAAATTGCAAGCTCACACATTAATTTAGTCCAATTTAGTAATTGATAGGTTTTCTCTATATTTTATTTGTACGATATTTGCTCTCAAGCTTGTATGATATTCAATTGTCCAAGTTTCTCTTATAATGTATTCAGGAGTTCTATTCCAAGTTAATCGCTAACACGAATGACTTGTTGCTTTGGAAATCAGGTTTGGCGTTCCACCCATTAGATGGAATACTGCAGGCACTGCCACACGTTGTAGCTCTTTTCCTGTTGCCTGTGCATTTTACCACACACATAGCTCTCTTATTTATAGAAGCCATATGGACGGCAAATATCCATGACTGCATACATGCAAAGGTTTGGCCTGTGATGGGTGCTGGCTACCATACCATCCACCATACTACGTACCGCCATAATTATGGTCACTACACGATATGGATGGATTGGATGTTTGGAACTCTTCGTGATCCTGTTGAAGATGAAGTCAAGAAAATGTAACATTCATCTCTGTAACCAACGTTCTCGTTATTCATTGTCCTAGTTGTTAGGCTGCCAAGTGGTTGGTCTTCATTTAGAGTTTGTCGCGTGTGCATCTTCATGGATGTAAATTTATTAGTGTTTTTTCAATGTTTAGACAGAAAATTTTAAAGAACAAAAAGCAAGAGATCCTAGTTTTAAAGAGAGGATTTTGAAAGGAAATTCTATTTGGGAATAGGGTCGACCTCAGCTTTATGGCTTTCCACAGGGAAGTAAATTCTGAACTCAAGTCGATCCATATCTATGATATTATAATATGTTAAATTTGTGATAAATTATTATCTATGACTGCTTTTTAGTCGCTCTTAGTAGCTATTTGCCCAAAAGTAATTCAAACAAAGTAATATGTTGGACAATGAAAGTGATACTTTAATTATGTAATTGTACTTTCGAAACTAGCATACCCTTGATATACGTTTTTGAGAATGAATTGCTAAAACATAATTTGAATTACAAATCCAATCTCTCCCATTCTTCAACCTTCTGACCGATTAGCTTCAGGCTTTTCTCCTGTTATTCTGATCCAATGATGCTTATTAACCGAGTTTTTGATGGATCCTCCTACTTCTAATGGAAAAAAGAGATCTACATTGTACTACTAGAGAAAAATAAAACTGGATTTGTCAACGATAGTGTTCCGATGTTAGAAGATCCATTTCTGCAGAACCTTTGGCAAACGTGAAACAATTTGGTACGATGGTGTTAAGAGTCCCACGAATGAGAACATGAACTCGATTTGGACAATTCATCCTACAAGCTAGCTTTTGGATTGAGTTAGGCCAAAGATTCATTCTTTACCTAACAGACTCATTCCAATTTTTTGTTCACCGATGTTGAGAGTGTTAAGTCCTTATATTAATTTGGACAATCTTCATCATACAAGCTAGCTTTTGGGTTGAGTCTAACTCAAGATTCATTCTTTACAGATAGTGGTGTATGGATTTACTTAGAAGATAATTTTAGCAATTCGGAATCAGTACATACATGGAGAAACGACGACACTACCCTAAATCAAGGGGCTCAAATCTCAAGTAATACTTAGATAAAGCTGAAATCCTGCTGCATGAATTTGATTGTTTTAATCCGTAGAGGAAGTGCACCTGCCCCTGTCGGTGCAGCGGAAAAGATTATATGCACAAAATAGAAGAAGTTTTAGTCATTCAGTTTCTGAAAGGTCTATGAGATTTCTATACTGAAAGTCGAAATATATGTTAGGTTTGAATCCGTTGCCTTCTTTAGAGAAAGTCTATTTGATTCTCAAGACGTAGGAGTGGTAAAGCAGGGGAACCACCTCCGGTCACTAATACACGTTTCTACGATCACGATCATCGCGGCACTAGAACTTCTCATACAGATAGCAGCTATTGCCACAAATCTGGGCACACCGTGGACTTCTGCTATGAGGGTAAAATTGAAGGAACTAGTATCAAGTTTGAAAAGGGTAGGATGATTAGCTTTGGAGGACGTTATTAGTAGATTTGAAGAGGGCCAAGGAATAGCTTTGGAGGACGTACTAGTAGATTTGAAGAGGGCCAGAGGAATAAGCTTGAAGTTGAAGGAACTGTTAGTAGGTTGGAAGAGGGTCGAAGGATTTGTAGCAGCTTGTCGACTTCACTGACTTTGTCAGCAAGGATTGGTACAAGCCCGCTGACTAGGTCCATGATTTGTATTATTCATGCAACAGTTAAGATATATATTAAGTCATTAGGTACATGACTCTTTTGTTATCTAAGTTTATGACTTTTATTTCCTAACTAATGTGGTCAATTATGCAAAAGTTCATATGGTGTGTAAGAATATTTTGTATTAAGCGATCTTAGAAAACTTTGTTGGCATCTATTATTCCTTTTTTCCCTTGTACTTGTTGTAGCATCAAGCCAGTTGTCCCTATATTTTAAAGAGAAATTTGTATATATTCCGGTCAAAACTTCTCTTTTTTGATACATCTCCATGACAACTTTAATTTAATTATATCTCCATCAAAACCCAATTATATTATTTATATTCCCAATTCTTCATTTGACCTCTTAAAATTTATAATAAATATTAATAAAATATTTTAAAGACTGTTTTTCCCTCCATCAAAATTACGGTACTAATTTCCTTCCTTCCTTTTTCTGTATTGTTCTTTCCCCTAAAACTTCATTTTCTTCTTTTTTTTCCTTTTTTGCCGTGTTTATACTCCTTGTGTAATGATAAGTTTGGAATTGTTCTGGTACATGGTTTTGGTGGTGGGGTTTTCTCTTGGAGAAATGTGATGGGAGTACTAGCTCAGCAAGTAGGTTGTGCAGTCACTGCCTTTGACAGGCCAGGATGGGGATTAACATCTAGGCCTTTCCGAACAGACTGGGAGGAGGATCATCTGCTCAATCCCTACACGATTGATGCTCAGGTAATGTCTCAGTTTTCAATTTTATGTTTTGATGACCATTTTCAGGATGAAAATAAACAAGGATTGTGGCAGTAATGTACTGAATTGCCCATTTAAACTCAAGTACCAGAAGAATGAGTCTGTAAACTTTAGCACATATGTTAAACAGAGTGTTCAAGGCTCCACTCCTCCTTGTGTGACGCTACCTCTTCCCAAGCTACCTTTTTTACCGTAGAGTTGGAGAAGATTGAGTGTGCTATGAGAAGAATTGTGGGAAGAGGTAGTGTCACACAAGGAGTAGAAACACGGCAAAAAAGGAAAAAAAGAAAAGAAAAGGAAATTTTAGCGGGAAGGGAAATAACGACATAGAAAAAGGAAGAGTGGAAATTAGTACCGCAATTTTAATAGAGGGCAAAACAGCCTTTAAAATATTTTATTAATATTTATTATAAATTTTAAGAGGTCAAATGAATAATTGGAGATATAAATAATACAATTGGATTTTGATGGAGATATAACTAAATTTAGAATTGTGATGGAAATTGGAAATATATCTAAAAAAAGAAATTTTGATGGGGATGTATACAAATTTCTCAATTTTAAACGTCTTTTTTGCATTCAAAAGTAGAGAAAGTAATAAGAGAACGTACAACTCAAAGTACAATTCCTTAAACTTTCAAATTCACATCGTTATGAGCCCAAAGCCGTAGGCGGTCTGCTGCTGCTGGGCCGTCATGAGATGTGCCTACTGGGCCGAGTGGGGCGCCTGGCGTGGGCCTAGTGATGAGCCCAAAATGCCGGGCTGCGGGTTGGCCTAGTACTGGGTCGTTGCTGCTGTAGGAAAAGGGCAGGGGGTGAGGCCCAGTTTCCTGGGTTCGGCTAGTGGCTTGGGACGGCCGAAATTCTGGTTGGCCTAGGACTATTGGCCTGCTCATCCCCCACGCTCGCGACCTCTGCCATTTCTGCGGCCTTTGCCGCCTCTTCCACCATCGTGGCTGCCCTGCGGTTGTTTGTTGTTTGGCGGTGGTGTTTGTCATCTAAGTTTCAATCGCATTATGTTCGTCCTGTTTGACACGTCAGGTTTCTTCCAATAGTAGTTGTGAACGGACCCTATTGAAACTGGGTAGTGGATATTGGATCATAGTCGCTAGAGTATGGTATTCACCCTTCGGTAAGCGAGCAACTAATTGTAGAACCATTTTTATTTCGGAAATTGGTGTCCCCACATTGGATAATTGATCTACAACTAACTTCAATCTTTACAATACTCGGACATGTTATCTTATCCAATCGAACTTATCCAAACACCACAAAAAATAGAAAAGAGCTTAAAAGCCAATAAACACTTAAAATAAGCCAATTCAAACACTCTATTAATCTTTTATCGTGTGAGTCAGGGGAAGAGAATGGTTTTATCATATGTATTGTCAGATAAAAATTTACACTAAATATAATTTTAATCTATTTTTTAAAGAAACACAATATGCTTGTGGTGTTTTATTTCATAATCCAAAAAGTATGTACACAAGAAAGTGGAAAAACAAAGCAGAAAAACAAAAAGAACCTACTCTAGAAAGAAAATCTAGTTAACCTTGAATCAGAAGCTAAATGCAAACAACCTAGAACTAAATGCTGGAACAAACATCTGCGTTGGATTGATGTCACTATCAGTCACCTCTAAGCTCTCACCAGGTGCTGTGAAATCAAATCCAACTGATAAATCAAGCAGAATGTAGTAGCATCTTGTTCGAAGTTGTTGTTGTAACACCTCATTTTAATCGGAGTCGAATGGTGTACAACATATGGGTGATTCCTGAATTTATTTTAAGGAGTCGCCACCTAATTATTTTAAAGATGAATTAGGACATCTACTTAGCAAAATTTGCTAAAAATAACACCAACTAATGGTCTGTGAAACTTATGAGATTCCGGGTAAGGGTTCTTTATTATTCTAAAGGGAAGGGGTTAGACACCCTATAGGATCCGCTAACTTGCGGTTGTCCGGTCAAACTTAGGTTAATTATTATGTATAAAAAAACATGTTTTTTTGAAAGTATAAAGTTAAGAAAGGATGTTGTAAATAATCACTTGAAAGATGTATATATATTTTTTGAGAAATTTGCATGAGGTTTATTTTAAAAATGCATGAAAAGTAGTTTGTTTGAAAATTATATGTTGTGTATAAAATTAAAGTTTTATAAAAATATGCACTTGTAAGGCATTATTTAAGAAAAGCATGTTTTAAGCTACCCTCCCCTTTAATCTATTGGTCTTAAGTCTACATATATTCATGCAAGATTACATATTTAAATCTATAACAAAAGAAAATAAGGACAGAATTAAAGAGTAAAGATAAAAGAGTAGGGCGGATGATAATGTCGTTCCACCCTATTTGTTTAGAAGTCCCGAGGCCGGAGAATGCAATGTATTGGACGCGAATCTCATGGTGAGTCTTGTAATAAGACTCTTTGTTGCTCCCGATGCGTTTCATGTAGATAAAAGAAAGGAAAAGGATTAGAAAATATTCCAAAACCTTGCCAACAATAAACAACTAAAGTGAAATACTTATGTGAACTTAAACACATATATGTATTTTAACTATTTGTTTAATTGTAACAGCCTCCAAAACGAACCAACAGATCCAATTTCAACAAGAATGAATATCTAAATATCTTAACAGGATTCACATAGACAAGACAAGGCAACACCGAACCAAATAGGTTCCCTTAGCGTTTTCAGTCCAATATTTGGATAGAACATTGACATACAGAATGTATCAACATACACATGATCAAGACAATTATGCTAAGTCAATTGGCATGCTTCGTAATATTAAAGGAACTAGCCTAACCGAGAACTTAGAAAATAAGTTCAACTTATACATAGGCCAGACCACAATCATCTCTCATGCAAGCAGTCTTATTAGATCAACACACAGATCACATGCTTCTTAATCAAAGGGAAAGAGAAAAGGGGGAAAGTTGATCCTGGTTAACTAATTCAGGAAAAACATGTATCAAGATGCTGAGATGATCAAACGACATACACTTAAATTATACCAAACAGGTCATGTTTAACTACACTAACTACCCAATCCTTACTTGATACCTAATTACACAGATTCATTTAGACTTAATCTGATAACATTATTAATGATTAACGTGAAATAGATTCAAACAATAAACCAAACATGCTCAGTAAAAATACGAAAATAGAAACCGCAGTCCCTTAGTCATATTTGATAGCTAATCAAATGCTCTAATATTGTCTTTAATACATACTAAACATGTTTATTCTTTGAGAAATGAATCAACACCAAATACTACAATAAGCCATAATTAACATGCTAGAATATAAACTCACAGACTTGAGCAACAATTAAGTTAAACTAAATACATTCAATAAAGACACCTCGGAGCAAGACATGCTGAAGACTCGATGAGATCAAACAGGGCAGCAAGCATGTCTCAGAACAAATGGAACTACTTAGCACATTTTATACAATTTAACTCGGGGATACATTAGAATCAAGTAAACTCATATTGTACTAACTTAGATTTTATCATGCGAGTTATTTTTAACAGATTTCCAAACAAAAGAGGACGAGCAACTTATTTGCTCTCGAATCAAAAAATATATACACAAGGACGACCAATATCGGACTATACACGTTAGTCCAGAATGTAATACCTGAGTCTACGTGATTAAACTATTTAAATTGAAACAAACTATCATACTTGAAATAAGGTGATTAGGCAAGAACTAAACTAATAATCGCGTATAGCACATAAAAAATACAAAATGAACTGGGACGAATTTCAAGCTTACTGACCTTCTTCGGGCAGCGAACCGAGACGTGTTTCGACTCGGAGATGTTTTTACGCTATGCGATTGAAGAAGAATAAGAGCTTGAACATTTGTGACTTTTTTGAGTCAGGACTGAGAGTAATAAGAAGATTTTCTTTTGGGTTTTGTTCTTGGTCTTTCAAGACAGATTTTCGATCTTGCATTTCAAGAAAAAAAGACCCTCAACACAGCCTAAAGGGGTTGTATTTATAGCCACAAATCAGGACTTCAACAGCTAGAATTCGAAATTTGAAATCAAAAGGGGAAGGAAAAGTGACCCGGTTCTGTTGTGATTCGAAAGAAATAGAAAAGGGGTATGATTTTAGCTTTTCAGATTTTGACAAAAGGAGCCGTTGGGACAGAGGCATGAGTTTGTTCCATTGGGTTGACTCTTGAATCGACTTTAAATCATGTTTTATCCACTGAATCGAAGCAAGAAAGGTCCAACGAACCGCCAAACCTTATGCATGCTCTGATTCAGGGGATTAAGAATGACTTTCGTGGCTCAAAGGGTTTTCAAAAGGGAGACAAGACTGGGGGTGATGAGACGGGTGACTGGTGGCATCGGTGATGTGGATTATCCGGCGGGTAAAGGGGTGTGGCTGTGATGGGTCGACTAGTTCTTTGGGGTTTGGGAATTGAGATCGGTCTGTTTGGGGTGTTGAATGAGAGGGACGAAAATATTGAAGGATTTGGTATTGGGCTCGGATCGATGAGGTAATGGACTACTGATGTGGGAATGATTTTGGGCTGGGAAAATATAAAAGGGTTGTGGGAATTAATGTGTTGGGAGATTAATTAATACAAATATGCTCATTTGTCTCGGTTAATTAAAAAATGCACACACACATAAAATACGGTACAAAGACTTAATATATGTATTTAATATAATATTCATATGAAAAATGATTAAAATGATTAATTTGGTAACTGGTGAAAATATCAAGAGAAAATCAATCACCAATACTGATGCCGAAATATTAAAATTATTTTGCTTATATTTTAATTATAAAATGTGACACCCGATATTTTAAAATTATACGGTAATTAGTACAAAATATTAAAATTACTTATTTTTTGACAATTTCCAAGACTGAGAAGCATAGTAAAATTAATTTGAGATAAAAGGACGACATGAATGAAATATTCACATGTAAACAAATAGTTGGTAAAGAGGAGACAAAATTGGGTGTCAACAGTTGTAGCATAATTTTTTATATTCCTCTAGAGTGATCCTGCTGTTGTAAGTATGTAGTCATTGTACTCCTCAGTCATCTAGTATTTGATCTTCTTGTAATGTCTGTATTCATCATCTAATGATATCCTTCTAACGAGCTCAACATTTATGTTAATACCACACATTAGATAGGATACCTTTAGATGATTATTGTTATACCCCGTATTTCCAGAGTATGTACGTGTGGGCGTACGTAGAAAGTTTGAGCCTTAAAGTTAGGCAAGTTTCAAAATTTTTGTGCACAACCCCCGTAAAGAATCGTTTTTCGACGAAACGTTTTACAGAACTTGCGAAGGGAAAATTCCGGCTATGTCGTTTTGTATTTTTGCGGATTTTTCCGAGCGACGGAACATTTTTGGGCCAACGAGAGGGTGACACTTGTCACCTCAGTGGCGGTTTAGGTGGACGAAAGGGGACGCCTCTCCTTATTTTGTGCCTTGTTTTAGCCTTGTTTTGTGCCTTGTTTTGTGCCATGTTTTGTGGAGTAGGGGTTAGGGTGCACTTGGCTTGATCTTGGCCTTACACTTGCCTTGCACATGGCTTGATCTTGTCCATTGGTTGGCCCTTGGCTTCCCTATAAATACCCCCCTTAGTGATGAACTTCTTCATCCACTCCTCACTTTGTCTAAGTCTTGAAATCCCTCCCCTCCCTCTTGTGGCTCTCGTTCAAACACTAGCCCCCCCTTTTCGTGTAAGGCTTTGGCCGAGAGGGGTACCCTCCCCCCTTGGTGGTGTTCTAGCCGAGGGGTACCCCCCCTAGCCTAGTTGTTTCGAGAAATATACCCCATCCCTTGTGGTATTGAAATACTTCTCCAAGTATTATTATAATGCCCAAAATACCTTAGCCTTTACCTTGTAGTATTCCAAAAGTTACCTCTATACGTAGAGCCCGGAAATACTACCTTTTGTCCTTTTAGTCTCAAACCGAAACCCTAAGGAAATCTTCATAGTTGGTTGAAGTATTTAAGTAGAAGTTGGTTAGAACTTCTAAGGGTTGTTTGGAGCGGATTGGAGCGCACGGAGTAGAAGCTAAACCTTGCTCAAGATCGACATTATAACTTGGATAATTTTGGGCTTATCGAGGTAAATAATATTGTCCCCCTTATTGTAATTGGAAATTACATGTTGTAGGAATATATAGTTGAAGTATACTATATATAGAACTGAACATAGCTTTGCGGCAATGTCTTTTGACTTAAGCCTGAATATAAAGAAGAGAATCAATAATTACATAGGGTGTATTCTGATGACTTGTGTGGTATTGCTGTATAGTAGAATTGTACACGTCCGGTTAGACGTATAACCCCCCCCCCTGGTTGGCTTGGTAGCCGGCCTCGTTAGAGGAGGAGATTTACGCGATTGCGGGGAGGTCTTAGAATTTTCGTAGAATATGGGCAGTGCGGTTAGAAGTTAATAGACGTTTGTGGCCTTATAGGTGGAAGTACTACGAGTAGCGTATTCTACTTGAAGAGTGGAAAAGGCTAGCCGGGTTACAGTACTGTGGAGCGTTTTGCTTATTGTCGATAATCGTCGCGAGGTATGTGAACCTCTTCCTATCCTTTCTAGCATGATGCTTTGTAAACTATGTAGTACGGTGACGTACGTGCTAAATGAGTTGGTTGGTTTAAAACATAGGGTGTTATAATAGCTTTTTGGGAAGTTAGTTATAACGACTCTATGTAGGTAAAAGATTGGTTTATTGATTGTAGAAGTTAAGAGACTTGATCTTGAAAGATAAGAGACTTAACTTGTTTTACTTGGTAATTAACATTTTGTTAAAAATGTTGTAAAACCTCATTCGCGGGTAATGAGTACTTGGTTTTAAAAGAATAATGTTTTACTGACGTCGGAATGAGAATGATTATTGAACAAACCACAGCAGCGCTAATAAAGGAAAATGTATTGACAAATAACTAATTGTTATTAAAACCAGTAGAAACATCCATCTGCATAGAAGCTAAGATAAGACAAAATTGTATTACATTTCTAGATCATGGTCAGAATAAAGATTGTTGTAAACAAGAATAAACGGCTCACGTATAAGACATATGTTACTCAATTGTTTTAAAAGAGATTAAGACTATGAGTTATGAAACCTTTCTAAAATGAGAAACTTGAGCATTTGAAATTAGGCAAACTTGAACGTTTGGAAAATAATGTTGTTACTTAATTTTACAAAGGGAAGTATTTTGGTTTACTTAAAAAGATAGTCACTCTATTTTTATACTACGGGTATTATGTGACTTTTGTGAAAGGAACGGATCCTTTAAAAAGAGTTAATGTATGTAGTACTTTGGGGTTGAAACCCGGATTTGTTGTAATAAAATATAAGTCTATGAATTTGTTGAACTTGCCTATGCTTGTTGTGATAGCCTTTGTTGTGCAAGTGTTGTATCTCTGTTACCGCGCCTCGTTGGAGTAGGCTATCCGTTGAGAACTTACTTGGACGTCTTGGCGATGTGGAGAATTCCACAGTACGCTCGCTGATAGTGTTATTTATGCTAATCGCTTTGGACATATCGACACGATCGTGGCGCGGGTATGGTTCCATTTTGATTGATGTCTAGTTGTTTCCTTTTGGACATATCGACACGATCGTGCGCGCGGGTATGGTTCCATTGGGATTCTTTGTCTTGTTGTTTCCTTCGACATACCGACACGATGGGTGGCCACGAGTATGCTTCCATTTTGATCGTTATCGTGTTATTCGCTTTGGACATACCGACACGATGGGTGCCCACGAGTATGCTTCCATTTCGATTGTTATCCGGATATTTCCTTTCGACTCATCGACACGATGCGTGGCGCCGCGGGTATGCTTCCATTGGGATGGTTCCATGGCCATGCTTATACCGAGGTGAGATGTCGCACGCGGCCGTTATGCGTTAAATTCCCGTTATATTTGGGTGGTGACTTTGAGGCGTGAGTCCTCGACTTGACATCGCTTTTATGTTGTGAATCGTAGTTTTGTTATCATACATGTCTCTGCTTTTATATAGATCGTTATGATTTCATTTTCGCATTTTCATTTCACATACTTGGTACTGTTATCGACCTCGCCCGGGTGCGTTGCTCATCCGCAGTAGGAGTACACCGTAGTTGATCCTCGCTCTTAGGATCACGATTGACAGATTGGAAGCTCCGCTTCTCCGAGGCTTATTCTTGGTATGTGTTCCCCGAGTTGTAGGTTCTTGTACATTCGAGGTATGGCGGGGCCCTGTCCGTCATGGTTGTTGTAACTCTTAGAGGTGCATGTAATCGCTGTGGCGTGGTTTGTAAAAGGATTAAGCTCGTTTTGAAAGAGTTATATATATATATTTTATTGGAAGGTAACCGTTTGGTTGCTTCGCTTATTTAACATGTCTCTTGTTTCATGTTTATGTTTTATTTCCGTGATTTTCTCGATGTTGTATCACTAGGTGCCGGTAGGCACTATCACACGGAGTTCGGTCGTGACAATTATTGTTGGAACTTGGATAAGAAGAAGATTAAAGTGATCAAAAGCTGGAAAAATTAGGCAGCGCCGCGACGCCAAAGGACAGGGCCGTGACGCCTGAACGTTGGAAAATTCTCGTCGACAGCATCACGGTGCCGCGACTTCAGAGAGGTCTGACAGAGTTTCGGCACCGCGTCACCGCGGCGCCGAGGATGGCGCTGAAGCCAACGGTCAAAATTTTCAATTTTGAGTTGTGACTTTTCTGAAAGGTCTCAACTCTTGACATGAACAGGTATGGTTGTTCATATGTTAAACTATAAATTGATCACTTGAATGGATGGATAGACACATAATTAACATCACAATCAATGATCTTAACTCAATTAAAGATTTAATATTGTGAGTTCTTCTTCTTCTTCTTCTCAAGAACATTTCCAGAAAACACATATAGTAAATTCGCCAGGAGTGAAGTTCTTGTGCTAGAACTATCACTCGGATAGTTGTATCCTCAAGGCAGACGTCTGTAGAACTACATCACAAGTGGGGACGAATTTTTGTCTTACGATACTACGTAATTGCAGGCCTTTATCTACACCAAGTTAGTATGCGTTTTTCCATACTTGCAGTTTTATTATTGTTGAATTCAATTTCATTTGAGTTTTATATATATATATATATATATATATATATATATATATATATATATATATTATTGTGGTTTATACATTGAAGGTCTAGATTGACTCTAACAATCTAAGACAAAAATTTCTCAGATAATTTATTTTTCTGACTGTGTGAAGCTTGCAAAATTTTCAGAGAATACATTTTCCTGATTTGCAAAACGTTTGATCAATCTGGTTCATCAATGGTGAAAAACCATGTGGAGAAACCCGAGAAATTCAAGGGTGCTGATTTCAAACGTTGGCAACAAAAAATGCTCTTTTATTTGACTACTCTTAATGTGGCAAACATGTTGACTGTTGAGGCTCTGACGGTACTTCCGAGTGGAGAAGGAGAGAATGTCCCGACTGAGGAGGCAAAGGCTGAAAATCTCAAGGCTATTCAGACTTGGGAGACTCAAGAGTTTCTTTGCAGAAACTATATCTTGAACGCCTTGGATGGTTCTTTATGATATTTAATCCTCGTTCAGAACGGCGAGGGAGTTGTGGCAGTCACTTGAGAACAAGTACAAAACTGAAGTTGCTTGTTCAAAGAAGTTCGTCATCGGCAAGTTTCTAAACTTCAAGATGAGCGATGTCAAAGCCGTTGTCAAGCAAGTGGAGGAACTCCAAGTTATTGTTCATGAACTGGAGGTTGAAGGTATGGCCTTAACATGTATTTCCTTGTTGGTGCTAATATTGAGAAATTGCCTCCTTGTTGGAAGGATTTTAAGGTTTATTTGAAGCATCTAACAGAGGAAATGAGTTTTGAGCAATTGGTTCTCAAACTTCGTGTTGAGGAAGATAACCGGAAGAGTGACAAGGCAGATGCAGTTTCCTTGGAGCCAAATACAAATGTGGTTGAAGGAAATTCATCAAAACCAGGTTTCAGAAGGGCAAAGGCAAGTTCAATGGTGCCAAGCCATCATTTGCTGCCGGAAGAAGCACACTCGCCCCACAAAAGATCAATACGTTCAAGAAACAAGTTGGTGTTTGTTGGGTGTGCGGAAAGCCAAGGCATAGAGCAAAAGAATGTCGCCTTCGTAAGAGCCAAGGTGGTGGTGGTGGAGGTTCGAGTAATGTCAACTAGTCCAACCATGCTGAAACTAAGAACCAATTCATTGGTGTTGTCACTGCTCAAGAAAATCTGGTTACTAATTCAACCGACGGGTGGATCGATACGGGTGCTACCATGCACATATGTTCAGATAAGGACATATTTTCATCTTACCAAGCCATCAAGGATGGAGAACCATTGTTTATTGGGAATGCTGCTTCTGTGAAGGTGGAAGACAAAGGGAATGTGACTTTGAGGCTCACTTCCGGCAATGATCCTGTACTCACCATTGTACTACATGTGTCTGAAATTTGTAAAAATTTAATTTCTGGCCCTGTTCTTAGCAACACGGGCTTTAAGTTAGTTTTTGAATCTGACAAATTTGTACTCACCAAAGGTGGGGTGTATGTAGGCAAGGGCTACCTCAGCGAGAGGCTCTTCAAACTAAGTGTTGTATGTACTAAGACATTTGTCGTTATCAATGAAAACGCATGCAATAACACTGCTTCTGAGTATGTGATTTATTCCCTTTCTTCTTTATGACATTCTCGATTAGGCCATGTAAATTATCGTTCCTTACAAAGAATAGTAAAGATAGGCATGTTGCCAAAATGTTCCATGAACAAAATAAATAAATGTGGGGTATGCATAGAGTCTAAATATGCAAGTCATCCTCACAAATCTGTTGTGAAATCAAATGAAGTGATTGGTTTGATTCATAGTGATTTATGTGATTATCAAGCAACCCCTTATCATGAAGGAAAGAACTACTATATATCGTTTATCGATGATTGCAGTAAATTTTTCTATGTATACTTAATACATATCAAAGATGAGGCTTTGAACATGTTTAAAACATATAAAGCAGAAGTGGAAAACCAACTTGACAAAAGAATTAAAATTCTAAGGTCGGATAGAAGTGGTGAATATAAATCTAATGAGTTCAAGGAATTTTGTTCCACTCATGGTATAATTCATCAAACCACTGCGCCATATACTCCACAACAAAATGGAGTTGTCGAACGAAAGAATAAACATTGAAGAATATGATAAATTCAATGTTGGTTAGTTCGGGTGCACCTCTAAGTCTATGGGGTGAGGCATTAATTACTGCGAATATGATATTGAATAGAATTCCTCAAAAGAAAAGTGATCAATCTTCATACGAATTATGGAATGGAAGATTGTCTACTTTCAAAATGATGAAAGTGTGGGTTGCCTAGCAAAAGTTCAAGTTCCCTTACCAAAGAGAACTAAACTTGAACCAAAAACAGTAGATTGCATTCATGTTGGTGTTGCCAATAATGGTGCGGCATATAAGTTTTTGGTGTATCATTCCGATGTTGAAGATATTCACAAAAACACCCTTATGGAATCTGCTGAAGCCGAATATTTTGAGGATATTTTTCCTTATAAAGACAAGGAAAGTGTTCCTAATTCTAAGAAGAAGACACTGCCTCAAAATGATGATAATCTTACTTCATCGGTTCAAGAAGAAAATTCTGAACCAAGGAGAAGTAAACGTGGTAAAATAGCCAAAGATTTTGGACAGACTTTATGACATTTTCCGTTGAAGGAGAACCTCAAACATATAAGGCTGCAATAGAATCATCCGAAACACCTTATTAAAAAGAGGCTATCCAAAATGAAGTAGAATCCATTATACAAAATAATACATGAATTTTGGTTGATCTTCCTCTGGGACAGAAACCAATAGGTCACAAATGGATATTTAAATGGAAGTTAAGACCTGATGACACTATAGAGAAATAAAAAGCTCGGATAGTAGCCAAAGGATTTCGACAAAATGAAGGTGTGAATTTCTTTGATACATATTCACCAGTGACGAGAATTACGTCTATAAGGACGTTAATTGCTATAGCAGCGATTCACAATTTAGAAATTCACCAAATGGATGTGAAGACTGCCTTCTTGAATGGTGAATTAGATAAAGAAATATATATGGAACAACCCGAAAGGTTTGTTGTGAAAGGTCAAGAGAAAAAAGTATGTAAATTGGTTAAGTAATTGTATGGACTTAAACAAGCGCCAAAGCAATGACATGAGAAGTTTGATAATACATTATTATCAAATAGTTTTTAAATAAATGAATGTGACAAATGTGTCTACATTAAGGAATGTAAGAATGCATGTGTCATTATATGCTTATATGTGGATGATATGCTAATTATGGGAACGGATAAAGATGTCATAAACCAAACTAAGAAAATATTGCATACCGCTTTCGATATGAAAGATATGAGAATAACAGATATCATTCTTGGTATTAGAATTCAAAATAATTCTGATGGTTATGTACTAACCCAATCCCATTATGTTGAAAAGGTCCTTAGAAAATTTGAGCACTATGATGATAGACCGGTGGTTACACCATTTGGTATCGTCTGTCACCTTAAGAAGAATGAAGGTGATAGTGTGTCTCAATTGGAGTATACACAAGTTCTTGGAAGCTTGATGTACATAATGAATTGTACGAGATCGGATTTGGCATATATAGTGAGTCGACTTAGTCGATACTCACACAATCCTTGAAATGATCATTGGGTAGCGCTAATAAGGGCACTACGATACCTAAAGAATACAATGAACTATGGGCTGCATACAAAATATCCTCCCGTGTTAGAAGTATATTGTGATGCTAATTAGATTTTCAACCATTTCAGAAAGTAAGTCCACAAGTGGGTATGTATTTACACTTAGTGGAGCGTCGATATCATGGAAATCATCAAAGAAAACGATAAATACGAGATCAACTATGGAAGCAGAGTTTGTAGCCTTGGATAAAGCTGCCGAAGAGGAAAAATGGCTAAGAAACTTCCTAGAAGGTATTCCGTTGTGGACAAAGTCAGTGACCGCCATTTGCATACATTGTGATAGTATGACTGCCCTGACGAGGGCAAAGAATCAGATATATAATGTAAAATCAAGACACACAAGGCGACGTCATAATACAATACGAAGCTTGCTGAAGAATGGAATAATTTCCATTGATTATGTGAAGTCAAAGGATAATATAGCAGATCCTTTGACAAAAGGCCTTACAAGAGAGCAAGTCGTATTTACATCGAGGGGAATGGGCTTAAAGCCTAATACAATGAGTTGCGAACTGGTGGAAACCTAACCTATCATAATTGGAGATCTCATGGTTTAGGTTCAATAGGCAAACTAGCTGGGGAAGACTCAAGGAGCGTAAAATACACATATGCTCATCCCTATGGTGTACTAGTGTGTTAATTTGTTGACGATATAGGGCTGAACTTTTGTTCTTAATAATATTAATAGCCATTATGGTGGGATAGTACGGACTATTCTTGATTAATATTACCTATGTGATATTGATGAGGGGTTGCATCTGAGAGAACCGATATGGTTACGTTCTCTAGAAATTCTCATGAAGATAGGAGTTGTTCATGACCGAAACTAACACAACCGTAAGAATTGAAATATGTTGATATGATATGTGTGATGTTTGTTGTCTCTATTTACTACAAAACGTGAATAGTTCAAGGCATTACGTCCACTACTTCACAAGTAGATCCGATAGGTACTCACTACGAAAGGTCCAAGTCTAAAAGACACTTTTTCCGATGCATGTCATATCTAGTTCTCGGAAATAACGATAAGTTCCTAAAGTATCTTATTTTCTATCCACATGTGAGGTATTGTTGGATGTGTGAATAGAAAATGTGGGGTATTGTTGGACTTGGATAAGAAGAAGATTAAAGTGATCAAAAGCTGGAAAAATTAGGCAGCGCCAAAGGACAGGACCGCGGCGCCTGAACATTGGAAAATTCCTGTCGACAGTGCCACGACGCTAAGGACAGCGCCACAGCGCCGAGACTTCAGAGAGGTCTGATAGAGTTTCGGCACCGCGGCGTCAGGCCTAGCGCCGCGGCGTCGAGGACGGCGGTGAAGCCAACGTCAGAATTTTCAATTTTGAGTTGTGAATTTTCTGAAAGGTCTCAACTCTTGACATGAACAGGTATGGCTGTTCAGATGTTAAACTATAAATTGATCACTTGAATGGATGGATAGACACACAATTAACATCATAATAAATGATCTTAACTCAATTTAAGATTTAAGATTGTGAGTTCTTCTTCTTCTTCTCAAGAACATTTCCAGAAAACGCATATAGTAAATTCGTCAGGAGTGAAGTTCTTGTGCTAGAACTATCACTCAAACAGTTGTATTCTCAAGGCAGACGTCTGTAGAACTACAACACAAGTGGGGACGGATTTCTTTCTTAGGACACTGCGTAATGCAGACCTTTATCTATTTACACCAAGTTAGTATGAGTTTTTCCAGACTTGCAGTTTTATTGTTGTTGAATTCAATTTCCTTTGAGTTATATATATATATATATATTATTGTAGTTTATACATTGAAGGTCTAGATTGGCTCTAACAATTATACAGTGGTTTTCTCATGTGAATAACTTATTCTGCTTGTATCTTGTTCATCAAACATTTTTGGCTGCTTATTGATTTCTGATGATCTGTATAATTTGCATCAATCTGGCTCTCTATTCCTGTAAGTTGAGTACCTGAAATTAGGTCTCATACTTTTATCATTGTTTAGAATCGTCCTTTCTTGGCTTGGTAATTACTGAAAACTATTTATTTGTATTGTACCTGCAAAATAAAAAACCATGTTAATTAAAACAATCTGCCAGTGCATTGCCTTCCCTAAAGATGTGAGCAACATGCATATGGCTTATATTCCTCCAGTGTTGTATCCTTCTCATCACCAACCTGATTTTCCATGGAATATCTCATCTTCCCTCCAAAATATTTACCATTATTAAAGAATCAGTTTCAATGAGAACAATATGTAAATGATTGTTGATGCAGTATTTAATACCATCCTGAATAGTTGTAGCCTCAACACATATATTTATATTATCTACTAATTTCCTAGAGCTAGCAAGCATCAAGTCTCCTTCTGCATTTCTAATACAATAAGCTGCTGACCTTAAGCCTGGATTTCCCCTTGAGCGTCATCTGTGTTGCACTTATATCAACCCGTAGAAGGACATCTCCATTTAACCCTCATATCTCCCATTACTGGCCTATATCCTTCCAAGAACTGCACCAATTGTGTCCAGTCTTGTGGCATTTGTTTCAACCAAAGGTACCTTGTAACTGCAAAGTGATGGATATTCTGATTCATATAGTATATAACCTTAGATCTACTCATTGCACCACCATGTAATATTGCATTTCTCCTCTTCCATAATTGCCAACAAATGAATGTTGGAGTTTCTTGAATGACTGTTAAGATAATTCAGAAGTAGTTATTGTGGTGATTATTGTAATTAAGTAGAACTTAATGCAATTAGTGAGGTAGTTAGTTTGTTTTAGATATTTTCCAACATTGTATACATTTTATATATAGTTGATGTGAAAAGAGGAATAATAACACAGTTCATTTCCTCCACTTCATTTCTTTTCTCTCTCTCTTATGCACTTTTCTTCTGGATGAACTACCCCACTGACTCAATGGTGGTATAGCAGTTCCCTCTTCAGTATCATAATTCATCATGGTATCAAAGCCTACTGATTATGCATGAACTCTGTCACGCCCTTTTTCGACCGCGACATTATTTTAGCGAATCCTGCTACTAAGAAAAATGTTAGAAAATAAAATAAAATGTTAAAAATGCTAAAAAAGGGTGCTGAAATGCTAAGAGGCTGCTAAAATGCTAAAAAGGATTCGCGAAGTCGCCAGCTAATTATTTTGGGTGAATTAGGACACCTAAATGTTAACTAGTTTAAACTTTAAAGTCAACATTAACTCTATTTTAATGGTCTGCAAAACTGGTTTGAGATTTTGAATAAGGGTTCTTTATTAATCTAGAGGGAAGGGATTAGGCACCCTCTAAGATCCGCTAATTTGCGGTTGTCCTGCCAAACCTAGGGTAAATTATTATGCTATAGAAAATACGCGTTTAAAAGGATGTTGCAAGAACTTTATCAAAGAATGCATTTTTTTGATAAAAGATTTATAAGACTAATGCTACAAAAATATAAGTGCAGCTAAAAGTGCGCATTTATAAAATGATGTTGTATTTACTAAAGTTATGCCTTTCATTTGCAAAATCAATTTTGATTAATATATGCAAGGTATAATATAAAAGACACTATTTTTCATCATGGATAATAAGAAGATAATTTTATTATGAAGTGAATTATAACGCCATTGAGTGATTTATGAGAAAATCAATTTCCTCTGTGAGGTACCTCCTATGGAATCTGACTGCATTGCTCTGCTAGTTGCTTGTAGGGCTGTCAAGTTTGTAATCCTGCCTGTCTTAATGCCTTCTTCCACGAAGTCGCCCATTCTTACGACTTCTGCAAAACTTCGCTCAATTACACTGATCATCCTTTCATAATATGTCGCGTCTTTTAACGACTGCACGAACAAGATGGTCATTTCGCTCTCTGCCATTGTAGGTTGGACCTTTGCTGCTTCTGACCGCCACCTCAGGGCGTATTCCCTGAAAGTTTCTGTGGATTTCTTTTCAAGTTTCATAAGATAAAATCTATCCGGGACAGTATCAGTGTTGAATCTGAATCTATCCATGAAATCTTGTGCCATGGCATTCCAACCGTCCCATTTTCGAGGGTCTTGGCATGTGTACCAGTCTAGCGCCTCGCCGGTTAGACTCCTGATGAATAGTTTCATGATGATTGCTTGATTTTTCCCAACTCCAATCAATTTATCGCAATATGACCTTAGATGAGCTCGGGGATTCCCCTTTCCGTCGAACATGTCAAATTTGGGCACCTTGTACCCCACAGGTAATTCAACGTCGGGGTGCATACATAAGTTTTCATATTCTAACCCTTCCTCCCCCTTGTTCATCTGAATGCTTTTGAATGCCTCTTTCAAGCTACGGATTTCTTTTGCCACATTTTCATCAGCTCTAGCTCGAGTCTGCCGCTCCACTTCCTTGTATTGATCTGTCTCATGCATAATAAATGGTTGGCTTTCGGTCGGATGTGCTAATGCCCCATATTGTTTGTTAGGACTAGTGATGCGTGGCATCTGCTCGTATTGGGTGTCTTGGCAATTTGGACTGAGTGGGGAGATATAAGTAGGTGGAGGATGAGATATGTATGTAATAAACAGATCATTTTGGAGGTCGGCTTGCAAATTGACCGGGCGGGTGACATTTTGGTGTGAGCTGGTATGTTGCGGCTTTTGCGGGGGGTTTTGTGGAAGTGGAGGCTCAAGGGCTTGTGATACGATTGCATTTGTCCTTTGTTCCGGGAGTGGTGCATTCAAACTAATAGACATATTTGTCATATTTCGGAGCCTTTCTATATCGTCTTGCATGATTTCCATTTGCTGCAATAATTTGGCGAGGTGTTGATCATTGGTGTTTCTCCTTTCTAATGCCTCGGCGTCCTCTACAGGAACGGGACGAGTCCTAAGCTGTTTCGTTCTGGTGCCTCTGGATTAGTCATTTATTGGATGATTGTGCTTCTACCAGTCAACGCGAATCAACCTTTTGGGGATAAGCTAGGCAAAAATAACCCTCTAACAAATGAAGCAAACTAAGTTAGTATAATATGCAAAGAGTTGCAGGCAATATATAATAAGCAAATTGCAAATCAAGCGCGTGCTCTAACATGTTTGGGACCTCTTTTATGCCAGCGGGAGGCCTAAACGTCACATATGCAAGGTCATGATAGATTTGTCCAAGTGATCGGTGTATTTTATATACACCTTTTGAGTCACTTTTAGTTAGTCTTTTGTCCATTTTTGCACAAATACGTGTCGTCTTAGGATAGATTTTCTTTCGAGTCCTATTGGTTTAAAGTGGCTCATTGGCGGAAAAAGAGCAAAAAGAGGGTAGAAATGGAGGTTCCAGAGCTCGAAAAGCGAGAAAGTGGCGAACCAGGCACAAAACAGGCCCAGCCGCGGCCTACCATCAGGCGAGCGCCACGGCGCCTAATCTTCAGAGAGTCGCAGTAATTCCGGCGCCGCGGCGCCATTTGCAGGGCCGCAGCGCCGAGGCGGGAAAAATCAGAAATTCGAATTGACAATGGGCCAGGCCTGAAGGAAAACCTGAATCACGTTTTGGAGACTATAAAAAGAGGACTTTAGGTCAGATGCAGGGGTTCCTCTTCTTGCCAAATCACAACACTTTTGGAGATCAAGATTGGAGACATTTTCTTAGTAAATTCTTGTTCTTGTTTTACTTTCTTTACATTTTATGTTGGATATTAATTTAGTTCTTGTCATGTCTATGGCTAGGAACTAAATCTACTTAGGACTTTCCATGTCAATTCACTTGAAACTTATCTTTATGAATTAATGCATGTTTTTTGTTCTTCTTCTTGTTGTTGAGATTTATTCAATATTTGTTTTGATTGCTTGGTAATTACTTGATCACTAATTATCATAATCCTTATGATTTCTAACCGAAATCCGAAAGGGGAGGTTGTGAATATGCTGTAGTTGGATAAACATAGGTTAAATCGTGGACGAAAGTACCCCGATACTTGTGTAGTATTAATAGGTTTTTGGTCTTAATCCTCCTCTATAGTCAATCTTATCACCGAAAGGTAGAAAGGTTCTATACTGGGGTTGAGTGTTTATATAACCTTAACAGGAGTATAAAACGGCTTAGTTAACCTGCTATCTCAAAATAGAAGAAGAACCATTATTAATTGCATTAATAAGTAAGTTAAGCGGATAGTTGAGGAGATTTGGAAGCCCTATTTCCACATTACTGAAGTAAAATAACATAGTTTAATTAGTTTTCACAATTCTAGTCATAAATATCATATCAATCATCGATCACCAAATAGATAACATAGAATAGAATTTGGTACTTGAACAATAATCCCTGAGGACGATAACTCGGTCTTCTAAGACTATATTACTTGACTCGACACGTGCACTTGCGTAAGTGTGTGCATTAATCGCGCATCAAGTTTTTGACGCCGTTGCCGGGGATTGGCGTAGTTCAATATCATTTTATCTATTCTTAATTTCTAATTTGGTTTTTATTTTCTTTTATTTATTTATTACTATTTTTCTTTTATTTTGTGAAAACCAGTGTGCCGTGATCCGTTGTTGGTTTTGATTCATCTCAGGGATCCTGAAGACATGGATTACTACTATCAACAAGGTAATCCTCCAAATTCACAAGAAGCGGGGATGGGTTACGATCAGCTATACTCAGGTTGACTAGGCACCAAACTCAGTTCATGGACGAAACGAGAGTGTCCTTGAAGAACTTGGAAACACAAATAGGACAACTCGCGGGCATGCTGAGCAGCGGAATACAAGAAAAGCACTCTGCACATATGGGAGGAAATATAAAAGAGCAATGTCAGGCGATTGACCTGAAAAATGCCGAATCAGTGGAAGCAAAATTCGCAGCTGTTGCAGCGCCGCGGCGCCGCAGATTCTGGGACAGTGCAGAACTTTAGGCGCCACGGCGCCGAATCTCAGGGCCGCGGCACCCAGAGCCCAGAAGCCAAAATAATGGTGGAAGCTGTTGTGAACGCACCCTGTGAAGATACTGCACCCCAGAGGCTAAAAACATGTGCTCTTGACAAACAATTCTCTAAATTTGTGGAAATTCTCAAACAATTGCAACTCAATATTCCGTTCGCTGAAGCACTAGAGCAGATGCCAAGCTATGTAAAGTTCATGAAGGACATTCTTAGCAAAAAGAGGAGGATAGAGGACTACGAAACAGTGTTGTTGACTGAAGAATGCAGTGCCATCCTATAGAGAAAACTACCTCAGAAATTAAAAGATCCTGGGAGCTTCACCATCCCATGCACTATTGAGAAGTTTGAATGTCAGAAGGCGTTGTGCGATCTGGGGGCAGGCATAAATTTGATGCCCTGTCTAGTTTTTTGCAAACTTGGAATGAGAGAAGTCAAACCTACAAACATCACCTTGCAGTTAGCTGACCGCTCCATAGTCCACCCTAGAGGAGTCATCGAGGATGTGTTGGTAAAGGTGGACAAGTTCGTCTTTCCCGCTGATTTCGTCATCTTAGACATAAAAGATAACGACATAATCCCCATCATACTTGGCAGACCCTTCCTAGCCACGGGGCGAGCTCATCGATGTTCACAAAGGGGAGTTGAAACTTCGGGTGGAAAAAGAAGAGGTGATTTTCAATGTTTTTCGGGCAGCAACCTTCCCAGATGCAAGTGATAACTGTTCGGCCATTGACATAATCGAAGATGCAGTGTCAGACAATGGGTTCAGAAATGATGATAAGCTTGAAGAATTACTGACCAGATGGGATGATAGTAGTGGAGACGACCCAAGGCTGATGGAGTATGAAAATTGGATGAATTCTTATTAGAAATGTGATAAGAAGAGATATGAAGAGCTTGGGCAGATGCCACAGAGATCAGTACTATCCACAGAGAAGGCTCCAGAGCTAGAGTTAAAAATTCTACCCAATCATTTACAGTACCAATATCTAGGTGAAGATCAATCCTTACCAGTGATCATCTCATGCCATCTATCCACAGTAGAGATTGATATCTTCTTTGAGAAATCGAGGGCTCATGGCGTGCCATTGGGTGGACATTAGCAGACATAAAGGGGATAAGTCCGTCAACAGTAATGCATAAGATCCGTCTAGATGAGGAGAGCATACCCTCCATTGAGGCACAAAAGAGACTAAACCCAAACATGAAAGAGGTAGTCAGAAAAGAAATCATGAAATGGCTCGATGATGGAGTAATCTATCATATATCTGACAGCACATGGGTGAGTCCAGTACAAGTGGTACCTAAAAAGGGTGGTATGACAGTAGTGACCAACGAAAGGAACGAGCTCAGTTCTTCTAAAACAGTTACTGGATGGAGAATCTGCATTGACTATCGCAAGTTGAACAAGGCAACCAGAAAAGACCACTTCCCGTTGCCATTTCTAGATCAAACGTTGGATAGACTTGCGGGGCACAACTACTACTGCTTTTTGGATGGTTACTCAGGGTACCATCATATTGCGATAGCGCCAGAAGATCAGGAAAAGACGACATTCACCTGCCCTTTTGGTACATTTGCATTCAAAAGGATGCCATTTGGGCTTTGTAATGCACCTGCGACCTTTCAGAGGTGCATGATGGCAATTTTCTCAGACATGGTGGAGAGGACTATAGAGATTTTTATGGATGATTTCTCGGTCTTTGGGGTGTCGTTCGACGAATGTTTGAGGCACTTGGAAGCAGTGTTAAACGGATGTGAAGAATCTAACCTTGTGCTAAACTGGGAGAAGTGTCATTTCATGGTGAAAGAAGGGATTGTCCTGGGACACAAAATATCGAACCAAGGTATTGAGGTGGACAAAGCAAAGATTTCAGTAATCTAAAATCTACCACCTCCAGTATCACAAAAGGAGTCAGAAGTTTCCTTGGGCATGCCGATTTTTATAGAAGATTCATCAAGGATTTCTCAAAGGTTTCAAAGCCCCTCTCCACCTTGCTAATGACGGGGGTTGCTTTTGAATTCAATAAGGAATGCATGACCGTTTTTCAGACACTCAAGAAGAAGCTTATCTCAGCACCCATAGTCATTGCACCAAACTGGGAGATCTCATTTGAACTAATGTGCGATGCAAGTGATTATGCAGTGGGAGCAGTGCTTGGACAGAGAATCGATAAGGTATTTAGATCCATTTACTATGCTAGTAAAACTCTGAATGAAGCACAGTTAAATTACACGGCTACTGATGCGCGATTTAATGCACACACTTTAACGCAAATTCACGTTATCGTGACAAGTAATATAGTCTAGGTAAGACCGAATATCGTCCTCAAGGATTAGTGTTCAAGTACCAATTATCTATCCTTTGTTATCTATTTGGTAACCGATATTTGAGTTTGTTGATTATAACTAACAATTATAAATACTAATTAACTATGTGTTTACTTCAGTAGTGATGGAAATAGGGCTTCCAAGTCTCCTCAACTATCCGCTTATATTACTTATTAATGCAATGAATTATGGTTCTTCTTCTTTCGAGCTAGCGGGTTTACTAATCCGCTTTATACTCCCGTTAAGGCTATATAAACACTCAACCCAGAGCGCTCCTTTCTACCTTTCGGTGATAAGGATGACTCTATAGGAGGATTAAGAACAAAAACCTTGTTAATCGTCACGCACCTTGCGTGAAATTAGGTATTTAAACCCCTATTAACGCTACACAAGTAATTGAGGTATTTTCATCCCAATTCGACCTATGTCTACCCAACTTACAGCATAGTCACAACCTCCTCCTTTCGAAGTTTGATTAGAAATCATATAAATAATGATAATTAATGATCAATTAATTACCAAGCATTCAAAGCAATTATTGGGTAAATCTCAACAATAAGAAGAATAATCATAAACATGCATCAATTCATAACATAAGGTTCAAGTGAATTGACATGGAAAGCCCTATAATGGAATTAGTTCCTAGCCATTGACATGACAAGAACTAATTCAATATCCAACATAAACTAAAAGTAAAGTAAAGAAAAGAAAAGAAAATTACTAAGTAAAGGTCTCCAATCTTCAACTCCAAGAAGTATTGTGTTTGTGCAAGAAAGGGAACTCTTGAAAACTGCCTAGGGTTCTCTTTTTATAGCCTCAAAACCGCCCTTAAGGTTTTCCTTCAGTTCGACCCATAAAATCGTCAAAACTCGATTTTTCCTCGCCGCCGCGCTTCGCATCGAAGCCATGGCACTAAGTTCAAAGCCCTCACGATGAGGCGCGTGGCTCTACAACTCGTTGTTCGAGGCCATGCGCACAAACTTCGCGACCCTTCGATATTGGGCGCCGGGCGCTGGACTGCTGACAGAGGCCATGCGCAATCTGCCTTTGCCTGGTTCGCCACTTTCTCGTCTTTTAAGCTCTGGAACTTCCACTTTTGCCCTCTTTTCACTCCTTTTCCGCCAAGTAGCCATTTTAACCAATTTGACTCAAAAGAAAGAAAATCTATCCTAAGACGACACGTATTTGTACAAAAAGGGACAAAAGACTAACTAAAAACGACTCAAAAAGTGTATATAAAATACACCGATCAAATACCCCCAAACTTAACTTTTGCTCGCCCTCGAGCAAAGATACAAAGAAAGAAACAACGACTCAAGGAAACGAAAAATAAACAGACTCAATGACATTGATCACTTTGCTGCATTGGTGTTACTTAGAAAAATATGAAGATTAGCAGAATAATATGCAGGAACATATAGCATGAAATTTTAGCACTCTAAACACATTAAGCTAGATATTTCGCAAACTCATTTTTATCATGCTTATTGGAAGTCACAATACTGAATCATGCATGTTAATTTCAAAAATCCTATGGCATTTTTACTTGTTATTCTCCACTAATAATGGATATGCATCTAAGAGATCTTCAGGGCTTTTAAGGGTTGTAATGTAGGCTTAGGCACGTGTAGGTAAAAATAGGCATTTAGGCTCATTTTTGTGTACCATAAGCTCTTTAGCTTTTCAGTGTTTCCCTTTTCTTTTGATTCTTTCCTTCACTTCAAATCTATTTTTCCCCTCTTTTGTTTTGAGAGCGTGAAGTGTATCATAATAGCAAGCACCCCCAAACTCAGACTTTTGCCTATTTCTTATTACTTTTTAATTGGGGTGCATCAATCTTGTTTGCTCTTTTTTTGTCTCTTTTTTTACACACTCTATTCCAACTATTTCACATGTTTACTTATGACACAAGTATGGAAATATAGAGTGTTAAAGAAAAAGTTCATTTTTAGGCTCAATGGGGCTGACTAGGGATATTTTTAATGTCAGAGATAGAAAGGAGTGGTAAGAATTGGCTAACAAAGAAACGCCTGAGTCATCTCCCTAACATGTGTTGACACCCAATTTTGACCCTCCCGTCCAGCCATTAACTATAAAATTACACTAATTTTGTAAAATAATTTTTTAGGGATTTTTATAATAAAATACAACAATAAAACATAAATACAGGCATAAATAATTAATTTAATAATGGCATCGCGTCTTACGTAGAGTTTCAAGCACTTAGAGTCCCGCGTCTGCGTTAATTGATTTCAAGCTCTGTCGTAATTCTTAAATAATAAATACATAAAAAAAAGTAATTTAGCAATGACGTCGTGTCAGGTAGCATGGCCGCCTTTATTAGTAATCATTTGTAATTTAAAATCAATTTTAATCTAATACATGCATTTAATAGCACCGCATTTATAAAGCTTTAAACGATTCTTAAATATCGTACTTGCATTCAGCATTTAAGTAATTTAATATAAACTCTAAATTCAATTTTAATTTAACTTCGCAATAATGCAATAATAAGATTTTAATAGCGCCGCATTCTAGAGCATTAAGCATTAATTAAATAACACACCCGCATTTATTTTATAACAATTAGATAATTTAATCACAGTTAATTAATTACTTTGTCACTAATTAAGAGCCTAAAACTAATAATTATAACACTAATACACTTAAACTCTACCCTTTACTAACTACCCAGCCCTTAAATTCGCCCAAGACCCGCAGCCCACTTAAATTACCCGTCGCCCCGGCCCAAATCCCGTCGACCCGGCCCCAATACCCGCAGGCCCCTATTTCCCTTATTTCCCTAAACCCACTGCAGCCCTTTGACATACCCATCGTCTCCCTCACAACAAACAGAACCTCTGAACTCACGCGAAACCCTAGCCTCTTCACCTCCCCATCGCAACACTCAAGAAATTCGGATTCTCGCCGAGAATCCGAGCCTTCCTTACCCACGCACTCCTAGCGCCTCCTCTGTCCATAACCAAACGAATCTCTCCAAATCGTTTACCTTATCATATCAAGTACTAAATCGCACGAATCAAGCACCCTTCAAAGACGAATCAGAACCTTACCATAAGTCGTCCAGTACGAAATCTTGCCCTAATCGTGTCAATCGCAACTTACCAACATTAGAATCCCAACCAAGGCTATATAAGCACATGCAATAGAGCTCAGAGGCAGCGGTGAATAACCCTTAGCTGAGATAGCATCGAAACATTGGAAAATCAGAAAAGAAGTCCAATAGCAACAATCGACAGAGTATTGGGAGTCAGGGAGTCAGCACCCAGAGAATTAGCATCGCAAGAATAAAGGTTCGAATCCCTTTCCTTTAGTTCCAAAGAAGAAATCGCAGACAAACCTTGCCCTTTCATTCACATCGCAAACCCAAAACCCGTCGAGTGGACCGACGACTTGATACGCTGCCCCGGGTCGCTGTCCGGAGAAGGTAAAATCGAACTCCTCTCGTGTTTCGTTAGATTTCTTTGCTATGTGTGTTTATCATGAATTTAATCGATGTTAATTGTATTAGTTTATTCGCTTACCGATATAAGTCAGATTGACGTTTCTTAGTTGGATTCTTCATGTCACGATTAGTTAAATTGGTGGTCTAAGTGTTTTAAATGGTAGGTAGTAGCAGAATCAGTGAACGCACCTTCTATCTGATAATTTTGTTGTTTAATTCGTAATGGTGTGTCCCGTGGGATATGATATGTGTCTTTATTACAAAATCTTTGGCTTAATTTTAGTTGTGGCTTGAATTCGTGAGTTTAAATCATGGCATGTTAATTATGATTTTTTTCAGTATGTTCAGTATCGATCTTAATATCCCTGTATACTCACAAAACAAGCAAATCCTATGTCTCCTATGTCTAACAGTCAAAACTATACCAGTGTTAGCCTCTCTTGGATCATTCCCATGCCATATGAACATGTAGCCCCTGTTGCATCTCTGATTTGAAAGATAATATGGCCCGATATGGTGGAACATAAGTTAAGAGTATATCGTGTCATTTGTCTCTATTCCAGTTTACAATGACACCTTAACTTGTTAAATGCTAGGATCAGTTGGTCCGTTATCCAAAATAGGCAAGATATATCATACTTGTATTTTTCGTAACTCGTCGCATATCACATATGTATTCGTGAAAATCGCTCGACATCACATTATGTGGCTATCTGTTAACCCGATTTTCTTTCTTTCTTTCAAATCTGGGTATGAGGTGAGTTTCTTGTGCCCATTGATATGCACCTATTGGACTGATCGCATGCCATAGTTCCGGTATTTAAATAATGGATCGGTTCCTTTATGCCCTCGTTCTTGCGAATCGTTAGAGAGCAATGTTGTGCTATTGCATCTTCAAGCCAATGGTTGAATCATGCCACAATCGACCACATATTGTTTCTTTTCTCTTGTTAGTATATGAATCTATATTTATAGATCGTAATCGTGTCCGATCCATAGTGAATAGGTATTGGACTTGCCCATTATCTTTTCTCTCCCTGCTTGTCACGCGCATCGCCTTGTCTGCTCACTGACGGGATGGTCTCAAGAATGGGAATCACCCCAAAGCCTCATCATACTTGCCTACCACTTGAATAAAATGCTTGTCTTCCTCAGATTTTAATCCTACGTGTGTCCGTCAAATTTTGGTGCATTTGCTCATATATCTCAGATTTATGGACGATAATAACTTCTTTGTATTAAAACCATGATAATCGCATTTATTGGCCTTCCATTCTATGAACAAATGGATCGACTTCATGTGTGATATTAGAAGCTGGTTTGTCCTTATTTCTTTTACCACCCGCTGGCTGCTTATTCCCATCTTATATTGTCACCTGTTGGTCTTTTTGTGCATGCTTGCTTAAATACAAACTATGTGTCAAGTGTTGGTTTGTTATTTAAATAAATTTGGACATGTACTAATTCTTATCTTTCTTTATTTTTACATGGCACGCACCGGAGCAAAATAAAGAGTCTCACGGCGAGACTCATCGCAAGTCATTTCAAATGGCAACCCGCACCCGCATTTGCATTCCCGCTTCAGAAATTCCTAAGTCTAAATAGGATAAGACGATGTCGCCACGCATCTTGGAAGCCGCGATCATATCCACCCTCTATACTATTTGTTTGAAATTTGTTGCCTAATTATTTAACTTTGTAATTAATAGGATATCTAGAATAATTAGCCTTTAAACATATAAGTGGGGAAGGTAATTTAAAGTTCATCGCTTAATTTACTTGCCTTTAAGATTGTCATGCATGTCTAATTTTGCCAAAATGATTTAACTTGCATTATAAAACCAACATTTTGCGTATTAAAATTCATAACAGGTTTCTTCCTAAACTCTCAAAAAATCATCTTAAAGCATCGCTTATATAATATTGTACGCAGGCTAGGCAAGATTAATTTAGCTAGCATGAGCATATAATTAGTCTATAAAGCACTTTGGCATTTAGCACTTTCTAGCATCTTAACAGTTTTTGCATTCTTAGCCCCTCTTTAAACTTTAGTAACATTTTAGCACCTTCCTAGCATTCTTTGTACTTTAGCATATAGCACCTTTTGCCCTTTCAATACTTAAGCACCTTTTAAACATTTTAACATGCTAGCATCTATTTCCTAACATTCAGCACTTTAGTATTTAACACTTTTAAACACCTCTTAGCACCTTTAGCACCCTTTAGCTTTAAAATTAATCTTTTAGCACCTTTAAGCACCTTCTAACATTTTTTTGCATTTTATTAAGCAAGAAGAGCTTTATTTTGCATTTCTTAAACATAATAATTACCCTAGGTTTGGCAGGACAACCGCAAGTTAGCGGATCTTAGAGGTGCCTAACCCTTCCTCTAGATTAATAAAGAACTCTTACCCAGAATCTCATTAAGTTTAGCAGACCATTAAAATGGAGTTAATGTTTTACTTCAAACTAGTTAAACATTTAGGTGTCCTAATTCACCCAATTAATTAGGTGGCGACTCCGCGAACCCTTTAGCATTTTAGCACCCTTTTAAACTTTAGCATCTTTTGCAATTTTAGCATCCTTTTAGCATTTTAAAAACTTTAAACCTTTTAAACTTATTAGCATTTTTGTTTATTTTATTTTTCTAACATTTGCATTTTATTTTAAGCAGGGCTCGCTATTTTTTAAAAAATGCCGCGGCCGGAAAAGGGCGCGACAGAAATGGCGACTCCGCTGGGGATTTTAGGTTCTTAACCACAACAAACCTAGGGCTATTATTTGGCAATTATTTTGCATTTAATTTTTGTGTATTGTATTTTGTTTATTTTTTGCTTGCTTTACTGCTTTCCCTAAACTGGCATTCCGCTCATATTTCTTCCATTCTGGAAAATTCACACAAATCACACACTCACGCGCTGGTGTGCTCCGCGCACCCGCAAATTTCTTTCAAAAAATATATCCAAATTCTAGGAGAGTTGGCGCCTGCGCGGAGTTAGATCGGTTCGTCTGATCAGCCGCGTAGCCTTCTCACTCGAGTTGTCCACTCGGGAACCTTGCGTCTAGAAAAAGCCAAATCTTAGAAACTTAAGATAGAGCTATACCACCCTTTATTTTAGGGCATGCATGCATTTACCTTAGGTGGGTTGGTCCTTGGCATCGACACCACAATTAGGAAGACACCAAACTTGTCGACGGGTTTCTGAACCCAACGACCAACCAGCATATTATGTGTACCGTGGCAATGACAGACAAATCCAAACCCAATCATGACATGCTAAAATTGGGAAAAAGTGCACCGTCATTTGGTCGCCATTTCCAACAAAGGCATTATAGTTGGACGACTTGGACAAACCCGTCATAATCTCGCATAAGTGACGTTTAGGCTTACCTCTGGCATAAAGAGGCCCCCCTGCATGTTAGGAAACGTTTGAATGTGCTATATGCAATATATCTGCTACATACCCGCAAATTATGTGCTTTATGCTAACACCGTTTGTTGCATTTTTAGAAAGATTTATCATCTCCCCCCAAAGGTCGATTTGTATTTGACTTAGCAATGGCAGAGCATCAATGACCGATTCAAGGGCATCTGAGCGGAACGAGTCGGAACCTGTCTTGGTTCCTATAGGCAAAGCAGGGGTCTCAGAAAAGAAGAGCAGCATGACACCTTCTCAAAACTGGGACAATGTAGGAAACCAGACAGGGGCTGCAAATCCAAGCAGACCAGGCACGCAGATGTCAAGGGACAAGGCGGCGAAGTCAAATACGAATCGACCCCCCCCAAAACTCACAAATTTTCTTTGAGCGCAGGTCTTTTCATATTAACAAAAGCAGCAAATGCAATAGCCGAAGCAGAAAATACGGCAAGAAGTTTCTTCGCAAGAAGAAACAGCAGAGGCAGAAGATATGACAAAAAAAAAAATCCCAAAATTCAAAATCCGCATCAGAAGCAGCAGCGGCAGAAAGGGGCATCAACAATCGGCAATCAAAGTTCAGAGTTCCGCAACAAAACCTAGCGCGTCAACTCGGGCATAAAGTCAAACTTGCAACCCGCGCATCGCACACAACAAAGGCATCATAACAATTCGTCAGTTGCAGTGCAAGGGCAACATCTCAGTATTCGTCAGGCATAATCAGGGACGACATCTCGACCCATAAAATTGCACTTCTTATATACATTTATCATTTCGTTTAAACAGGTATACACTAACGTTTTTTCTCAAGCTTAGCTCGCAGGAGCATTTATTCTAGCTGAGAGCAGCCGATACGCCCAGTGCAACGACGCATGAGCATCAGGTCCGTGCAACGACACCATCGCGATTGCGTCACGCAACGACGCCAAAGAAGAACACGCCCGCATAACGACGTTATCGGATTGTGTCCAAGCAACGACACCATCAAGATTGCGTCACGCAACGACGCCCGAAAGAACACGCCCGTGCAACGACGTTATCGCGATTATGTCCAGTAACGACATCATCGCGATTGCGCTACGCAACGACGCCAAGAAGAACACGCCCAGTAACGACGTTATGAGCATTGTGTCGTGCAACGACACCATCAAGATTGCGTCACGCAACGACGCCAAAGCAAAGAACACGCCCAGTAACGACGCCATCGCGATTGCGTTTACACAACGACGCCAAAGAACATTATGTCCAGTAACGACATCATCGATTATGCTTCACGCAACGACGCCAGCAAAGAACACGCCCAGTAACGACGCGGCGATTATGTCAAGGCAACGACATCATCAAGATTGCGTTTACGCAACGACGCCAAAGAAGAACATCGCCCAGTAACGACGCCATCAAGATTGCGTTTACACAACGGCGCCAAGAACATTATGTCCAGTAACGACATCATCGCGATTGCGGTCCAGTGCAACGACACCATCGTGATTGCGTTTACACAACGACGCCAAAGAACATTACGCCCAGTAACGACGTTATCGCGATTGTGTCCAGTAACGACCATCAAGATTGCGTTTACGCAACGACGCCAAAGAAGAAGACGCCCAGTGCAACGACGCCAAAGAAGAAGACGCCCAGGCAACGACGTTATCAACATTATGTCCAGGCAACGACATCATCAGCATTGTGTCCAGGCAACGACACCATCAGCATTGCATCTACGCAACGACGCCAGCAGCAACACGTCCAGGCAACGACGTTATCAGCATTGTGTCCAGGCAACGACACCATCAGCATTGCGTCTACGCAACGACGCCAAAGAAGAAGACGCCCAGTGCAACGACGTTATCAACACAAAGAAGTCCGAAACGACGCCATCATCGAGATATCACATCCGCACAGTGGACGATTTTCTCGCTTCTCAAAATTGCATTTCCTCTCATTCATGCTTTATTCTCGTCTTAGCGCTTATGCACTAACTCTTTCGAGCTTTAGTCTGTGTACATTTGCAGCAAGGACGACATATCCGCGTTCACAATCGCAACACGTCTGTGCAAGGACGAAAAATCACAGCATTTGCAGCATCGCATCAACACAGCAGACATCACATTTTGTAGGATAACCTTTTCTACTCACAGTCACATTGTTTTTAAAATGATGCGTCATCATTTTGCCTTAGCAGTTATGCACTAACTCTTTCTTGAGCTTTAGTCTACAGGGGCAATTGCAGCAAGGACAACGTATCCGCGTTCACAATCGCAACACGTCTGTGCAAGGACGAAAATCACAGCATTCGCAACATCGCATCAACACAACAGGCATCGCGTTTTGCAGGATAACCTTTTCTATTCACAGTTACATTGTTTTTTTTTAAATTATTTTGCCTTAGCAGTTATGCACTAACCGTTTGTTCAAGTCTTAGCATGCAACAGCAGGAGCACAACGTGGATTTTCTCTTACAATAACCGGCAATCGTTGGGGCCAACCTTCCCAACGACGCGTAAGCGCCTGCCGTCGGTCCACTCGCTCCACATCACCATAGAACCCAAAGACCACAAGCCATAGCAAGACACCCTGTGTTCAAGCCGCTTATATTCTTTTACTTTTTGCACATAGCCCAAAGGTCATCATAACTCGACACCGACATCTTTAAGCCCGCATTAGCCCGCCGTGTTTTGACCATGTAGCCCAAAGGTCGCCATAACTCGACATCGACAGCTTTTGAGTCCGCTAGCCCGCCTTGGTGTTTTGACATGGTATCCGGTGTCGCCATAACTCGACATCGACGCTTTTTGATTTTTTGCGCCACTTTGTCTACCGCCAAAGATTTTTTTTTGCAATTCAAGATCGAGACAAAATTGGCTATGAGTCAACGTCTTTGTCCGAAGATTCTTCCATCATCTCCATACAAAGAGGGACATCTGTTGACACCCAATTTTGACCCTCCCGTCCAGCCATTAACTATAAAATTACACTAATTTTGTAAAATAATTTTTTAGGGATTTTTATAATAAAATACAACAATAAAACATAAATACAGGCATAAATAATTAATTTAATAATGGCATCACGTCTTACGTAGAGTTTCAAGCACTTAGAGTCCCGCGTCTGCGTTAATTGATTTCAAGCTCTGTCGTAATTCTTAAATAATAAATACATAAAAAAAAGTAATTTAGCAATGACGTCGTGTCAGGTAGCATGGCCGCCTTTATTAGTAATCATTTGTAATTTAAAATCAATTTTAATCTAATACATGCATTTAATAGCACCGCATTTATAAAGCTTTAAACGATTCTTAAATATCGTACTTGCATTCAGCATTTAAGTAATTTAATATAAACTCTAAATTCAATTTTAATTTAACTTCGCAATAATGCAATAATAAGATTTTAATAGCGCCGCATTCTAGAGCATTAAGCATTAAGCATTAATTAAATAACACACCCGCATTTATTTTATAACAATTAGATAATTTAATCACAGTTAATTAATTACTTTGTCACTAATTAAGAGCCTAAAACTAATAATTATAACACTAATACACTTAAACTCTACCCTTTACTAACTACCCAGCCCTTAAATTCGCCCAAGACCCGCAGCCCACTTAAATTACCCGTCGCCCCGGCCCAAATCCCGTCGACCCGGCCCCAATACCCGCAGGCCCCTATTTCCCTTATTTCCCTAAACCCACTGCAGCCCTTTTACATACCCATCGTCTCCCTCACAACAAACAGAACCTCTGAACTCACGCGAAACCCTAGCCTCTTCACCTCCCCATCGCAACACCAGCAGCCCCGGGATTCTCGCCGGAGAATCCGGGAGCCTTCCCTTACCCACGCACCCTAGCCAGCTCCTCTTTCCATAACCAAACGAATCTCTCCAAATCGTTTACCTTATCATATCAAGTACTAAATCGCACGAATCAAGCACCCTTCAAAGACGAATCAGAACCTTACCATAAGTCGTCCAGTACGAAATCTTGCCCTAATCGTGTCAATCGCAACTTACCAACATTAGAATCCCAACCAAGGCTATATAAGCACATGCAATAGAGCTCAGAGGGAGCGGGGAATAACCCTTAGCGGAGATAGCATCGAAACATTGGAAGATCAGAAAAGAAGTCCAATAGCAACAATCGACAGAGTATTGGGAGTCAGGGAGTCAGCACCCAGAGAATTAGCATCGCAAGAATAAAGGTTCGAATCCCTTTCCTTTAGTTCCAGCAAGAAATCAGCAGACAAACCTTGCCCCTTCATTCGCATCGCAAACCCAAAACCCGTCGAGTGGACCGACGACTTGATACGCTGCCCCGGGTCGCTGTCCGGAGAAGGTAAAATCGAACTCCTCTCGTGTTTCGTTAGATTTCTGTGCTATGTGTGTTTATCATGAATTTAATCGATGTTAATGGTATTAGTTTATTCGTTTGGCCGATATAAGTCAGATTGACGTTTCTTAGTTGGATTCTTCATGTCACGATTAGTTAAATTGGTGGTCTAAGTGTTTTAAATGGTAGGTAGTAGCAGAATCAGTGAACGCACCTTCTATCTGATAATTTTGTTGTTTAATTCGTAATGGTGTGTCCCGTGGGATATGATATGTGTCTTTATTACAAAATCTTTGGCTTAATTTTAGTTGTGGCTTGAATTCGTGAGTTTAAATCATGGCATGTTAATTATGATTTTTTTCAGTATGTTCAGTATCGATCTTAATATCCCTGTATACTCACAAAACAAGCAAATCCTATGTCTATGTCTAATACCAAAACTATACCAGTGTTAGCCTCTCTTGGATCATTCCCATGCCATATGAACATGTAGCCCCTGTTGCATCTCTGATTTGAAAGATAATATGGCCCGATATGGTGGAACATAAGTTAAGAGTATATCGTGTCATTTGTCTCTATTCCAGTTTACAATGACACCTTAACTTGTTAAATGCTAGGATCAGTTGGTCCGTTATCCAAAATAGGCAAGATATATCATACTTGTATTTTTCAGAACTTGGTCGCATATCACATATGTATTCAGTAAAAATCGCCTGTACATCACATTATGTGGCTATCTGTTAACCCGATTTTCTTTCTTTCTTTCAAATCTGGGTATGAGGTGAGTTTCTTGTGCCCATTGATATGCACCTATTGGACTGATCGCATGCCATAGTTCCGGTATTTAAATAATGGATCAGTTCCCTTTATGCCCTGTTCTTGCGTAACTGTTAGAGGAGCAATGTTGTGCCTATTGCATCTTCAAGCCAATGGTTGAATCATGCCACAATCGACCACATATTGTTTCTTTTCTCTTGTTAGTATATGAATCTATATTTATAGACTGTAATCAGGTCTGATCCATAGTGAATAGGTATTTGGACTTGCCCATTATCTTTTCTCTCCCCTGTTTGTTGCTGCGTACTGCCTTGTCTGTTCGCTGGATGGGGATGGTCTCAAGAATGGGGAATCACCCCAAAGCCTACTGTTACTTGCCTACCACTTGAATAAAATGCTTGTCTTCCTGTATTTTAATCCTACGGGTGTGTCTGGTCAAATTTTGGTGCATTTGCTCATATATCTGTATTTATGGATGCATAATAACTTCTTTGTATTAAAACCATGATAACTGCATTTATTGGCCTTCCAGTTCTATGAACAAAATGGACTGACTTGCGTGTGATATTAGAAGCTGGTTTGTCCTTATTTCTTTTACCACCCGCTGGCTGCTTATTCCCATCTTATATTGTCACCTGTTGGTCTTTTTGTGCATGCTTGCTTAAATACAAACTATGTGTCAAGTGTTGGTTTGTTATTTAAATAAATTTGGACATGTACTAATTCTTATCTTTCTTTATTTTTACATGGCACGCACCGGAGCAAAATAAAGAGTCTCACGGCGAGACTCATCGCAAGTCATTTCAAATGGCAACCCGCACCCGCATTTGCATTCCCGCTTCAGAAATTCCTAAGACAAAATAGGATAAGACGATGTCGCCACGCATCTTGGAAGCCGCGATCATATCCACCCTATATACTATTTGTTTGAAATTTGTTGCCTAATTATTTAACTTTGTAATTAATAGGATATCTAGAATAATTAGCCTTTAAACATATAAGTGGGGAAGGTAATTTAAAGTTCATCGCTTAATTTACTTGCCTTTAAGATTGTCATGCATGTCTAATTTTGCCAAAATGATTTAACTTGCATTATAAAACCAACATTTTGCGTATTAAAATTCATAACAGGTTTCTTCCTAAACTCTCAAAAATCATCTTAAAGCATCGCTTATATAATATTGTACGCAGGCTAGGCAAGATTAATTTAGCTAGCATGAGCATATAATTAGTCTATAAAGCACTTTGGCATTTAGCACTTTCTAGCATCTTAACAGTTTTTGCATTCTTAGCCCCTCTTTAAACTTTAGTAACATTTTAGCACCTTCCTAGCATTCTTTGTACTTTAGCATATAGCACCTTTTGCCCTTTCAATACTTAAGCACCTTTTAAACATTTTAACATGCTAGCATCTATTTCCTAACATTCAGCACTTTAGTATTTAACACTTTTAAACACCTCTTAGCACCTTTAGCACCCTTTAGCTTTAAAATTAATCTTTTAGCACCTTTAAGCACCTTCTAACATTTTTTTGCATTTTATTAAGCAAGAAGAGCTTTATTTTGCATTTCTTAAACATAATAATTACCCTAGGTTTGGCAGGACAACCGCAAGTTAGCGGATCTTAGAGGGTGCCTAACCCCTTCCCTCTAGATTAATAAAGAACCCTTACCCAGAATCTCATTAAGTTTAGCAGACCATTAAAATGGAGTTAATGTTTTACTTCAAACTAGTTAAACATTTAGGTGTCCTAATTCACCCAATTAATTAGGTGGCGACTCCGCGAACCCTTTAGCATTTTAGCACCCTTTTAAACTTTAGCATCTTTTGCAATTTTAGCATCCTTTTAGCATTTTAAAAACTTTAAACCTTTTAAACTTATTAGCATTTTTGTTTATTTTATTTTTCTAACATTTGCATTTTATTTTAAGCAGGGCTCGCTATTTTTTAAAAAATGCCGCGGCCGGAAAAGGGCGCGACAACATGCATATCCTAACTATTTCGTCTCAAATAGCAATCAATCATAACACATATGTTTTTATCATTTATCATGCACAATTCAAGCAAGAAACTCCAAATAGACAGATTTTGTGAGTTTTTGGCATATCTAACTTAAGTGTTTAGATAGTTGCTCTAATTCCATTACATTATTCCACCTTACTTCACTAGGTGTTTCTAGTAACTACAGCATGCATGATCTTTGACAGACAATTATGACTCAAAAAGAAAAAAAAATTATGACTCAAAAATACACAAAAACAATCAAAAAGACTCAAACATACTATAACAATAAGACACAAATACTATAACAATAAGACACAAATAAGACACCCCCCCCCCCAAACTTAAATTACACATTGTCCCCAATGTGTGCAAGACTCAAAGACAATAAATGAAAAGGACACTTACAGACTTGGTTTAAAATGGTGGCGGTGGCGGTGGTTAATGCATTGAATCCCGTGAGAGGGGAGGGTTCAGGATTTTTGATTTGGAGAAAGGGCCGTCGGAATAGGGCGTTGTCCAAAAATTTTAGATTTTTCCGTTATGGCGCTGCCTCGCAAAATGGAAATACGCTCAAACTTCTGGCTTCTTCGATCTTTTAGCCGCGCGCTTAATCTTCAGCCCTTCGCTTTTTCGCGCCATGCTCTCGCTTCCGCGCCGAGGCGCTAACCCGATTTTCTGGAATTTCCTGGCTATTCTTCCATTTTTCCCCTCCAATTTATTGGCCTACACCTGTCAATCACAACACAAATACTACCTCCGTGAGACTGTTCTTAATAAAAACTAACTATATTAAAGTAAAATAATTTAAAATACTTTGGGTTGCCTCCCAAGTAGCGATGTCTTTAACGTCTTTTAGCCGGACGCAAGTTCCTTAACTCAAGAAGTGTGGGGTATATTAACCCCACAACCAATCCATTTTCTCCACATTTTCCTTTTTCTTCTTCTGTTTCTCTTCTTAAAATTATTTTCTAGGGAAGGTTCAGGAACACATACCTGCTTTGGCGGAGGTTCGGCATCACGCACTGCCAGTGGCTCATCTCCCTTGGTTTGGCTTGCACTGGCTCACAGGGGGTTCTGATGGTGCTGATTACAAAGCATCTGCTCATGATTGGTGGCTCAATAATGTGTTTAAATACTTTAAACACCATTTCTTCCTTCTCCACCCTAAACGTCAGCTCTCCTTTTTCTACATCGATCAGGGCTCTCCCTGTCGCCAGGAATGGTCTCCCCAATATGATGGGGATCTCTGCATCCTCTTCCATATCGAGAATGAGGAAGTCTGCAGGAAAAAAGAATTTTCCCACTTTAACAAGTACGTCCTCAATCTTCCCCTCGTGCACCATCGTTTCTATCGGCTAGTTGCAGGCTCACCGTGGTTGGTTTTGCCTCACCTAACTCCAACCGTTTAAACACCGATAAAGGCATCAAATTTATACTTGCCCCTAAATCGCAAAGGGCCCTGTTGCATGTCACATTGCCAACTGTGCAAGTCAATGTAAAGCTCCCTGGGTCTTTTAGTTTAGGGGGCAACTTCTTCTGCAGGATAGCACTGCACTCCTCCGTCAGTGCTACCATCTCATACTCTGCTAGTTTCTTCTTCTTCCCCAAAATCTCCTTCATGAATTTGAAATAAGAGGGCATCTGCTCCAACGCCTCTATGAAGGGTATGTTGATATGTAGCTTTCTGAACGTCTCCAAGAATTTGGAGAATTGTTTATCAACTGTCTTCCTCTGCAATCTCTGTGGGAACGGGATCTTCTCCGTATACTCCTTCTCTGGAGTTTTCTCTACTACTGGGCGAGCTTCAACCACCTTCTCTTTCTCTATCTCTGCTCGTTGTTCAACTACCGGCTGAGGTGAGTGCTGCTCCAACTGTTTACCACTTCTCGCCAGATCGCTCGCATTGTTCTCTGATTCATCTCGTGTTGCTTGGCGCTGTACCGTGGCTCGCTGTTCAATTGCTTTGCTAGTTGACCCACTTGTGTTTCCAAGTTCCTGAACGAGGATCTAGTTTCTGTCACGAACTGGGTCTGGGCGTTGGTGAGTACCAACAAAGCCGCCTCACTGCTCGCTTTTCTGGCCGAACAGTGCATTAAATTGTTGGTGGTGGAGCCCGAGTAAATGGCCGCTGGTTTTGGTGCTTCGGTTTTGCATCGCCTCTATATTGATTCTCGCCGCCTCGGTCTCTCCATGAAAAATTTGGGTGATTCCTCCACCGATTGTATGTGTTGGAGTATGGGTTGTTCTGGGCCTCCGATAGTTACCCACGCTGCACTCGCCGCTCGATTGGCATATTATTAGGATCACTAAAGGACATCTATCGAATGTATGTGGACCACCACACGCTTCACGCCTCCTGCATCCGTGACCGCATTTACGGATACATCTTTGTCGCAATCGCTTAGTCAAAAGGGCAACTTGGGCATTCAGGGCAGTGATGACATCTATCTCGTGAACTCCCACTGTTCTCCTTCCACTCATTTGTCTATCTTCTGTGACATGGTTATTGGTGGCCATTGCTTCTAGTAAATCGTGAGCTTCATGGGTTGTTTTCCTCATAAAGGTCCCACCAGCTGCTGCATCGATAATTGTTCTGGTTGTTCCGCTCAGCCCATTGTAGAAGATGTGGACCAAGTTCCACAACTCAATACTGTGGGGTGGACACTTCCTCTGCAAGTCCTTGAATCTTTCCCAAGCTTCGTATAGTGACTCTCCATCTTCTTGGTAGAAATTATTCAACTCCCCTCTCAACTTTGCTACTTTGCATGGTGGGAAGAATTTTGCTAGAAATTTTTGTGTCAGCTCTTGCCATGTAAAAATCGAATCAGCTGGTAAGGAATTCAACCATACTTTTGCTCTGTCCCTGAGTGAGAAGGGAAAGAGCCTCAATCTGACGGCATCATCAGTAACGCCGTTATATCTGAAAGTTGCACACAACTCCAAGAAATTAGCTATGTGCATATGTGGATCCTCTGATGGCAACCTCCAAATCGCACCGTGTTCGCACCGCTTAGAATTGCTGCTTGATCTCAAAGTTATTTGCTCCTATCACGGGAGCCTAATACATGTCTCAGGTTCGCTCACCCTGCAGACGTAGTCTCTCAAGCTTCTTTCGCTCGACTTGAACTCTCTCCTCGACATCCATAGGTATTCGCCGAGGCATTCCTTGGTTAGGTTGATTTTCACCTAACCCCTCACTCAGCACATTGTTGTTTTGACCGCCGTCCATCTCTATCAAGGTTGCAATTCACTGGTTCCTTCTATTATGTTTACAAGTTTTCTCAATCTCTGGATTGAAGGGAACAAGAGTGTCTGCTCCTCTTCTCCTTCGCATAAACTGAGCGCCTGAAACAGATCAAAAACAACCAAACGGATCACGGTACCCTGATTTTTACAAAAATAAAAATTAAAAACGTAAAAATAAAAATTAAAAACTAAAAACCAAATTAGAAATTAAAAATAGATAAAATTGATATTGAACTATGCCTAATCCCCGGCAACGACGCCAAAAACTTGATGCGCGATTTAATGCACACACTTTAACGCAAGTGCACGTTATCGTGACAAGTAATATAGTCTAGGTAAGACCGAATATCGTCCTCAAGGATTAGTGTTCAAGTACCAATTATCTATCCTTTGTTATCTAATTGGTAACCGATATTTGAGTTTGTTGATTATAACTAACAATTATAATTACTAATGAACTATGTGTTTACTTCAGTAGTGATGGAAATAGGGCTTCCAAGTCTCCTCAACTATCCTCTTATATTACTTATTAATGCAATGAATTATGGTTCTTCTTCTTTTGGAGCTAGCAGGTTTACTAATCCGTTTTATACTCCCGTTAAGGCTATATAAACACTCAACCCCAGTAGCGCTCCTTTCTACCTTTCGGTGATAAGGATGACTCTATAGGAGGATTAAGAACAAAAACCTTGTTAATCGTCACGCACCTTGTGTGAAATTAGGTATTTAAACCCCTATTAACGCTACACAAGTAATTGAGGTATTTTCATCCCCAATCCGACCTATGTCTACCCAACTTACAGCATAGTCACAACCTCCTCCTTTCGAAGTTTGATTAGAAATCATATAAATAATGATAATTAATGATCAATTAATTACCAAGCATTCAAAGCAATTATTGGGTAAATCTCAACAATAAGAAGAATAACCATAAACATGCATCAATTCATAAAATAAGGTTCAACTGAATTGACATGGAAAGCCCTATAATGGAATTAGTTCCTAGTCATTGACATGACAAGAACTAATTCAATATCCAACATAAACTAAAAGTAAAGTAAAGAAAAGAAAAGAAAATTACTAAGTAAAGGTCTCCAATCTTCAACTCCAAGAAGTCTTGTGTTTGTGAAAGAAAGGGAACTCTTGAAAACTGCCTAGGGTTCTCTTTTTATAGCCTCAAAACCGCCCTTAAGGTTTTCCTTCAGGCCTGGCCCATAAAATCGTCAAAACCTGATTTTTCTCGCGTCGGCCATGCTGAAGTTCTAAAGCCCTCTCACGATGAGGCGCCGGCTCGCAACTCTGCTGCTCGAGTAGCCGCGCGCTGAAACTTCGCGACCTCGATATTGGGCGCCGGGCGCTGGACTGCTGGCGAGGCGTCGCGCGCCGCAACCTGCCTTTGCCTGGTTCGCCACTTTCTCGTCTTTTAAGCTCTGGAACCTCCACTTTTGCCCTCTTTTCACTCCTTTTCCGCCAAGTAGCCATTTTAACCAATTTGACTCAAAAGAAAGAAAATCTATCCTAAGACGACACATATTTGTACAAAAAGGGACAAAAGACTAACTAAAAATGACTCAAAAGTGTATATAAAATACACCGATCAACTACAGAAAAAGAATTGCTAGCAATAGTGTATGCATTTGAGAAATTCAGGTCATACTTGATTGGGAATAAGGTGATAGTATACACTGACCACTCTGCCATAAAGTACTTGATGACAAAGAAGGATGCAAAACCTCGCCTCATTCGATGGGTCTTGCTACTACAAAAATTCGACGTGGAAATTCGTGACAAGAAGGGGACAGAGAACTCAGTTGCAGACCACTTGTCAAGACTTGAGAACACAGAGAGCCAGAACACCAAGTATGTGCAGATAAATGATCACTTCCCATATGAGCAATTGTTTCAAGTAAGTGCGGTTTTTAATTTACCTTGGTACGCTGATTTTGTTAATTTTCTTGCAGCTAAGGTAATACCCCCAGGATTGACAAGACAACAAGTGAAGAGGTTTTACTCCGAAGTAAAACACTACTATTGGGAGGAGCCGATGTTATACAAACACTGTGCCGATCAAGTCATCAGGCGATGTATACCAGAGGAGGAGATGCACCAGATTCTCACTCATTGTCATACCCTACCATGTGCTGGACACTTTGGGGCATCAAGAACAGCAGCAAAGGTACTGCAAAGCGGGTTCTATTGGCCAACACTTTTTAAGGATGCCCACGCCTTTGTGAAGAGGTGTGATCATTATCAACGAACATGGAACATATCAAGACGAAATGAAATGCCTTCGCAAGGGATATTGGAAGTAGAACTATTTGATGTGTGGGGAATCGATTTCATGGGTCCATTCCCGTCGTCCTTTGGAAATCAGTACATCCTTCTGGCAGTAGATTATGTGTCCAAATGGGTAGAAGCAGTAGCCACTAAAGAAAATGATAGTAAGACTATTCAAAGATTCCTTCAAAAGAACATATTCACAAGGTTTGGTACTCCAAGGGCCATCATCATTGATGAAGGAAGTCACTTTTGCAACAGGCAGCTGAATACATTATTTTCCCGATATGGAGTCTACCACCGCACCACACTTGCCTACCACCCTCAAGCGAATGGGCAAGCAAAAGTGTCAAATAGGGAAGTGAAGAGCATATTGGAAAAGACGGTGGATGGCTCAAGAAAAGATTGGTCTATCAAACCGACGACGACCGCGGGCGCATGCAAGATTCAAAACCCCAATTGGGATGTCACCATATAAGTTAGTTTTTGGTAAAGCATGTCATTTGCCAGTAGAGTTGGAACACAGAGCCTATTGGGCAATGAGGAAGTTGAACATGGATGCCAAGGCAGCAGGACAGAAGAGGCTGCTACAGCTGAGCGAATTGGATGAATTCAGACACAACGCCCATGAGAATGCAAAGATCTACAAGGAACGAACGAAAGTATGGCACGACAAGATGTTGATACCAAAAGACTTCCAAGAAGGACAACAAGTGCTCTTATTCAATTCAAGGTTTAGGTTGTTTCCAGGCAAGTTAAAATCGTGTTGGTTAGGACCATACATTGTGGTAAGAGCATTCCCCTATGGTGCATTTGAAGTAAAATGGAGAGAGGGAGCCCCCTTCAAGGTAAACGGACAAAGGTTAAAACCCTATTTGATTAACGAAATGGAATATATGAGCCTAGTAACCTCTCTCACCCTAAAATGATAAGGAACTTGCGTCCGGCTAAAAGACGTTAAAGACAGCGCTATTTGGGAGGCAACCCAAAGTTATTTAAATTTATTTTATTCAATTTAATGCAGTTTAGTTTTTACTTAGAACAGTCTCACGGAGGTATTGTTTATATGTTGTGATGACATGTACAGAGCCAAGAATTTGGAGGGCGAAAACTGAAAAGAAGCCAAAAGAAAAAAAAGAAAAAAAAAAGATTTCCAGAAAATCGGCTTAGCGCCGCGGCGTAGAAAGTTCAGAGGAGCGCGACAATGTGGGCGCCGCGCCGCCAGTTGCAGGGCTGCGGCGCCACGACGAAAAATCTGAAGTCGTGAGGAAGCCCCAATATGATTGTCCTTTCTCCAAATCAAAAATCCAGAACCAGCCCCATCTCACGGGATTCTATGCATTATCCACCGCCACCGCCACCACTTTAAACCAAGTCTATAAGTTGTCATGTTTCTTTTATTTTCTTTGAGTCTTGCACACATTGGGGACAACGTGTGATTTAAGTTTGGGGGGGGTGTTTTATTTGTGTCTTATTGTTTTAGTATGTTTGAGTCTTTTTTATTTGTTTTAAGTATTTTTGAGTCATATTTTTTTTTAAAGATCATGCATGCTGTAGTTACTAGAAACACCTAGTGAAGTGAGGTTGAATAATGTAATGAAATTAGAAGCAACTATCTAAACACTTAGGTTAGATATGTCAAAGACTCATGAAATCTGTCTATTTGGGGTTTCTTACTTGATTTGTGCATTGTTAAATGATTAAAATCTATGTGTATGATTGCTTGCTATTTGAGGCGAAATAGTTAGGATATGCATATTAGGGAGATGACTCAGGCATTTCTTTGTTAGCCAATTCTTACACTTTTTCCTATCTCTGACATTAAAAATATCTCTAGTCAGCCCCTTTGAGCCTAAACAATAAACTTTTTCTTTGACACCCCATAATTCCACACTTGTGCCATAAGTGAACATGTGAAATGATTGGAATGGAAAGTGTTAAAAAAGAGACAACAAGAGTGAACAATCTTGATGCACCCCAATAAAAAAATAATAAGAAATAGGCAAAAGTCTAAGTTTGGGGGTGCCTGACATTCATAATACACTTCACTCTCCCAAAACAAAAGAGGGGAAAGATAGATATGAAGTGAAGAAAGAAAATCAAAAGAAAAGGGAAGGATTGATAAGCAAAAGAGCTTATGGTACATAAGATGAGCCTAAATGCGTATTTTACCCACCCATGCCTAAGCCTACATTACAACCCTGAAAAGTCCTGAAGATCTCTTACATGCATATCCATGATTAGTGGAGAATAGCAAGTAAACATGCCATAGGATTTTGAAATTGACATGCATAATTCAGTACTCTTACTTCCATTAAGCATGATTCAAGTGAGTTTACGAAATATCTAGCTTAATGTGTTTAGAATGCTAAAAATTCATGCTATATGTTCCTGCATATTATTCTGCTAACCTTCATGTTTTTCTAAGTAACAATGATGTAGCAAAGTGATCAATGTCGTTGAGTCTTTCTATGTTCTATTTCCTTGTGTCTTTATTTCTTTCTTTTGATCTTTGCTCGAGTGCGAGCAAATGTTAAGTTTGGGGGTGTTTGATCGGTGTATTTTATATACACCTTTTGAGTCATTTTTAGTTAGTCTTTTGTCCATTTTTGTACAAATACGTGTCGTCTTAGGATAGATTTTCTTTCTTTTGAGTCCTATTGGTTTAAAGTGGCTCATTGGCGGAAAAGGAGCAAAAAGATGGCAGAAACGGAGGTTCCAGAGCTCGAAAAGCGAGAAAGTGGCGAACTGTGCACAAACAAAGGCCATGCATGGCTTCCAAACCAAGAGGCTGTGGCGCCACGACGCCTAATCTTCAGAGAGTCGCAGATTCGGCCACGCGCCATTTGCTGGCGCAGCCGAAAGCGGAAAAATCAGAAATTGACCGACAAAGGGCGGGCTGAAGGAAAACCTACATCACGTTTTGGAGACTATAAAAAGAGGACTTTAGGTCAGATGCAGGGGTTCCTCTTCTTGCCAAATCACAACACTTTTGGAGATCAAGATTGGAGACCTTTTCTTAGTAAATTCTTGTTCTTGTTTTACTTTCTTTACAATTTATGTTGGATATTAATTTAGTTCTTGTCATGTCTATGGCTAGGAACTAAATCTACTTAGGGCTTTCCATGTCAATTCACTTGAAACTTATCTTTATGAATTAATGCATGTTTTTGGTTCTTCTTCTTGTTGTTGAGATTTATTCAATATTTGTTTTGATTGCTTGGTAATTACTTGATCACTAATTATCATAATCCTTATGATTTCTAACCGAAATCCGAAAGGGGAGGTTGTGAATATGCTGTAGTTGGATAAATATAGGTTAAATCGTGGACGAAAGTACCCCGATACTTGTGTAGTATTAATAGGTTTTTGGTCTTAATCCTCCTCTATAGTCAATCTTATCACCGAAAGGTAGAAAGGTTCTATACTGGGGTTGAATGTTTATATAACCTTAACAGGAGTATAAAACGGCTTAGTTAACCTGCTATCTCAAAATAGACGAAGAACCATTATTAATTGCATTAATAAGTAAGTTAAGCGGATAGTTGAGGGGATTTGGAAGCCCTATTTCCACATTACTGAAGTAAAACAACATAATTTAATTAGTTTTCACAATTCTAGTCATAAATATCATATCAATCATCGGTCACCAAATAGATAACATAGAATAGAATTTGGTACTTGAACACTAATCCCTGAGGACGATAACTCGGTCTTCTAAGACTATATTACTTGACTCGTCACGTGCACTTGCGTAAGTGTGTGCATTAATCGCGCATCACCAAGCCGTCCAACTGTAATGCTTTTGTTGGAAATGGCGACCAAATGACGGTGCACTTTTTCTAATTTCAGCATGTCATGATTAGGCTTGGATTTGTCTATCATTGTCACGCTACACATAGTATGCTGGTTGGTCGTTGGGTTGAGAAACCCGTCGACAAGTTTGGTGTTTTCCTAATTGTGGTGTCGATGCCAAGGACCGACCCACCTAAGGTAAATGCATGCATGTCTTAAAATAAAGGGTGGTATAGCTCTATCCTGAGTTTCTAAGATTTGGCTTTACTAGACGCAAGGTTCCCGAGCGGACAACTCGAGTGAGAAGGCTACGCGGCTGATCAGACGAACCGATCTAACTCCGCGCAGGCGCCAACTCTCCTAAAATTTGGATATTTTGAAAGAAATTTACGGGTACGCGAAGCACACCAGCGCGTGAGTGTGTGATTGTGTGAATTTTCCAGAGTGGAAGAAATATGAGCGGAATGCCAGTTTAAGGAAAGCAGTAAAACAAATAGCAATTAAAACAATTAAACATACAAAATTAAAGCAAGTAATTTTAAGGTATTTAAAACAAATAAAAATAAAACCAAGCAATAATAAACCTAGGTTTTCTATGGTCAAGAAACCCAATTCCCCAGCGGAGTAGCCATTTCTGTCACGCCCTTTTTCGACCGCGACATTATTTTAGCGAATCCTGCTACTAAGAAAAATGTTAGAAAATAAAATAAAATGTTAAAAATGCTAAAAAGGGTGCTAAAATGCTAAGAGGTTGCTAAAATGCTAAAAAGGATTCGCGGAGTCGCCACCTAATTATTTTGGGTGAATTAGGACACCTAAATGTTAACTAGTTTAAAGTCAACATTAACTCTATTTTAATGGTCTGCAAAACTGGTTTGAGATTTTGGATAAGGGTTCTTTATTAATCTAGAGGGAAAGGATTAGACACCCTCTAAGATCCGCTAACTTGCGGTTGTCCTGCCAAACCTAGGGTAAATTATTATGCTATAGAAAATACGCGTTTAAAAGGATGCTGCAAGAACTTTATCAAAGAATGCATTTTTTTTAATAAAAGATTTATAAGACTAATGCTACAAAAATATAAGTGCAGCTAAAAGTGCACATTTATAAAATGATGCTGTATTTACTAAAGTTATGCCTTTCATTTGCAAAATCAAATTTGATTAATATATGCAAGGTATAATATAAGAGACACTATTTTTCATCATGGATAATAAGAAGATAATTTTATTATGAAGTGAATTATAACGTCATTGAGTGATTTATGAGAAAATATATTTCTTTGTTATGCATTAACTTCCTGATTATATATGCCATTTTAATTATTAGGCGAGAATAAGCATACATGACAAGCCTAAGATAAATAACTAGAAGTGTATTTCTAACTTTAAATTACCTTCCCAACTTATATGTTCAAAGACTAATTGCTTTGGGTCTCCTGTTAATTACAAAGTTAGATAGTAAAATTACAATAAACAAATAAAGACATAAAAATGAGGCAAAAGGATCAAGAGGGTAAAAGAATTGAAGTGGGTGACTCCATCCTATTTTGTTTTCTAGGAGTTGCCGAGGAGGGAACACGATGGATGTAGATGCAGACCTTCATTGACGAAAGTCGCGATGAGTCTCGTCGTGAGACTCTTCATTTTGCTCCGATGCATTTCATGTAAAAAAAAGATAAGGATTAGTAAATATTCCAATAAAATATAAATGAACATGTGCATATTCTAGCTAACATTTAATTAAGTTAATCTCTAAAAATAATAGAAGTCGATCATGGGCCCAACGCTATTCAGCACAAGATGGGCCTCGGTAACTAGCAGCAACCAACATCAACAGAATGTTGGGTTTCAGATTTTTTTAAAGAGGGCATGCACAATCATTTTTAGGCCATATTAATTATATTAATACTTTGAAGAATAATCCAGATTTGGCCTTAATAACTATGCCAGACCCAGACCACAGTCCTGAGACAAAGAACAACATTTCCTAGCATACTGGACTGTGGCTGATCCTACTATCTGGAAATGGGCATTGTTGAGTTCTTCACATTGTCCCAACACTGTGTCAATACTAAGAAAATGATTTCACTGATGGCCAATAGCAGTAAGAAACACTAGGGAAAGGTCACATTACTTCCCAGACATTCATATGACCCCAAACTAAGAATAAACACATAGACATCAATGCGATGGAGGAGGAAGAGATTATGGTGGATAACTTTGTATGAACCCAAGACATGCGGCATGGTCTAAGCTTAGGATATATCATTTGTTATTACGGTTACATTTCAGTGGTTAAATGCCAATAAACTTTGGTTAGCATATGTTTCAAGCCCTTTATTCAATTTTAGAAACATACAAGACTTTACCCTATAGTATGCATATACTGCTACATGGAACAAAATGGTAATTCATCAAGCAAACAGAGACACTAACAGGGCCACTAAATGTCAACACCTCAAGTATGCAGGGTCATTTTCTCAAATAAGTACCTAAACTGATTTTCGATGATAGATCATATCCTAAAAAAAATCTCTCACTACATGGAAACCAATAACTACCTAAGTGAAATCCACAGGGTCGCTGATCGGTGTATTTTATATACACTTTTTGAGTCGTTTTTAGTTAGTCTTTTGTCCCTTTTTGTACAAATACGTGTCGTATTAGGATAGATTTTCTTTCTTTTGAGTCAAAGTGGTTAAAATGGCCAAATGGCGGAAAAGGAGCAAAAAGAGGGCAAAAGTGGAGGTTCCAGAGCTTAAAAGCAGAGAAAGTGGCGAACCAGGCACGGACACGGGCCAGCACCGCGGAGCCTCCTGCCAACAGGTCCAGGCGCCCCGGCGCCCAATATCCAGAGGGTCGCAGAAGTTTCAGCGCCGCGGCGCCTAATCATCAGAGGGGTCGCAAAAGTTCCGGCGCCGACGCGGGAAAATCAGGTTTTCAGACGTGTTTTGGGCCAGGCCTGAAGGGAAAAGTTTGAGGCGGTTTTGAGCCTATAAAAGGGGAACCCTAGGCAGTTTTCAAGGGTTCCCTTTCTTGCACAAACACAAGATTCTTGAAGTTGAAGATTGGAGACCTTAACTTAGTAATTTTCTTTTCTTTACTTTACTTTCAGTTTTTATGTTGGATATTGAATTAGTTCTTGTCATGTCAATGGCTAGGAACTAATTCTATTAAAGGGTCTTCCATGTCAAATCACTTGAAACTTATGTTATGAGTTAATGCATGTTTATGGTTTTCTTCTTATTGTTGAGATTTACCCAATAATTGCTTTGAATGCTTGGTAATTAATTGATCACTAATTATCATTATTTATATGATTTCTAATCAAACTTCGAAAGGAGGAGGTTGTGAATATGCTGTAAGTTGGGTAGACATATTTTGGATTGGGGATGAAAATACCTCAATTACTTGTGTAGCGTTAATGAGAGGTTTAAACACCTAATTTTACGCATGGCGCGTGACGATTAACTAGGTTTTTGGTCTTAATCCTCCTATAGAGTCATCCTTATCACCGAAAGGTAGAAAGGAGCGATACTGGGGTTGAGTGTTTATATAGCCTTAACGGCAGTATAAAACGATTTAGTAAACCTGCTAGCTCCAAAAGAAGAAGAACCATAATTCATTGCATTAATAAGTAATATAAGCGGATAGTTGAGGAGACTTGGAAGCCCTATTTCCATCACTACTGAAGTAAACACTTAGTTAATTAGTATTTATAATTGTTAGTTATAATCAACAAAATCAAATATCGGTTACCAAATAGATAACAAAAGATAGATAGTTGGTACTTGAACACTAATCCTTGTGGACGATATTCGGTCTTATCTAGACTATATTACTTGTCACGATAACGTGCACTTGCGTTAAAGTGTGTGCATCTTTTCGCGCATCAAGTTTTTGGCGCCGTTGCCGGGGATTAGGCATAGTTCAATATCAAATTTATCTATTTTTAATTTCTAATTTGGCTTTTATTTTTTGTTTTATTATTTTCCTTAGATTACTTATTTTATTTTATTGTTTTTGTGAAAACAAGTGTGCCGTGATCCGCTGTTGGTTTTGATTCATCTCAGGGATCCTGAAGACATGAATTTCTACTGTCAATATGATAGAGCTCCAACCATAGAGGAAGAGAGGGAGGAGTTACGAGAAGCCATACTTAGTTTCACTAGGTAGCAAAATCAGTTCATGGACGAAACGAGAATGGCCATGAAGAAGTTGGAAACGAAAATAGGAGAACTCGCGATCATATTGAACAGCGAAACGCAAGAAAAGCAAGCTGCACCTGGGGAAGGAAATATGAAAGCACAATGTCAGGCGATTGACCTGAAGAATGCCGAATCAGGGGAGATAGGAAGTTCGCAGAAGAAAGTTAGCCGCGCGCCGATGAATGTGGCCGCGCCAAGATTCTGAGATCGGGCAGGAGTTTGAGCGCCGCGACGCCAGAGCAGCCGCGCGCCCAGAGCCCGTGGTTTAAAAGTCGGTAGAAGCTGTAGTGAACGCACCCCAGGTGAAGATACCATATCCTCAGAGGTTAAAAACATGTTTTCTTGACAAGCAATTCTCTAAATTTGTGGAAATTCTCAAACAATTGCAACTCAATATTCCGTTTGCTGAAGCGTTAGAGCAGATGCCAAGTTACGTAAAGTTCATGAAGGATATTCTTAGCAAAAAGAGGAGGATAGAGTACTATGAAACAGTGGTGTTGACTGAGGAATGTAGCACCATCCTACAGAGAAAACTACCTCAAAAATTACAAGATCCAGGGAGCTTCACCATCCCATGCACCATTGGGAAGTTTGAATGTCAGAAAGCATTGTGCAATTTGGGGGCAGGCATAAATATGATGCCCTATCTAGTTTTCTGCAAACTGGGAATGAGAGAAGTCAAATCTACAAACATCACTTTGCAGTTAGCTGACCGCTCCATAGTTCATCCTAGAGGAGTCATCGAAGATATATTAGTGAAGGTGGACAAGTTCATCTTTCCCGCTGACTTCGTTATCTTAGACATAAAAGATAACGACGGAATCCCCATCATATGGCGCAAGTGCACTTCTTAGCCACATGACGTGCTCATTGATGTTCACAAAGGAGTCAAGCTTCTGTAGATGAAGAAGAGGTGATTTTTAATGTTTTTTGGGCAGCAACTTTTCCAGATGTCAATGATAACTGCTCAGCCATTGATCTTATCGAAGATGCAGTGTCAGCCAAGGAGTTCGGACATGATGATACGCTTGAAGAAGTACTGACCAAATGGGATGATGATAGTAGAAACGATCCAGGTCTGATGGAGTATGCAAATTGGATGAATGTCTATGAGAAATGGGATAAGAGGAAGTATGAAGAGCTTGGGCAGATGCCAGAAAGATCATTACCATCCACAGAGAAGGCTCCAGAGTTAGAGTTAAAAATCCTACCCAATCATTTACAATACCAATACCTAGGTGAAGAGAAAAACTTACCAGTGATCATTTCACGCCACCTATCCACCGAAGAGATTGATAAACTGCTAAGAGTGTTGAGGGATCACAAGCGTGCCATTGGATGGACATTAGCAGACATAAACGGGATAAGTCCGTCAACGGTAATGCATAAGATCCGTCTAGATGAGGAGAGCAGACCATCCATCGAGGCACAAAGGCGACTAAACCCAAATATGAAAGAGGTAGTCAGAAAGGAAATCCTGAAATGGCTCGATGCAGGAGTAATTTACCCTATATCTGACAGCACATGGGCGAGTCCAGTACAAGTGGTGCCCAAAAAGGGTGGAATAACAGTGGTGACCAACGAAAGGAACGAACTCATTCCTTCTAGAACAGTCACTGGATGGAGAATCTGCATTGACTATCGCAAGTTGAACACCACTTCCCGTTGCCATTTCTAGATCAAATGTTGGATAGACTAGCATGGCACAACTACTACTTCTTTTTGGATGGGTACTCAGGGTACCACCAGATTGCAATAGCGCCAGAAGATCAGGAAAAGACAACATTCACTTGTCCTTTTGGTACATTTGCATTCAGAAGGATGTCATTTGGACTTTGCAATGCACCTGCAACCATTCAGAGGTGTATGATGGCAATTTTCTCAGACATGGTAGAAAGGACCATAGAGATCTTTATGGATGATTTTTCGGTCTTTGGGGCATCATTCGATGAATGTTTGAGGCACTTAGAAGCAGTGTTAAGCCGGTGTGAAGAATCTAACCTTGTGCTAAACTGGGAGAAGTGTCATTTCATGGTAACAGAAGGGATTGTTTTGGGACACAAAATATCAAACCAAGGCATTGAGGTAGACAAAGCAAATATTTCAGTAATCGAAAATCTCCCACCTCCAGTATCAACAAAAGGGTCAAGTTTCTCGGGTACGCAGTTTCTATGTAAGATTCATCAAGGATTTTTCAAAGGTTTCAAAACCTCTTTCCACATTGCTAATGACGGGGGTTGCCTTCGACTTCAATAAGGAATGCCTATCCGCTTTTCAGACGCTCAAAGAGAAGCTTATTTCAGCACTCATAGTCATTGCACCAAACTGGGAGCTCCCATTTGAACTAATATGTGATGCAAGCGATTATGCAGTAGGAGCAGTGCTTGGACAGAGAATCGACAAGGTATTTAGATCCATTTACTATGCTAGTAACCCTCTAAATGACGCACAGTTAAATTACGCGACTACCGAAAAGGAACTACTAGCAATAGTATATGCATTTGAGAAATTCAGGCCATACTTGATCGGAAATAAGGTGATAGTATACACTGACCACTCTGCCATAAAGTACTTGATGACAAAGAATGATGCAAAACCTCGCCTCATTCGATGGGTCTTGCTACTACAAGAATTCGACGTGGAAATTCGTGACAAGAAAGGGACAGAGAATTCATTTGCAGACCACTTGTCAAGACTGGAGAACACAGAGAGCCAGAACACCAAGGATGTGCAAATAAATGATCATTTTCCAGACGAACAACTGTTTCAAGTAGGTATGAATTTTAATTTACCTTAGTACGCTGATTTTGTTAACTTTATTGCAGCTAAGGTGCTACCCCCAGAATTGACAAGACAGCAAGTGAAGAGGTTTTACTCTGAAGTAAAGCACTACTATTGGGAGGAGCCTATGTTATACAAACATTGTGCCGATCAAGTCATCAGGCGATGTATACCAGAGGAGGAGATGCACCAGGTTCTGACTCATTGCCACACCCTATCATGTGGTGGACACTTTGGGGCATCAAGAACAGCGGCAAAGGGAACATTTCAAGACGAAACGAAATACCTTCGCAAGGGATATTGGAAGTGGAACTATTTGATGTGTGGGGAATCGATTTCATGGGACCATTCCCACCATCCTTTGGAAATCAATATATCCTTCCGCATGGACTATGTGTCCAAATGGGTAAGCGAGCTACAAGAGAAAACGACAGAAGATCGCTCAAAAATTCCTTCAAAAGAATATTTTCACAAGGTTCGACTGGCAGCCATCATCGCCGACGGCGAAGTCATTTTTGCAACAAGCACCGAATTCGCTGTCCGATATGGAGTCAACCATCGCGACCACAACCGCCTACCACCTCGCCGAACGGGCGCGTAAATGTCAAATAGGAAGTGAAGAGCATATTAGAAAAGACGGTGAACGGCTCGGAAGGATCGGTCTATCAAACCGATGATGACGACGTGGGCATACCGGACAGCATTCAAAACACCAATTGGTATGTCACCTTATAAGTTAGTTTTTGGTAAAGCATGTCATTTTCCAGTAGAGTTGGAACACAGAGCGTATTGGGCAATGAAGAAGTTAAACATGGACGCCAAGGCAGCAGGACAGAGGAGGCTACTACAGCTGAGTGAGTTGGATGAATTCAGGCACAATGCCTATGAGAATGCAAAGATCTACAAGGAACGAACGAAAATATGGCACGACAAGATGTTGATACCGAAAGACTTCCAAGAAGGAAAACAAGTGCTTTTATTCAACTCAAGGTTGAAATTATTTCCAGGCAAGTTAAAATCACGTTGGACAGGACCATACACGGTGGTAAGAGTATTCCCATAAGGTGCAATTGAAATAAAAGGGAGAGAGGGAGCTTCCTTCAAGGTAAACGGACAGAGGTTAAAACCCTATCTGATCAATGAAATGGAATACATGAACTTAGTAACCTCTCACACCCTAGAATAATAAGGAACTTGCGTCCGGCTAAAAGACGTTAAAGACAACTACTGGGAGGCAACCCAAGGTATTTCATTTGTTTATTTTTATGCAATTAGTCTTTATTTAGAAACGATCTCACTGAGGTAAGGTCGTGGTGTGTTGACAGTGTAAGCCAAGAACTTGGAAGGCGAAATCAAGAGGCCAAGGATTTCAAAATCGCCAGAGTCTTGCGCGCCAGAGCAGGGCCGCGGCGCAGGAATTTTGGCGTCGCGGCGCCAAATTGCAGACCCGCGGCGCCACAACGGAAAAATTTGAATTTTGAAAGACGCCCTAATCCGAAGGCCCTGTCGCCAAATCAAAAATCCAGAGCTTTCCCCCCCCTCACGGAATCCAAAGCACTATCCACCGTCACCGCCACCATTTTAACCAAGGTTGTAAGTGTCCTTTTCTTTTATTGTCTTTGAGTCTACACACATTGGGGACAATGTGTGATTTAAGTTTGAGGGGGTGTCTTATTTGTGTCTTATTGTTATAGTATGTTGGAGTCTTTTTGATTGTTTTTGTGTATTTTTGAGTCATAAATTTTTTTCTTTTTGAGTCATAATTGTCTGTCAAAGATCATGCATGCTGTAGTTACTAGAAACACCTAGTGAAGTAAGGTGAAATAATGTAACGGAATTAGAAGCAACTATCTAAACACTTAGGTTAAATATGCCAAAAACTCACAAAATCTGTCTATTTGGAGTTTCTTGCTTGAATTGTGCATGCTAAATGATGAAAACCTATGTGTTATGATTGCTTGCTATTTGAGGCGAAATAGTTAGGATATGCATGTTTAGGGAGATGACTCAGGCATTTCTTTGTTAGCCAATTCTTACCACTCTTTTCTATCTCTGACATTAAAAATATCCCTAGTCATCCCCATTGAGCCTAAATATTGAACTTTTTCTTTGACACCATATATTCCCATACTTGTGTCATAAGTAAACATATGAAATAGTTGGAATAAAGTGTGTTAAAAAAGAGACAAAAAGAGCAAACAAAATTGATGCATCCCAATTAAAAAGTAATAAGAAATAGGCAAAAGCCTAAGTTTGGGGGTGCTTTCTATTATGATATACTTCACGCTCTCAAAACAAAAGAGGGGAAAGATAGATTTGAAGTGAAGAAAAGAATCAAAAGAAAAGGGAAACACTGAAAAACTAAAGAGCTTATGGTACACAAAAATGAGTCTAAATGTCTATTTTTACCTACCCGTGCCTAAGCCTACATTACAACCCTTAAAAGTCCTGAAGATCTCTTAGATGCATATCCATGATTAGTGGAGAGTAGCAAGTAAAAATGTCATAAGATTTTTGAAATTAACATGCATGATTCAGTAATTTGACTTCCATTAAGCATGATAAAAATGAGTTTGCGAAATATCTAGCTTAATGTGTTTAGTGTGCTAAAATTTCATCCTATATGTTCCTGCATATTATTCTGCTAATCTTCATATTTTTCTAAGTAATACCAATGCAGCAAAGTGATCAATGTCATTGAGTCTGTTTATCTTCCTTTTTCTTGAGTCTTTATTTCTTTCTTTTTATCTTTGCTCGAGGGCGAGCAAAGGTTAAGTTTGGGGGTATTTGAACGGTGTATTTTATATACACTTTTGAGTCATTTTTAGTTAGTCTTTTGTCCCTTTTGGTACAAATACGTGTCGTATTAGGATAAATTTTCTTTCTTTTGAGTCAAAGTGGTTAAAATGGCCAAATGGCGGAAAAGGAGCAAAAAGAGGGCAAAAGTGGAGATTCCAGAGCTTAAAAGCAGAGAAAGTGGCGAACCAGGCACGGACACGGGCCAGCGCGGCCTCGCTATCATGTCCAGCGCCGGCGCCAATATCCGCAGGTCGCAGAGTTTCAGTACGCCGCGCGCCTCGCAGCAGAGTTGCGGAGCCGCGGCGCCTAATCATTAGAGGGGTCGCAGAAGTTCCGGCGCCGCTGCGCCGATATCAGGGTCGCGGCGCCGACGCGGGATAATTAGGTTTTCAGACGTGTTTTGGGCCAGGCCTGAAGGAAAAAGTTTAAGGCGGTTTTGAGCATATAAAAGGAGAACCCTAGGCAGTTTTCAAGGGTTCCCTTTCTTGCACAAACACAAGATTCTTGAAGTTGAAGATTGGAGACCTTAACTTAGTAATTTTCTTTTCTTTTCTTTACTTTACTTTCAGTTTTTATGTTGAATATTGAATTAGTTCTTGTCATGTCAATGGCTAGGAACTAATTCTATTAAAGGGCCTTCCATGTCAAATCACTTGAAACTTATGTTATGAGTTAATACATGTTTATGGTTTTCTTCTTATTGTTGAGATTTACCCAATAATTGCTTTGAATGCTTGGTAATTAATTGATCACTAATTATCATTATTTATATGATTTCTAATCAAACTTCGAAAGGAGGAGATTGTGAATATGATGTAAGTTGGGTAGACATATTTTGGATTGGGGATGAAAATACCTCAATTACTTGTGTAGCGTTAATGAGAGGTTTAAACACCTAATTTTACGCATGGCGCGTGACGGTTAACTAGGTTTTTGGTCTTAATCCTCCTATAGAGTCATCCTTATCACCGAAAGGTAGAAAGGAGCGATACTGGGGTTGAGAAACATATAGCCTTAACGGGAGTATAAAATGATTTAGTAAACTTGCTAGCTCCAAAAGAAGAAGAACCATAATTCATTGCATTAATAAGTAATATAAGCGGATAGTTGAGGAGACTTGGAAGCCCTATTTCCATCACTACTGAAGTAAACACTTAGTTAATTAGTATTTATAATTGTTAGTTATAATCAACAAAATCAAATATCGGTTACCAAATAGATAACAAAAGATAGATAGTTGGTACTTGAACACTAATCCTTGTGGACGATATTCGGTCTTATCTAGACTATATTACTTGTCACGATAACGTGCACTTGCGTTAAAGTGTGCGCATCTTTTCGCGCATCAGTCGCAACTCGACATATGTCAAGGAAAACAGTATGATCCTCAATATGAATTTAGCTAGCAGAATTATCGCTTTACGGTTGACATCGCATCTAGTGTATAACAATTCTAGAGGATTCAGCAAAAACAAGAACATTCGCCCTTCGTTATTATTTACAAATAAGTAAAGGAGATGAAGATATCATTGAAATGCATAATCGAATATTGATGCCCTTATTACAGTTCTATCCGATATCTGGTACAAAATAAGAAGACCAAACATTGCATATTTAAGATCGAACTAGGAGTTAGTCATCAAACATCAAATTCATAACATCGTCTGCCATTATGATTACACCAGCAAATCAAACTACACTTCGATGAATACATTAATCTAAATTACACACATTTAATCACGCAAGCACACAACAATACAAAGAAATGAACTGAGAAGAATTTTGGGTTTACCTTCTCCGGACAACGAACCGAGGCAGCGTATCAAGTCGTCGATCCGCTCGGAGTTTTTGTTGTGATGCGATTAGAAGAGGAATGAAACTTTACATGGCTATTGACCGATATTGCGAAAAAGAAATGCTTTCGTTTGAACTTCTGTTCTTGCTGCTTCCCTACCGATTTTTTAGGATTCTTATTGCTCCTTGCCAGCTAATTTCTCTTTATTTTCGGATGTCTTTAGTCAAGTTTTATTCTGCGAGAACTGATGCCCTTTTCTTTTGCTGATTTCGATGGGTTCCTTATTGTGGTCGTGATATTTTCCTCCGTCAAATTCTGCCCTTGCATGTGTAAAATGGGTTCATTTATATGGCCATAATTTGGGTTCCAAGTTAGGTAAACCCTTTAATGTGAATTAGGGTATGATTCTTGGACGATTTTATTGCGGTTCTGTGTTTATTAGGATGATTTTTATGGACTGATTTGATTATGGTAAGGACTGATTTCGCGGCGATTTGGTGAGATTTGGGTGTGATATAGGTTAGGATTATAAGGGATTTCTTGGATATGCTTTCGCGGATGGGGTTGATTTGGTTACGCCGGATTTTCCGGCGAGAATCTCGGCTGGGTGTGGGCGGCGATGGAGGGTGAAAGACTGGTTGCTTTTCTCCCCTTCATTTTTAGGGTTCATTTGGTTTAGGTTTTTTTTTTGGACGATGGGTTGTGGGGGTAATAAAGGGAATAGGGGGCTGAAGTTTGGTTGGGCCAAAAGCGGTCATGAAGTTCATGGGTCATTGGTCGCGTTTTTGGGAAAATAAAGGGAGAGTTGGGCTGAAGATTTATTTTGGGTTGCTGGTATGTTTTGGGTTGGGTAGAGTTTAGGTATTAAGTTTTAGGTGTTAATTTTAAGTGTTAGATAATTAGTGATAAATAAGTGGGGTTTAAATTATTAAATTATCTTAATACGACCTTAGGTGATTTATTAGTTTAGCTTGGGGTTTTATTATTACAAATATAAATGTGGGCGTGCTATTTAATTAGTGCTTAATATTTATAATGCGATGTTGTTAAAATCTTATTTATTATGCATGTTTTGCGATGTTAAATTAAAATTGAATTAATGGGGGGTTTAAATTGCAAATAATTATGAAATTGCTTTGAGTATTAATAAAAGTAGATATAATTTTAAGGAATGCTTGATGCGACGCCATTATTAAACTATTTATTTATTTAAGTATTTATCATTATTAAAATTATTAAGAATAGAATAGAGCTTAAATTATGACTGATATTTAGGCAACAAGTGCGGACGTGAGGCGTAACATGCGGTGTCATTATTAAATCACTTATTTATGCATGTATTAATGTTTTATTATTGCATTTTATTATTATAAAATTATAAAAAAAATCATTTTGAAAATTAGTGTAATTTTATAGTTAATGGTTGGACGAGAGGGTCAAAATTGGGTGTCAACAAACTCTTTAGGATATAGGAAGTTGTGAGGATTGATAATCACATCGATTAATAATTCAAAACTAAAGGAGTTGAAATCGGGAGTAGTAATCGCATGCAATTATCGAAATCAAAACTTTGTTAAGATTGGAGGTGATAATCAATTGCATGCAATAGTTTCTATTGAGATTGAATTTTTTTATTCAGATCGAAAGTGATAGTCAATCGCATGCAGAAGATTTCATGACTGATTGCGATTGAGGAAGGATTTCATGATCGATTGCAATTGAGGAAGCTTCTAATTGCAATTAATCGATTGGAGACATATATTTTTTGTTCTGATTGTAATTGAAGTAATAGAAACAAAGAACAACACAACAAATATGGGAACAATTGAGGAATCAACAACATCTACAGTGATTGGATCACAAACATCCACTATACCTATTCCTTTCGGATGCGCCAGGATCATTGTCTATCAGAGCAATTCTAACAGGTATGGATAATTATATCTTATGGAGCGGGGCTATGAAACTGGCCTTGTTAGGAAAGAACAAAATTGGTTTTATAGATGGAAGTGTAAAAGGGGAATCATATCATGGATCCTTAACTGGATTATGGGAGAGATGCAATGATGTAGTAGTATCATGGTTAATGGAAAATATAAGTAAGAATTTACTCACATGAATGTTGTTTAATGCGGATTCATATGTAATTTGGAAGGACTTGAAAGAAAGGTTTGACAAAATCAATAGCTCAAGGGCCTTTCACTTACACAATGAGATAGTTTCGCAGCGGCAATGAACCCTATCAGTATCCATGTACTACTCGAAGTTGAAGAATTTGTGGGATGAATATGATTCAATAATACCACTACCAGCATGTTGTGAAAAATCAAGGGAATTTGTGGATCATCTACAATATCAAAGGATGCTACAATTTTTAATGGGACTAAGTGATAGTTTCAATCAAGCCAAAAGTCAGGTGCTTATGATGCAGCAAGTGCCTAGTCTAAATCAAGTCTATGCTATGATCAATCAAGAGGAAAGCCAAAGGTTATGCAGGACTCAATAGAACCTGCAGCTATGTTCACGGCAAGGAATAAGGGTGGATTTCAAAAGTAAATGAAGCCATATAATCCTAACGCAAGGTGTGATTTTTGTCATGTCAAATGATATTTGAAGTTGGACTGTTTTAAGCTAATGAAGTGTGATTATTATCACAAAACTATACATATTCAGGACGATTGTTATAAATTGAATGAATATCCTGAAGACTTCAAGGGTAAGCCAAGGAAAACAAATGTTGTAATGGGAGAGGGTTCATATTCTGAAGACAGTGGACAGAGTAGTAACCAAGGAGCAAATGGAGCATCAGGATATAATTCGCAACAAGGAAATCACAGAACTTCTGCATTACTGGGAAATCTCACACCAAAACAACATTAAAAACCGTTGAAGATACTTGATGGTGATGATGCAGCAGGGAATTTTTCTAATGTTATTGCAAACATGGCAAGCATGTCTGCCCTAGATACAGAAAGGATCACAAAGTGGATTGTGGACACAGGTGCCACAAACCACAGGGTGAGCAGATTATGGACACATGTGCCACAAACCACATGGTGAGAAATCAAAGGTTACTGAAGGTTAAGCATTTAATAGAAAATGCAGGTAAGGTGCAAATTCCTACAGGGGATTCGGCAAATATTGCACATGTTGGAGATTACCATCTAGGAGAATGTGATATACTTAAGAATGTCTTGTGCATACCTACATTCAAGTTCAACCTCATGTCTGTCTCTAAAGTAACCAAAGAATTGCATTGCAGTGTTACATTCTTCCCTACATGTTGTGTGTTTCAGGATCTCTCATTTGGGAAGGTGAGAGCGATTGGTAATGAAGAAGAATGATTGTATATATTGAGAATTGATGCAGAGAGGAATAAAGGAGTGGTGATTAGAGCTCTGGAAACTTCACAGTATGTTGATGCTGCTACTTGGCATCTCAGAATGTGTCATGTGCCTATGAGTGTGTTGAAGAAGATACCATATTTCAGTAATAATGATTCTTTTACATTGAACAACTATGAGGTATGTCCATTGACTAGACAAATTAGACTTCATTTTACTGATAGCACCAGTAGGAGGTTAAAACCATTTCAACTATTACACGATGTATGGAGTCCTTATAAGGTTGAAACTTACAATGGTTGTGGATGACTATTCAAGATGGACTTGGGTATTCTTACTAAGACTAAAATCAAATGTTGTAACTGTGTTGAAAAACTTCTTTACAGAGGTAAAAACTCAGTTTGATGTGTCAATAAAAGGTGTGAGGTCAGATAATGGATCAGAGTTTTTTAATTTCAACTGTAAACAACTGTTCCAGACTTATGGTGTGGTGCATGAAAGCTCCTGTCTATATACACCTCAACAAAATGGTGTAGTGGAGAGAAAACATAAGCATTTATTGGAAACATCTAGAGCTGTTAAGATCCATGTCAATCTACCAGATAGGTTTTGGGGTTTTTGTATTGAAAATGTTGCATATATTATCAATAAGATACCTTCTACTACTTTGAAGAATAAATCCTCATATGAGATGATATATAAGAAGACACTTTCACTCACTATTTGAGAGTGATAGGATGTTTGTGTTTTGCAACCATGTTACCTAAGATGGATAAACTTGGTCCCAAGGCAGTGAGAGCTGTGTTGTTAGGGTATGGTACTTCACAAAAGGGTTATAAGTTGTATGATATGAGAATAGAGTGATCTTCGTGAGCAGAGATGTGATATTTATGGATTAAATTTTTCCTTTTAAAAATGAAGCAGAAAACAAGATTGTTTTTAAGACATCACAAGAACATTTTTGTTTTGATGATCTCATAATATCCCAGAGTCAAGGAAGCTTGGATAATGGATCAGCAATACAGAACTCAAGTCTTGATCCTCATATGGAAAATGAACATGAACAACATGGAGTAGAATCAACTGCAGACCATGTGGATACTGTCATGAAGTCTATCAGGACATCTAAACCACATATTTGGCACAAAGACTATGTCACTAACCATAGGTCTTCTAGATGTTTATACTCAATTTCTGATGGATTGGATTACACAAGATTGTCACTTACATATCAAAAATTTGTGACAATTTTCTAAAGAAGTTGAGCCACACAGTTATGCAGAAGCAGTGAATGACAAAAGATGGATAGAAGCAATGAAGGCTGAGATTCAAGCTTTGGAGGACAACAACACATGGAAAATGATGTATTTGCCAAGGGGGAAGAAAGTAATAGGATGTAGATGGGTTTATAAGGTGAAGTACACAGCCTCAGGAGAGATTGAAAGATTTAAGGCTAGGTTGGTGGCAAAGAGGTATAATTAGAAGGAAGGACTTGACTACACTGAGACATTTTTTCCTGTAGTTAAGATGACAATTGTGAGGGATGTTGTAGCCATGGCTTTTTCTAAACAATGGAGAATCTACCAAATGGATGTATACAATGCATACTTACAAGGTGACTTATATGAGAAAGTTTACATGATACCACCAGAAGGCTTTCAAACTACAGGACAGAAGCAAGTATGTAGATTGTTAAAGTATTTGTATGGATTAAAACAGGCCTCCAGACAATGGAATATCAATCTTACATCAGCACTGATAGCAACCAGATTTAGTCAGAGTCACAGAGATTATTCTTTGTTTGTTAAACAAAGGGAGGAGAAAATAGTAGCCATACTTGTGTATGTTGATAATCTACTCATCACAGGTAATGACTCAAAGATGATCCAATAAACTAAGGAAACACTGCAGACATCATTCAAAATCAAAGATTTGGAGAGCTCAGATATTTCATTGGAATTGAATTTGCTAGGAGTGCAGAAAGGATTGTCATGCACCAAAGGAAGTATATTTTGGAGCTAATATCAGATATGGGGTTGTCTGGGTCAAGGAGTACTTCTTCACCAATGAAAGTGAACCAGAAGCTCACAACAATCACATATGATTAACACATAGTGACTGATGATGTTGGTCAATTACCAGATCAACTGTTGGAGGATCCTGGAATCTATAGAAGATTGATTGGCAGACTGTTGTACCTTACCAATACAAGGCCTGATATATCCTTTGTTGTACAATGTCTAAGCCAGTTTATGCAAGCACTTAAAGTCGCACACTTGGAGGCAGGAATGAGATTGGTGAAGTATCTCAAGCAGGCACCTGGTTCGTGTATATTTTTGTCCAGAAATAGTAGTCTCACACTTCAAGTGTTCTGTGATGCAGACTGGGAATCGTGTGTTAACACTAGAAGGTCTATCACTGGATATTTGGTGATGTTTGGACAATCACCCATCTCATGGAGGTAAAAGAAACAGGTAACTGTGTCCAGGAGCTCTGATGAGGCAGAGTATAGGGCTATGGCAGCCTCTGTTGCAGAAATTGTTTGGATCACTAGTTTATATGCAGAGTTGGGGTTACATATACATCTGCATGTGGCTGTTTTTATAGATAGTAAATCAGCACTTCAGATTGCTGTCAATCCTGTGTTTCATGAGAGAACTAAACATATTGTTATCGATTGCTATTTTGTGAGAGAATGGATACGAAAAGGGTTGGTACAGGCTACTTACATACCTTCCAATGAACAACCGACTGATGTGCTTACTAAAGCATTTGGAAGTCCACATCATAGTCTAATATCCAAGCTAGGATTGACGAATATCTCCATGAATCCTAGCTTGATGGAGGGTGTTGAGATAATTCAGAAGTAGTTATTGTGGTGATTATTGTAATTAAGTAGAATTTAATGCAATTAGTGAGGTAGTTAGTTTGTTTTAGATATTTTAGATATTTTCCAACATTGTATTCATTGTATATATAGTTGATGTGAGAAGAGGAATAATAACACAGGCTTCAGTTTTGGAGAACATTTGACATCCCATCATTTCACAACAGTCTGATGAATCTATACCAAAGGACCAAGAATACCAAGTGCATATAATTCCAAATGGAAGCAGCAAATTCTCCAGTAAGAAACGGGTGTTGCACTGTTTCTTCATGATGAGGGATACTAATTTTCTTTATTATTTAGGTGACCTGAGAGTATAATATTTTTCATTATCGGTATATATCAATTAAACTAAGAAAGCATTGAGATGATCCCTTAATTTAAGTGATAGAGAAACAATTAAAGTACAGTATAAATTCGAAAACCGATGAATAAGAAGTTATATATAATTTCATAGTGGCTTTGATTTTCCAAGAACGAGACATCATCCGACCGAGGCTAGACAACATCACCGTCCAAACAATATCAAACATGTACCGGCTTATTACCTTAGCCGCATTAGATATGTATAGTCATGTTCCTACGACTACCATTCAACACGGTTGTCAGATTACATCAGCCATATAGTATTGCATTTGACAATTAATACACTTATGTTTCTTTATATTTTTTTTCTATTCGATGTCTGATACCAGCCCGATTTTATTTGGATTCATACAGCGTGCAGAGTGTCCGTTACGAGAGAAGCCAAAAAAAATTCCATACACTCACGCTTCTTTTCTCACTCCGTCCCCATAAGCAATAGGAATGCAAGAACTGCAGTGTAGCCAAGCAGAAGCAGAGAAATGTGACCGTAAGGCCACGAGTTCGATCCTCGCATAAACCTTCTTGGTTGAGCTCACACATGGCTTGCCAAGTGTGGTTAATCGGCCGACGTGGTTTGCGTGCTATTGCGTCACCGGATTTACCTCGCGGCGCACTCGAAAGAGTAGCGGCTGCGGGTTCCTTCGTCAACAAAAAAAAAAAAAGGAATGCAACAGTTTATTCAAGCAAGTGAACCTCGTCTTTTGTTACAATTCTGATTTGTGAATGAATTTGTCCCTATAATTGTTTTAAGACTCTACATGTTATCTCTAAATTGATATTTACTAATTTATATTATTTTCAAATCATATATGCATGTTATTATAAGAAAAACTTTTGCAAAGCAATATTAGATGAAACCTTTTGCTAAAGATTTTACTACAAGTGATGTTGGCCGCCCTATTAAAACACATATATTTCTATGAAAAAGTAAAACATCTTGCAGCATTTGTTACAATTCGACTTATAAATGAATTTGAATATGACACTATGATTCATTTATAAGACTTCAGTTATGTCAAATTAATAGTTAAGTAATTTGAATTATTTTCAACCTGTGTGTATGGTCATTGTATATTTTCAGAAAATATATTATTTACGCACTTTTTTTTCCTGAATGGATGACACCTATTAATAAAGGTATTCGGTCACTGACCATAAACCACACGATTTTCTAAATTAGGCAGTATTCAAAGTGGTGTTCTATATATATATATATATATATATCAGATACTAGTTCATACGACGCAGCTTTTTTGGAAGGATTGTTTGGTTTATTATGTACATACATCATCCCTCTTTTCTTTAAGACCAAGGCATATTCTGTAGAAGATTCAAATACACAGAAGGAAAAGAAGTGAAGGAAGAAGATTATTTACATGTGAAAAAGGAATGAAGATGAAAGCAGAGAAAGAAGACGTGAAGAAGAAGAGAGGGAGAAGAGGCGGTTGAGAGAGAAAGGAAAATCAGAATGTTTATTGATTGATAGTGATATGCAGTCAGTCGTGTATGTATATACACATACATTTACATCTTTCAATACAAGAGTAGAATACAAAATATACAAAATATCTAATTATGGAAAATATCTAATGTACTACTCTTTTAATATCTACACTACTACACTACTCTTTTACACCCCCCCTCAAGCTAGGATGTGTGAAGATGTTCTTCAATCCTAGCTTGGATAACAAGTAAGTGTGCTGCTGTCGGCATAGTGCCTTAGTTAAGATGTCAGCTGGTTGTTCCGTCGACGTGAGAAATTGGGTGTTGATCAGTCCAGCGTGAACCTTCTCTCGAATGAAATGGCAATCGATATCTATGTGTTTAGTTCTCTCGTGAAAATCGGGTTGCAACTATCCGTATGGCGATCTGGCATGCTGTGTATGTCTACCGTTGAGCAAGGGCAACTCCCAATCCATTGAACAAACCAACTAACTGCATAACCTCTCACAGAAGCAGCAGCCTACGGCCCCGTATTCTCGCTTCGCGAACTTCGTGAAATCAGATCTTGTTTCTTTGACTTCCGTGATATAGGAGATGAGCCAAACATTGCCAAGTATCCAGCCGATCGATCTCCGGTGTTTACACATCCTCCCCAGTCTGCATCGCAATACATTTGAAGATGAGGAATATCATCACCGAATCGAAGAATCCCCATTCCCGCGTCGCTTAACATATCCGACTAACCTAAGACCGCCTCCATATGCGAGTCCTTAGGTGTCCGCATAAATTGATCGAGTGAGTGGACAAGAAAAGTGATGTCCGCCCGGTGGTTGTTAAGTACAATAGTCTTCCAATCAACCTCCTATACACAGAGGATCCTTCAACAATTTGTCTGACTGGATGATGAACGTAATGAGAGACTATAATTCGCCTAGTTCGACAAGAGTAAGTCTCTCGATTTGGTTCCATAGGAGAAGAGGCGTGTTTGGCTCTGCTAAACCCATGCTCGGATATGAGCTCCAGCATTTCTTTGACGATCAAAATCCCTCGAGTTTCTGCAAACTCAATGCCAAGGAAATATCTCAAATCTCCTAAGTCTTTGATCTTAAATGCCGATCAGTAGGCTTCTTTAGTCGATCGAATGAGTGTCGAATCACCGCGCTAACAACAAATCATCCACATACACCAACACTACCACAATATGCCCTTCCTTCGCTGGTGAAGAGTGAATAATCACTATGACTTTGTTTGAAGCCCGATGATAACAAAGCGGATGTCAACTTTATGTTCCATTGTCTAAGCCTGTTTCAATCCATATAGGATTTCATTACACACATGTGTCTTCCTCGTAGCTTGGACTGAATCCTTCAGAATCGCCATAAAGACTTCCTCGATAGATCACCTCAGAATGCATTATAAACATCCATCCGATGTATCCTCCAATTCTTCATCGCAAGAATGGACATCACCGCTCGATTGTTGCCATTTTGACCATCGTGAGAAAGTCTCCGGTAGTCAATTCCTTCCTCGTTGTATCCTCGCTACTAGCCTTGCCTCAACCTTTCAATCTCTCCCGATGCCTTGTATTTGATCTTGTACACCCATCTACAACCTATAGCTTTCTTCCTTCAGCAAATTTTAACCAACTCCCATGTCCCATTGTCTTCCAAAGGCTTTAATCTCGATTCCATCGCTTCAACCCATCTAGGATCCTTTTCACTTCGAGAACTCGATGGCTCAGATCCAGAGACACCTTAGCAACAAATGCTGATAAGTGGGTGAAGCACTGTAAACAACACAATCGTAAATAGAATATAGGCATTTAGAGGTCCTCTGTCGGTGATGTAATCCTTGTGCCAAATAGAGGCTTGCTACTCCTTCCCGACTTTCTTGTTACAAGCGTCCAGATGTGGACTTCTATGTGCGATCTTCTCGAGTGAGGGGTTCCATTGACATAGTCACCATGTCCTGCACCAGCAGCTTCATCTGTGCAGTCAACATCAGCTATGACATCTTGGTCTGCACTAATACACTCTTCAGGAATTCCTGCAATACACTCTTCAGAAATTGGTGGAATGTTAGTGATAGGATTATTTAGCAGTTCCTCATAAGAAAATTGCTCATGTGCCCTTATGTTGACAGTTTCTTCATTCTGCTCATTCTGGAAAGGGAAGACATCTTCCCTAAAAATTACATCTCTGCTCACAATAATATTCTTATTCTCCAAGTCATACAACTTGTACCCCTTTTGTGTGGGAGCATATCCAAGCAAGACACATCTAATCGCCTCGCTAAATTTATCATGTGTATGAAGTATAGTAGCAAAGCACAAGCAACCTATGACTCTTAAGTGGGTAAGTTGTGGTATTTTGTCAGATAGTCCAGAAACGGGATTCATTTTTCAAAACAGTTGAGGAATTCTATTAATGATGTATGCAGCCTTCTATACATATTCCCTAACCTATCCGTATGTTTCCTCGATTTTAACAAATTTAGCAGCCTCAAGAATATACTGTGTTTTCGCTCAACCCCACCCTATTGTTGTGGCGTGTCGGGACAAGAACTTTCATGGATAATACCCTATGACTGAAAAAGTTCTCTACAATTCAGTTAAAAATTCGCACCCATTATCCGACTAATTCTCAATTTTGAAATCAAACTGTGTATTAACTTCAGAAAGAATCTCAAAACAAATGAGTACATCGATTTCATCTTATTAAGAATGTCCATGTCCACCTAGAAAAATCATCTACAATGGTTAGGAAGTATCTCATCCCATTGTAAGTCTCGACTCTATATGGCCCCCATACATCTAAATGTAATAACTGGAAAGGTTTAGTTGTCATACTAGTGCTATCGGGAAATGGGGATCTAGTTTGTCTAGCCAAAGGACATATCTCACAATTGTCCAAAACAAAATCAACATTATTTTTGAAGCATGAAATCTTCCTTAGTACTGTCATGGGTACATGACATAGCCTTTTATGCCATGTCTTTGCATCTATGTTGTGTGTAGTAGCCATACATCTTCTCGGTTCCTTCTCTTGATCATGAGTATCCGCATACGTAATATAGAGCCCATCCTTCTCACTACCAATCCCCTCACTTTCCTGCATGCTAAGTCCTGAAATACACAGCACGATGGGAAAAATGTGACACTGCAATTCAGTTCCCTAGTCACTTTAGACACTGACAAGAGATTAAATTTGAATGCAGGGACACAAAGGACATTTTTCAGCACATCACCTTTTCCTAGATGATAATCTCCAACATGTGAGATTCCAGCTGAATCTCCTGTTGGTAGCTGAACCTTTCCAGTCCCCTCTGTCATTAGATTATTTTGTAAGTTTTTAGAATCACTTATCATATGGTTGGTCGCACCTGAGTCGACAATCCACTGCAGTGCTTCCTCAGATATGTGCATACCTGCCATGTTTGCATTGTGGCCTTTATTCTTATCCTTCTCTTCCAGCATACGGAGTATCTGTTGTCTCTGATTGGGGGTGAAATAATCTTGTTGTTGTTTCACCATCTTTGCCCCATTCTGCATCATATCAGCTTCCTGTCCTGTATCCACAATACTCCCCGTAACTGTATAAGCCTTTTTCTGTCTCGTCTTGAAATCATCTGGAAATCCAATCAGTTGATAACAGCCCTCCTCTAGGTGTCCTGTCTTCCCACAATGATTGCACTTCATCAGTTTGAAACAATCGACCCTGTAGTGTCCCTTCATATGACAGTAGTCACACAAAGCATTAGGATTAAAAGGTTTCCTTGGCTTGTGACCTCCTTTACTATTTCCATTTCTTACAGTGAACATTGCAGTCGACTCAATATGTTCATGTAATCGCTCGCTACATCGCCGTAATTCTTTGACTCTCTTCTTGATTAACCAATGCATAGGCTTGGTTTAGACTTGGAATTTGCTGCATCATGAGAACCTGACTTCTCGTATGATTATAGCTCATTCAAACCCATAAGAAAGCGTAATAACCTCTGTTATCAGAGGTGATTAGCAAAATCTTTCGACTTAGGACAACAAGATGGTAAAGGTATGATCGAATCATACTCATCCCAAAGGTCCTTTAGCCTCGAATAGTATCCTGAAACTGACATTGTTCCCTGTCTTAGCGTGAATATCTCCTTATGAAGGTGAAATGCCCTCGAGCTATTCACTTTGTCAAACCTCTCCTTCAACTCTTCCCATATGCTGTGCGCATCCGCATTGAACAACATTCCTGTTAGTAAACTCTTACTTACATTCCCAATCAGCCAGGACACCACTATAGCGTTACATCTGTCCCAGATCCTTGCAAGTTCATCATCAGTAGTTTTCTTTGATTGTACCATCTATGAATCCCATTTTGTTCTTTCCCAACAACACGCCATCGCTCGCCCACAACGTATAGTTGTCCATTCCATTCAAAACGATTCCAACCGATAAGGAACGAGTGCGTCGAGGAACAAATATAGCGGATGGTTGTGGTCTACTATATTGTTCCTCAGAGTTGATGTTTCTCCTACTGCATCCATTCCACTCCCTGCGACTGCTTCCGACACAGTCATCTTCGAACGATTTCTTTAATCTCGTTCCTAATCCACAACAAATCGACACAGTAAACTCATATCGCTAGATCCTCGCCTCTTTCTTAATCACAACAAGATCAATCCAGATCTAAAACAAAATTAATCCAGATCTAATGAGGTTATAGCAGAACAAACTCATATTCCTAGATCTCTTCTTGCATGCAACTTGATTGTCTCTGTTTTGACAAAGAAACAATCATCTCTACTCAAATCTGCTCGCGATTTATTCCAAATCGTAGATTCACGATTTCTTCGCTGCAATCGCGATCTACTGTCCTCGCTTTGATACCATGTAGAAGATTCAAATACACAGAAGGAAAAGAAGTGAAGGAAGAAGATTATTTACATGTGAAAAAGGAATGAAGATGAAAGCAGAGAAAGAAGACGTGAAGAAGAAGAGAGGGAGAAGAGGCGGTTGAGAGAGAAAGGAAAATCAGAATGTTTATTGATTGATAGTGATATGCAGTCAGTCGTGTATGTATATACACATACATTTACATCTTTCAATACAAGAGTAGAATACAAAATATACAAAATATCTAATTATGGAAAATATCTAATGTACTACTCTTTTAATATCTACACTACTACACTACTCTTTTACATATTCCACATAAATTAGAAGCCATCCCCACATATTCCCTTTTCAGACAAATTATAGAATTATGCATTACTACAAGCTACTTGGACGGAGCAAAACTCAAGATTCAGACAATTCCAAGTCAGAAAATACTGATAACAATATTACGGCAGAATACCTATGTCATGCAATTTTTGCTGGAGGTACATACTGTGTTTCTCTCTTTAATTTCTATCTATTTCAGAGGAATTAATATATACGTACACACGTACATGTCTTTTTTAAACTTGCAATTAATTAGGTAAAAAATTGTAGATAGATTTCATGATGTTGAAGCTGCATATGGTCGAGTAGAAGGAGTTGTGAGAACTGCAACAGGGTACTGTGGAGGAACTATAAGGAAACCTTCCTACAAAGAGGTGTCTGAAGGAGCAACAGGACATACTGAAGCAGTGAAGATTACCTATGACAAGAGAGTCGTTTCTTACACATCTCTTTGTGATATTTTCTGGGAAACTCATGATCCAACCAATAAAATTTCCTTGTTAGTGTCTCAATCTCCTAAGTCCTAAAGTTACAATACACTCATTCGGTTTTAATTTGTTTGTCTTATTTTCTTTTTTAGTCTGTTTAAAAAAGAATATTATATTTAGAGTAACTCTTTACACTCAACATTCTATATGAAATATTTATGATCACAAAATTTAAAGGGTATTTTGCTACCGTACACACATCTTTAATTTAAGAGCACAACATTTCAAAGTTTTTCTAATCTTCTTAAAATTCGTGCGGATTCAAACTTAAACAGATTGAAACAGAGGGAGTACTCTTTATGACCATATAAACTGTTTTAGTCCGTTTACAAAGAACGAGACATCTTTATATTTGAAATTTTTCTAATTTAAAATTTCCATTGTACGCGGTTAACAACATGTTCAGTCTAATACCAACATATAAAATTGAATAAATGAAGTAGAAGTTGATTATCAATGATAAGTGCTAACGTGAGGCATGTTATTATGCAGAATTTCGGGTTAACTACACACCTGAGATCTGCTATATTCTATTCAACAGAAGAAGAGAGGAAACAGGCGCAACAGTCAAAGATAAGGCGGCAAATGAAGCTTAATAGGAGGATTCTTACAAAAATAACTCCGTTCTCGAAAGAAATTAATTGTGGATTCTTTCTTGCCGAGAACCAATATCAGAAGTATTATTTGCAGAAGCATTATAGGCTTTGTGAAAGTTTGAGCCTAAGGAGCACTCAACAATTTGTGGAGTCTTACCTCGCCTGCAAACTCAACGGGTATGTGCACGTGTTAACTAAAAGTCATGATATTGAATATTGATTATTAATGAGCATTCTTGACAAATTTTGCCTTTCATAAATCTTTGACTCGAGATTTGGGATCCATATTGAATAAGCACTTTATATTTGAAACATTTGTAAGATTGTATTAATCTTTATTGGAGAGTTCTTTCATTAATAGAAAATATATATAGTTGTACAAAGGTGAAATCCTAATATAGTAAGGATCCTAATCTACCATAAATATATAACAATCATAATTACACAATATATGGAGAATATATGAAAAATATTCGCTAATACACTGTTGCGATATTTCTAAGTGCTTACGCAAGTGTACGTATCGTTCAAGTAATAAAGATCTGTAAGACCGAGTTTATCGTCCACAGAGACTGGTTTATTAAGTACCGATTATCTATCATATGGTATCTATTTGATTGACGTTCTTTAGTTTGAGAATTATACTAAGAATTATGACTAAGTGCAGAAAAAAAACTAAAGATTATAATACTTTGGGTTTATAACAGTTATGAAGGAAATTGGGCTTTCAATCTCCTCAACTATCACTCTTTCACGTGTTAATGCAATGCTAATGACTCTTCTTCTTATTAAGATAGCAGGTTAACTAATTTGTCGTTATATTCTGGTTAAGACATATAAGAGCTCAACCTTGTGCAGAAACCTTCTATATTTCTATGATATATTTTACCACACAGGAGGATTAAGAACAATAACCTTAAATACTACACAAGTATCGGGGTACTTTCGTCCATGATTTTAACCTATGTCTAAAAAACTACAGCATATTCAAATCTCACCTTTCAGACTTTTGATTCGAAATCATATAAGTTATGACAATTAATGGTCAGTTAATTATAGAGCAATAATAACAATATTGAATAGATCTTAATATGCTGAAGAAGAAATCAATAACTATGCATTAACTATATGAAAGAGTTTCAAGAAGATTCGACGGAAAACCCTACTGAAGTAATTAGCTCCTAAACATTGTCATGTCAAGAACTAATTTACAATCCAAAATAAACTGAAATTAAAATAAAGGAAAGAGAAGTACTTGAACAATGAGATGTCTCTAATCTTGATTTTGCCTCCTTCTTTGCCTCCACAAAGTATGATATATCATGCCTCCAATAAGGTCAGGGTTTAGGAATTTTATAGTTGAGAAAAGTTGTCTTTCGGACCGTGAAAACCCTGTCCAATTCGGCCCAGAATCGAAATTCTCGCCGTGGCCAGGCTCGCAGTGGAGCCACTACCACAAACTCCCGCGATGAAATCGAGGTCGCAGATTTTAGGCGCCACAACGCCGGTCGGCCGGCGCCGGTGGCGTCTTTTTCCCGTTTTTCGGTTTTTCGTCATTTTTCTATCCGTACTTCTTAGGCTTCATTTCTTGGACTTTTCTTGTGCAATTTCATCCTCAAAAGTAGCATCTTCTCCTTTATAACTGATGTGACACAAACGAATGGAAAACACACCTAACACTATACTAAACGCAAAATAAAAGAGTGAAATACTGACTAAAAAGAACTCAAAATAGTGTATAAAATACACTCAACAAACACCCCCAAACTTACACTTTACTCACCCTCGAGTAAAGCACTAAACAAAAACAAAATCAAATAAAAGACTCAATGAAATGGATCAAGTAGCTATAGCAATGCTCGTTCAAAATCATGGATGAAAGTTGAGATAATATGTTAGAACATACATAGCATGAATATTCAGCAATCTTGAATTTCAAGTTAGATATTTCGCAAATTTACTTAAATCACAATCACTGGAAATACAAGCACTTAACCTATGCATATCAGTTTCATTCCATCTTTTCCAAAATGTTATAGACCTGTCTACTTGCTATTATCCACTAATCATAGACATACATATTTAAAGATCGTCAGGACTTTTAAGGGTTGTAATGTAGTCTTAGGCAGAATAGGTAAAAGTAGGCATTTAGGCTCAAATTACGTACCATAAGCATTTTTCATTCAATTTTTTTTCCTTCTTTTTGACTTTCTTTTTAGTCTCATACCTATTTCCTCCCTCTTTTCTTTTGAGAGAATGAGATACATTATAAATAACAAGCACCCCCAAACTTAGATCCTTGCATATTTTTTATTGGGGTGCATCAAATTTCCACTCTCTTTTCATTTTTTTTCAACACTTTTCATTCCAATATTTCAATTATTACTTATGGCACAACAAGGGAATCATAGGGTGTCAAATAAAGATATTATTTAGGCTCAAAGGGGCTGACTAGTGATACAATTTATGTCAGGATATGTAATGAATGGTCAGAAAGGCTATCAAAGAAATGTCTGAATCATCTATCTAACCATGTACATCTTAACTATTTCGCCTCAAATAACAAGCAAACATATTTTTTAGACATTTTTCAACATTTCTTTCCATAACTGACACACATAAGCTAAGCACAAATATTCCAAATAATTAGATGTTATGAATTTTTGGCATATCTAACTTAAGAACACAGATTATCGCTTTTAATTCCATTACATTATCCCACTTTATCCTCTCAATATCGTTAGCAACTACAACATACATGATCCATAAAAAAAATTATGACTCAAAAACACACAAAACAACACAAAGATAAATCAAAAAGACTCAAAAACCAAACAATAAAACAAAATAAGACACCTCCCCAAACTTAATCGACACATTGTCCCCAATGTGTGGAAAAACAATGGGACAACTTACTGACACAACACAGCGGTCATAACGGAGGTCTGGGAGGAAATATTCTAGAAATTGCACATCATTTGGGCTTTCAGAACTTCTGCGTCGTGGCCCTGCATTTTGGCACCACGGCGCTGCTGCCATTTTATCAATTTTCAGCATTTTTGCTCCTTCTTCCACTTTGGGTCAGTCCCTAGTCCATCTACCATAAAAACATAAGAAAAAAACCAAGACCATGAGGTTGTTCAAGACAAAATAAAACAACTAAAATATGAATTGAAATAACATAATTAAAATCATTGGGTTGGCTCTCAAGTAGCGCTGTCTTTAATGTCTTTTAATTGGACACAGTTCACTTACTAAATCAAGGGGGTAGAGTGTCCCCTCCGCATATCTATTTTAGCACCAGTCTCTTTCTCCTCCTCCTCTTCTTTTTCACAGTGCTGATTTTAGAGGAGTTCAATTCTTTTTCATCAATTGCTAGTTCAGAAGTCTTACCATCAGGTTCTTTATGATACTTTGGTGGTACCCCACGAGCATCAGTACTTGTGATGCTATTCTGCAACCCGACTTTGTCAACTACCCCAATAGCATAACATCTATCAATGACTTGAGGTTCAGGTGGTGGCTTGAACACTTTGAAGGTCATCTCTTCATCTTGCACTCTGAGCTTCAACTCTCCCTTCTCAACATCAATAAGTGCCCTTGTTGTGGCTAGAAATGGTCTCCCAAGTATGAGGGGCATATCTTTATCTTCTTCCATGTCTAGGATGATGAAGTCAGCAGGAAAGATGAATTTACGCACTTTAACTAGCACATCTTCAATTATACCATGTGGATTCTTTACTGAACGATTTGCTAGCTGCAAGATTACTATTGTAGGCTTAGCTTCACCTACTCCAAGCCTTCTGAACACAGAGAGGGGTTTTAGGTTGACACTTGCCCCCAAGTCACACAGGGCTTGCTTGTATGTCACCTTCCCTATGGTGCAAGGTAGAATAAAACTCCCTGGATCTTTCAACTTAGGGGGAAGTCTCTTTTGCAAGATAGCACTGCACTCCTCTGTCAGCGTTATTGTCTCATAGTCTGCCAGCTTCCTCTTCTTAAACAAGATATCTTTCATGAACTTCACATAAGCTGGCATCTGCTCCAAAGCTTCAATGAATGGGAGATTGATATGAAGCTTTCTAAAGACCTCTAAAAATTTGGAGAATTGCTTGTCTAAGGACTTCTTCTGCAGTCTTTGGGGAAAAGGAATTTTGTCTACATATTCTCTCATGACTGTCAGTGGAGCTTTCTCTACAATAGGGCGGTCCTCAGTAACCCCCTCTTTCTCTGCCTCAGTTGCTTTCTCCAACTTGATCTCATTTTCAACCACTGGTTTGGGTGCCATCTGCTCTAACTGCTTCCCCCTCCTCCAGGTAATTACATGGAACTGTTCTCTTACGTTCACCACAGTGTTAGTGGGCAGATTCCCCTTAGGTCTGTCATTCACTTTCTCTGCCAACTGCCCCAATTGAGTATCTAAGTGACTAATGGATGACCTGGTTTTAGCCATGAATTGAGTCTGAGAGTTGGTCAGGGCTGAAAGTGAGGATGCCAAAGATGAAACTGAGAACTCCAAGTTGCTAATGGATGACTTGGTCTCGGTCATGAATTGTGTGGTCTCCTTCATAAATTGTGTCTAGGAGTTGGCCAAGGTTGAAAGTGATGATCCGGTATCTTTCATGACTTGTGTCAGTACTGCTCTTATTTCTCTTATTTCATATGACTTCTCTTGTGGGGCTGGTGGGCTGAACTGCTGTGAAGAAGATGCCTGAAATTGTGGTTGCTGCCCTTGGTCATTCTTCCACAAAATATTTGGGTGATTTCTCCACCCCTGATTATATCTGTTGGAGAATGCATTGTTGTAGGGCCTCTGAAAATTCCCCACTACCTGAACCTGCTCCATGGGCATATTATTTGGGTCCACTGATGTACACCTATCAAAAGTATGGGAACCCCCACAAATTTCACAACTCAATGGTGTCTGAACAGCTTTCACGGACATAGTATTCTACTGCACCTGCTTTGTCAAAGTGGCAACCTGCGCAGTCAATGCAGTGATAGCATCCAACTCATGAACTCCAGCCACTTTCTTGTTGTTCATTGCTCTCTCATCGGTCCCCTGATGGTTGTTTGTGGTCATGTCTTCTAGCAAATCATGTGCCTCATTGGCACTCTTTCTCATGAATGTTCCTCCTGCTGCAGCATCAATAATGGTACGAGTTCTACCACACAGCCCATTATAGAATATGTGGACCAACATCCACTTCTCAATCCCATGATGTGGGCATTTCCTCTGCAAATCTTTAAATCTCTCCCATGCATCATATAATGGTTCTCCTTCCAACTGATAAAAGTTATTAAGCTCACCTCTAAGTCTTGCTGCTTTGGCTGGAGGGAAGAATTTGGCAAGAAACTTTTGAGACAAGTCTTGCCATATGGTAATGGAGTTTGCCTGCAATGAGTTCAACCAGCTCTTCACTCTATCCCTGAGTGAGAATGGGAAGAGTCTCAACCGAATGACATCATCAGTAACACCATTATACTTAAAAGTTGCACACAGCTCCAGAAAATTTGCTAGATGCAAATGGGGGATCTTCAGACGGTAATCCCCAAACTGAACTGAACCTTGTACCATGTGCAAGATTGCTGGTTTGATCTCAAAATTATTAACTTCCATAGCTGGAAGCCTGATGAAAGTCTGCACCCTTGCAATAGTCGGCATCACATAGTCCCCCAAGCTCCTTTCTGCAGGGACTTGTCTTAAAACAGGCGGTAACTCATCATTTACCAAATTTTCGTTTTGATGATCTCCCATCGCTAATGAATCAGCACTTCTCTTTTTTTCCTTCCTACTTTGCATAAACTAAGTTCCTGAGACTAATCAAAAATAACAAGCAGATCACGACAGAATGTTCTAAAATAAAAATAATAAAAAGACAGAAAATAAAAATCAAATTAGAAATAAGAATAGATAATTCGATATTAACAGTACGCCAGTCCCCGGCAACGGCGCCAAAAACTTGTTGCGATATTTCTAAGTGCTTACGCAAGTGTACGTATAGTTCAAGTAATAAAGATCTATAAGACTGAGTTTATCGTCCACAGAGACTGGTTTATTAAGTACCGATTATCTATCCTATGGTATCTATTTGGTTGACGTTCTTTAGTTTGAGAATTATACTAAGAATTATGACTAAGTGCAGAAAATAAACTAAAGATTATAATATTTTGGGTTTATAACAGTTATGAAGGAAATAGGGCTTCCAATCTCCTCAACTATCCACTCTTTCACGTGTTAATGCAATGATAATGACTCTTCTTTTTATTAAGATAGCAGGTTAACTAATCTGTCGTTATATTTTGGTTAAGACATATAAGAGTTAAACCTTGTGCAGAAACCTTCTATATTTCTATGATAGATTTTACCACACATGAGGATTAAGAACAACAACCTTAAATACTACACAAGTATCGGGGTACTTTCATCCACGATTTTAACCTATGTCTAAACAACTACAATATATTCAAATCTCACATTTCAGACTTTTGATTCGAAATCATATAAGTTATGACAATTAATGGCCAGTTAATTATCAAACAATCATAACAATATTGAATAGATCTTAATATGCTGAAGAAGAAATCAATAACTATGCATTAACTATATGAAAGAGTTTCAAGAAGATTCGATGGAAAACCCTACTGAAGTAATTAGCTCCTAAACATTGTCATGTCAAGAACTAATTTACAATCCAACATAAACTGAAATTAAAATAAAGGAAAGAGAAGTACTTGAACAAGGAGATGTCTCTAATCTTGATCTTGCCTCCTTATTTGCCTCCACAAAGTATGATATATCATGCCTTAAGGTCAGGGTTTAGGGATTTTATAGTTGAGAAAAGTTGTCTTTCGGACCGTGAAAACCCCGCCCACCCCCACTGTAATTCGCCGACGCCATGGCCTGCAGTGGCGCGTCACGATGTTGAAACTCCTGCGATGAAATCAAAGGCTGCAGTACTTTAGGTGACACGGCGCTGCTGGCTGGCGCCGCGGCGCCGGTGGCGTCTTTTTCCCATTTTTTGGTTTTTCGTCATTTTTCTGTCCGGACTTCTTAGGCTTCATTTCTTGGATTTTTCTTGTGCAATTTCATCCTCAAAAGTAGCATCTTCTCCTTTATAATCGTTGTGACACAAACGAATGAAAAATACACCTAACACTATACTAAACGCAAAATAAAAGAGTAAAATACTGACTAAAAAGGACTCAAAAGAGTGTATAAAATACACTCAACATACACCCCCTCAGTAGGAGCGGGAGGAGGCCGGACGCTAAGGCTGGATCTGAAGTCAAGGAATAACTGTCTAGGAAGCCCTTTTGTGAAGATAGTTGTATACTGATATGAAGAAGGCACGTGCAATACTCTGACTTGACCGAGAGCAACCTTCTCACGAACAAAATGTATATCCATCTCAATGTGTTTGGTTCGCTGATGTTGAACCGGATTGTGAGATAGATATATGACAGATATGTTATCACAATTGACTATAGACGCCTTACGCAAGGGACACTGGAGCTCTAAAAGGAGATTTTGGAGCCAACAGATCTCAGCGACAACATTGGCAACGCCTCTGTACTCTGCTTCGACACTCGAATGAGATAGTCTGGCTGGCCTTTTGGCATACCAGGAAATGAGATTATCCCCTAAGAATATACAATAGCCGGAGGTGTAACGTTATGTATTCAGAAACCCTGTCCAATCTGCATCCATATATGATATTAATTTGGTCGATGCAGAGGGGTATATATGCAACCCATAATCAAGTGTGTCCTTAATGTATCAGATGATATGCTTAAGAGCGGTGAAGTGAGACTCCCTAGGGGCATGCATAAATAGACACACCTGCTGAATAACATAAGCAATATCAGGCCTAGTAAAGGTAAGATACTGCAGTGCACCTGCAAGGCTCCTATAAAGAGTAGGATCGGAGACTGAATCACCATCGGTAGCACTGAGCTTTGATTTAGAATCTACCGGAGTGGGCATGACCTTGCAATTTGCCATTTTAGCCCTGTACACGATCTCATCTGCATACTTACGCTGACTCAAGAATATAGTATCTGCAGATATGGTCACTGATATTCTCAAGAAGTAACTCAACTTCTCCAAGTCAGTCATAGCAAATTCGGACTTAAGTAACACAATAATCTCATTTTCAATGCATCAGATGAGACAGTGAGAACAATATTATCCACATATAGTAATAAGTAAGTAGTACTACTACCTTGATGAAAAATAAATAGAGAATTATTGAACTTGTTGCATACAAACCCAATCTATATAATGTACCTGACAAAGCGTTCATACCACGCTCTGAGGGCCTATTTCAAACCATACAGTGACTTACAGAGATGACATACATACTGAGAGGCTGTTGGATGGACAAAGCCAGGTGGCTGGTGCATGTAAACCATTTTTTTCAAGTCCCCGTGTAGAAACACATTTTTCACATCAAGCTGATGAATCAGTCAATGCTTGCTCATGGCTATACTCAGAATTGTGAGAATGGTAGCCAATTTAACAACTAGACTGAATGTCTCACCACAATCAATACCCTCATGTTGATTAGTGTCATTAGCCACAAATATTACCTTATACCTTTCTAAGTCATCATTGTATATGTATTTATGACGAAAAAGCCACATGCATCGGATCACATTCACCCTCTCTAGTCGAGGAACCAAATCCCGAGTGTGTTGTTTTGTTAAATCATTACACTCTTCACACATGGCCGCATTCTAATTAAGGTCTAGTTTGGCTAATTTTGGGTTTTTGGGAATGGGGGAAATGGTTTGTATAGATAGGTTAAATTAAACTTTGGGTTTGAAAACCCCATGTTGAGCATGTGTTTCCATATGGTGTGAGGGGGCAGGCTGGGTATGTTTACGGGGTGTCGGGACTGGGTCACTGTTGATTGGGTACATTGGCAGGGTGGTTGATCTTTGGGTTTGACGATGGGTTGGGTATTATCACCGATCTAGGTGGACCGATACGGGTTGAGGTCGATAAAATTAGGTATAGTATCGGTGGTGGGTTGAGACTGGATGGTTGGTTTGGTGGTGTGATTATTGTGGGACGATGTGGATTACCGGTGGTTGGATCGTTAGCGGGGGTGTGCTGAGGTTGTGGTGGCGACACACTAGTGGGGATGATGACCGGTGGTGATACCAAGATGTTGGGCTGATTGCCGACAGTGGTGCCAATAGGCGTTTGTGGTGACGGAGGCTAGGAGGGTGGCAAAGATGCAAGGATGTCGTCAGTGGTTGCGGCAGTTGGTGTCAGGGATGGGTTTGCGGTGGTGGTCTGACTCAGTTCGCTGAGGATGATGGGGGAGATATCGGACTCGTCAAGAAAGGTATAGTCTGTTTTTCAAAAGTTTTGGATGTCCGAAAAGGGGAATGTGGTCTCATCAAATGTGACGTGTCGAGAGACGTGAATTTAACGAGTGGACAAGTAATAACACAAATAGCCCCTATGATTAGACGGAAAATCTACAAAAATACACGGAGTGATTTGGGGTGCTAATTTATGAGGGGCAATGGAAGCCAGATTGGGAAAGCAAAAGGCAGCCGAAAATCCGAAGGTGATCATATGAGGGAACCCGATGGTGTAATATTTCGGTTGGGGTCATATTGTGAAAGGTGCTAGTTGGTAAAATATTAAGGATGTATTCTATCATTTTGACTGCAAAAACCTAGAATGAGGGAAGGAGAGAGGCAAAAAACAGGAAGGTACAAACCATGTTATTTATAGTACGAATGATTCATTCTGCTTTGCCATTCTGAGGAGAAGTGTGAGGACACGAAAAGCGAAAAATCATGCCATTATTTTTACAAAATTTGTGAAACGTGGAATTATTAAATTCACAGACATTATCACATTGAAAAGATTTTATGACTTTTTCAAATTATGTTTTGATAAAAGTACAAAATTCAAAAAATTTGACAAAGACTTCCGATTTGAATTTTAGTGAGTAAATCCAAATAAAGTGAGAGTAATCATCTAATAAGACTAGATAATATTTATGACTCAGAGAGCTAGTAATGGGGAATGTCCATAAATCAGCATGAACAATATCAAAAGGAGCAAACGTAACACTAAGAGATGATTTAAATGGAAGGCGAACATATTTGCCTTATTGACAAGAAACACATTTTTGGGAAAGTTTCCCATTATTACAACGAATAAAATTATTGCTTCTAAGAAAATTAAAAATAAGAGCTCCTGGGTGTCTAAGTCTATTGTGTCAAGTTGATGGAGAGATAGCAGTGTGGGAAGTGTGTGAGCGGAAGCTAGCAGCAGAAGATGATGGGAAAAGATAGAGGTCCCCTATGTTATTGAATCTCGTAAGAGGTGTCTCCGCACGTATATCCTTCATAATAAAACTAAATGGATCAAAATCGATAGACACATAATTGTTACGAGTAAATTTCCTAACAGAGATTAAATTGTTAATTATGTTAAAAGCATACAGCACGTCATTTAGGAGAAGGGTGGGTGAGGTGGTTGAGTGTAGGTATTACCATAGCCCTGAATTGGAATGCGATGAACATTGCCAACAGTAATAAATTGAGGAGACTTTAAGTGAAATAATTGGGATATATTACCTGTAGACCGAGTGAGATGAGATGTGGCCCCTGAATCCATGTACCAATTTTTATCGGGTTACTGCATATTCAAAGAGATGAAGGCCTGGCCCAAATCAGTAGGTGACAGGCCTTGAACTTGCGGTTGTTGGGCCTGGACAAAATGGGCTTGATTCTGCATATTGTTGGTTTGACCCAGACTTGGTCCTATGAGGTTGGTCTGCTGGAACCCGTGTTGGGCCTGCTAAAAATTGTTGGGGGCCCTCGACTGCTGTTGGTAATAAATCAGGGTAGAGGCCCAGGGTGCAGTGTTAGGCCATTGTCCTGGGCCAACCCAAGTTGTTGAAGTCGTCGACTACCCTGTGTTATTTTTGCCTCCACGACCACCCCTTTCATTCCTGTGACCCTTACCTCATTTGACACAACCGCAGCCACCCTGTTGTTGGTGGTTGTCTGACGGTGGTTGGCCGGTGGGATGGGTGGCGTTGATTATGGACGTATCAATGGATAATGATTTTTGGTTATTTTCGTCCTGTTTAGCACGACGTGTTTCCTCCAATAATAATTATGACCGAGCCTTATTGAAACTTGGTAAGGGATCGACATGTTGGATCATCGTGGCGAGGGTATCATACTCACATTTTGGAAGACCTGCAACTAGTTGAAGAACCATCTTTATTTTGGAAACGGGTGTTCCCACGTTTGATAATTGGCCCGCCACTAGTTTCAATTGCTTGCAGTATTTGGACATGTCAGAGAAATTTTCAAGACGTGTATTATTAAACTGTTATTCCAAATACACAACACGAGTGTGCTTATTATCTTGAAAATTTTCTTCTAACTGAATCCATAACTCACCGGCCGAGGCATCGATTTTTATGATAGTGAGGAGCAAGTCCTGAGAGATAGTATCATATATCTAATATTTGACAACGGCGTCTAGGCGGTGCAATGTTGAGTCATCTACCTCAATGGGGCGAGGGAGGGAGTCATCGATATGGTCATGCACGTTATAGACACATGCATGAATACAAAATAGGTCAACCCATGGAGAATATTGACCGTTCTATTAATCAAGAATTATGGGGATAAAGTTCTTGATGTTGGTGACGATGAGTGTTGGATGAATAGAGGGAGAAAATGATGATATTGGTATGGCAGGGATGACGACGGATGAGGTTGAGACTGCTGTGAGAGTTGTGGGAGGAGTCATTTTAGTGGATTATAGTTATTGAAGAAGGAGAAAAGAAGACAAAGAAGAACAAGGGTGGTTCTCAACCAGTGGGTGTTGAAGCCGCCGGTGGTTGTAAAACCTAGGTGGGCGACGGAAAAGAAAGAAAAGAATTGGGGTTTAGGGTTTGGCTCTTGATACCATGTAAGATTGTATTAATCTCCCTTGAGGAGTCCTTTCATTAATACAAAATATATATAGTTGTAATAAGGTGGAATCCTAATACAACAGAAAGGATCATAATCTACCATATATACAACAATCATAATTACACAATATATGAGGAATATATGAAGAATATTCGCTAATAAGTTTTGAATATGTTTAATGAACATATTCGCAATGGAGTATACATTTTACGCACTTATAATTGAAATTTTTATATCATCGAATAAAGTTTTGATCTACAATAATAGGTAACTCCTAGTTGCAAACGCAATGTCATATTCTAGAAATTAGATTAATAACTTGATATAATATGTTGAATTATATGGATATATATTACAAATATCATTTACACGCAATGTGCAATGTGTTATAGCCAATATAGACTCATCAATGAATAATCACAATAATATTAAAGTAATTCAATATAATTTTAGTTTCAACAACAATAAGTACAACAAATATGTAAACACATACTAACTTGATGTAGATAGAGACCTGCTTGATGCAGTGTCCTAAGACAAAAAATCGTCCCCACTTGTGTTGTAGTTCTTTGGACGTCTGCCTTGAGTATACAACTATCTAAGTGAGAGTTCTAGCACAAGAACTTCACTTCTGGAGAATTTACTTTATGTGTTTTTCCATAAAATATATCTTAATGAAGAAGATGAAGATAGAGCAACAATTTTTAGATCATTAGTTGTGTTTTTAATGAGTATTGTGTCTTCAAACATGTGATCCACTTGATTTTATAACATGCATTTCCGTCCATGGCAGCTTTCCATTCCAAAGGTTGTGACCCATGGGAAGAGACACAACTTTTGTCTTCTTGGAATTTTCCTGTTGGGGATTAGCGCCGCGGCGCTCCAAATCTATCAGACCTCTCTGAAGTTTTGGCACTGCAGACTGCTCCCCGTGGTGCTGTCACGAAATTTTTAACGTTCAAGAGTCATGAGTCGGGCCTCAAAATCGCAACGCTTTTGATCACTTTTTACTCTTCTTCTTCTACAAGTTTCAATAATACCCCACATTTTCTATTCACACATCTCACAATACCCCACATGTGGATAGAAAATAAGATAATTAGGAAATTATCATCATTTCTGTCAAACACGATATGACATGCATCGAAAATGGTGTTTTTTGGACTTGAACCGTTCATAGTGAATACCTATCGGATCTACTTGTGAAGTAATGGACGAAGTACCTTGAACTATTCACGTTTTGTAGTAAATCGAGACAACAAATACCACACACATCATATCAACATATTTCAATTCTTACGGTTGTGTTCTTTTCGGTCATGAACAACTCCTTCTTCATGAGAATTTCTAGAGAACGTAGCCATATCGGTTCTCCCAGATGCGACCCCACATCAATCTCACATAGGTAATACCAAACAATAATAGTCTGTACTATACCACCAAAGGCTTTTGAGTATTATTAAGATTAATAAATTCATCCTTTAAAACATCAACAGATTAACTCACTTATTACACCATAGGAATGAGCATGTGTGTGTTTTATGCTCCTTGAGTCTTCCCCAGCTAGTTTATTGAACCTAAACCATGGGATCTCCAATTGTGAGGTTATGTTTCCACCAGTTCATGACTCATTGTATTGGCTTTAATCTCATTCTCCTCGATGTAAATATGACTTGCTCTCTTGTAAGGCCTTTTGTCAAAGGATTCGCTATATTGTCTTTTGACTTTACATAATCAATGAAAATAATTTCATTCTTCAGCAAGCTTCGTATTGTATTATGATATCGCCTTATATGTCTTGACATACCATTGTATATTTGATTCTTTGCCCTCGTCAGGGCAGTCATACTACCACAATGTATGCAAATGGCTGTCACAGGCTTTGTCCACAACGGAATACCTTCTAGGAAGTTTCTTAGTCATTCTGCCTCTTCGACAACTTTATCCAAGGCTATAAACTTTTCTTCCATAGTTGATCTCGTATTTACCGTTTGATTTGATGATTTCCGTGATACCGACGCTCCACCAAATGTAAATACATACCCACTTGTGGACTTACTTTCTGAATGGTTGGAAATACTATTAGCATCATAATATCCTTCTAACACGAGAGGATATTTTGTATAATGCAACTCATAGTTCATTGTATGCTTTAAATATACTAGTGCCATTATTAGCGCTACCCAATGACTATTTCCAGGATTGTGTGAGTATCGACTAAGACGACTCACTGTATATGCTAAATCTGGTCTTGTACAATTCATTATGTACATCAAGCTTCTAAAAACTTGCGTGTATTCCAATTGAGATACACTATCACCTTCATTCTTCTTAAGGTGACTAGCGGGATCAAATGGGGTAACAGTCGGTCTATCATCATAGTGTCCAAATTTTCTAAGGTATTTTTCAATATAATGGGATTGAGTTAATATATAACCCTCAGAATTCCTTTGAATTCTAATATCAAGAATGACATCTGCTATTCCCATATATTTCATATCGAAAGCGGCATGCAACATCTTCTTAGTTTGATTAATTACATCCTTATTTATTCCCATAATTAGCATATCATCCACATACAAGAATATAATGACATATGCATTATTACACTCCTTAATGTAGACACATTTGTCACATTCATTTATTTGAAAGCCATTTGATAATGATATATTATCAAACTTTTTATGTCACTGTTTTGGAGCCTGTTTAAGTCCATATAAAGACTTAATCAATTTACAGACTTTCTTCTCTTGACCTTTAACAACAAACCCTTCGGGTTGTTTCATGTAAATTTCTTCATCTAGTTCACCATTCAGGAATGCAGTCTTCACATCCATTTGGTGTATTTCAAAATTGTGAATCGCTGCTATAGCAATTAACGTCCTTATAGACGTAATTCTAGATATTGGTGAGTAGATATCAAAGAAATCTACATCTTCTTTTTGTCTAAATCATTTGGCTACTATACGAGCTTTGTATTTTTCTATAGTACCATCAGGCCTTAGTTTCCATTTGAAAATCCATTTATGGCCTATTGGTTTTTGTCCCGGAGGGAGATCAACCAATTTCCATGTATCATTTTGTATGATGGATTCTACCTCACTTTGGATAGCCTTCTTCCAATAAGGTGTTTCGAATGATTCCATAGCAGCCTTATATGTTTGAGGTTCTCCTTCAACGGAAAATGTCATAAAGTCCGATCCAAATCTTTGGCGACTTTTCGACGTTTACTTCTCTTTGGTTCAGAATTTTCTGGTTGAACAGATGAAGTAATATTCTCATCATTTTGAGTGTCTTGGTATGACTCAACTTGAGGCAGTGTCCTCTTCTTATTATTAGGAACACTTTTATCCTTGTCTTTGTAAGGAAAAATATCCTCAAAGAATTCTGCTTCCGCAGATTCCATAATTGTGTTTTTGTGAATACCTTCAACATCTGAATGATACACCAAAAACTTATATGCTGCACTATTATTGGCATGACCAATATATATGCAATCTACCATTTTTTGTCCAAGTTTAGTTCTCTTTGGTAAGAGAACTTGACTTTCGCTAGGAAACCCCACACTTTCATCTTTTTAAAAGTAGACAATCTTCCTTTCCACAATTCATAAGGAGGTTGATCATTATTCTTTTAAGGAATTTTGTTCAATATCATATTTGCAGTAATTAATGCATCACCCCCACAGACTAAGGGGTGCCCCCGAACTAATCAACATTGAATTTATCATATTTTTCAACGTTTTATTCTTACGTTCGGCAACTCCATTATGTTTTGGAGTATATGGCGCAGTGATTTGATAAACTATATCATGAGTAGAACAAAAAATTTGAACTCATTTGATTGATATTTACCACCTATGTCTGACCTTAGAATTTTAATTCTTTTGTCAAGTTAGTTTTTCACTTCTGCTTTGTATGTTTTAAACATGTACAAAGCCTCATCTTTGGTATGTATTAGGTATACATAACAAATTTACTACAATCATCGATAAACGATATATAATAATTTTTTCCTCCACGGGATGGGGTTGCTTGGTAATCAAACAAATCACTATGAATTAAATCAAGCACTTCATTTGATTTCACAACTGATTTATTAGGATGACTTACATATTTTGACTCTATGCAAACCCCACATTTAGTCATTTTGTTCATAGAATTTTTTGGCAACATGCCTATCTTTACCATTCTTTGTAAGGAACGATAATTAACATGGCCTAATCGAGAATGTCATAAAGAAGGGGAATCAACCATATACATAGAAGCAGTGCTAGTGCCTGCATTTTCATTAATAATGGCAACTGCCTGAGTAGGTACAATGTTTAGTTTGAAGAGCCCCTCACTGAGGTAACCCTTTTCTACATACATCCCACATTTGGTGAGTACAAATTTGTCAGATTCTATTACAATTTTGAAGCCTTTGTTACTAAGAACAGGCCCAGAAATCAGATTCTTACAAATTTCAGACACGTGCAACACATTTGTGAGCACAAGATCATTCCCGGAAGTGAGCCTCAATGTCACATTCCCTTTCCCTTCTACCTTGACAGCAGTGGCATTTCCCACGATCAGTGGTTCTCCATCCTTGATGGCTTGATAAGATGAAAACATGTCCTTCTCTGAACATACATGCCTTGTAGCACCCGTGTCCATCCACCAATCGGTTGAATTTGTAATCAGATTTGCTTGAGCAGTCACAACCTCAATGAATTGGTTCTTAGTCTCAGCCCGGTTGGTATGGTTGACATTACTCGAACCTCCAACACCACCACCTTGATTCTTGCGAAGGCGGCAATTTTTTTCCCTGAGCCCAGGTTTGCCACACACCCAACATAGTCCTGGTTGTGGTTTCTTGAATGCATTGATCCTTTTTGTGGGGCTAGTACATTTCTCTCTATTGCAAAATATGGCTTGGCACCAACAAATTTGCCCTTGCCTTTCTGAAACTTGGCATTGGACGCATTTCCTTCTACCATGTTGGCATTAGGCTTCAAATGAAACAGCATCAGCCCTTTCATTCTTCCGGTTGTCCTCTTCAACACGAATTTTGATAACCAGTAGCTCAAAACTCATTTCCTAGATGCTTCAAATAAATCTTAAAATCCTTTCAAGAAAGAGGTAATTTTTCAATAATAGCACCAACAAGGAAATATTGGTTAGGGCCTATACCTTCAATCTCTAGTTCATGAAAAATGACTTGGAGTTCCTCCACATGCTTGACAACTGCCTTTGCATCGCTCATCTTGAAGTTGAGAAACTTTCCGATGACGAACTTCTTAGAACAAGCAACTTCAGTCTTGTACTTGTTCTCCAATGACTGCCATAACTCCCGTGATGATCCGAACGAGAAGTATATATCATAGAGAGTATCATCCAAGGCGTTGAGAATGTAGTTCTTGCAAAGAAACTCTTGGCTCCACCAAGTATTAATAGCCTTCATTCTTTCGGCTCTCTCCGCATCAGTAAGAGCATTCTCCCCTTCTCTTTCCGGCAATGTCGTTGGAGCATCAGCAGTCAATACATTTGCCACATGAAGAGTGGTCAAATAAAATAACATCTTTTATTACCAGCGTTTGAAATCAGAACCCTTGAATTTCTCGGGTTTCTCCACATGATTTTTCACCATTGACGATCAAGATTGATCCATATTTTGCAAATCAGGAAATTGAATTCTCTGAAAAATTTGCAAGCTCAACAAATCATAAAAGTTTTCTGAGAATTTTTGTCTTAGATTGTTATAGCCAATCTAGACTCATCAATGAATAAACACAATAATATTAAAGTAATTCAATATAACTTTAATTTCAACAACAATAAGTACAACAAATATGTAAATACATACTAACTTGATGTAGATAGAGGTCTGCTTGATGCAGTGTCCTAAGACAAAAATTTGTCCTCACTTGTGTTGTAGTTCTTTGGACGTCTGCTTTGAGGATACAACTATCTAAGTGAGAGTTCTAGCACAAAAACTTCACTTCTGACGAATTTACTTTATGTGTTTGTAAGCAAATTTACAAACCGATATTCCTCATTGGTAAATTACCATCACAAATAGAATCCTTTAGTATAAGTAGTTAGTAATCCGTCGGCAATATTTTGTTAAATTATTTGCTATTTTTTCTCGCAATATTTACCAACATAAATGAGTTCTGCTTGTAATATTATGGACAGGGGCGGCTCAACATAATTGGGGGTCTAAAGTAAAACTTTAATTAGAGGTCTAAAACCTAAAAAAGCATATACTTATATTTATTCGAAACCTATTTTTCTAACTTTATTAGATGATAAATTATTACTTAATGATTTTTATAATTTATTTCTTCGAATAATTTCTTTTTGAATTTTTTATTTTCAACATCAAAATTTAACAATTTTGATGTTGAAAAAGTCCTTCTATTGAGGCAATCTTTAGAGAAATGGTTAATATAATACTATTGATAAATTTTAGATAAAAATAAAAGAGTTAGAATGATTGAATGTAATCTTCCTCTAAAACTTCTCTTAATTCCGGTCATAAACCACTCAAGTTGTCGACCAATCCTTCTCCCCTCCCCCCCTCTGCTAAGACACTACGTTTTCTTCCAAAAGTTAAGGTTCTTCCATTCTCTTCCATCAAAACACCACCAACAACTCATCTTCTTGTGTTTCTAAGTCGAATTATGGCCGAAAAACATACATTTCATCTCTATCTTGCCGTTAATAACGTCAATAATTTTATCTCTGTAACTCTTGGAATGGAGAAAGGGCATTATACCTCATGGGCAGAACTATTCAAAATTAATTGTCGTGTCTATGAGGTGATTGACCATATCTCTTGTCCGAGTCACCATAGGATACCACTATGGTGGACAAGAAATTATGGTCTCGCTTAGATGTTATAGTCCTTCAATGGATTTATGGCACAATTTCGAATGATCTTCTTCATACCATCTTAGAACCAAATTCTATGGTTAAATCTGTTACCATAGACATTCAGCAAAGCAATCCGTTAAAATAGTATGAACGGATTTTAACGGTGGACTTATACTTGAATGTACTGACCAATTTATGGTATTGGTCAGGTAACACTACCCTCTCCCCACCCACCTTTATACTTGAAAAATGTCTTACATGCACCAAAAATGATTAAAAACTTGATCTCTGTTAGACGTTTTACAATTGACAATAATATTTCTGTGAATTTTGATCTGTTTGGTTTTTCTGTGAAGGTTTATCAGACGGGAATGCCGCTCATGAGATGTAATAGCACGGGAGACTTATATCTCAGAATCTCTGTTTCCACCAATCGCATGGTTAAACCTTCCACCTTTATGGCCATCTCTCCTAGTTTATGGAACAATAGGTTGGGACACCTAGGAGCACCATTTTTTAATCAATTTAGGAAGAATAATTTATTTTCTTGTAATAGACCTTTGGACTCTTCTGTTTGTCAAACCTGTGTGTTTGGTAAACATATTTAGCTTCCATTTTCTGCATCTACTACTAATATTGTTATGCAAAAAATCGCAAACCTATAACATTTTGAAATAATTTAGTGTGTTTATCAAAACTCAGTTTAGCAAAATCATTAAATGTTTCGAATGTGATAATGAGGGAGAATTTATAAATGCCCAATTTAGGGATTTTTATCACCAAAATAGGATGTCCGTACATATTTTTTGTCCACATACATCCTCTCAAAATGGGAAAGCTAAAAACAGATTCGAACAATCAACAATATGACTCGCTCTATCCTTGTGCATTCGTCCACACCACCAAATTTTTGGCACCATACCCTTCGAATGGCTACATATCTCTTAAATATTCTTTCTAATAAACTAATCTTCAATGTGTCACCCACTCAGGTATTGTACAATCGTCTCCCATCAGTTACACATTTACGGGTTTTTGGGTGTTTGTGTTATCCCTTGTTTTCCTCCATCACCATTCATAAACTTCAAGTTCGATCTATTTCATGCGTGTTTTTAAGCTACCCTAAAAATCATAGGAGATATAAATGTTTAAATATGTCAACAAGGAAAATCATTATTTCTTGTCATGTCATCTTTGATGAATCGACCTTCCCGTTTGCAACATCTCGAGCGGAATCCTCACCTTCATATGATTTTCTGGACGACGGAATTCTTTCAATTTTGAGGTATCATCTAAACTCTCAAGATAATAGTATAGGGCCATCACCAAACCTGCGGCCTACCAATCTGACCCAATCCATATTTGGGGGCAGGCCGACCCAACAAATATATAACCCTACACCTCTCCTAGTCACCCAACCCCCTTCCCGTGACACTCTGGCCCAGACTAGTAGCCATACCGAGCCCAAAATTATATTATCCACATATAAGAGAATGTATGCTAAAGATGTACCACGACGATATATGAACAGGGAATGATCAGACCTGCTGTGAGAAAACTCAATAGTAGACATATACTCTACAAACCTCTACCAAGCTCGTAGGTCCTGTTTTAAGCCCATACAAGGACTTCTTCAGCAAACAGACATGGTAAGGATAATTGAGGTCCTTAAAACTCAAGGACTGATGCATGTAGACTATCTCCTTAAGATCACCGTGTAAGAAAGCATTTTTCACATCCAACTGATGAATGAGCCATGCTTTTGAGAGAGCCAGACTGAGAACAATGTGAATTGTAGTCGGTTTAACCACCGAACTAAACGTCTCGCCAACATGTTGAATTTTACCATCACCTACAAGACAGACCTTATTCCTCTTCAACGAACCGTCAAAATTTTTCTTATGAGTAAAAATCTACATAGACCAAATAATATTAACACCAGTCGGAGGGGCACCAACTCTCATGTGTTATTTTCGGTAATAGCATTATATTCATCATCCATTGCCATTTTTTAATTCGGATCATGAAGGGTGGACACTGGGTTACGTGGTTGGGGGTGATTTGGTGATATTAGAATGTAAATTAAAATGTTGTTTAAATTTAAAAATACCTTTTTGACTACGAGTAACGGGTCCTTGACTCGAAATAGAAACGGACTGGACCAGGGACGTTGGCGAACTGCCTCGGGACTGGCCAAAAGGTAGTGGGCCAGATGGAGGTGATATTGGGTTAGGCGGGTAATTTACTGGGATAACAGGAAGTGGGCCTACTGGCCTGGAAAATTCGACTAACTAGATGTATTTGGGCCAGCAGGCAGTGGGCCTGGGTCACTAGATGGTGCGGTAGGGAGAATATTTGGGCCAGCAGGCAGTGGGCCTGTTGGCAGATGTGACTCACGGGTAGAGTGGGTCCACTGTTGTAGAATATACGGGGAGGGAGTATCGTTCAAAATATTATAAGTACTCGACACAGATTTAGACACTTGAGCAAATGGAAATTGGATTTCATAAAAAATAACATGGCGACCAATTATAATTTTATTAGAAGATAAATCAAAACATTCGTAACCACGATGAATAGATGGAAAACTCAAAAATACACAAGCGGTAGACCTAGCTTGAAGTTTAGTAATTGTGGTGGACGAAAAAATGGATAGCACAAGCATCCAAACACCCTAAGATGAGAATACGATGGATTTGTATTGTAAAGAATTTAAGTGGGGATTGATATGCTAAGTGTTACACCCCGAAATTCCAGGGCATGTATTTAAGAACTTACGAAAGAAATAAGATTTGAATCTGGGAAATAAGTTGGCGGAATGTTTTCGACAAATTTTTAGTCAACTTTGGAGCAATATATATAAAGGTATAATAGGAGTTTTTAGGTGTTTCAAAGGCCTAATATGAGGTTCGGTGAGTCTTGTTTCCAACGCAACCAACCGCTCGTCGATAGGACATCGGAGTAGAAAGTTATTGACGTTACAAGTTCAAGCGGATGAACAGAAAATGTTTTGATCGGCGCCATACACACGCCGGCTGCAGGGCTGGCGCCATAAATCGAAGTGTTCGAGTTGCAGCGCCGCGCTGGCCAAGCGGATTTTTCGCGTAAAATAGGGGAAAATTAGAAGATATTTGTGTAAAGGCCCATGGGAGGGCGAAAAGTGTCCCTCCCATCTTGTGGACCAAGAAAGGTCTTATATATTGACCAAGTCTTGCAAGACTTGGTCATTTGCAAATATTCATCCTAAAGGAAATCCATCTTCTCTTATCCCTAAAGATTTTAAGAACCCTAAGCCTAGTGAAAGTTTTGGTGAGGCGACAAGAAGATAAAGTGTTGATAAACTTGTAGAGGGTTCGTGTGGATGATTTTGACAAGAAAAGGAGTTGCGAAAAAAGGGTTATAGTGGGCGAAATCCTAAAGGTAAAATCCCCTCTCCTCTTGGAAGTAAATTAAGATACATGAAATAGTTGATATTGATCTAGTGAATTGTATATTGGAGTTTTATAAGTGTTATGGATGTTGGAAGCCTAAATCCGAAAATGACATTGTTAGCCCTTGAGATTGAAATACAAATTGGTCGATAGTTATAATCGTCGCATGTTGTCTAAATAAGTGATTATAGTTGTTGAGATTGGTTGCGACTATATAACATGAGAAAACGATTATATGGATTAAAAAGGAATTGGAAAAGATTTTATGCGGTTGTACCTTGTAGTCGAAATGATATTTAAGATTGAACTATTTTATATGAATTGTGGGGGCAGAATTTTAAACGTCATGTAAGGCGTATAATCCCCTTTGATTGGTTGGTGTGTTGAGCCTTAAATGTGGCATGTTGGTTATTGATTATCGGGCCTTGAAAAAGGTGGAAAAGTATGTAGAAACAAATGAGGTGCTGCCCGATTTTCCGTAGAATAAGAGACTGTATACTTAGTATTATTCTACGTTAGAAACTAGAAGTTGATAGTCGTGTTGTGGCCATTATAGGTTGACAATTCTACGTGCGGCGTATTCGACTTAGCTTGGGGATTAAGTCGGAAAGGTATGTGAACCATCTTCTCTCCTTCTAGCATGATTCCTTATGGTAAAGTAAGTAAATCCTACTCCTTAAATGATCCACTCCTTGATTGTACTTGGACTGCCTAATATAGAAGTTGTTCTATATACTTTCTTGATTGTACTTTGGATGTTTAAATTGAAAGTTGTTATAATCCATTACCTTGATGAAGTTTGGATCTTCAAAAGTGAAAGTGTTTTACTTGAAGTACATAGAGTCTTAAAAAGGAAGTGGTTTCCAAATCTTTGGCTAGTGTCTTAGTTCCAAAACCTAAAGGTTATTATAACTGCTTTAGGGGAGTCAAATGAGTGATTTACTTAATTGATTTAAAAGAGGAGAAATGACATGATTTAAAGAGAAGTAACTTGTTTTAAAGGTGTGAGTTACTTGGGATTTAAGGTTAAGTTACTTGATTTCTAAAGTTAAGAGACTTGAAGTATTTTGAAAGTCATGTAACTTGGTTTTAAAAGTATAAGTCTATTGGTTATAAAAAGAATGAATTTATCTGAAACCATAAAGGGTTATAACGGCTTTATGGGAAGTTGGTTATAACGGTTTTATGGAAGGTTAAGAAAGTTGTCTATTTTGATTAATAGGCATGAGTTGCCTAGGTTGTGAAATTTTAAGTTACTTGGTTTCAAAGTCTTGAAATGAATTTCTAAAGGTATAGTAACTTAATTTGAAAAAAATAGACATACCTTGATACTACGGGTGTTAGTACCTTGGGGTTTTATATAAAAAGGAGTTTTTTGAAAAGAATGGAAGTACGTGGTACTTAGGATTAAAACCCCGGATTTTTATATAAAACGAAAGTGCCTTGGGTTTATAAAATGAAATTCATTTTAGTATGATAATGAAAGTCTAAAAATCTTATGAACTTGCCTATGTGTGCTTGTGATAGCCTTTGAGTGCAAGTATTATATTTTTACGTTGCCGCGACTCTCAATTGAAGGGTTGGCTGTCTTATTGTGAGTTTACCTGGACGTACCGACAATGATGTGGGATTCCACGGGTATGCTTCCATTATGATTGATCCTTGGACATGCTTACACGATGTGGGATTCCGGGGCATGCGATCAGGATGCGGGTTAGATTCCCGAATTTGTTTTTATTACTCCTTGGACATGCTTACACGATGTGGGATTCCGGGGCATGTGACCAGGAGGCGGGTTAGATTTCCGGATTTGTTTTTATTACTCCTTGGACATGCTTACACGATGTGGGATTTCGGGGCATGTGACCAGGAGGCGGGTTAGATTCCCGGATTTGTTTGTATTACCCCATGGACATGCTTACACGATGTGGGATTCTGGGGCATGCGACCATGTTGGATATTGTTATTCCATGGAATATCCCTCTATGAGATTTAGTAACGCAGGATGGTCTGGTAGAGAGCTTTCGTACTTGCCGATCGATGGTCGTAGGATGACGGTAGAGAGCTTTCGTACTTGCCTCGTCGATTATTGCACGCTTTGGTACAGAGGCTCGGTGGATAGCTTCGCACTTGCCGGCCATATCTCGTGACGACAGTGGATCGTAGTTAGCTTTCGTACTTGCCCGGCCGATTGATAGCCTTGGGATCCGTAGTTGGCTTTCGTACTTGCCCCGGTCAGTTTTATGATGCAGGTTGGATCTGGTGGTTCATTTTCCTACTTGGCCCGTACAGTTTTTAGGACACATGTGGGGCTTGGTGTTCATGTATGCTTATTTGGTGTTATATTATATCATGGATCGCGGTGAGGAAGGATTCCACGGGCATGGTTGATATTATGGGCGTGATACCCATGGTTATATTTGAGTAATGAATTTGAGGGCATGCGTCCCTGACTTGATATGAATGCTTTTGTATTGAGTACTGTAGTTTGGCTATCATACATGTCTCATGTTTTGTATAGACTGCTATGATTTCATTACAGTATTTTCAGTTCGCATACTTGGTACATCCTTCGTCTTGACCTCGCTTTGAAGTGCGTTCATCCGCAGTTTAGGTACACAGATTTGGTGATCGGCAGTGTAGGACCGCCCGAAGTTTTGGATAGCTCCATCTGTTCGAGTTTATCATTTTGGTATAGATCCTTCATTCTGAGCTTTTACGATTATGGGTACGGCGGGGACTTGTCCCGTCATAGTTCAGTAAAACTCTTAGAGGTCTGTATTCATATGTGGGATTGGACTCGTGTACAGTGTGGTGTCTTTTGATTATGTATATTATATGGCAGCCTTGTCGGCTTTGCCCTTGCATGTTCGTTGGTTTAAAAAAAAGGTGTTATTTAATTCCGCGGTTTACTTGTGGCAGTTAGGTAGAAGGGTGCCCAGATAGGGCACCAGTCACGGGCCCGGGGTTCGGGGTGTGACACTAAGCCTTTGTTAGGGAGAATGTTAAGGAGATAGGTTGTCATTTGTAACGCATGATGCCAAAAGATGGGGGTAATGAAGCACGGGCTAGTAAGGTTCAGACAATATTATTAATGGTACGAATTTTTCTTTCGGCCTTCCTATTTTGCGAGGACGTATGAGGACAAGAAAATCAAAAAAAATTGCCATTAGTGTCACAAAATTTCCAAAATGGTCCATCATCATATTTCCTACCATTATCACATTGAATGTTTTTAATTTCCTGTTCAAATTGGGTACGGATGAAACCTCTAAATTTTAAGAATGTAGAAAAAAGTTGAGATTTTTTAGACAAATGAAAGGTCCTCAAAAAATTAGAATAATCATCCAAAAATAAAACATAATAACGGTGGCCCAAAGAACTCAAAACAAGAGATGTCCATAAATCACTATGAATAATGTCAAAGGGCATCGACGTATTAGAAGTAGAGGCGATAAACGGTAATCTAACATGTTTCTCTAGAGGACAAGGAGGACAAATATGAGTACTACGCGTACTCCTACAATCAATGAAATTATTATTTTTAAGAGAAAAAATAATAGACAACCCTGGATGACCCAAACAGGCATGCCACAAGGAAGGAGCAAGAGCGAAAAATATGGAAGGTATGGCTTGACTCTTGGAAATAGTGGTGGTGGTGATTGGATAAAGCTCTCCCCAACTATTACACCTCATTAGAGGTGTTCCCGTCTTAAAATCCAAAAGGGTCAAAGTTAACTGAAACCAAATTATCAATTGTGAATTTCCGGACAGACACTAAATTTTTAATTAAGTGAGTGTCATGAAGGACATTTTTTTAGGACGGGAGGTGGATGTGGAGGGGGAGGACAAATTTGTGTGACCATAACCACGAATTGGAATTGAATTGTCATTACCAACAATTATGCCACGATTTTTACTCAAATTGAAATAATATGAGAAGTGGCTCTGGTGTCCATGTACCAATTTGTGTCCAGGAGATTTAATCCAAGTGTATGTATTATGGCCTCGATATCCATGGGTGTCAAAACTGTTGTTGGTCCCGCAGTCGTGAAAGCCTGTTGACAAGGCCCAATAACCGGCTGACTGGACTGAAACTGTTGTGAATTGTGCCTCTGTTGGCTTACCTAATTCGTTGGGTAAAATGTTGGAACTGGCTGCGAATTGAGCCTTTGCTGGCTAGCCCAATTCGTTGGGTAGACTACTGCAACTGGAAAGGGGTAATTGGGCCAGTTGGGCCACTACCATGCCCACTGGCAAGCGGCACTATTGGCCCACTGTCCTGACCCAAGCTGCGGTTGCCTTTGTGGGCTGCCACCCTGACCACTGTTGTCGTCGCGGCTGCTGCCTTTGTCACGTCCGCCGTCTTTTCCGCTGGACTTATGATTTTGACCCTATTTTCCACCCTTGTTGTTTCAATTTAGAGTGGAAATAGTCGAAGATGATAGAGAGAGGAAATTTTGTAGGGAGGCCACTATCATGGCGGGAGTTACTCCAGTTGCGGCCTTCTTAGCTAACTCTGCCTCTTCAAAGGTGAGCATAGACCGCAGAGGAAGGGGACTTCTTTGACGAGAAGAGTTCCAACACCATTATAGGTCTCGGATAGGCCGACAACCATCTGAAGAACAAGACGATCATTCGTGACGGGCGTACAAACGTTCTTGAGTTGATCCGCCAATTCCTTCAACCTTTTACAATAGGTTGAGACATTTGGAAAATCCTCCATAATGACATGGGAGAATTCATGCTCAAGAGTGACGGCACGAGAATTTTTGTTATCTTGGAATATATCACGCACCCTATTTCAAGTATCCATCGCCTTGGCATCACGTTCAATAATCGTCTGCAAAAGGTCCGTAGAGATAGTGGAATATATCCACTAGAGTACGGTAGCATCAAGAATCTTTCATAACACAGGGTCATCATTGGCGGTAGGCACCTTCTTCTTGCTTGTATCTGCGGGGATGATGTGGTGAAGTACTTGATGCGAGCGTGAACTTTAAATAATTCTGCCCACGTCGCGTATTGGACGTTTTCCATCTCAAGAACGATAGGGATGTGGTTCTTGATATTGTAGACGGTAAGGGTAGTATAAAACGTGTTCTTTGAGGTAGACATAATGAAAGAAGAAGAGGAGAATTATGGAAGATGGGAAAAAATTTAGAAGAAAAAAAATGTCGGAATCGCGGATTCTGAGGGTGCTAGGCGGCGGAAGTGTAGTTGGGAGAAGGAAATTTTGCCCTAGACTTCTGATACCATGAAAGAAATAATCTCTTGATTATTTTCATTAATGAAGAGGTCTATATATATGATGCACGATTTATGCACACACTAACGCAAGTGCACGTGTCGTGTCAAGTAATATAGTCTAGAAGACCGAGTTATCGTCCTCAGGGATTAGTGTTCAATGCTCAAATTTTATTCTATGGTGTCTATTTGGTAACCGATGATTGATAAGTTGTTTATGACTATAATTATGAAAGCTAATAAAAACTATGTTGTTTTACTTCAGTAATGGTGGAATAGGGCTTTCAAATCTCCTCAACTATCCGCTTATCTTACTTGTTAATGCAATTAATTATGATTCTTCTTCTATTTTGAGATAGCAGGTTAACTAAGCCGTTTTATACTCCTGTTAAGGTTATATAAACACTCAACCCCAATATAGAACTTTTCTACCTTTCGGTGATAAGATTGACTATAAAGGAGGATTAAGACCAAAAACCTATCAATACTACACAAGTATCGGGGTACTTTCGTCCACGATTTAACCTATGTTTATTCAACTACAGCATATTCACAATCTCCCCTTTCGGCTTTCGATTAGAAATCATAAGGATTATGATAATTAGTGATCAAGTAATTACCAAGCATTCAGGACAAATATTGAATAAATCTCAATAACAAGAAGAAGAACCAAAAACATGCATTAATTCATAAAGATAGGTTTCAAGTGAATTGACATGGAAAGCCCTAGATTGATTTAGTTCCTAGCCATAGACATGACAAGAACTAAATTAATATCCAACATAAACTGTAAAGAAATAAAACAAGAAACAAGAAATTACTAAGAAAAGGTCTCCAATCTTGATCTCCAAAAGTTGTGTGATTTGGCAAGAAGAGAACCCTTAAATCTGACCTAGAGTCCTCTTTTTATAGTCTCCAAAACGTGATGCAGGTTTTCCTTCAGGCCTTGGCCCATTGGCATTCGAATTTGCTGATTTTTCCGCCTCGGCGCGCGCCTGGCTGGCGCGCGCCGGAACTCTCGCAACTCTGAATATTGGGCGTCGCGGCGCTCTGACCTGCTGGCTGGAGGCGCCGCGGCGCTGCCCTGTTTTGTGCCCGGTTCGCCAACTTTCTCGCTTTTCGAGCTCTGGAACCTCTGTTTCTGCCCTCTTTTTGCTCATTTTCCGCCAATGAGCCACTTTAAACCAATATGACTCAAAAGAAAGAAAATATATCCTAAGACGACACGTATTTGTACAAAAATGGACAAAAGACTAACTAAAAATGACTCAAAGGTGTATATAAAATACACCGATCAAACACCCCCAAACTTAACCTTTGCTCGCCCTCGAGCAAAGATCAAAAGAAAGAAATAAAGACACAAGGAAAAAGAAAATAGAAAGACTCAACGACATTGATCACTTTGCTGCATCATTGTTACTTAGAAAAAACATGAAGGTTAGCAGAATAATATGCGGGAACATATAGCATGAATTTTTAGCATTCTAAACACATCAAGCTAGATATTTCGCAAACTCACTTTAATCATGCTTAATGGAAGTAAGAATACTGAATTATGCATGTCAATTTCAAAATCTTATGGCATGTTTACTTGCTATTCTCCACTAATCATAGATACACATGTAAGAGATCTTCAAGACTTTTCAGGGTTGTAATGTAGGTTTAGGCATGGGTAGGTAAAAATAGGCATTTAGGCTCATTTTATGTACCATAAGCTCTTTTGCTTTTCAATTCTTCCCTTTTCTTTTGATTTTCTTTCTTCACTTCATATCTATATTTCCCTTCGTTTGTTTTGAGAGAGTGAAGTGTATTATGAATAACAGGCACCCCCAAACTTAGGCTTTTGCCTATTTCTTATTACTTTTTTTTTATTGGGGTGCATCAAGATTTTTCACTCTTTTTGTCTCTTTTTTAACACTTTCTATTCCAATCATTTCACATTTTCCCTTATGGCACAAGTGTGGAATTATAGGGTGTCAAAGAAAAAGTTTTAATTTTTAGGCTCAAAGGGGCTGACTAGGGATATTTTGAATGTCACGGATAGGTAAAAGTGGTAAGAACGGCTAACAAAGAAATGCCTGAGTCATCTCCTAACATGCATATCCTAACTATTTCGCCTCAAATAGCAAGCAAGCATACACATATGTTTTAATCATTTAACAATGCACAAATCAAGCAAGAAACCCCAAATAGACAGATTTCATGAGTTTTTGGCATATCTAACCTAAGTGTTTAGATAGTTGCTTCTAATTCCATTACATTATTCAACCTTACTTCACTAGGCGTTTCTAGTAACTATAGCATGCATGATCTTTAAAAGAAAATTATGACTCAAAAATACTTAAAAATACTTAAAACAAATCAAAAGACTCAAAAACAATAAGACATAAGACACCCCCCAAACTTAAATCACACATTGTCCTCAATGTGTGCAAGACTCAAAAAGATAACAAAAATAAAAGACAACAGGACAACTTACAAACTTGGTTTAAAGTGGTGGCGGTGGCAGTGGGTAATGCATTGAATCCCGTGAGAGGGGAAGGGCTCTGGATTTTTGATTTGGAGAAAGGACAATCGGATTGGGGCTTCTTCAAGAATCCAGATTTTTCGTCGTGGCGTCGCAGTCCTGCAACTGGCGCCGCGGCGCCCAAACTTCTGCATTCCTCTGAACTTCCAGCGCCGTGGCGCTCTGATTTGGCGCCGCGGCGCCCAAACTTCAGAATTTTTCTGGACCTTTTGGCGCCGCGGCCCTGCAATTGGCGCCGCGGCGCTGAATCTTCTGCGCCTTTCTGATCTTTTGGCGCCGCGGCGCTGAGCCGATTTTCTGGAAATCTTTTTTTTTTCTTTTGGCTTCTTTTCAGTTTTCGCCCTCCAAATTCTTGGCTCTGCACCTGTCATCACAACATATAAACAATACCTCCGTGAGACTGTTCTAAGTAAAAAACTAAACTGCATTAAATTGAATAAATAAAAATACCTTGGGTTGCCTCCCAAGTTGCGCTGTCTTTAACGTATTTTAGCCGGACACAAGTTCTTTAATCAAGAGGTGTGGGGTAGATTAACCCCACAACCAATCCACTTCATCAACATTTTCCGCTTTCTCCTTCTGTTTTTCTTTTTATATTTATTTTCAAGAGGAGGTTCAGTATCACTTACCTGTGTTGGCGGGCTTATCTCTCTTCATGTGGTTTGTGCTGGCTCAAACGAAGTTCTGACAGTGCTAATTGCAAAACACTTGCTCATGACTGGGGGTTCAATAATGTGTTTGAACACTTTGAACACCATCTCTTCACTTTACACTCTAAGTGTCAGCTCCCCCTTCTCTACGTCAATTAGAGCTCTCTCTGTTGCCAAGAACGGTCTTCCCAATATGATGGGAATCTCCTCGTCTTCCTCCATATCAAGGATGAGGAAGTCCGCAGGAAAGAAGAATTTTCCCACCTTAACTAGGACATCCTCAATCTTTCCCCTGGGATGCACCACCGTCTGTCGCTAATCGCAGCTCACAATGGTTGGTTTGGCTTCACCTAACTCCAACCTTTTAAAAACAGACAAAGGCATAAGATTTATACTGGCCTCCAAGTCACAAAGGGCCTTATTACATGTTACCCTGCCAACTGTGCAAGGCAGTGTGAAGCTCCCTGGATCCTTGAGTTTAGGGGGCAATTTCTTCTGTAAGATGGCACTGCATTCCTCTGTCAGTGCCACCAACTCATATTCCGCCAACTTCTTTTTCTTTCCCAGAATTTCCTTCATAAATTTAAAGTAAGTAGGCATTTGCTCCAATGCCTCAATGAACGGAATATTGATGTGTAACTTTTTGAATGTCTCCAAAAATTTGGAGAATTGCTTATCAACCACTTTCTTTTGCAATCTTTGCTGGAAAGGAATCCTTTCAGTGTACTCCTTCTCTGGGACTGTTGGAGCTTTCTCTAATATCGGGTGATCTTCAACAACCCTCTCTCTCTGCTCTACTGCTCAACCACAGTGGGGTGCAATGTTTAATCGCTTTCCACTCCTCAATTTGCACGCGCATTCTCTGGGGTTCATCTCTGTATTGCTAGGCAAGGTACCCTGTGGCCTGTTGTTTGCCATCTTCGCTAGTTTCCCCACCTGTGTCTCTAAATTCCTGATAGAGGATCTAGTCTCTGCCATGAACTGGGTCTGTGAGTTGGTGAGTGTCAACAAAGCTGCTCTCAGCTCATCTGGCTTCTCTTGTTGAACAGGTGCACTGAATTGTTGTGAAGATGAGGCCTGAGTGAATGGTTGTTGATTTTGGTACTGGCCTCTAAATTGGTTCTGCTGCCCTTGCTCACCCCTCCATGAAAAATTAGGGTGATTCCTCCACCCTGGATTGTAGGTATTCGAATAGGGGTTGTTCTGGGGCCTTTGATAATTTCCTACTGCTTGGCACTCTGCTTGCTCGATCGAAATATTGTTAGGATCAGCTGATGGGCACCTATCAAAGGTATGTGGACCTCCACACATTTCACAACTCAATGGCATTTGCACTGCATTTACAGACACTGTATTTTGTTGCAGTTGCTTGGTCAAGAGAGCAACTTGGGCATTTAGTGCAGTGATGGCATCAATCTCATGAACTCCTATTGCTCTTCTGCCACTCACCCCTCTGTCCTCTGTTACATGATTATTGGTGGCCATGTCTTCCAATAAATCATGAGCTTCGTGTGCTGTTTTTCTCATGAAAGTTCCACCTGCGGCTGCGTCAATGATCGTTCTGGTAGTCCCGCTTAGCCCATTATAGAAAATATGGACCAAATTCCACAACTCAATGCTGTGATGTGGACACTTTCTTTGCAAGTCCTTGAATCTCTCCCAAGCTTCATATAGTGACTCTCCATCAGCTTGATAAAAGTTATTCAGCTCCCCTCTCAGCTTCGCGGCTTTGCATAGTGGAAAGAACTTAGCTAAGAACTTCTGTGCTAACTCTTGCCATGTGAATATCGAATCTGTTAGCAAGGAATTCAACCACACTTTCGCTCTATCCCTGAGTGAGAAGGGAAAGAGCCTCAATCGGACGGCGTCATCAGTAACGCCATTGTACCTCGAAAATTGCACACAACTCTAAGAAATTCGCTATATGTATATGAGGATCTTCCGATGGCAACCCTCCGAACTGAACCATATTTTGCACCATGCTTAGGATCGCAGGTTTGATTTCAAAATTGTTTGCTCCTATTGCTGGGAGCCTGATGCAAGTTTGTGTTCCATTCACCCTTGGCAGCACATAATCTCCCAAACTTCTCTCAGCTTGGACCTGGACCCTCTCTTCTACATCCATCGGCAATCTCCGGGGAATCATTTGGTTAGGTTGATGATCACCTAACCCTTCATTCATCTCATTGTTGTTTTGTAAACCTCCCATCTCTATTAAGGCCGAAACTCGTTGGTTTCTCATGTTCTGTTTGCACGTCTTTTCAATTTCCGGATTGAAGGGAACTAGTGTGTCTGCTCCTCTTCTCCTTCGCATAAACTAGATGTCTGCAACAGATCAAAATAAACAAACGAATCACGGCACACTGGTTTTCACGAAAAAGAAAAAAAACAATAATAAATAAAAACAAAAATAAAAACCAAAATAGAAATTAAGAATAGGTAAAATGATATTGAACTACGTCAATCCCCGGCAACGGCGCCAAAAACTTGATGCGCGATTTATGCACACACTAACGCAAGTGCACGTGTCGTGTCAAGTAATATAGTCTAGAAGACCGAGTTATCGTCCTCAAGGATTAGTGTTCAATGCTCAAATTCTATTCTATGGTGTCTATTTGGTAACCGATGATTGATAAGTTGTTTATGACTATAATTATGAAAGCTAATTAAACTATATTGTTTTACTTCAGTAATGGTGGAATAGGGCTTCCAAATCTCCTCAACTATCCGCTTATCTTACTTGTTAATGCAATTAATTATGATTCTTCTTCTATTTTGAGATAGCAGGTTAACTAAGCCGTTTTATACTCCTGCTAAGGTTATATAAACACTCAACCCCAATATAGAATCTTTCTACCTTTCGGTGATAAGATTGACTATAAAGAAGGATTAAGACCAAAAGCCTATTAATACTACACAAGTATCGGGGTACTTTCGTCCACGATTTAACCTATGTTTATTCAACTACAGCATATTCACAATCTCCCCTTTCGGATTTCGATTAGAAATCATAAGGATTATGATAATTAGTGATCAAGTAATTACCAAGCATTCAGGACAAATATTGAATAAATCTCAATAACACGAAGAAGAACCAAAAAACATGCATTAATTCATAAAGATAGGTTTCAAGTGAATTGACATGGAAAGCCCTAGATTGATTTAGTTCCTAGCCATAGACATGACAAGAACTAAATTAATATCCAACGTAAACTGTAAAGAAATAAAACAAGAAACAAGAAATTACTAAGAAAATGTCTTCAATCTTGATCTCCAAAAGTTGTGTGATTTGACAAGAAGAGGAACCCTTAAATCTGACCTAGAGTCCTCTTTTTATAGTCTCCAAAACGTGATGCAGGTTTTCCTTCGTGCCTCGCCCATCGGGCATTCGAATTTGCTGATTTTTCCGTCTCGCCGCGGCCGCAATCGCGGCGCGAACTATCGCAGCCTACGGATATTGGGCGCCATGCTCGACCGCTGGCCGGAGGCCATGGCCACGCTCGCTTTGTGCCTGGTTCGCCAACTTTCTCGCTTTCGAGCTCTAGAACTTCTGTTTTTGCCCTCTTTTTGCTCCTTTTCCGCCAATGAGCCACTTTAAACCAATATGACTCAAAAGAAAGAAAATCTATCCTAAGACGACACGTATTTGTACAAAAATGGACAAAAGACTAACTAAAAATGACTCAAAAGGTGTATATAAAATACACCGATCAATATACAATCTCCAAATATGGAAAATCATGTTCCTACTATAATACTAATATCTTATTTATACTTGTACAAGAATTCTACAAAATAAGGTAAGAAACATAAATACACTAGAATTGTTGTTACGGTTTCTATCACTATGTATTAGCTATACATAGCATAATACCAAATATAGTGTATAACTAATGCAAGTATTATTTATTTATAGGTTAAAAAAGTATACCAAACAATGTATTAGTAATACACAAAGTTAATGCATACATTATTTTCTGTAATGCACTCTGCCAAACGACCCCTTAGGATCTTACTAAACCAAATCTCTACGATCCGGCCCAATCGACGAGCAAGTGAACTTATATAGAACTTACTTTATCCATTGTATTGTTAAGTGAGGTCCATTTTAAAAAGAAAAAAACACCCCTCCCACTTCCCCTCCCAAAAAATTGGCATTATTGTGATGAATAGGGGAAAACTACTAAAGAGACTTATACTCTAGTGATATCGGTGAAAGTTTTTCACATAATAAGTGTTCAATTCCAAAAAATTGCACGATTTTCCATTCAAAAGGGTTGGTCATTATTTTTTCCCCTTAAATCGATGGTCTTTAAATTTTGCCCCTACCTCTCATTTAATAAAAATTTGTGGGCTAATATAACCTTATTTGCTTGTTTACAAAATCAGAGATACCGGGTTGGATCTCCAACAGAGTAAAAAAAATTAATTACGCATGACAATGTTATGATAGAAACTATACCTATTCGCGAAAAGATACCTAGAAATCATGTTTTATCCAACATAATTATGTAGTATTAATTCGCAAGACAAGTTTTCATAGAAACTATGTCAGGCAAGGCATAGTTTTTATGTACCTTTTCGCGAATAGGCATAGTTTCTATCAATACATGGCCTTGTGAAATTAGGTCATAGATCCGAATTTATTTTTTATTTTTTTCAATGTCAGAAGTATCTTTCACCACTTTTTTGTTACTTAAAATGCCGACGGAAAAAAATTAAATACATGCAATTTGATGGACAAAAATTAAAGACCACCAAGGACATTTGTGCGAATTTCCCATCAATTCTGACGATTACCCCCCCCCCCCAACCCAAATTCCCTAATGTAACAGAGATATTTCTTTAAAATATTAAAAAAATGCCCTAGGATAACCCCAGATAGCTAAAGATTAGGACCCTCCACCCAAAATTCCAATTGTCATGTTGAAAAAGAATAAGAAACGGATAGAACAAAAGTTTAGCGTATATACCCAGCTATCCCCTCCTTCAGTATAACACGGTTAAAAGGTAAAGTACTAAATTATATTTGCATTCAACTAGTATGTAGAGTCTAATCCGAATTCCTAAACCAGTTGGTCTTGAAGGCGGAGAGCTTATCACCGCAAGTTCAAATCTCGAGGTAACACTCGCCCGCCGCTTGGGGGAGCTCACACCTGGTTTGCCAAATGTGATTTAAGCGGGTGGCGGTTTTCGCTATTATATCGGCCGTGGTTTACCCGCACCTTCTGATAATGCGGGTTTCACGTTAAACAAAGTATGTAGAGTCTAGCTAGAAGCTACTGGTCAAATATTGAGTTCAACCATGTACGATATATCTCAAAACTGAAAATGGAAATAACGAAGTAAAAAATGCAGCAGTTACGAGAGGTAAATTACATTGATTTTGTAAAAATTGTTACCCTGTCATATATAAGTGTTAAATATACATAAGCCCATCACGGGCAGAGGCCTTGTATCGGACAGCCCATCACGGCCTATTGTGTATATTAGGAATGTATATTGTAGCATAATTAGACTTGTACTATTACTATAATTGTATAGTTAGTCTCCAAATAGAATAGAGTTTTAGATGTATAATAGGAAAATGATTTTCCTATATGTAACGTGTATATATACCTCATTCATTAATTAAAATAATCAAAGGATTATTTCTTTCATGGTATCAAAAGTCTAGGTTCTTCTCCTTGCTTCCGCAAATTTTCTCTTCTTGATGATTTCCGTGCAAATCCCAATTCCCCCCCCCCCCCCTTCTCTCGGTTTCTTCATAACTCGAGACCCTCCCCCTAAAAAGTTTCTTGTCCAAATTTTGTTCTCTTCACTATGACTCATAAGAACACATTTCATCCTGCCCTAACTGTTTCTAACATCAAGAGTGTTCTTCCTATTGTTCTTGACCTAGAAAACGTTCAATATGGGACTTGGACAGACTTGTTTAAGATTCATGCAATGGCACATCAATTCCTTCACCACATAATCCCTCCGGCTCTTAATTCGGAGGGTGTGTCCACCAAAGAGGACGATCCAAAATTATGGGTCACTCTTGACGCAAAAGTTCGCCTGTGGATTTATGTCACTATCTCCCTGGACCTCTTACAGACGATTATGGAACCTAACTCTTCAGCTATGGCTGTTTAGAATAGATTGCGTGATATATTTCAAAATAACAGTCATTCCCGTATTGTCACCCTTGAACATGAATTTTCTCAAGTCATTATGGAGAATTTTCCAAACGTTTCATCTTATTGCAAACGACTCAAGGACTTGGAGGATCAACTTCGCAACGTGGATGCTCCTGTTAGTAATAGTCGTCTCGTTCTACAGATGGTTGCAGGTCTGTCCGAGGCCTATAACAGTGTTGCTTCGATCCTTCGTCAAAGTAACCCTCTTCCGGAATTCTATCAAGCATGTTTCATGCTCACGTTGGAAAAAACAGGTTTGACTAAAAAGGCGGCTACCGGTACTAGCTCCGTAGTCATAATGATGTCCTCCACAACTTCTCCAGATTTTATTGATAATTCGGGCCAAAACTGTGCTCATTGTGGCGGCAAAAATAATCGTAAAAATAACGGGAAAATTATGGCGGCAAACGTGGTGGTTCCAGCGGCAGTAACGGCGGAAACAGGCCCAATTTCAGCAGCAGTGGGCCACGACCCAACTGGTCCCAGCTTTGGGCCAACTAGTCACGGCCCGACTAATGGTAGGGCCCAACAACCATCGACCCAATTCTTACCTTGTCCAGCCTCACCATCATCGGCGTAACAATTATCGGCCCAACACTAGCCATTGTCCCAACAGTGGGCAATCTAGTTTCGGTAATTCAACTGGGCAGAGGCAGCAAGCAGGGGTGTTTTGGCCTCGGCCCCCACAGGCTCATTATACAGCGGGACCCATTTCTACCGACATTGAGGCTGCAATGCACACACTTGAATTGAATTCCCCAGGCCCAAATTGGTACATGGACACCGGTGTCACTACCCACATGCCATCCGACCAAGGTACTCTCTCGTCTTATTCCAATTTGAACAGCAATCGTGGTATAATTGTTGGTAATGGTAATTCAATTCCAATTCGTGGTTATGGCCATAAAACTGTCTCTCCCCCCCCCCCCCCCATCGACCACTTGTCTTGAAAAATACCATTCATGCCCCAAAATTGATTAAAAATTTAGTGTGTGTCTGTAAATTCACCACTGATAATTGAGTTTCTGTTGATTTTGATCCTTTTGGGTTTTCTGTGAAGGATTTCAAAACGGGAAGCCCTCTCATGAGATGTGATAGTAGGGGATATCTTTATCTTATCACATCACGGTTCGATTTCTCAAGTCAAGCCATGCCTTCAACTTTTGTAGCTCTTGCTCCTTCCTTGTGGCATGCTCGTATAGGTCATCCGGGTCGGCTATTTTATCTTCTTTAGCTAAAAATAAATTTATTTTATGTAAGGGTACGCTTAGTACTCCGAATTGTCAATCTTGTTCTCTAGAGAAAATTGTTAAGTTGTCATTTGTGGACTCTAATTCTACTACTTCAATGTCATTTGATATTATCCATGGCTATCTATGGACATCTCATGTTCTTAGTTCATTGAGTCGTCGTTATTATATTCTATGTTTTATGTAAAAAAAATATTCTAAATTTTTATGGACATTTTCGATAGCGAAACAATCTCAAGTTTTTTCCATCTTCCAAAAATTTAGAGCTTTCATTAGAACCCAATTCGAATGAGAAATAAAAGATATCCAATGTGATAATGGAAAATAATATGACAATGGAAAGTTTCGGGAATTTTGTGCTAAAATGGGATCAATTTTTGTTTTTCTTATTCTCATACGTCTTCACAAAATGGGAAAGTCGAACGTAAAATTCGTATCATTAATAACAGTATCCGAACTTTATTGGTTCATGCTTCTGTACCCCATCATGCTCTACAAATGGCTACCGATATTCTTAACGTTCTTCCTTTCAAAGGTTTGACATATTCGTTCCCTCTTCAAATTTTATATAATAAGACTCCTTCGTATTCACATCTTAGGGTCTTTGGGTGCTTGTGTTACCCACTTTTTCCATCCACCACAATCAACAAACTTCCAACCCGTTCTACCTCTTGTGTCTTTTTAGGTTATCCGTCAAATCATCGTGGTTATAAATATTTTGATTTATTGTCTAAAAAGATCATTATTAGTCGTCATGTAATATTTGATGAGTCTCAGTTTCCTTTTGCTAAGGTAGATAGTCTCGTGCCTAGTTCGTATAATTTTTGGATGATCATATATCCCCGTACCTTATTCATTATTTTTCGGACAGGTCCCGCACTTAAATTCACCAAGTGGCCCATCGCTGCCGGTCCCACAACCTCTGTCCCACCATCTGTCCCGAGAATATTCTCGGGCGATTTTGATATTAGGTCGATCCGGTAATCTGGAACTGGTCCAGTTTCGGTATTTCCCGAGTCATCTGTTTCTCGTTATGGGCCAGCAGACCCACTTCCTGTTGGCCAGCCCGTCCCGTGTCCTGAAATTTCCCAAAATTCACCCAATTCTGTCCCGAGTCATGGACCAGTGCCCCGTCCATCTGGTGTAAATATTATTCTGTCTATGTGGATTTTGCTCATAAAGACAATTCTGACGGTTCATTTGCAAGGCATAAGGCTCGTCTTGTAGGTGATGATAAGACTCTGCAGGTTGGTGTGGATTGTGGGAAGACGTTTAGTCCGGTGGTTAAGCCGGCTACCATTTGTACGGTGCTCAGCTTGGCTTTCTCGAAAGCATGGTCCATCCATCAGCTAGATGTAAAGAATATTTTCTTACATGGTGATCTCAAGGAAACAGTCTATATGCATCAACCATTGGGGTTCAAAGATCCCAAATATCCTCATCATGTCTGTTTGTTGAAAAAGTTCTTGTATGGGCTTAAGTAGTCTCCACGGGTGTGGTATAAGCGGTTTGCATACTATGTGTCGACTATTGGGTTCTCTCACAGCAGGTATGATAATTTGTTATTCATATATCGTCGTGGTTAGTCAGTGGCTTATATACTCTTGTATGTGGATGATATTATCTTGACTGCTTCATCTGATGTATTACGCTAGTCCATCATGACAATGCTCAGTTCTGAGTTTGCTATGAAAGACTTAGGACCCTTGAGTATTTTTTGGGGATTGTTGTCACTCGTCATGCAGGTGTATTGTTCTTATCACAGAGGAAGTATGCAGCTGAGATTATTGAGAGGACCGGATGTCATCCTGTAAGTCCACCTCCACTCCAGTGGATACTAAACCCAAGTTGGGTGTTGCGGCTGGCTCCCTATATGAGGATCTGACCCGCTATCACAGTCTTGCAGGGGCGGTATCTTACGTTCAAGCGATCGAATATTACATATGCAGTACAACATGTTTTTTTGTTTGTGCATGATCCCAGGATTGAGGACATGAATGCGCTCAAACTCATTATTAGGTACATCCAGCGGACACTTGATTATGGTTTGCATTTATATCTTTCGTCGACGTCTACACTTGTCTCATATACATATGTTGATTGGAGTGGTTGTCCTGACACCATACGGTCTACGTCTGGCTATTGTATGTTTCTTGGAAATAATTTGGTCACATGGTTTGCAAAACATCAGTCGATGTTGTCTCATTCTAGTGTAGAGGTCGAGTATCGAGGGGTAGCCAATGTGGTTTTCGAGTCATGTTGGTTACATAATCTTCTATTAGAACTTCATTGTCCTATTGATAAAGCTACATTGGTTTATTGTGATAATGTTAGTGTCATCTACCTTTCTGGGAATCCGGTTCAGCACCAGCGCACTAAATATATTGAGATGGACATTCATTTTGTTCGAGAAAAAGTAGCTCGTGGACAAGTACTCGTCTGTCATGTACCTTCGAGATATCAAATTGCAGACATCTTTACAAAGGGTCTCCCCTCGGTCCTTTTTGAAGATTTGACAGCCTCGGTGTCTGACCGCCACTATGATGGGGTGTGTTAAATATACATAAGCCCATCACGGGCAGGAGACCTTGTATCAGACAGCCCATCACGGGCATGGTATATTGTGTATATTAGGAATGTATATTGCAGCATAATTATACTTGTACTATTATCATAATTGTATAGTTAGTCTCCAAATACAATAGAGTTTTAGATGTATAATAGAAAAATGATTTTTCTATATGTAACTTGTATATATACCCCATTTATTAATGAAAATAATCAAGAGATTAATTCTTTCAATAAGTTTAATCCATTTTAATAGAAGGGTAAACACAAGAAGAAGCCGCAAAGTGTAAAAGAGAACTTAGAGAAGCAAAGGTGCACGCCTAAAGGAGTCGATGGCGTGAAGAATATTTCCTCCAATTTCAAGATGCTAATAAAATCTCATGGATTATATTTTATTCGCTAACCATAGTCCATATATATATATATATATATATGGCTTCATCAAAATAGATATCTAATCAAGAGGAGGATTGAGTGACGAGCTGCCCACTTAACATGAAGCAATTATTCAAGTGCATATTTCACAAATTATTAAGTCAAACGATTTCCTAATTATTCACAACCCCGTATATTAGAATAAAGCGACCAAGCAAATGACGACAACGTCTAAACTAAAAGGGATTGGTTGGAAGAAAGATGCCCAAAATCCAACTAAATTTGATGCTTCTCAATTCTTCTTACGTTAGTTAACAAAGTTATAATATATACATATTATGTATTTATTAGTTTGGTATAAACACCAAATATGAATAATTTTTTACCAATTATAATTCCCATTCGTGATTTCCAAATAAAGTCGATATGTCTATTTTCAGCAAGTTTACTATGAGTTATACGACATTGGATGCAACAAAATGTAGTTATTACTATGAGTAAATATTGTATATGTTGTGAGTTACAATGGTGGTTATAAGGAAACGGGAAGAAAGTAACAACAACGATTACAATCTGAAAATAAGAACAAGAAATAACAACTACAAAGATTTGTTGAGTCGGGTGTTAGCACACTGTCCTTAAGATAATATTGCCCCGTATAAATCCTTTAACGGTGTTTGGCAACTTGTATCCCAAGATAAAACAGCAACAAACAATTGAGCAAAGGACACTCAAATGTTTACTAAAAAGAAGAACATTTTGAGTGTGTGGAACAAATCTAGATAGGAAGAAGTATTCAGAAAAATCTGACTGCAAGTGTGTTTCAATTGAGCTTAAGCCTCAATTTATAGTTTGATGAAGATGACTTCTCAACTAGCCAAGTAATGGTCTTCAATAGCCATGTAATGACACTTATTGTGGGGTTACAATTCAGCCGAATAATGGCTGAATTCAAGTGCAAAGTAATGGAGATTCAATGCTCCAAAACCAGCCCAAAAGTCAAAAATTATTGGTCTTCCGTCGAACTCATTGCTTCCGAGGCCCCGCGGCGCCAAACTTCCAGTGACCAACTGCCACCAAGGCGCCGTGTCGCTGGCTGGAGGCGCCGCGACTCTGACGGTGTTACATCGCGTCCCTTCACGGCTCTGCGACGATTTCCGACTAGTTTCATCTTTTACACATCGTACACTTCTTCCTTCATTTACCAACGTGAAACGCTCTTCATTTGACCAATCGTCTATCATTTCATGTCTCAGACATTTTATTTACGTACCAATATCTCTTTCACTAAGAAAATTTGCGATCCTTAGTACAACGTGTGCACGTGTGTGGAAACAACGTTTCCGACGTGCGGGGCCCCAATTGTTCGAGTTATAAATAATAGGATTAACATTATTTCACGTTTAATACATATCCAATAATCCCCTCTTGAAAGAGATTTTGGCGCAATCACATGGTGTCTTTCTAGTAATCTTTCGGCGGATCGATGTTGTATCTGGATAGGTAATCGTATCTTTGAACCTTCCATAGTAGAATACCATCGGACTTACTTACTGTGCAGTAAACGTGATGTCTTGTACCGTCAGTGTTTAGTGTAAGCCAAGACAACGGTACCAACACAACAATTTTCCTTACTCTGTTCTTCTTTAAGGCTTTGTCCGTTGTGTCCATGGACACGTCTTGGATTCTTAAGTGCGTTCATTTGAGGCGGGCAGTCCTCGCACTTAAATAGGTGGTCTCCTACAAGGTATCCTGCTATACCTCACTTCATGAGTCTTAGGAACCATTAAAATTTCTCCAAACCTAACCTCAACCGTTGAGGATCATCAAAGGTTTTGGAAACTTAACCTTTACCCTCTCTGCAGATAGCACTTAATGTATATTACGGGAATGACCTTGGATTCATGTTTCTATGAAGAAATAATTATCGGAATTGCTCTTTCTTCCACTGAAGCGCTCAACTGAACCTTTACGACTTAGTTTTTACAATGAACCTAATTCTTGGGATTTTCAGTCAATACGGTTGGGTGTCCATCGTATCAGTTCTTATTGTTTGGGTTTTAGGCCCATTCCCCTAGACAGACAGACTGTTTGATATCTGGGTTTGTCCTTCGTCAAGGGATCTGCTATGTTCATCTTTGATTTTACATAATTAATAGAAATAATATCTATGGTGACCATCTGCCGAACGGTCTTATGTCTCCGTCCAATATGACGAGATTTGTCATTGTACATAGAACTCCGTGCCCTTCCTAGAGCCGACTGGTTGTCGCAATGGATCATTACAGAAGGTACGGGTTTATCCCAACATGGAATATCCTCTAAGAAATCATGAAGCCACTCAGCTTCTTCTCCTGCTTTGTCTAAAGTGATAAACTCTGATTCCATTGTGGATCGGACGATGCAAGTTTTCTTAGAGGATTTCCAAGACACAGTCCACCACCAAATGTAAATATATACTCACTGGTGGACTTGGTGTTCTCTATATCAGATATTCAATTTGCATCAATGTACCCCTCTAGTATAGCTGGATATCTCGAATAATGCAACCCGTAAGCTAACGTGTATTTCAGGTATCGTAGTACTCGATTTAAAGTTTTCTAGTGATCATCACTCGGATTACGGGTGAACCTAGCCAACTTGTTGACTGCATAAGCGATATCAGGTCGAGTGCAGTTTGTGATGTACATCAAACTACTAATCACAAGTGCATATTGCTCCTGGCGTACGGCGCACAATAATTTTTATCAATCTTTTGATTTATATCCAATAGTGTCGTAATCAACGAACTGTCAAACATCTCAGACTTCTTTAACACATCCTCGATGTAGTGAGATTGAGATAAGACTAGTCCGTTAGATATCTTAGAGATCTTGATCCCTAAGATGACATCTGCAATACTTATATCCTTCATATCAAAACATTGTTTTAACATTCTAGGATCAAACCAAGACTGCTCCATATGATCAACATGTCGTTTACGTAAAGGCATATCATGACGAACGAGTCGGCATTTCCTTTCGTGTAGACACATTTATCATACTCATTAATGGCGAATCCTTTCGATAGTAAAGTACTATCAAATTTCTCGTGATATTGTTTTGAGGCCTGTTTCAGCCCATACAGAGATTTGACAAGCCGGCACATTTTCTTCTCTTGTCCTGGAACCACATACCCATTTGGTTGGTCCATATAGATTTCTTCTTTCAAATCACCATTTAGAAAGGTTGTTTTGACATCCATTTGATGTATCTCAAGATCCCGCAATGCGACGATAGCTATGAATACTCGTATGGACGTTATTCTAGACACAGGAGAATAGGTGTCAAAGTAATCAAGACCCTTCTTTTTTCGATAGCCCTTGACTACCAACCTAGCCTTGTACTTGTATATAGATCCATCTGCTTTCAACTTCCGTTTGAGTATCCACTTATAACTCAACGGTTTGTTTCCCAGAGGAAGATCAACCAACTCCCAAGTATAGTTGTGCAGAATGGAGTCTATCTTACTCTCTATAGCTTCTTTCCAGAGCGGTGCTTCTAGAGTTGACAATGCTTCAGCGATTGTCCGTGGTTAGTCATTAACCATATAAGCTACAAAGTTCGGACCGAAGTATTTGTCTGTCCTGGCACTTTTGCTTCGTCTTGGCTCCATCTCTAGGCCCTCTAAGTCCTGAGAATCTGGAATACTAGATTCCGGATAATCAGCCACTTCGGAGTTCACTAGATCTGAACCGCCCAGATTCGGGTAGTCAATGACTCCTGAATCTTGAGAGTTTTGTTGATAACTTCGTTTGCGAAAGGTTATGTCTCTTTCCTTTCTAGGAAATGAGTCTTCAAAGAAACTGGCATTCCTTGATGGTTGTACCTACATGAATGTCTGGTATTTCATACTTATGCACTAAGAAGCGATGAGCACTACTGTTATTAGCATATTCGATGAATATGCAATCTACAGTCTTAGGCCCAATCTTGACCTGTTTTGGCTTAGGTACTTCTACCTTGACCAGACAACCCCACACCTTCAAGTATTTGTAAGTGAGTTTCTTTCCTTTCCATAGCTCATATGGAGTGTTGTCCTTACCCGTATGTGGGACTCTATTAAGAATCTTATTCACGATAAGGACAGCTTATCCCCGCATGTTTTGGGGAAGGCCTGAATTGATGAGCAACACATTCATCATTTCCTTTAACATATGGTTCTTGCGTTCAACAACACCTTTTGATTGAGGTGAGTAAGGAGTCGTCGTTTGATGAACAATTCCTGATTGGGCACAATATTCTTCAAAAGGCGCTACATATTCTCCCCTTCTATCGCTACGTATTGATTTAATTTGTCCTCTTAGTTGGTTCTCAACTTCTGTTTTGTAGCGTTTGAACACTTCAAAGGCTTCATCTTTACTTTTTAGTAAGTAAAGGTAATAATACCTTGTGCTATCATCTATGAAAGTCACAAAATACTTGTTCCCCCTCTAGTTTGTGCGAACTTCAAATCACAAAATATCGGTGTGTATGAGTTCTAGAGGAGTGGTTTCCCTTTTGATGGATCTAAAGAGACTCTTTGAGAGTTTTGCCTATACGCACACCTCACACATACGTTGAGGGTTTACGTCGATAGACGGCAACAACTCCAACTTTACCAATATTTGGATAGATTGATAGTTTACATGTCCTAATCTATGATGCCATAAATTAAATGACTCAAGCAAATAAAAAGAAGGCTCAATTTTATTAATAGATGAGGACGAAGGCATTACATATAAAGCATTAACTTTAAAGAGGCATTCACAGACGAAGCCCCTTCCTATAAATGTTTCATTTTTAAAGATTACAAATGTATTGGCCTCAAACACTAGCCTAAAACCAACATTCACCAACAAAGGTCCAGAAATTAAATTTCTTCGAATTTCTGGGACATGCATCACCTTCTTCAGAGTAAGCTCATTTCTGAAAGTCATCTTTAGGATTATCTTTCCTACCCCCAGCACCTCAGATGAAGCGTTGTTGTCATGAACAGTTTCTTATCCGTGACTGGTGTATATGTGGAAAAGACATCTTTGTTGGAACAGATGTGACGAGTAGCACCCGTGTCCATCCACCACTGCATAGGATTCTCAATGAGGTTTGCTTCAAGTACCACCGCTGAGAACTCCTCAATCATATTGTCAAGAAGTGTGTCTTCGACGATGTTCGCCTTAGCCTTGGCATTCTCTTTATTCTCATTGGCGATTCTTGGCCATGTGTCCAAGTTTACTATAGTGATGACAGTTCTCTTTAAACTTCTTAGTTGTTAGGCCCTTACCATCATTTTTGAACTTTCGCTTCATGCTTGAGTTCCTTTTGGCTTCCGTCAGGTTTACCTTAGCCTCAGCGAGTTGCTTTTCCTTTGGCAGGGCCTTCTTATTATCTTCCTGAATCTAGAGTTTGATAATAAGTTCCTCAAATGTCATCTCTTTCATCTTAAGTTTTAAGGTGGTGTTTGACCAAACTTCTGGAAGTGTTTCTGTTTCTCAGAAACACTTCTTTGACCAAACACCACTTTTCCAGAAACTGAAACACTTTTGTTTCTAGATGGGAAGAGAAGCAGAAACACCAATTTGGTGTTTCTCGAGAAGTGTTTCTCGAGAAGCCTTTTTTGCTCATTAAATGAATTTTTTTTGGACCCATTTACCCTTTTCTTTTCACAAAATTCCTTTTAATCTCATATAATATCCCCATATAAAATAGAAATTTGGGAATGGGGTAGGGTGGGGGTAGGGCAAGAAAAAAAATCATATTTTTTAATTTTTTTATAAAAGTAACAAAAAATATGAAATAGAAATTTGAGGATGAGTAGGGCAATGGAGTAGGGTGGGGTGGGGGTAGGGGTAGGGCTGGTAAGAAAAAATCATATTTTTTATAAAAGTAACAAAAATATGAAATAGAAATTTGAAGATTGGGTGGGGGATAGGGGTAGGGCGGGGGGAGGGGGGTAAGGAAAAAATTCATATTTTTTATAAATTATTTATAAAAGTAAAAAATATAAAATAGAAATTTGAGAATGTGGTAGGTGCACGGAGGGGGGGGTAGGGGGAGGTAAGAAAAAATTTCATATTTTCAATCATTTTTTATAAAAGTAACAAAAAATATGAAATAGAAATTTGAGGATGGAGTAGAGGTATGGGTGTGGTGGGCGGTAGGGAGGGGGTAGTGCGGGGTAGGTTTGGACATATTTGAGTCATTGACTATCATATTGTCGTTACATTTCTTATGTACAATATAATATTATTTTTTGATTAAATGTTGCAATTAAATAATTTTAAAAAAATTATTAAATTGTAAAGATATACTAATTTTTAGAAATATAGGATAGAAAAAAATATTTTTAATAGTTTTAAATCTAGTAAAAAGAATATTCTAGTAAATTTGCATAAATGTGAGCCAAACAGGAAACTGTTTCTGTTTCTCAGAAGTACTTCTATAACTATAACTCAAATACCCTAACAGATTCTCCAAAAATAGTTTCTGCAGAACTACTTCTAAGAAACAGAAACACTTTTCCAGAAACTTGGTCAAACAGACCCTAAGTAACTCATAAACTCATTCCACGAGAGAGGTAACTTCTCAATTAACGTCGCAACCAAAAATTGTTCGTTAGGCTTCATTCTTTTCAAATCCTGGTGATGTAAAATCATTTGTAATTCATGGACTTCGGACATCACAGTTTTGTTGTCCACCATTTGAAATTTTAGAAATTTCCCAACGATGAACTTCTAGTACCTGCATCTTATGCATTGTACTTTTTCTACAGTTTATCCCACAACTCTTTGGCAGTGCCAACGGTGCAATACACCGTGTATAGAGGATCGGACAAACATTTCAAAATATTATTCTTACACATGAAATCACTATGACTCCATGCATCAAGAACCATCTTCATGCCATTTACGACATGGATATCTTGGCCCCTCCAATCGTTTTATTTGGCTGAGAGTCCACTTTATCTTCAGCTTGTGGAGGATCTTCGGTTAGGAAATGAGACATTCCCATAACCGTAAAAAAGAACAACATCTTTTGTTGTCATCTCTTGAAATTTGTCCCCATGAACTTCTCTGGGCGTTCATGGTGGAATCTGGCGGGTAGTGAAACAGTAGTGTTCCCATGAGCAGTGGCAAAGGCATTGGTTGAGCCTTGTGTCGTGGTGGTAGCAGTGGGGAAGGCACCAGAGGTGCCTTGAGCAGCAGTGGAAGATCCAACAATGAATTATTCGCCTCCAGTCATCTTGTTTGTTACTTTCAACGAACATTGTCTTAAGATTGTGAGTTACAATGGTGGTTGCAAGAAAACGGGAAGAAAGTAACAACAGCAACGATTACAATCTAGAAATAAGAACAAGAAAGACCTACTACAAAGATTTGTTGAGTCGGGTGTTAGCACTATGTCCTTAAGACAATATTGCCCCGTATAAATCCTTAAACGGTGTTTGGCAACTTGTCTCTCAAGATAAAACAGCAACAAAAAATTGAGCAAATGAAGCTCAAATATTTACTAAAAAGAAGAACATTTTGAGTGTGTGGAGCAAATCTAGAGAGGAAGAGTATTCAGAAAAATCTAATTGCAAGTATGTTTCCAATTGAGCCTAAGGCCTTAAGAAAATATAGACACAAGGAACGAGGATTGCCAAAAGGCGTTTGATTTATAGTGTGATGAAGATGACTTTCCAACTAGCCAAGTAATGGCCTTCAATAGCCATGTAATGACACTTATCGTGGGGTTACAATTCAGCCAAATAATGGTTGAATTCAAGTGCAAAGTAATGGAGGTTCAATGCTCCAAAACCAGCCCAAAAGTCAGAAATTCCTGGTCTTTCGTCGAACTCATTGCCTCCGAGGCGCCGCGGCGCCAAACTTCCAGTGACCAACTGCCACCAAGGCACCGCGGCGCTAGCTGGAGGCGCCGCGACTCCGACGGTGTTGCGTCGCGGCCCTTCACGGCTCCGCGGCGATTTCCAACTCTTTTCATCTTTTACACATCGTGCACTTCTTGCTTCATTTACCAACGTGAAACACTCGTCATTTGGCCAATAACCGTCTATCATTTCATGTCTCAAACATTTTATTTACGTACCAATATCTCTTTCACTAAGGAAATTTGCGATCATTGGTACAACGTGTGCACGTGTGTGGAAACGACGTTTCCGACGTGCGGGACCCCAATTATTCGAGTCATAAATAATAGGATTAACATTATTTCACGTTTAATAAATTTTCAACATATGTTACGTCATGAATCAAACAACAGATATAAAAGATCTTAAATATGACAATATAAAAAAACGTCCTGAAAAATATATGATTGATATGGAAGACATATTCTTAAGGTAGAGCAATTGGGAGAAAAGTGCTCACTATTCGCAAGCTTAACGAACAAAAATTCCTTTAAAATATATTTAAGGAACTATTTTTGAATTCACGTAAACATAATTGACCCATTTTTGTTATTGTCTTATAATTTGCATTCTTACATGCGTCATGGAAAGCCTTATTTCCTATTGTTTAAGTTAGAAAAATTAGAATCCGTCTCAGACTCCCTCTGTCCTAATTTATATGACATGCATTCTTTTTTTAGTCAATCTAAAAAAGAATGACATATTTGCTTATTTGACAACAATTTAAAATTAAATTTTATCTTTTACGTTTAACTACATGATCTATAACCACATAAGTATATGTGGCTTGTTTTTTACCACAAGATTTAAAAGTCTTCATTTATTTCTTAAATTTCGAGCTCAGTCAAACTACATCATATAAGTTGGGATGAAGAGAGTAAAATTTATGACCAACAGTAAAGAACGGTGGGATTAGATGGAATTCTCCATCCTTAATCAGAAAATTCGAATTTGAATATTGAGAATGGAAAAATTTATGATAGGAAGCCCCCTCTTTTTAATGAATCATATTCCAATATGGCGTGAATAATATGCAGTGCATATGACATGGTTAAAACTGAAAAGAAAAAAACGGGGAATCAAGACTTATATGTGTATTAATTAAGCAAACAACTAGAAGTTACTGTCGAGAATAAACACAACGGGACGTGTAAGGTGCAAAACCGTGTGGTTAATGACACAAAGTTGGCATGCTATCTTCTCTTTTTCGAAAGCTTTATTTTCCAAAGCAAACAATAAATTCTTCTTGATGTGATAAACCCAACGAAGGAGATCTTTTTTATTTACGAGAGGTGGGCTTGACTGCTCTAATTTCTGATCATATAATCTTGAAAGTAAAGAGAGGGGCACCTATAGAAATCAAATTTACCACTTATGAGCTCTAAACCAGATTTTTAAAATAAAATTTAGTCCTGAAATCTAAAGGGACATAACATCTGGCACAAGCACCAAGGCACACAGGTAAAATTAAGGGAAGTTTGAGCACAATTCATGTTGGAAATATTTATTAAACGTGAAATAAAGTAAATTTTATTAATTATGAATCGAACAAATGGAGCCCCGCACGTAAAAAATATTGTTTCCACACACGTGCACACGTAGTGCCAATGATCAAAATTTCCTTAATGGAAGAGATATTGGTACGTATACGAATTGTTTGAGACGTAAGGTAATAGACGGTTATTGGCAAAATGACGAATGATTTCACGTTGGTAAATGAAGGAAAAAGTGTATAATGTGTAAAGATGAAATGAATCAGAAATCACCACGAAACCGAGAAGGGCCGCGGCTCCTCCAAGTAAGGGTCGCGGCGCTTGAAGGGTCGCGGCTCCTCCTCTGAAGGGTCGCGGCTCTAATTGACGTTTCAATTCCAGTAACTCACTGGAATTGAAGGGCCGCGGCTCTAATTGACGTTCCAGTTCCAGTGAGTTACTGAAAGTTTCAATCCGTTGGAGGTGAATTAAAAATTGATTCTTGGGCTGACTTTGGAGTATTGACTCTCCATTATTTTGCTCATGAATTCAGCCATTACTTGGCTGAATTGTAACTCCAAATTCAAGGCATTAACATGACATTCATGGTCATTACTTAGCCATTTGGAGGGTCATCATCTACACACTATAAAATGAGACACAAGACTCATTTGGAAACACACTTGAAATCTGAAACACTGCATCCTCTTTTGCAATCACAAAACACTTAAAGATCTTTCTTCCAAAGCAAACACTTGAGTTCCCTTTGCTCATTTGTTTGATTGTTGTTTTATCTTGGGAGATAAGTTGTCATTACAACCGTTGAAAGGATATACGGGGCAATATTATCTTAAGGATAAATCAAGAATTTGGTCGACTCAGCAAACCCTCATATTTGATCATTTCCAGATTTCTGACAAATAGTTGTTGTTATTTTCCCGTTGTACACATTACCACCCACAAGCTTAAGATAATATCCGTTATTTCAAAAACAACATGACTAGACAAGATCAATTCAACACTGGAAATTCCACCGATGCTCAAGGCAATCTCATTGCCTTCAATCCCACTACTCAAGGAACTAACGATGCCTTCAACTCCACTGTTTTTGGCACTCCTAGTGTCACCAATGATCATGGCATTTCTAATGCCTTCCCAACTACTGTTTTTGGCACGTCAAGTGTCACCGCCACTGTTTCTGGTACGTCAAGTGCCACCGCCACGCTTTGGTACAACTAATGCCTCAGCCGCTCAAGGCACTTATAGTGCCTTTGCTCTACCCAAGGCTTCAACTACAACTATACTCGCTTGGAGGCATTCACAATGCCTTTGCAACTCCTCGGCGCGCCATCGCCTAACACTGCTGGTTTTCACCATGAACGTCCGAAAAGTTCATGGGTGCTCACTTTAAGAGATGGCGTAAAAGATGTTGTTTTCCGAAGGTTATGGAATGTCACGTTTCTAACCAAGATCCTCCACTAGGTGGGAAAGACGTGGACCTCACCAAATAATTTGGCGGGAGGGGGAGGTAACCATGTCACGGCGACGTGAGGATGGTTCACGGCATGGAAACATAGTGATTTCATGTGTAGGAACTATATTCTAAACAGTTTGTCCGATCCACTATATATGGTATATTGCACCGTTGAAACTGTCAAGCAGTTATGGAACAAACTTCAGAAAAAGTACAACTCCCAAGATGCGGGTAGTAAGAAGTTCATCATTGGGAAGTTCCTGAAATTTCAAATGGTGGACAACAAAAGTGTGACATCTCAAGTCCTGGAATTTCAAATGATTCTACATCACCAGGATTTGGAATGATTAAAGTCCAACGAACAATTCTTGGTTGGGGCATTAATCGAGAAGTTTCCTCCCTCGTAAACTGAGTTTATGAACTATCTGAAACACAAAATGAAGGAAATGACCCTAAATGAACTTATTGTCAAACTCCAGATTCAGGAAGACAATAAGAAGGTCATGCCAAAGGGAAAACAACCCGTTGAGGCTAAGGCAACCCTGACGGAAGTCAAAGGGAACTCAAGCAAGAAGCAAACGTTCTGAAGGAAGGCAAGTCCCAAACAACTGAAAAGTTCAAAGGAAATTGTAACCACTGTGGTATAGTTGGTCACATGGCCAAAGACTGCCGCAAGCTCAAACGTGAGAATAAGGCCAAAGGCAAGGCCAAGGCTAACATCGTTGAAGACACGCTCGTCAACGATATGATTGAAGAGTTCTCAATGGTAGTTCTTGAAGCTACCTCATTGAGAATCCGGTGCAATGGTGGCTAGACACAGGTGCTACCCGTCACATATGTTTCAATAAAGAAGCCTTCTCCACTTATACACCAGTCTCAGACAAGAAGCTATTCATGGGAAACAATTCTTCTTCAGAGGTACTGGGGGTAGGAAAGGTGATCCTAAAGATGACGTCCGGGAAGGAACTGACTCTGAAGGAAGTGATGCACGTTCCAGATATTCGTAGAAATCTGATTTCTGGACCATTGTTAGTAAATGCTGGTTTTAGGCTAGTGTTAGAGGATTCTTAACAGAGTCCCACACAAGGGTAAAGAAAAGACTCCATACGAACTATGAAAAGGAAAGAAATCTACCTACAAGTATTTGAAGGTATGAGGTTGTCTGGCCAAGGTAAAAGTACATATGCCAAAGCAGGTCAAGATTGGACCTAAGACTGTGGATTGCATATTCATCGGATATGTCAATAACAGTAGTGCTTATCGCTTCATAGTGCACAAGTCGGATCATCGGGACATTTATGAAGATACGATCATGAAATCAAGGAACGCATGGTTCTTTGAAGACACATTTCCATATAAGGAAAATAACATAACCTCTCGCAAACGAAGTTATGAGCAAACCTCTGATGAACTAGGAGTCACTGACTATCTAGATCGAAACGGTTCAGATCTAGTAAATTCTGAAGTAGCTAATGATCCGTAATTTAGTATTCCAGATTCTCAGGACTTGGAAGATTCAGATATGGAACCAAGGCAAACCAAAAAGGCATGGAAGGACAAGTCCTTCAGTCCAGACTTTGTAGCTTATTTGGTTCAGGATGAACCACGGACAATCGCTGAAGCATTGTCAACTCCAGAAGCACCGCTCTGGAAGTAAGTTTTAGAAAGTGAGATAGAATTCATTTTGCATAACCACACCTAGGAGTTGGCAGAACTTCCCCTAGGACACAAACTGTTAGGTTGTAAGTAGATCCTTAAATGGAAGTTAAAGGCAGATGGTTCTATCAACAAGTACAAAGCTAGGTTAGTAGTCAAGGGTTATCGCCAAAATGAGGGACTTGATTACTTCGACATCTATGCTCCGGTGTCAAGAATGACATTCGTACGTATATTCATAGCTATCGCCGCCTTGCGGGATCTTGAAATACATCAAATGGATGTTAAGACTGTCTTCCTAAATGGTGATTTGGAAGAATAAATATATGGATCAACTTTGAGGGTATGTGGTTCGTGACAAGAGACAAAAGTATGTCGGCTTGTTAAATTGTTATGCAGTGAAACAAGCTCTAAACAATGCACGAGAAATTTGATAGTACTACTAACAAAAGGATACGTCATTAATGGAGGTGACAAATGTGTCTACATGAAAGGAAATGTCAAATCCTTCGTCATGATATGTCTATATGTAGATGACTTTTTATCACCTAAGCGATCTGGAATAATCCTAGAGACTAAGAACATGTTAAAACAGTGTTTTGACATGAAAGATATGAGCATTGCAGATGTCACCTTAGGGATCAAGATCTCTAAGACATCTAATGGACTGGTCTTATTTCAATCTCACTACATCGAGAATGTACTGAAGAAATTTGGGATGTTCGACAGTTCACCGGTATCAACACCATTGGATATAAGTCAAAAACTTGACAAATATCTGGGTAAGCCCATACGCCAGGAGCGATATGCGCAGGTTATTAGTAGTCTGATGTATATCACAAACTGCACTCGACCTAATATCGCTCATGCAGTCAATAAATTGGCTAGGTTCACTCGAAATCCAAGTGAGGATCACTGGAAAGCGTTGAACATGATACTACGGTTCCTAAAGTTCACGATACATTTCGGGTTACACTATTAAAGATATCCACGGTATGCAGAGAATACATCGATGCAACCGATATCGATAGCGACGACATCAAGTCCACCAACGGATATATTTTTGCAATCGGTGGTGGAGCTGTGTCTTGGAAATCCTCTAGGCAAACTCTTATTGCCCGATCCACGAAGGAGTCGGAATTTATCGCTTTAGATAAAACGGGAGAGAAAGTTGAGTGGCTTCATGGTTTTTTAGAGGATGTCCATGTTGGGATAAACTCGTATCTTCTGTAATGATCCACTGCGATAGTCAGTCGGCTCTAGAAAGGGCACGAAGTTCAATATACAAAGGTAAGTCTCGTCATATTCGACGGAGACATGAGTCCGTTAGGCAGTTGATCACCTCGGGTATTATTTCCATTGATTACATAAAATCTAGGGAAAATATCACAGATCCCTTGACAAAGGGAATACCCAAAGATCAGTTGTTACGCTCTGCAGGGAATGGGCTTAAAACTCAAACAATAAGAATCGATATAGTGGACACCCTGACATACATGGAGATCCGTGAATAAAGTTCAATGGGAAAACTAAAGCGTAAAGGTTACGTGGCGCCGGTGGAAGCAAGAGCACTTCGAATAATGTGTCTTTCTTAAGAAACATAATCCAAGGCCGTTCCCATGATATACAAAAAGTGCTACCTGTAAGAGGGGTAAAGGATAAGTTTCCAAACCTTTAATAATCCTCAAAAGTTGAGGTTAGGTTGGTGAAATTTTTAATGGTTCCTAACACTTGTGTAGCGGGGTATTACAGGATACCTTGTAGGAGACCACCTATCTAAGTGCGAGGACAGACCACCTCAAATGAACGCACTTAAGAATCCAAGAGTGACCACGACCCACGATGGACAAAACACTAAAAAAATTGAGTAGGAAAGGTGTTGTGTTGGCACCATTGTCTTGGCATATACTAAACACTGACGGTTCAAGACATCACGTTCACCGCGTAGTAAATATGTCCGATGGTATTCTACTATGTAAGGTTCAAAGCTTTGGCTACCTCTCCAGATGCAACATCGTTCCGCCAAGTGATTGCTAGAAAGGCACCATGTGCGTGCACCAAAATCTTTTTCAAGAGGGAATTGTTGAAAATATTTATTAAACGTGAAATAAAGTAGATCCTATTAATTATGAATCGAACAATTGGGGCCCCGCACGTTGGAAACCTTGTTTCCACACACGTGCACACGTAGTGCCAATGATCAAAATTTCCTTAATGGAAGAGATATCGCACGATACGAATTGTTTGAGACGTAAGGTAATAGACGGTTATTCGTCAAATGACGAATGATTTCACGTTGGTAAATGAAGGAAGGTGTATAATGTAAAGATGAAATGAATCGTAAATCATCACGAAATCGGCGGTCGCGCCTCCAAGTAAGTGGTCGCGCCTCCTCTAAAGCGGTCGCGACGATTGACGCTTTCAATTCCGAACTCACCGAATCAAGGGTCGCGCGCCTCGAATGGTCGCGCTCGACTGGCGTTCCAGCCGGTGAGTTATCGAATCGGCGGCCACGGCCTCGATCGCTTTCAATCCGTTGGAGATGAATTAAAAACTGATTTTTGTGCTGACTTTGGAGTATTTACTCTCCATTATTTTGCTCATGAATTCAGCCATTACTTGGTTGAATTGTAACTCCAAATTCAAGGCACATGGCATTCATGGTCATTACTTAGTCATTTGGAGGGTCATCATCTACACACTATAAAACGGCATACGCGCTCATTTTGGAAAAACACTTGAAATCTGAAACACTTCATCCTCTCTTGCAATCACAAAACACTCAAAGATCTTTCTTCCAAAGCAAACACTTGAGTTTCCTTTGCTCATTTGTTTGATTGTTGTTTTATCTTGGGAGATAAATTGTCATTACAACCGTTGAAAGGATATACAGGGCAATATTATCTTAAGGATACATTAAGAATTTGGTCGACTCAGCAAACCCTCATATTTGATCATTTCCAGATTTCTGACAAATAGTTGTTGTTGTTGTTATTTTCCCGTTTTACACATTACCACTCACAATTTCATGGACAAATGATCGGTAATGTATCAACTTTTTCCAAGGGGGTTACAAATTAGTCATTTGGACATAAAAAGTGTTTGAAGTTAAATTGAAAAAATGTATTTGAAAATTAAAATTGTCTTTGGACATGCATCTAATTTGAAGAAAAAAAGAATTAAAATTTTGTGAGTGAAAAAGATTTTTCAATTGAAAAATTGGTCAAAACAACTTTTTCAAACTTGATACTCATCTTCAAAAAAAGAATCACATTTATAACTAAATGTTATTCTGAAAAAAGGAGAACAATTTCCATGGACAAACTGCTAAATGGCAAGATATATTGTACTGGCAGTCTGGCACGCAGGGACAGAGCTAGAATCTCGTATATGGGTTTGGCTGAACCTAGTAGCATTACTCAAATAATATATTTGTGTTAAGAAATTTATTATTATATATATAGCTTAGAATTCAGTTATTAACATTTATAATTATCATTTTAAAATTTAAATTTATGAAGTTGAAATCCTAAAGTCGCCTAGTGATAAATAAAAAAGGAAAGCATGCAAGTGGCCACTGGCCAAGAAGAAGCATGGAGAATAAAGCAAAGTTGGAGAATCCTCATTCCCCCACCACACAACTTCCTTATCCTCACTTTTGCCCAATATCAAAATGTTCTATTTTTTTTTTTTTTTAGAAATCTTACATAAATGACTATACTTTACGGGTTTTAAATTTATCATAGTTATAATTTTAATATGTATAAGGCGTAACTATTTTTTAATTACGACAGCTTGTTATATTAATAAAATGATCTCGTTGTATTCATAAAACCGCCTCGTTGTATTCATGAATACATCGAGTAAAAATTTGTTATGTATTCAAGTCAGATGTAATCAAGTCAGATGTATTCAATTCAGTTGTATCATTTATAGTTACTTTTACATTGTATTCAATTTATTTTATTTATTTGTGGTTTTACACTAAAAATTTATGAATACATTAAAAACTGAATATAATAAATAAAATACATAATGAAAAATTAAATTTTACACTTGAAAAAAATAAATACACTCTAAAATATACTTAAATGCATTGTATTCATTTATATATAAAAGGATCTCCTTCGAAATACAGGCGAATAAATTGTACGAATACATTAAAAAACTGAATAGAAAAAATAAAATACATCCACAAACACTTGATTTGACACCAAAAAATTAACGAATACACTCAAATATGAATACAAGAAAATAAAATACAAACGAAAAAGATGAATACACTCAAAATTCTACTAAATTTGAAAAAATACAAGAAAAAATATATCCAAATCTGGGAAGGAGAAGAAGATGACTGAGGCGGTAACAAGAAGGAGATGATGGCGCCGGCAACGGAATCTTAGAAATACTAGAAAAATAATACATTCAAATCTGAGACGGAGAAGGAAATACAGCAGCTACAATGATACCAGGTAGATCTGAGCTTTCGACGGAATTATGCGCAATGATAAGGGGGATATCATCTGGGCTTATGCTTTCTCTGCTAATTGTAATGGAATCATGGCTGCATAATCGAAGGCTTTGCAATGGGGTGTCGACTGGTGCTTCGACAATGGTTTCAGAAATTTCAAAGTGGAAATTGACTATCTGACAATTAAAAATATGATAGTTAAAAAACAGAGCAATAGCCAACCGCCGTCAACGGTGTGGTATTCATGGTCGTCGCTGGAGCTCCGGCAATTGGCGGCCGTGGAGAAAGGACAGAGAGACAGTTGAAGGAGAAGAGAAGAGTATGGGATAAATATAAATCATAAATTTAATGTATTTATTTTGATATAACTATAAATAATAATTAACATATAATTAAAACAAATTATAATTACTAAATATAATTAGATACTATTATAAAATCACTTTCTTTTTTCTGTTTGCAAAAATGTTCTGATAATCTTTACACCTGTCCTTACCCCATAAGCTTGAGTTATTTTTCTACCATTTTCAAATATTCTCCCATATATTCTCTAGAATATAATTTTTTTATGCTTAATCAGAAGCCTCAAGAATACATTATGTTTTTTTTCTTATTATTATGGAATCTGTTAGTTTTGTTGTCTTGATCCGGGGACATAATTTAAGAAATAAAGTTTTTATAATCAAGTAAAAATACATTTGAAATTTGTGATTTTAAGTAGGCGTTTGGTCATGTAAATCAAATATTTTTTATTTTATTTGAAATTTTAAAGTTGGTGTTGAAGATGGAGTTGTGTCTGGTTATAATTTTTGCAAAGAATATTTGCTTGTTCGAATGTATTGAAAATTAAAAAGTAAAAAAAAAAGTGAGAATAACATTTTAGGTATTTTTCAAATTTCAAATTGAAATTTTTATTATCAAACGTTGTTTTTCAAATAAAGTGAAAAAAATCGAGAAAAAAGTGAAATCTTTTCTTGTTGATGAAACTAGCCAGATTTAGGTCAGGTAACTAGAGATGGGGTTTCCTTTTAAGTTATATATAAAATGTTATCCATCTACAAATTACAATACACGAACAACAATGAGATATGTTAACTCCAAGGTAATATGCAAAAAAAAAAATGGTTCAACGATCTCTTCCTGAACTGTGATTGGTCTCTTTGTTTCAATTTATTTGATCGTGTTTAATTAAACACTAAATTTATGAAAGAAATGTATTCCATTCGTTTCAAATTATCTGTCGTGGTCACTAAAAATTATTTCCTCAAATTATTTATCATTTTAAAAATTTAAAACACAATTAAAAAAATTCTCCGTTTTACCCTTAGTAGAATTTTGTCGTTAATGAAAATAACACATTAATAAAGTAACATTTAATGGAGAGATATTACTTAGACATGAATAAGATAAAGTTAGTCAAATATCTCTCATAATTAATATTTCTTAAAAGACATGTAAAAGACGGATGTAATATATTTTTAAATTTTATGATCTTAAATATGTCATTACATTTATATGACTATGAACTTTTGAAATTTATGCTTTTAAAACATGCAGGAGTGTTCGAAAAAACATTGAATGTCTCGGAGACATGAGACATTGACATAATAATGAATGAAGGGAGGCTTTTCGAGATTTCTTCACCAATAACTTATGTAGTGGTTCATTACAGGGTGTATATCTATAGGTTGGGGCTAGGTGTGGAAAAATTAGCCCAAATCTAAATGACCCGTCCAATCCGTCCAAGATTTCATGGGTTTGGTCAAGAGTAATTTTGATGACGGGTTGGTTTGGGCTAGCCCAAGTTGACTCATCATAAATCAACAGCCCAAATGAGCCTATGATGATGCACAAATTTGACCTATCAAAATACTTAATTTTAATGATTAGATTCCACTCTAAGTTAAGATTTTTATTTATAAATAATTATTTAAAAATTCTTTTATTATTTTGGAACAATAAAAATTATACCAACGCACCGCAATCATACTATCCATCAACCCAACCCCTCTCTCCCGCCCTACCACATTCTCAAATTTTTATTTTATATTTTTTTACTTTTATAAACAATTTATAAAAAATATGAATTTTTTTCTTACCCCCTCTGCCCTAACCCCCCCCCACCCCCACCTCACCCCACCTAGGGTTGTTATCGGTCCGGTTCGATTCGGGTATCGACATACCGATTATTACCGGTCCTGATCAATAAGAATTAGGTCCTGAAAAGAGATCCGGGATCGGACCGATACCATACGGGCGGGTACCCGATCCGATCCGATTCTGGATACTTTTTTCGGTCCGAAACAGGTCCAAACCATTAAAATCTCTGTTTTACTTAAAAATCTCAACTTTACATATAATTTTTTTTATAAAAAATCCTATTTTATTGCATTTACTGTTTTACATAATACATATTAACAAACTTAAAACAATATATAATAGCAATATTCCAAGGATTGATCATCAATTCATCATCCCAATTCTCAAACTATTCTAAGGGTATTGGACCGGGACTGATAACATATAAGTTATCGGGTAATTAGACACAGTTCTTTGACGATTCTTATGTTCGTACTGTGATCCCATCGTTAACTTTTCGTTCCGAGTATCAGTCCGGATATTTCGGTCCGATTCTCGAGTTATCCGGACCGATAACAGCCCTACCCCCACCCCATTCTCAAATTTCTATTTTATATTTTATTACTTTTATAAATAATTTATAAGAAATATGAATTTTTTTCTTACTCCGCTCCTATCCACACCTACCCCTTCCACCTTCACCTCATCCTCAAATTTATATTTCATATTTTTTTGCTTTTATAAAAAATAAAAAAAAATCTTAAAAATATTATTCTTATTTTAGAAATAAAAATATGGAAAAATCAAATATCATACAAAATAAAATAACATCATTAAGTTTGAAGTTTGTAAAATAAATGGGTCAAGTTGGGCAATTTGAGTTATGACTCATCATTTAGCCCATTTGACTCGCTCATCTTAGCCCATGTAAATTTTGGGCTGATTGGACATTGGTCAATCTAAAACTTCAGTCCATCTTGACCCGCCCAACTTCAGGCCAAACAACCCATCTGTCACCCCTAGTTGGAACTAGATTTCACCCTAGATTATAAATATAACAATGTTATATATTTTTTTAAATTACTTATATGTGTGTGTGCGCGCGAGCACGCATCCAAGCTCAAAGAGTCATGTAGTGCCATATTTATGGGGGTGCATCTTTACAAATGAGTCATGTAGTGCCATCTTTACAAACCCCTATTTTTTTCTTTTGTCATTGTCATTAAATTTTGTATAATCAAATCGAATGTCTATAGCAGTAGTACATGATGTAGCATATAATCAATGCGTTCAAATTGATCTCAATATTTTCGATACGAAATATAAATACGTATGTGAAAAATTATTAAAATTACAAAAAAAATTAAATATATAATTTCAAAAGTATGATGAGTTAATGTTAAAAATCTAAAGGTTGGACCCATCAAATGTATATTTTAAACCTAGTTCTGTGTAATAGTGCACTCATTTTTTAAAATTTGGATTTATCTCTGAGTGATCGGCCTTATAAAGCTCGCTCGCTAACAGGAGCGAATTTAGTGCCTAAATTATGATGCACGTGAATTCATTTTTTTTAGAAATTCTAGATCTGGCTATGCTTACAAAGTCTTGCTTCCGTCTCCCTTCATTTATTAAGTGGATAAGAATCATCGGTGTTTTATTTTTGTACTTTCTCTGTCCCAAAATACTTGTCGCATTATATTTTTTAAGAGTTAAACTATATTAACTGACCAACAATTTAAGTTATTTTTTTATCATATTAATATGAGAAGAATTGCAATTTATAGTACTTTTCGTATAGTTTTTAAATATTTAAATTTAAATTGAAATTTTAAAATATTTAATTAATCTAATTTAGCTTTAAAATTTAGACGAATTGCACTTTTAAAAAGAAAAAATGACAAGTATTTTAGGACGGGAGTATGGTTATAAATATTTGTTATTAAAATTAAATCAGAAATTTAAATAAAATCATTTTTTAAATTAAAAAGTCATTAGTTTTACATAAGTTTATATAAATATGCTCACATGGATTTAAATAGAGAGTACAAAATATAATAAGCGTGCGTGGAAAAGTGAAACCACGTGTCGAATAACCGGATTTTGAAAATGGAATCAAAACTAGTTGAGGAAAAAGGTACCAATTCTTGGACTTACTCTTTTGGGAATTGCACGCTTTATCCCACTCTTCAGTAGATTCTAATTCTATCATTAGAGTTTTCTACTTTTCTTCAAGTGTGGTCCACTTCATGACTGCACGATATCTAAAGATATTCTTCCGGCCAAAAAGGAGAAATCTCTCGTCCACAGGATTTCTATCTCCTTGCATCACGGCATGAAGAAGTAGCTCACGTGATTAATGGCTCACTGCCGGAGACACAAATTCTGTACATGTAAGTCATCCCCACAAAGGAGGAATGAAACTTCACATCGCGATCGCTGCGCCGAACTCGCATACTGGCGTCAATTTACTACCCTGAAATCAACGGAGCTACGCCCATGCAGCATATCTAAGACATTCCTAAATTTAATGTGTTTTATTTAAATTTTACTTAAATTATGTTTGATCCTAATTATTTCATGTACTTAACTTTTATATAATTATTACCCTTTCAAATAAAAACTAGTCCTAATTACATTCGTATACTTGATTTTTTTATAATCCAAATAATTTTAAATGACGTGTGAGAGTGTAAAATAACAGTGACATCATATTAATCTGATGTTTAAAGAAAATCTAAAATATTATTTTCTTTTATGTTTAGTCATTCCACGACTATTCTCCTATCCCATTTCATATGTCTTTTCTATTCCTCCATTAAAATACAACTCATTTTCCCCTTCTTTTATCATTTGTTCTTTTGAAGGGGTAACAATTATAGAAAAGCTAACTATAAAACATGCCAAGTTTAGAGAAGTTATTAGGTATTCTGCCTTAATAATACTATTTTTGTTTCAGTTAACGAAAATACCAATGTTAAATCTTTTTTTGTGTCAATTCAACAACAATTCTTCAAACTATTACTCCATCTATTTCAATTAATACGTCTTATTTTTATTTTTTAGTCTTTTTAAATAATATATCATATTTTATATTTAGTATTTCTATAATTCCAACATTTCAATTGTACCCCTAATTACATTTCTTTATATGAATGTCTTGACATGTGTAAAATCACACGATTTAAAGAGTACTTTTTATCTGTTATGCACATTTAATTTAAGATCATAAGATTAAAAAAAATTATATTCTTAAGCTTTGTGCTTAGTCAAATTAAGACATAAGATGAAATAAAAGACGTACATGATGTTATGACCTTTCATTTCGAATCAAATAATTTTAACTTTAAAAATTTCAAATTAAAGAGAAAAACATATCATTTAATTGCAGTTAACTAATAAAAAAATTAGGGAAAAGGGGCATATTTGCCCTCCAACTTTGAGAAAAGGGGCATATTTGCCCTCCGTCAAAGTTGGGGGACAAATATACCCCTTCTGTTAATAAACTTCCACCATGTGGACATATTTCATCACCATTAACTGCGATGCACAGGTGGAATCCACGTGGACGCCACCTGTGCGCCACCGATGACCAATTCGTTAATTACAAAGCGGAATGTGACCACGCTGAGGATGTCAAACCGCATTTTAATGGAAAAGATTTTGTTCGAGATCAAGAGGTTGACCGATTCTTAGTTCTCGCCTGTAGGGCGACTACAAATTACCGCTAATGCTCAAAGCCAGAAGACCTGACAATGCACAATATGACTCTTCAACCCTCCTCTCCCTGCGATGCTTGACCATAAATTAGTGAATTGAGTTCTGAAGTGACCTTTACCAGCAATGTTCTCCCAAAGAAGCGGGTTAGTTTCCACTCGTTTATCGGGACTTGATACATCAACGATACTAATGCTCATGTTGTTACGAATTATACAGAGTTTACCATTAAGGGGAACCAGAGCTGCAGCCTCTAAAGCACGAGAACTTCCAAGATGGAGCTTGCTATCAATAAATTTATTTCAAATCGGGTCGGGTAATTAACGGGTCGGGTCATCCAGGTGGCGCACAGGTGGCGTCCACGTGGATTCCACCTGTGCATCGCAGTTAATGGTGATGAAATATGTCCACATGGTGGAAGTTTATTAACAGAAGGGGTATATTTGTCCCCCAACTTTGACGGAGGGCAAATATGCCCCTTTTCTCAAAGTTGGAGGGCAAATATGCCCCTTTCACTTTTAAGTATACAGTAACACATGTCTTGTATTCTATAAATTTTAACTGAAAAACTGCAATTAGCTCTTCCATTTCACTTTTAAGTGACAAGATTTGACTAGGTACAAAATTTAATAAAGATATGAATTTTTTTAAACTTATGGTATTAAACATATCATGACAATTATGTGACTACGAAATCATGTTTCTAAGGAAAAAATAGAAAGTTTAATGTTACTTTATTTTCAAATATACAAATATGACGCTTTATTTTGAAGCATACTAAAAAGGAAAGAGTGTCAAATAAAATAGAACGGAGAAAACACGATTTAAGTTAGTAGTATTATATATTAATTTGAACAATATAAATAATTTTTACACTAAGAATCTCAATAGTTTCACAATAACACTACAACAAATCGGTTCAAAGAGGGCGACTCTTTGATTGGAATATCGCCCCCGGGGGCGATTTTTAGTCACCCTTCAAGTCGCCTTATTATGCAATGCCCATTGTCTTAGATCAAAAAGGGCGAATTTTCAAGTACCAAAGAGGGCGACTAGAGTCGCCCTTTTTGAGATTCAGGGCGATTGAAGTCGCCCTATTTGGTCCTTACCAAAGGGGGTGATAACAATCGCCCTTTTTGATGAATCTCAAAAAAGTCGCCCTCTTTGGTAAGGACCAAATAGGGCGACTACAATCGTCCTTTTTGATGAATCTCAAAAAGGGTGACGCTAGTCGCCCTATTTGGGATAGTTCAAAAAAGAGAAAAAATTAAATGCATCAACTGGGATTCGAACCCTGATCTATGGAATCGAACTCAGGCATCCTCTCTGAAATTGTGTCATTCTACCACTAAACCAACCATCAATACTTGTTATATTTATACTCCTCATAATTATAAATCTCTTGGATTCAGATTCGAATATTTTGGATGTCCAAAAAATGGATATTCGTAATTTTCGTATCGAATTCGGATCCGAATATTTCGGATATCCAAAAATTCGGATATCCGTAATTTTCGGATATTTTCTGATCGGATTTGGATTCTAATATTTCGGATATTCGTAATTTTTGGATAATTTCGGATAAGAATATTTTGAATATCCAAAAAATCGAATATTCATAATTTTTGGATAATTTAGGATCAGATTCGGATCTGAATATTTCGGATATCCAAAAAATCGGATATTCGTAATTTTTGGATAATTTCGGATCGGATTCGGATCTGAATATTCCGGATATCCAAAAAATCAGATATTCATAAATTTCGTGATATTTTCGGATCGGATTCGAATATTTTGGATATTCGTAATTTTTAGATAATTTCGGATCGGATTCGAATATTTCGGATATCCAAAAAATCGGATATTCGTAAGTTTTAGATAATTTAGGATCGGATTCTTATCCGAATAGTTCGGATATCCAAAAAAATTGGATATTCATAATTTTTGGATAATTTCGGATCGGATTCGGATCCGAATATTTCGGATATCCAAAAAATCGGCTATCCAAAATTCGGATCGAATTCCGATACTTTGAGTTAAAAAGAGAATTAATCACGTTTGAAATTTTTAATCTTTAAAAGTAGATTTGAACAAAAATTATAATTCTTATATTAAGAATGACGATTTTCTCAAGTCGCCCCCTTTGCTAAGACCAAATAGGGAGAGTGAACTCGCCCTTTTTGAGGTATATCAAAAAGGGAGAGTGAACTCGCCCTTTTTGAGGTATATCAAAAAAGGCGAGTTTGGTCGCCCTATTTGGCCTTACAAAAGGGGAAACTTGATAAAATCGACCTTCTTGATCTAAGAATTATAATTTTTGTTCAATTTGAAATCTACTTTTAAAGATTAAAAATATCAATTAATATTAATAGTTTGTCAAATAATATATACAACACATGATGTTCTTACAAATATGTGATTTTAATTTTCATAATTATTTAAATTAAAACATATCTAATTTGAAAATATACTATTATTTTCACAATATTATTTACAAATATGTTATTATTAATTAATATATTTTCAACAAATAATATGTATCTTAAATACCTAATTTAATATATCATTTATAATGACGCATATTTGTCAAGTATTAATTTTTATTTTTATTTTTAATTGTGTAATTATATATGTGACTTTTTGTAATTCTTAGATCAAGAAAGACGATTTTATCAAGTCGCCCCCTTTGCTAAGGCCAAATAGGGCGAGTTCACTCGCCCTTTTTGAGATATAGCGAGTTTAGTCGCCCTATTTGGCCTTAGCAAATGGGGCGACTTGATAAAATCGTCATTCTTGATGTAAGAATTATTATTTTTGTTCAATTTGGAATCTACTTTTAAAGATTAAAAATATCAATTACTATTAATAGTTTCATAAATAGTATATACAACACATGATGTTTCTTACAAATATGTGTTTTAAATTTTCATAATTAATTAAATTAAAGCATATCTAATTTGAAAATATAATTTGATTTTTTTAATAAAATATGATAGATAAATTTAAACATCGAAACATTTATGGGCAGTGGAATAAAAGTTTAGAAATAAATTAAAATTTCAAAAGTAAGAAAAATACATATTTATTTATACAATATAGATGAAATTCGCCCTCTTTTGTTAAATAAACTTAAATAGAAATACAAAATCGACCGTCACTATTTTATAAGACATTAATGAAATTCTTATAACGTTTATATGAGTCAAAGAATGTGATAATTAAGAAAGACATTTAAAGAATTTGTAGGACTCGTTTGGTGTGAGAGATAAGAAATAATTAATTCCAGATTAATATCTAAATAATTTTATCTCAAATTTGGTCTATAATATTTGTCACTTTGGAAAATAATAAAACATTAATTTCATATTTTAATTCAACTTTTACTACTTTAAGAAGACATATAATTATTAATCACTAATTGAAGTAACAAATAAAAGTTATTTAATCCCATTTTTTGTTGTACTCAAAGAGGGCGACATACCAAAGTCGCCCTATTTGATTTACATCAAAAAGGACGACTATTTTTTGTCGATATCCAACAAGGGCGACTGTAGTAGTCACCCTTTTTTATGTGGTTAAAAATAGAGATATATCGTTTTACTAAATTAGATAGGTTCATTTATTTAGATGTTGACAGTGAAATTTGACTATGAAAATGACAAATCATTTAGATTGAGAGAAAATGACTATGAATACATACAAAAAAGTATAGACGATATATCGTTTGCCTCATAAATTCATTTCGACAAGTTGGTTTTCAACCTCTTTGTTAGCTATCGAAAAATCATTGAAAATTTATTATTTCTCCATATTTTTCAATGATTGGTAATGTTTTGTTTCAGAACTAAAGTATATATATATGTGTTTTGAGAATTATACCAATGATAAATGTCCTTTATTTTGTGTTATTTAAGATTTAACTGAGTGGAGAATAAATCATCAACATTCAACTTCGTACCAATTATCATCTTCCACCTATCTACTTATCAAATAAAGAACGATAAATTATTGGTTTATAGAAATGATTTTTGGATGATCAGAGACACATAATTAATTGGGTTATAAAGATATTTCGATTCATATTCTTCCTCTTGATCAATAAACTATACGGTGAAACTATTTTTTTTACAAAAGAGTGTCAAAATATTAAAAACAAACCAAAAAGGGCGACTTGAAAAAGTCGCCCCCTTTGGTCTGAATCAAAAGGGACGACTTTAAAAAGTCGCCCTTTTGGTTCAAACCAAAGGGGGCGACTCTTTTTGTTGAGGACCAAAAGGGGCGACTTTCCGTTTGATTCGGATCAAAAGGGGCGACTTCTAATCGCCTCATTTGGTGTAACAAAAAAGGGCGACTTGAAAAAATCGCTATCGTCCTCTTTGAGGCTATTTGTCGAAGGGTAAAAGGGGAATTTGATGGCGAGAAACAGATTACATGCATATGTTCTTTTCTGAGTTGTTTATCCTCATAGATTACACCTATAAAGAATAATGGAGTATGTGAATACTTTAATTAGGCAAGAAAAAAGCATATGTGACGAGTATACCACTTCATCACATCTATAAATAGAAGTGCTAGAAACCCTTCAATATCATCCAAATCTAGCTACAAGATCCTTGGATAGCTATATTCCTCCCCCAAAAACAAAGAAGAAGAAAAAAAAACCAAATGTCTCCATACTACTACAGATCTCCTTACGTATAATAATTCTTCTTTTATTTGCATAGTTTGTGTTCCTAATTTACTCTTATGTTATCCCTTCAACTCCTTATTTTCGGATCTAGCTAGTTCTATTCTTCAGCTAGGAAATTATCTATCAAGATATTAAAAATGTCACAGGTACTATGTTTCTGTCTTTGAAACTGTCAATTGAGAGGTGTGTTTTATTGTATATGTGGTGTGCTATATCGCCTCAAATCTAAGCGATGTAAGTCTCACTATATATAATAAAGTGCATGAAAATTATTTGCACCACACTTCTTTAAGCTTTCTATTCTTCTAAGTTCAATCATCACCATCAACCCCTCATTTTATCGTGTTTATATTATTACATATTTCTTCATTTTAAATCAACTCATATCATTATTCATTTTGAAGTGTAATTTGATTGAAGATGAATTTTAAGATGTTTTCAGCTATAAAATATATCTATTGAAGTGTGTGATTATTTCATCTAAAATTTTGAATTATATCTACATAACAATGTCATATAAATTCAAATTATTATGTAGCAATTATAATACCCGCTATTACCATCTTCTTGCTTGTAGTTCATATTATTTTGTTAAAAGAGGAGGCGATGGTAGATGTTGTTGACAGAAGATAGAGAGCACACATAATGAAGTGCATAAAAATGCTTGCACCTCACTGCTTTGTGCTCTCTATTCTTCTGCCATCATCTTCAATCCCTTGTTTTTATTATGTTTATATTATTATTTATTATTTTATATGAATTCATAGCGCATTGACCGTGAAGTTTTAAGACATTTTTAGGTAAAATATATATTTGTTGAAGTGGATAATCATATCTAAAACCTTAAAATATATCTATTAAATTGTATAACAATGTCGTCTAAAAATTTAAAATATTGTGCATCAACTATAATACCAACTAGTATCATCTTCCTATGAGTCGTGTACATTATTTTGTTAAAGCAGGAGGTGATGTGAAATGTTGACAGAAGATAGAGAGCACAGATGATGAAGTGCATGAAAATTATTTGCACCTCACTCCTTTATGCTCCCGATTCTTTTGTCATCATCCTCAATCTCTCGTTTTTATTATGTTTATCTTATTGTATATTTTTTATTTTATGTTAATTTATAGCTCTAATCCATTTTCAGTTGTAATTTGAATGACAAAGAACTTTAAGATATGTTTAGGTAAAAAGAATATCTATTGAAATGTATAAATATTTTATCTAAAACTTAAAATATATCTATAAAGGTTTGTACCAGTATCATCTAAAAACATTATATTGTACATCAACTATAATGCCAGCTACTACCATCTTCTTGCAAGTAGTCCATATTATTTTGATAAAAAGAGGAAGCCATGGGAGATGTTGTTGACAGAAGATAGAGAGCACAGATGATGAAGTGCATGAAATTTATTTGCACCTCACTCCTTTGTGCTCTCTATTCTTCTGCCATCATCATCAACCTCTCGATTTTTTATTATGTTTATATTGTTATATTTTATTTTTTTTATATTAATTCATAGTACTTCATCAGATATGAAATGAAAACATGAACTCTTTATATGGACTTGAACAATCTTCACTCTACAAGTTAGTTTTTGGGGTTGAGTTAGACCCAAGATTCATTCTTTACCGTACTATTCTATTTTCAACTGTAATTTAATTGATGAAGAACTTTAAGATAGTTATAGGAAAAAAATTATATTTGTTGAAGTGTGTAATCACTTTATCTAAAAAATTAAATTTATATCTATTAGTTATATAATAATCTCAGCTAAGAAATTTAAACTATTATCCATCAGCTATAATATCAGCTAGTACCATATTTCTATGAGTCGTCTATATTATTTTGTTAAAAGAGGAGGCGATGGGAGATGTTGACAGAAGATAGAGAGCACATATGATGAAGTGCATGAAAATTGTTTGCACTTCACTCCTTTGTGCTCTCTATTCTTCTGCCATCATCCTCAATCTCTGGTTTTTATTATCTTTATATTGTTATATATTTTCTTATATATTTTTTTATTTTATATTAACTCATAGTGTTATTCTATTTTCAATTGTAATTTAAATGACAAAGAACTTCAAGATACTTTTAGGTCAAAATTGTATATGTTGAAGTGTGTAATTATTTAATCTAAAATTTTAAAATATATCTATTAAGGTCTACAACGATATCATCTAAAAAATTAAAGTATTGTGCATCAACTATAATACCAACTAGTATCACCTTCCTATGAGTCATCTGTATTATTTTGTTGAAAGAGGAGATGGTGGAAGATGTTGTTGATAGAACATAGAGAGCACATATGAAGAAGTTGTTGGGAATAAAAGGAGAGTACTCTAATTCCCCTTCAGGATTAATATTAGCGAAAAAAATAGGATGAACATCCCGAAATATTTTTCTGATGTGAAAGATCAGACACAGCTGCAATCACAGAGCATATTCAGTATTTCTGTATATATTTCGGTGTAAATAGTAATTCGTGAATAGTAAATAAAATATTAAATACAATAAATTATCTCGTGGAAAAATAACCACGGTAAACCTTCCACTATAACAATAATAATGGGTATACAAGACCTTCTCAAGTTTTGAGAAATGCACTCAAAATTCTCACACTCACTAGTGTAGTAATCTCACAATCTCTCTACAAAATATTACTTCCTACTTTGTAGAAACTCTCTATACAATTTGTATGTATTGGGACGCTCTTCTCAAGCTTGATACCATGGTTCTTGCAGTGTTGCTCAAACGGGCCTTGGTATTCATCGCCGTTGTCTACACGAACACACTTTAGTTTCCTTCCAGTTTCTCTCCTGACTTTTGCTTGAAAATGCTTAAAGACCTCAAATGTTTGGTCTTTGGTTTTCAAAGCAAAGCACCGGTCTTTCTTCAAAAAACCGTCAATGAATGTGATGAAGTACAATGAACCACCAAGAGTTCTGTCTTTCATGTAGCACAGATCTGTGTGCACTAAATCAAGAGGCTGAGCTCTTCTTGAGGGAGAGAAGCTTTGGAATGCAACTTTGTGTTGTTTTCTGTCCAGACAACCAACACAGGTATCCAAGTATTCACCTTTTACTTCAGGGAAGAGGTTTCTTTTGGACAAAATTTCTAAGCCTTTCTGGCTAATATGTCCGAGTCTTTTGTGTCATAACTCAATTGAGGAATTTTTAGCAACTGTATTCACCTCTCCATTGGATAACTTCGCATGCATCAAGTAGAGAGAATTTTGTTTTCTACCCCTTGATGCAACTAGGGAGCCTTTGTTGAGCCTCCACTTTTTTTGGCCGAAGTGATTGACATATCCATCATCATCCAACTTGCCAACGGAAATGATGTTGAGTCTGATATCAGGAACATATCGAACATCTTTCAAGATAAGCTTACATCTTGTATTAGTAAGCAGTACAATGTCTCATATACCAGTAACTTTAGTGACACCTTGGTTGACCATTCTAATTTTGCCAAAGCTACCACCAGTATAGGATGCAAACATATCACGATAGGTGTAATGTGATAGGATGCACCCGAATCCACGATCCAATCCGTTTGTTGGCATGACATACTCATAAGAGCATCTTCGCAAACCATGATGATATCGCCATCAGCTGCAACTACTGTTGTGTATTTCTCCGTGGTTTCATTATTTCCACGGTTTTGATCTATTTTCTTCTTTCTGCAGTCTCTCTCATAGTGGTTTGGACCATCACAATAATGACATTTGAAGTCTTTTCTAGGCTTAGACTTCCCCCTGAATTTGTCTCTCGTATGTTGTCAATTTTTAGTTTTACTTCTCCCTTGATCATAATTTCAGCAACCATCTCATTTGACTCAGAAGGATGATTTTGCTCTTTTCTTCTGAACTCTTCATTAAGAAAACAATTTTTGACCGCTTGCAAGGTCAGTGCTCCGTCTGGAGTCGAGTTGCTGATTGATACGACAAAAGTGTCCCAACTGTCTGGAAATGAACTGAGTAGCAATAAAGCTACAACTTCATCATCAATATTAATCTTCATATTGATGGATTGGTTGATAAGACCTTGATATACATTTAGGTGCTCCTTCATGTTGACACCCTCCACATATCGCAATCGAACAATTCTTCTGATGATAAAAGCTTTGTTTAAGGCATTTCTCCTCTCAAACATAACTTCTATTTTCTTCCAAAGAACATCAGTCTTTTTCTCATTTGCAAAATGATGGAAGATATTGTGCTCAATGAAGCGTCGAATGTAACCCATAATTTTTCTATGCAACATTTTTCAGTCCGCATTAGTTGTTTGGTTTGGTTTGGATTCGTCACTATGTAAGGGCAAATAAATATCCTTATAGTAGAGAAGATCCAACATGCTTGGTTTCCAAATTGTGTAATTTGAATCGTTCAATTTGAACATACCGCCAAACGACGATGATTCCTTCATTGTTAATCTGCCTCCATAACCTGGTTGCTCTGATACCACTTGTTGGGAATAAAATGAGAGTATTTCAATTTCCCTTCAGGATTAATATTAGCGGAAAAAATAAGATGGACTCCCGAAATACTTTTCTGATGTGAAAGATAAGACATAGATGCAATCACAGAACATACTCAGTATTTCTGGATATATTTCAGTATAAATAGTATTTCGTGAATAGTAAATAAAATATTCAATACAAGATAAGGAATTATCTCGTGGAAAAATAACCACGGTAAACCTTCCACTATAACAATAATAATGGGTATACATGATCTTCCCAAGTTTTGACAAATACTTGAGAAATGCACTCAAAACTCTCACACTCACTAGTGTGGTAATCTCACAATCTCTCTACAAAATATTACTTCCTATTTTGTAGGAACTCTCTATACAATTTGTATTTATTGTGTTTGTTTAGTTGTGTTGAATGAGAAGGAAGAGAGCTTCTATTTATAGAAAAAATTTGTATAAAAAATGTGGATGAACAATGAAATTAATGTTCACTTTTCGCGTGTGAACAGTAAAATCACTGTTCAGTTTCATCCACTTTTACTTTCGGCCACAGTGAAATCACTGTTCACTTTCCGCAAAGTGAACAGTAACTTCACTGTAGCGTGGTGGACCCCAATAGAAGTGCATGAAAATTATTTGCACCCCAATCTTTTGTGCTCTCTATTCTTCTGTCGCCATTCTCCAATCCTTATTTTTATTGTTTTTATATTGTTATATATTTATTTATTTTATATCAATTCATAGCATTCTTTTTTCAATTATAATTTGATTGATGAAAGAAATTTAAGATGTTTTCAGAATATAAAATATATGTGTTGAAATGTGTAATTATTTCGTCTACAAATTTAAAATATATCTATTGAAGTGTACAATAATCTCATCTAAAAAACTTAAATTATTATTCATCAACTATAATACCAGCTAGTATCATCTTTCTACTACTTGTTTGTATTATTTTGGTAAAAGAGTAAACGATGAAAGACGTTTAAAGAAATATGTTCCTTGATCTTGAGCACGGGTACATGTACCCAGATATTTGACCGGAACCGACAGTAACAGATAGGTTCCGAGTAGATATATTAGAATAACGGGTAGGTTTCGGATAGTGAAATTAGGAACAGATAAATATCGGGTCCGGTTCCAGTTCTAGAAAATAGAGATCGGGTACCCGAAATCGATACCCGAACCCTATGAACCCACCCACCCCCATTTAAATTATTTAGTTTTGATATTTGGGGCATTTAATTTATTGGCGCAGTCCGGTCCTAATTTTTAGGCCCATTTCGATTGATACTTGATACACAACCCACACCCTAATTTTCATATTTTCCAATCTATCATTAAGCAAACCCAGCAGCCTCAATAATGAAAGATACTGAATGATAGTCTCCTATATATTATTTCATTCCATTTATATATCTGAATGAGTTACACTTGTTTTATTTAAATTTCAAATATCCAAATTAAATTCATTCTAAAAGAAATAGATTTTGAAAAAAATACAGTAACTTTGGTAAGAAAAATTCGATCTCAACACTCTGGTAACTTTGTCTTCTTATGTATTGTTGTCTATTTTGGGTGAGCACGGGTACCCGAGAACCTACCCGGAACTGCAGGGTCCGATTAGATTCCGGGTAATAATTGCTACAGGTAGGTTCCGGATAATAAATTTAGGAATCGATCTTTTACAGGGTAGAATCCGGGTAGTTCAAAAATGGTAGGGTACCCGAACCCGCTCACCCCTAATGAATGATTTACAATATATATAAGGTTACAAGAATGTTTTGATTGTCTTGCTTGTGATTATGCTTTGTCTTGAGCCGAGCGTCTTCCGGAAACAGCCGCTCTACCTACCAAGGTGGAGGTAAAGTCTGTCTACACTCTACTCTCCCAGACCTCACGGGTGTGAAATTTCACTGGATATGTTATTATTGTTTCTTAGGAGAATCTGCTTTCTTAATAAAAAAGAATATATTTCTGAGAAACAGAAAGAGGGGAAAATAATTATACAAATTAGGCTCTGATAACCTGAGAAGTTAGAAGGAGAAGAGAACTTGAAAATCAATTGCTTGATTGTGCCCTCAAGCAAATGAGATTAAATAATTGTTACAAAGAATGTAAATAAGGATATTACACAATCTGATTAGAAAAATATTCTCATATCTATCTAATTATACCATATATATTTTCTCATATCTATCTAATTATACCATCTTATATCTACACTACCTAATTATACCATATTTAACATGATACAACTCACTTGTCTTCAAACCCTATAAAATAAATTTCTAATTGATTTTCTTATTAGAATCATTTTCACCGAAAATATTTTTCAAATCGTAAATGTAGATGTCTAAGTGTATGATAATCTCATCTAAATACTTAAAACGTATATTTGTTAAAGTATGTGACTATTGTTGACATCCAATTTTATCCTTCTTATACCCTACTTATTTTACTAAGCTGCTATTTCACTTTAGAAAATCTATAATTGTCGCACCCGATTTTGAACTCTCAGGCTTGAATGCGCGACGGAATGGTTATCCTCCCCAAAATGAAAAATAAGTGTTAAAAAAAATGTTTAAGGGAGTCGCCACCTAATTAATTGGGTGAATTAGGACACCTAAATACTAACTGATTAAAGTCAGTATTAACTCCATTTAATGGTCTGTGAAACTGAATGAGATTCTGAGTAAGAGTTCTTTATTATCCTAAAGGAAAGGGGTTAGGCATCCTTTAGAATCCGCTAACTTGCGGTTGTCCGTTCAAACATAGGTTAATTTATTTGGCTGAGGGATGTATGTTTTTTAGAAAAATTATCTAAGTAAAAAGGGGGTGTGGCCAATATCTAAGGAATATATATTGATAACTAAAGGGGCCTTATAAGATTCATAAAAATACACAAAGTTGATTATGAAATTATAAGACATGAAATTATTTTACTTTTGACAAAAAAAGTAAGAAAGTGATAAATTATTCCCAACAGTATATGTAGGGTTAGGATAAAGTTAGTTATGAACTTATTTTTTATACGTATGTGCGATGATTACTTCCTATGGTATTTATGAAGAATTTATGATAAAGTTTATTTCTTAAGCATTAAATATGGAGGAATATATTAACTACATGACTAAAGCATAGCTAGGATTAATTATTTTAGATTTGGATTTATATGATGAGCCTAGATTAAGTAAAGGATGAATTTATCTTTAACTACCCCTTCCAAAATATTCGAAGACTAGTAGAGTTAATTACCCTATTAATTACAAGGTTAATAAATATGACAATAATAAATAAACAAATAAATAAATGCATAAATAAGCAAAGGGAGGAGGGAGTTTGGAGTTGTTGTAACGTCTAGAACGGATGACGACACCATCTATCCTATAGCTGTTTGGAAGCCCTGCGACGGAAGTGTGGTTGGCGATATGGAAATCGTGATGAGTCTCATACCGAGACTCTTGGTTATTCTCCCGATGCATGTCATGTAAGAAAAGATAAGAAAGAAAAGGATTAGTAAATGTTCTAAACTCCATCATATATGAAAGTAAGTGAAAGTATTTAAACTAAACACACACGTACACATGCTGCCAGTTTTATCTGGGCAATACAGATAACGAATTCTACTCACAATAGAACATTTAGAAAATTAATCAATTGAATGAGTCTCGATATACAGCCAACATGATTAATAGCGTCAGATTTTGCTTCTCAGATTTCAAAGAAATATCGATGTTATCACCCAAACAGATCCATTTACACAAACTCCACTCTAATATATCTAGCCATAAAGGATTGATATACACATAAACCATACGGGGTATACAACCCATATACACTAAACGTATACTAGTGAGATATGAACAGAACATCAGATAATGGAAGTACTGGTCATTTAACAGCGGAGCAGGTATGAGGATAAGTATGTAGTTATATTTATTGTGATACATGACCACTAATACACTGGATTGGCAGAATGGACATTTTTCTAAAAACATTGATTTAGATGCATGGGGGACAGACTTACAACTGCTGACTTGGAATTCATTAGTAAGATATGTGAGGCATAATGGCTTATTAGACATAACCAACATGTATGAATGGCTAGAAGACTCATTAGAAACGATATATTAGATCCTACATAGCCATTGGTGGCCTGATTAAGCAGATATGGCCACTTTCATACTGCATATCCATCAATATGACATTTTCAAGCAGGTATACAACTTAGGCAAACTAACATACACTCATACGTTCTAAGCAGGACAAAAATGGTTCGAATGGTGATATTGGTATGGTCTAAATCGAGCCAAACTTGGGCAGGACAATGGTGCCAAGTGGCCTCAAATGTTTCGACTCTTAACATATAGCATGTATTTCCACAATGTTTAATAATTTTTTAGAAGGGTATAGAGGCAGGACACTACTTCATCCAATTTTAAGAGTGTTTAAATGAATTAACAAACAGATATTTAAATGCCACAGATAGTGATTTTTGAAGATGAAACACTGTCTTACTACTCCCTGACCATGAATATCCTGAGATGGCATGAAAGATCCCATACAAACAATGTTAAACATGCATATAAACATTCACATGAGCATACATACTTATAAAGTTTACAAAACAGAATATCCAGATCCATTTAGCGAACATCGATTAATAGCATTTAACCAACAAAATGGATTTGCGACTCTTATACAAACGTTATACACCCCATCATACATGCAGAAAATACACTCGAATACGCACACATGCTCAAGAACAGAATCGACACCACAAAATCGAAAGCCACAACTGACAGATTCATCTAAGAAAAGATCAGTGGCTAAACTGAGTTAAGTCAAATAGATTTGATAAGATAACATACAAATCCTATCATGCAGAGCACACAATATCAATAACTCAATAATAGAAAAAAGGATAGATTCCCGGACCTTTTATGGGTAGCGAACTGAGGCGACGACAAAATTTTCCCAGAATCGTCGAATGAAAGTTCGTGAGGAACTGTTTGCAGAATGGAAAATAGTAAAACTGAAAATAAAAGAGGGGTTTATAGGCTTGATGCTATGAGTATTCTCGATTGTCCGATTCCTCGATGACTGATGACTTCCCTCTCTCCTCATTGCGTATCAAACGTTGGTATTTATAGCCTCTAATTAGGCCGTTTCTATGGTAAGTTTAGGGACGGATTCAAGAGATGATTTGTCTTGATTTTGTTAAGATTTCGTCTTGTTCTTGTTATATGGTAAGGCGAGTGGTGTGGATGATTTGGAGGACTTTAAAGCGATTTGTTACCATTTTGATTCGAGATTCTTACCGAAATTGATAAGGAGAGGTTTTGTGGTAAAATGGGGAAGGTTGCCGGATTCTCAGGCGAGAATCTCGGCTGGGGAGGTGGCGTGAGGGAGGGTTGCATGCGGCGATTGAAGGGTAGTGGTATTAGGGTTCTTTTAGGTTTTTCTGAAAGGGAAAGTCGATCGGTAAGGGTTACGAGTGAGGGCCAGTGAAAGGCTAAAGGGGGGAAATGGGCTGCGGTAGTGGGAAATAAATGGATAGGGACGTGGGCCGGGGCGACGGGTTTGGGCCACGCGGGTGTTGGACGATGGGGAATTTAAAGGGGCTGGGGAAGGTGTTGGGCTGCGGTAGTGAAATTTGAAAAGGTAAGGGGGGAAGGCTTTAGGATAGTTGTTATTTAATTAATGGGTTATAGACAAAGTTTTAGGTGTATTATTTAATTAATGATAGATAAATGAAATGTAAATTGTGATTAAATTAAATTATTTAAGTGTTTTATTAGTCTAAGCTATTTATAATAATAAATGTGGGCATGCTAATTAATTAGTGCTTAATATTTATAATGTGAGACTGTTATTAAAACTTACTTATTATGTGTATTTTGCGAAATAAAAATTGCAGTTCAAAAAAAGAAAATTGTTTAATTCATTGGTTACTTATTTACAGGGATGGACAAAATTGGGTGTCAACAGTTGTCCCTCTTTGTATGGAGAAGATGAAAGAATCTCCAGACAAAGACGTTGACTTATAGCCAATTTTGTCTGGGTCATCGAAATTGGAGCAAAGTGTTGTTGGTGTCTGAAAACTATGGGTGGGGCCGACGCGAATTTAAAATCTGTCCCAGTGTCAAGCTATGGTGACTATGAGTTATTGTGGTGCTAGAATGTTGGGAGAGAGTAGGTCGACGTTCGGGTCCACTTTTGCCTTTTGTTGGGAAGCCTTGCTCCCAACAAATTACCTCAGTTCGCCGTAAGAGGTAGGTCCACGTTGTGCTCCATCTTTTGTAGCTTGTTAACATTCCTGTAGATTGAAGCTAAGATAGAGGCATTAGTGCATAACTGTCAAAACAAAACAATGCAAGTATGTAAATTTGTGGTTGTAGTCAGACTGTATATGGTATGATGATACGCCGTCTTGTATAGACGAGATGCAAGTGACGCCTTGTATAGGCATTATCGTCTTGTATGGACGAAATGCAAATGACGCCTGGTATGGGCGTTCTCGTCTTGTATGGACGAAATGCAAATGACGCCTTGTATGGGCGTTATCGTCTTATATGGACGAAATGCAGATGACGCCTTGTATGGGCGTTATCGCCTTGTACGGACGAAATGCAAAAGACGCCTTGTATGGGCGTTCTCGTCTTGTATGGACGAGATCAAGTAGCGCCTTATGGGCGTTATAAATGCTTGTATGGGCGAAATGCAAATAGCGCCTTGTATGGCGGAATCGTCTTGTATGGGCGAAATGCAAATGACGCCTTGTATGGCGTTGTAAATGCTAGATGGGCGAGATGCAAATAGCGCCTTGTATGGGCGTTATCGTCTTGTATGGACGAGATGCATATGACGCCTTGTATGGCGTTATAAATGCTGTATGGGCGAAATGCAAATGACGCCTTGTATGGCGTTATAAATGCTATGCAGACGAAATGCAAATGACGCCTTATATGGCGTTCTCGTCTTGTATGGGCGAAATGCAAATGACGCCTTGTATGGGCGTTTCGTCAGTATGGGCGAGATGCAAGTAACGCCTTGTATGGCGTTATAAATGCTGTATGGACGAAATGCAAATGACGTCTGGTATGGGCGTTCTCGTCTTGTATGGACGAAATGCAAATGACGCATTGTATGGGCGTTCTCGTCTTGTATGGACGAGATGCAAGTGACGCCTTGTATGGACGTTATAAATGCTATGCAGACGAGATGCAAATAGCGCCTTGTATGGCGTTATCGTCTTGTATGGACGAAATGCAAATGACGCCTTGTATGGGCGTTCTCGTCTTGTATGGACGAGATGCAAGTGACGCCTTGTATGGGCGTTATCGTCTTGTATGGACGAAATGCAAATGACGCCTTGTATGGGCGTTCTCGTCTTGTATGGACGAGATGCAAGTGACGCCTTGTATGAGCGTTATCGTCTTGTATGGACGAGATGCAAATGACGCCTCCTGGGGCATAGATAAAAATTGTGTTATGCATAATCAAAGCTAGATGAAATAATTAAGTGTAAATGATGTAGCTTGAGTAGCGAAGATGTGGTTTTTGCGAGATGTATTTGATGTAGACTTGTTGTAGATGGACTTCGTGAGCGGATCTGTTGTATTGGGATGTTGTTGTCCTCCTTGTTCCTGTTGTCCTGCAAAATTCACTCAAAGAAAAATTGTGAGTTCGGGGAGGGGGTCGGCCGATTTGTGTTGGCATCTTGATATTTGCACGCGTCGTCTTGTCTGGACCATGTAACCCCTGTCTGATTTCGAGTCTCGGTCGAAAACATTTGTTGAAAATATTCTATCTTGAGAAAATACTAGTAGGAAATTATGTCGATTTTTGAATAGTGACATGTTATGAAATGGAGCGAACATCCTTATCCGAAATCGGCGGTATATTCTCCCATACTATCGGTGCTCCGCTGCCGTCAGGCTCTCTTTTAAATTTTGTCCCAGTTTATGTCGATCTTTCGAGCATATGGAATCATATTTGTCGGTGTCCTTTCGTGGCGAAGTCCTTAAAAATTGTCCCGATTTGGTATGGCCCGAAGTCGGATATATGTCGCCTGGACATAATCTTGATAACGTCGTTACTGGGCGTGTTCTTCTTTGCTCTGATACGCCAAATGAATCGAGATGTTGTCGCCTTGCGGACATGCTAAATCATCGACGAATTGCCATGATGCTTTTGTTGGAGTGCGATCGTTGGTTGCAAATTTGACTTTATGCTGCTGGCGCTAGCCCTGCGGAATTCGCACTCGAGTGTGGATTGTCGATGCCCCTTTCTGCTTCTGCTGCTTCTGATGCGGACTTTGAATTTTGGATTGTTGTTGTCGGCGACCCTCTCTGCTTATGTTGTTTCTTTCTGCTTTTGCTAATATGAAGAACTTTTGTTGTTTCTTCTGCTAATATGAAGGACCTGCGCTCAAAGAAAATTTTGTGAGTTTTGGGGGGGTGGTCGATTCGTATTTGACTTCGCCGCCTTGTTCCTTGATATCTGCGTGCCTGTCCTGTTTGGACTTGCAACCCCGTCAGTTTCTACATTGTCCCAGTTTTGAAAAGGGTGTTTGGCTAAGGGGTCTCAATGGAGTTGCTTGCGTGTTATGTGTATTCTTGTTATTTTGAGCGAAGGAAAGTTTCCTAATGGTGTGGCCGGCCGATTTAGGCGCCACGTATCCCAGGGAATCAGTCGTGGCGTAGTTCATTACAAGCGAATATTGGGTAAAATTCTAAAGGTGGGGCCGAGTAGATGTGGCGCCACGTATCCTTGAGGAATCGGTCGAGCGTAGTTCGAATACCGTGAAAAGAACAATTGGGATTTTCTAAAAAGTGGGACCGAAGCCGATGTGACCGCCTACGTATCCGCCAAGGGAATCAGGTCACACGTAGTTCCAAATACCAGCAAAAGAACAATTGGGATTTTCTAAAAAGTGGGACCGAAGCCGATGTGGCCGCCTACGTATCCGCAAAGGGAATCAGGTCACACGTAGTTCCAATTACAAGCAAAATTGAAATTGGGATTTTCTAAAAGGTGGGATCGAAGCCGATGTGGCTGCCTACGTATCCGCCAAGGGAATCAGGTCACACGTAGTTCCATTACAAGCAAAACAAAAGAAAGCATTACTAAAGCTTAAATATGAGTTTTTAAATTATTCTGCTAAACTAAATTGCTTTTCTAATCCGGGCTCTAGGCGGACCAAAACAAGGGGCAAGTCCAACCAATACGCCTTCATGCTCTGCATCGTGGATGGTTGGGTCTTCATGCTCTGCTATCAGTATCTTCTTCTTTTGGCTTCTGCGTGGTGCATGCTCGGATAAATGATTGATTCAGGCGGAATGGACATAGGCAAGGGAGTGTATTCCTCATCTAAGGTTGTCAGTGCATTGACGTGGCGTGGTTTGGCAAGGGATTTGGGGCGCACTCCTTGGTGAATTACCCTTCTTTGATCAACGCCTCGATTACGTCTCGAGGAGTAGCAATTTTCGATGTCGTGCCCTCGACACCGGAGTGGTATGCCTGATGTTTGGTTTTATCGTGCCTCGGGAAGTAGGCACAGGGATATTTAGGAATTGGTGGAGTATTCTGCGGCTTTGACTCTCATACACTTGGGTTATGGGTTTGGTTAAAGGTGTATATGTTCGTTGGTTTTCTCTTACTTTATCACGGGGTTTGAAGGTGTTTAGTGAGCAGGCATTTGGCGTGGCGTATGCACGAATGAGTATCGTAAGGGTTGTCGTATGCATTGCAAAAGTGGGTTTGTGGTGGCCTTTGGTTTGTGTTTGTTTGCCGAGCATAATTTGGTTTTGTGTGGGATGTATGGGTGCATTGTATATTGGCTGAATGGGATATGTAGTAAGAAGTCTTGGTAGTAATTTGGAGGATTTTGATTTTGGTTGTTTGCGATGTGAGTACTTGATGATGTTTCGAGCCTTACGATTCGGCATGCAGGTTTGCTATTTGCTGCGGTATTTGGGCGAGCTGCTCGACCGGATCTATGCTGCCTTTCTCTTCTGAGACCCCTGCTTTGTCTATAGGAACCAAGACAGGTTCCGACTCGTTCCGCTCAGATGCCCTTGAATCAGTCACGTCGTTGGACCGTGCCTTTGATCTTGTGAGATATCGATGTTCCGCCATTGTTTAGTCAAATACAAATCGACCTTTGGGGAGATGATAAATCTTTCTAAAAAAATGCAACAAACGGTGTTAGCATAAAGCACGTAATTTGCAGGTATGTAATAGATATATCGCACATAGCACATTCAAACGTTTCCTAACATGCAGGGGGACCTCTTTATGCCAGAGGTAGGCCTAAACATCACATATGCGAGGTCATGATGGATTTGTCCAAGCCGTCTAACTGTAATGCTTTTGTTGGAAATGGCGACCAAATGACGGTGCACTTTTCCAATTTCAGCATGACATGATTATGTTTGGATTTGTCTATCATTGTCGCGCTACACATAATATGTTGGTTGGTCGTTGGGTTGAGAAACCCGTCGACAAGTTTGGTGTCTTCCTAATTGTGGTGTCGATGCCAAGGACCGACCCACCTAAGGTAAATGCATGCATGCCCTAAAATAAGGGTGGTATAGCTCTATCTTAAGTTTCTAAGATTTGGCTTTTCTAGACGCAAGGTTCCCGAGCGGACAACTCGAGTGAGAAGGCTACGCGGCTGATCAGATGAACCGATCTAACTCCGCGCAGGCGCCAACTCTCTTAAAATTTGGATATTTTTTGAAAGAAATTTGCGGGTGCGCGAAGCACACCAGCGCGTGAGTGTGTGATAGTGTAAATTTTCCAGAATGGAAGAAATATGAGCGGAATGTCAGTTTAAGGAAAGCAGTAAAACAGGTAGCAATTAAAATAAATAAAACAAAATACAGCACACAAAAATTTAAATGCAAAAAGTAATGCCAAATAATAACCCTAGGTCTGTTGTGGTTAAGAACCTAAAATCCCCAGTGGAGTCGTCATGCTGTCGCACCCGATTTTGAACTCTCAGGCTTGAATGCGCGACGGAATGGTTATCCTCCCCAAAATGAAAAATAAGTGTTAAAAAAAATGTTTAAGGGAGTCGCCACCTAATTAATTGGGTGAATTAGGACACCTAAATACTAACTGATTAAAGTCAGTATTAACTCCATTTAATGGTCTGTGAAACTGAATGAGATTCTGAGTAAGGGTTCTTTATTATCCTAAAGAGAAGGGGTTAGGCATCCTTTAGAATCCGCTAACTTGCGGTTGTCCGTTCAAACATAGGTTAATTTATTTGGCTGAGGGATGTATGTTTTTTAGAAAAATTATCTAAGTAAAAAGGGGGTGTGGCCAATATCTAAGGAATATATATTGATAACTAAAGGGGCCTTATAAGATTCATAAAAATACACAAAGTTGATTATGAAATTATAAGACATGAAATTATTTTACTTTTGACAAAAAAAGTAAGAAAGTGATAAATTATTCCCAACAGTATATGTAGGGTTAGGATAAAGTTAGTTATGAACTTATTTTTTATACGTATGTGCGATGATTACTTCCTATGGTATTTATGAAGAATTTATGATAAAGTTTATTTCTTAAGCATTAAATATGGAGGAATATATTAACTACATGACTAAAGCATAGCTAGGATTAATTATTTTAGATTTGGATTTATATGATGAGCCTAGATTAAGTAAAGGATGAATTTATCTTTAACTACCCCTTCCAAAATATTCGAAGACTACTAGAGTTAATTACCCTATTAATTACAAGGTTAATAAATATGACAATAATAAATAAACAAATAAATAAATGCATAAATAAGCAAAGGGAGGAGGGAGTTTGGAGTTGTTGTAACGTCTAGAACGGATGGTGACACCATCTATCCTATAGCTGTTTGGAAGCCCTGCGGCGGAAGTGTGGTTGGCGATATGAAAATCGTGATGAGTCTCATACCGAGACTCTTGGTTATTCTCCCGATGCATGTCATGTAAGAAAAGATAAGAAAGAAAAGGATTAGTAAATGTTCTAAACTCCATCATATATGAAAGTAAGTGAAAGTATTTAAACTAAACACACGCATTACGTCTTGCGCCTTTATCTGGGCAATACAGATAACGAATTCTACTCACAATAGAACATTTAGAAAATTAATCAATTGAATGAGTCTCGATATACAGCCAACATGATTAATAGCGTCAGATTTTGCTTCTCAGATTTCAAAGAAATATCGATGTTATCACCCAAACAGATCCATTTACACAAACTCCACTCTAATATATCTAGCCATAAAGGATTGATATACACATAAACCATACGGGGTATACAACCCATATACACTAAACGTATACTAGTGAGATATGAACAGAACATCAGATAATGGAAGTACTGGTCATTTAACAGCGGAGCAGGTATGAGGATAAGTATGTAGTTATATTTATTGTGATACATGACCACTAATACACTGGATTGGCAGAATGGACATTTTTCTAAAAACATTGATTTAGATGCATGGGGGACAGACTTACAACTGCTGACTTGGAATTCATTAGTAAGATATGTGAGGCATAATGGCTTATTAGACATAACCAACATGTATGAATGGCTAGAAGACTCATTAGAAACGATATATTAGATCCTACATAGCCATTGGTGGCACGATTAGCGATATGGCCACCTTCATCTGCATATCCATCAATATGACATTTCAAGCGGATACAACTTAGGCAAACTAACATACACTCATCGTTCTAGCGGGACAAAAATGGTTCGAATGGTGATATTGGTATGGTCTAAATGGAGCCAAACTTGGGCAGGACAATGGTGCCAAGTGGCCTCAAATGTTTCGACTCTTAACAGATAACATGTATTTCCACAATGTTTAATAAATTTTTAGAAGGGTATAGAGGCAGGACACTACTTCATCCAATTTTAAGAGTGTTTAAATGAATTAACAAACAGATATTTAAATGCCACAGATAGTGATTTTTGAAGATGAAACATCTCTTACTACTCACGACCATGAATATCACGAGATGGCATGAAAGATCCCATACAAACAATGTTAAACATGCGTATAAACATTCACACGAGCATACATACTTATAAAGTTTACAAAATAGAATATCGGATCCATTTAATCAACATCGATTAATAGCATATAACCAACAAAATGGATTTGCGACTCTTATACAAGCGTTATACACCCCCATACATGCAGAAAATACACTCGAATACGCGCATGCTCAAGAACAGAATCGACACCACAAAATCGAAAGCCACAACCGATGATTCATCTAAGAAAAGATCAGTGGCTAAACCGAGTTAAGTCAAATAGATTTGATAAGATAACATACAAATCCTATCATGCAGAGCACACAATATCAATAACTCAATAATAGAAAAAAAAAGATAGATTCCCGGACCTTTTATGGGTAGCGAATTGAGGCGACGACAAAATTTTTCCAGAATCGTCGAATGAAAGTTCGTGAGGAACTGTTTGCAGAATGGAAAATAGTAAAACTGAAAATAAAAGAGGGGTTTATAGGCTTGATGCTATGAGTATTCTCGATTGTCCGATTCCTCGATGACTGATGACTTCCCTCTCTCCTCCCCTATTGCATGTCCAAACGTTGGTATTTATAGCCTCTAATTAGGCTTCGTTTCTATGGTAAGTTTAGGACGGATTCAAGGGATGATTTGTACTGATTTTGTTAAGATTTCGTACTGTTCTTGTTATGGTAAAGCGAAATGGTGTGGATGATTTGGAGGACTTTAAAGCGTTTGTTACCATTTCTGATTCGAGATTCTTAGAAATTGATAAGGAGAGGTTTTGTGGTAAAATGGGAAGGTTGCGGATTCTCGGCGAGAATCTCGGTGGGAGGTGGCGTGAGGAGGGTTGCGTCGCGATTGAAGGGTAGTGGGATTAGGGTTCTTTTAGGTTTTTCCGAGGAAAGTCGATCGGTAAGGGTTACGGGTGAGGACGGGTGAAAGGCTAAAGGGGAAATGGGTCGGTAGTGGGAAATAAATGGATAGGGATGTGGTAGGCGACGGTTTGGGCACGCGGTGTTGGACGATGGGAATTTAAAGTGAGGAAGGTGTTGGGTGCGGTAGTGAAATTTGAAAAGGTAAGGAAGGCTTTAGGATAGTTGTTATTTAATTAATGGGTTATAGACAAAGTTTTAGGTGTATTATTTAATTAATGATAGATAAATGAAATGTAAATTGTGATTAAATTAAATTATTTAGGTGTTTTATTAGTCTAAGTTATTTATAATAATAAATGTGGGCATGCTAATTAATTAGTGCTTAATATTTATAATGTGAGACTGTTATTAAAACTTACTTATTATGTGTATTTTGCGGAAAAAAAATTGCAGTTCAAAAAAAGAAAATTGTTTAATTCATTGGTTATTTATTTACAGGGATGGACAAAATTGGGTGTCAACAATAATCATGTTTTAATATTTCCACATAAATTAAAGTTATTTCCTCATTTTTACCTATGATTTTACATAGCCTTTATCATTCATTTCATATTTAATCAGCTCAAAATAACATTTTCTATATCATTAATATTTTAATTTTGTATTCTATTTTTACATCTTTTGTGACTAAATTCATTATATTATATTACTATTTATTATGATATTTTAAATTAAATAACTATTTAATTTTAATCATGTAATCTAATTTAATGACCTAGTAATTAGCTTAAATTTGAGCCCAAGTTTAATCCAAAAATTGGCCCAAAGATGAGCTATACCCAGATAGCCAGCCCAAAACCCGAATTCAAGAACACTCATATACACGGTCACACATTGATAAAAGAAAAAGTAAAATACTTACTAACTGTTTGATTAAGTTTCTAAAATTAATTTATTTTGATTTTTTTTTTTAAAGTACTTTTAAAAAAAGTAATTTTGATGAAAAATAAAAATAGTTGTTGGTGTTTATGACTTAAAAAAATAAAAAAAAGACAAATAAGATTGCATAGGTGGCATGACAATCCACTTGGGCAATCCATATGACAAAATGACTAGTAAAATGAAAATTAATTTTGGGAGAGTAGTATTCTGGGAATAATTTTTTGTGAGAGTACTAATTTGACAATTAAATCCGGCATATTCGCACAAATCAACTATTTAAAGATATTCTTAGAATGTGGACCCCATTGTCCACTAAGTGGGAAAATACATATCCTCTTTTGGTTATTCAATTATAAGTACATTGGGTCTTGTCAAGCAAAATTGATTACAAGTACACTTGAGGCAGCAGAACGTTATGGCAAAGCTATTTCTTAAACTTGATATTACCTTAAATGAGGAAGCCATCAACTAACTAGGAGGAACCCTATTTAACAATCTTGTAATTCATTTCAACGTAATTTGTAGCTAAATTCCACCTCCCACCCTCCTTCGGATTGACAGACCCTTATCTTTCTCTCTTTCGTAATTGTAGTATTTCTTTCATTCCTATAAGTTCAAGCAAGAGTGGGCTGGTTCGCTTTGTGGTTGAGATTAACTTGTAGAGGAAGTTGGTCGGTATCGTTATTAGAGGTTCAACACTAAAGGTATGTGAGACTATCCTTTCTTCTTTTGGCATGATTCAAGTAACGAAATGTACACGTAATGTTATCCTATAAATGATTCTACTCTTATTAGTTAAGGATGTCCATGTTATTCATTCCTATGAAATTTATTTTAAATCATGTCTAAATATGTTTCTAAGTTCTATTAAAGCATAAGAGAAATATGTTAATATTCATAACATAATGGAAGGTGAACGACTATAGATCACTCCGAAAGATGTTCTGATAATCCTAAAAGGCTTTTCGTGCATTGTATGTACATAGGTAAACGAGTAATGTCATTATATACACATATACAATATCTATAAGAGCATGATTATGTAGTTCTATCTACCATCAGGCTACGATTAGTCGGGCAGTCACCACCCGTTGGACAGTTATGTATCATTATTTACCACTAGTTGGACAAACATGTTATTTACCACCGAACTACGATCAGTAGGGAAGTTGCCACCAATTGAGTAGTTATGTATCGTTATTTACCATTGGTATGTCAGACACACTATTTACCATCAGGCTACGATCGGTCGGGCAGTTACCGTCGATTGGGCAGTTATATATCATTATTTGTCACCAATTGGGCATGCACATTATTTACCACCGAGCTATGGTTGGTTGGGAAGACGAACAGATAGACTTACATTAGTAATATAGCAACATAAAACAACGTTGTAATATAAGAATGTTCATTATGTATGTTGTGGCCCTCATGGGTATTTCGGAGGTTCTATTTGACTCATATCATTTTATTTTATGATTATGTAATAATATATTTTATTTTTGTCTTACATAATCAGTAAATTACTCGTATTGATGTTCTTTTTCCTGGGGACACTTTGTTTCATGCCACGCAGGTTCAGATAGGCAAAGAAAGGACCCGCCTTTGTATATCGATTCAAATATCAACTTTTGTTGGTGAGCTCCATTTACTCCTGGAGTATCGCCGAGTCAGGGTGGTGTTTATATCTTTTTGGTACTTTGGGTATGTCGGAGGCCCTGTCCTAACTTATGTATTATGTCGATGTTCTTTTAGAGGCTTTGTAGATATATCTTGTGTTGTATAGTTTTTCAGTACGACTGTGTAGGCTTGGATGTTGGTTAGATATTTTATTGGCCTTGTCAGCCTTAGTGTGTATATATGCATAGGTTAGATTCTTCTATTGCAGGATATTATGTTGTGTTGTTTTATTGTTGTTATTCTAAGGTTTGTCAGTCCAGACGGTTAAACGTTCGTGTGATGATACTCAGGTGGTACGCTCAAACCGTTCAGTTGTTGGGTGTCGGCCACACACCCCCAAGGTTGTGGTGTGACTAACTTGGTATCAGAGCAAGTTGTGTCTAGTAGACTCTACACCACACTTATAAATAGGAGGCTACAGGGCGTTTAGAATTGGTTATCCAATATTTCAAATCGTGCAATAGAGCTAAGTCATAAGAACTTGACTTCGACTCATGCTTGTGACAAGTCAATATGAAGTTTCTACCAAATTATGTATGCACCAAGAGTACAAGTATTTTATTGGAGCCTTATGGTTGGATGTTAATCCTACCTATGCGGGAGGATAGTTATGAGTATTAGAGGATAAGATATGAGGCTCACACGTAAAAGAGGTAGTGGTAAAAGAGGTATGAGATATATAAGTACACAATATTGTAAATAGTTTCCCTTTAGCCACTCGCGAATGGGCATAAAAAAGGAACTCCCACTAAAACCTCAAGGAAGATTGAATCCCCTAGGTGCAAGTTAAACATCAACACCAGAATTCAGGTAGAGGGCCGAAAGTTCCATGATTCGATATTCAGAAATGATAGTGGTACTGTTAATAGCATACTTTCCAGCTTATGATTTTCAGGGATAAGGAGATTTAGTTACGAGAGTAAGGATAAGTTAAAAGCGGTGTGATATCTCACCTAAGTTCTAGAACAATATAAGAAAGTCCATGATGTTAGCAAGTTAAGTAGAAGGTTATGAATAGTTATAAATAAATAAGTGTAATTCATAAGCCAAAATGTGGTGGTAAGACAACATTTGTAGATTGATAGAAGTAATAGTAAGATAAAGTGAGTGAGGAAATGACGAGGATAGGTAGAGCTTGGGATTAAGCCCATTAAAATATGTGAGTTAACGATTTTCGTAAGTTATAGATAAGTCATCATAGCCTGAATGAAATCAGAAGAGTTTAAGATTAGAAGAACTTAAAGTGGTGCAACACCACCTTGATAGTAGAATAAGTGAGTAAAATGATAAATGATAAGAGGATAACGTTTAAGAATATAGTATATCATTTAAGTAATGATTCGCCGAAAAAGGATTTCAAGTATTACATGGGATTAGAATACCTCCCATAAGATAAATCATGTTGATATATTATAGAATAAGATATTGTATTCTCCCTAAGGTGAATCACACAAATAGCTTCAGATGTTCACCGACGAGTCATGAGAGTAGTATAGTACGTGAGTAATCCCAACATTCGAGGACGAATGTTCCTATGGGGGATATGTCATATCCCATATTTTCATACATTAAGGCTGGGTTGTAAATTTGTCGATGTAAGTTCGGGAGTGAGATTATCTTTGGGGTTGTAAGAGTTTAAGCATATTCATCCGAATAAATGTTTATGATCATGATTGGTAAGTATTAAAAGGTTTAGAGATTAAACTAATTGAAAAGTATAAGTTTCATCAATGTGATATCCGTACATTTTTTTATTGTTTGAACCGCTCTACACATGTAAGTAGACTCGAATCCCAGAGAATTTTGGTCATATTCACGTATGCAAATAAGGAGCTCAGTCTATAAAAGAATGAAGTCCCGAAATAATTTGAGATTCTAAAGTACAATAACAGTGACTGAAAATAATATTATGTGTATGTCAAAAGATGTTATGGACTAGTGTCATATCACATGACCATGATAATGAATATATGAAGTGTGTTAAAAGTGATTTAATATTTAAGTAATTTGAGAATAAAAAATTAATTATTTGGCAATTAGTTAATTGTTGAGATTTGGTGGAGGGACATGGAATTATTTATTGGGCAAATCTAATTAAGTTGGAGACAAAATGATTTAGTTAGTTAGCAAGGGATACGTTTTAGTATACGTTTTAGTATACGTTAGTACACTTTAAGCAGCAAAACGTTATGGCAAAGCTATTTCTTAAACTTGATATTTCCTTAAATGAAGAAGCCATCAACTAACTAGGAGAAACCCTATTTAACAATCTTGTAATTCATTTCAATGTAATTTGTAGTTAAATTCCACCTCCGACCCTCCTTTGGATTCACGTGCCCTTATTTTTCTCTCTTTCGTGGCTGTAATATTTCTTCGATTCCTATAAGTTCAAGCAAGAGTGGATTGGTTCGCTTTTTGACTGAGATTAACGTGTAGAGGAAGCTGGCCGGTATCGTTATTAGAGGTTCGACACTAAAGGTATGTGAGGCTATCCTTCTTCTTTTGGCATGATCCAAGTGACGAAATGTAAACGTAATGTTATCTCATAAATGGTTCTACTTTTATTAATTAAGGATGTTCATGCTATTCATTCCTATGAAATTTATTTTAAATCATGTCTAAATATGTTCTTAAGTCCCTATTCAATTATATGGGAAAGATGTTAGTATTCATAACGTAATCTGAGGGTGCACGACTATAGGTCACTCCAGATATTCTAATGATATTAAAAGGTTTTTCGTGCATTGTATGTACATAGGTAAATAAGTAATGACATTATATACGCATATATAGTACCTATAAGAGCATGACTATGTAGTTCTATTTACCACCGGGCTATGACGGGTAGGGCAATTACCACCAGTTGGGCAGTTATGTATTATTATTTACCCCTGTTTGGGCTGACACATTATTTACCACCGGGCTACGACCGGTCATGCAGTTATCATGAATTGGGCAGTTATGTATTGTTATTTACCACTGGTAGGGCAGGCACGTTATTTACCATCGAGCTATGATCGGTCGGGCAGTCACTACCGGTTGATCAATTATATATCGTTATTTACCATTGGTTGGATAGTCGCATTATTTACCACCGATATACGACTGGTTGGGCAGTTACCACCGATCAGTTGGGCAGATGAAAAAATAGACTTATAGCGTTAATATAGCGGCATAGAACACGATTGTAATATAAGAATGTCCAATATGTATAGTGTGGCCATCAGGAGTATTTCAGAGGTTCAGGTTGACTCATATCCCTTTCTTTTATGATTATTTAATATTATGTTTTATTTTTGCCTTATATATTCAGTACATTATTCGTACTGATGTTCCTTTGCCTGTGGATGTTGTGTTTCATGCCACACATATTTAGATTGGCGAGGAGAGGACCCGCCCTTATATATCGTGTTCAGATATCAGCTTTTGTTGGTGAGCTCCTTTTCCTCCTGGAGTATCGCCGAGTCAGGGTGGTGTTTATATCATTTTGATACTTTAGGTATGTCGGAGGCCATGTCTTGACTTATGTATTATGCCGACGTTCTCTTAGAGGCTTTGTATATATGTCATGTGTTGTACAATTTGTTCAGTACGGCTTTGTAGGCTTGGATATTGGTTAGAGATTTTGTTGGCCTTATCGGCCTTAGTGTGTATATATGCATAGGTTGGATTATTCTGTTTGCAGGATATTATGTCGTGTTGTTTTATAGTTATCATTCTGAGGCCTTGTCAGCCCAGACGATTATACGTTCGCGTGATGATACTCAGGTGGTACGCTCGGACCGTTCAGGTACCGGGTGCCCCCCTCAAGGTTGGGTGTGACACAAATAGTGAAACCTAGTAACACACTTGTGTCGATGTTACTAGTAACCGGAGATGGAGAAGAGCAGATACCAAATCTAGATCCAGGAGTAGTAGATGATGGTGCTGAGAAACCGACTACAACATGGACTAATCTCTTTTATGGTAATCGATGTGTTGACAATGGTATGATTCTTTCTTATATTCCTTCTATGATTATTGATGAAACAGTGAAAGTTCAACTGGAACAAACAGATGTTGATAAGGAAATTTAGATATGGAGTAAGGCATTGATTGTGTATGTGCTAGGGGAAATCCTGTTGGAAATTTATTAAACATGAAATAAAGTTTAACCTATTATTTATGAATCGAACAATTGGGCTCCCGTACGTCGAAAATGTCATTTCCACACACGTGCATACGTTGTACCAAAGATCATAAATTTCCTTAGTGAAAGAGATATTGGTACGTAAATAAAATGTTTGAGACATGAAATGATAGACGGTTATTAGCCAAATGACGAATGTTTCACGTTGGTAAATGAAGGAAGAAGTGTATAATGTGTAAAAGATGGAAATCATGCGAGCCTTGAAATCGCCGCGAGCCTCGGTCATGGCCTCCAGCGGCCGCGACGCTGATCATTTTTCAACATGGAAATTTGCGCCCGCATGCAGGTCACGGCGCTTCGGAGGCAGAATGATCGACGGATGACGAAAAGTTTCTGACTTTTGGGCTGGTTTTGGAGCATTCAACCTCCATTATTTGACTGAATTATAACCCATCAATAAGTGTCATTACATGGTCTTGATTGCCATTAGTTGGCTAGATGAGATGTCATCTTACACACACTATAAATTGAGGCTCTTGGCTCAATTTATAAACACACCAATTTTCAGAATTTTCTAAATACTTCTTATTCTCTAGCTTCCTTTCATACACTCAAAAGGCTTTTCTCATTGGTAAACATTTGAGTCTCATTTGCTCAATTACTTGTTGTTGTTTCATCTTGGGAGACAAATTGTCAATCGCCGTAAAATGATATATACGAGGCAATATTATCTTATGGACAGTGTGCTAACACCCGACTCAGCAAATCCTTTGTAGTAGTTCATATTGTTCTCAATTCCAGATTGTAATCTTTGTTGTTGTTACTTACTTCCCATTTTCTTGTATCCATCATTGTAACTCACAATCTTAAGACAATATTTGTTGTAATTAACAAACAAGATGACTAGAGGCAAACAATTAGTTGTAAAATCTTCCACTGCTGCCCAAGGCACTCATGGTGCCTTCCCCACTGTTGCCACCACGGCACAGAGCTCAACCAACGTCTTTGCTACTGCTCATGGGAACGCTGCCGTTCCACCACCCGCTGGATTCCACCATGAACGCCCAGAGAAGTTCATAGGGACCAATTTCAAGAGATGGCAGCAAAAAATGTTCTTTTTTACGGTTATGGGAATGTCTCGTTTCCTAACCGAAGATCCTCCACAAGCTGGAAATGAAGTGGACCCTCAACCAAATGAAATTACTGGAGGGCGCCAAGGTATCCATGTCGTAAATGGAATGAAGATGGTTCTTGATGCATGGAGTCATAGTGATTTCATGTGTAAAAATTATATACTGAACTGTTTATCTGACCCTTTCTACACGGTGTATTGCACCGTTGGCACGGCCAAAAAGTTGTGGGATAAACTGCAGAAGAAGTACAACGCACAAGATACGGGTACTAAAAAGTTCATCATTGGAAAATTTCTGAAATTTCAAATGGTGGACAACAAAACTGTGATGTCCCAAGTTCAGGAATTTCAAATGATTTTACATCACCTGGATTTTGAAGGAATGAAGTCCAACGAGCAATTTTTTGTTGTGTCGTTGATTGAAAAGCTACCTCCATTGTGGAATGAGTTTATGAGTTACTTGAGTCCAACGAGCAATTTTACGTCAAATTTTGAGTTGTATTGTGTGATAGAATGAACTCATCTCTCCTAAACTAATCCCTAGGGCTTAAATATATTGTAAATTCGTGCCCTATGGACCCTTCTGCCCTTGGCCAATTCTAACTCGGATATGAAAATTTGTGCCTCGTCACCGCGGTGCCGAAAGTCCTGCAGCCTGGCAGTAAATATGGCATCGTAGTTCTGTCTTAATGGTACCCCGATGCCAAAAGTCCTGCGGGGTCTCTCATCTTCTGAAACCGCGGTTCTGCTTCTGGGCACCGCGGTGCTGCTTTGCCTTCGTCTGAATTATCAATTTTCAACCTCTTTCTGCCTCGGGACCTCCTTTTATGCCCACTTTTCGTTCCTTTTCGCCATTTTGCCTTTTTGCACCGCTGTGACTCAAAAGAAAGAAAAACGAATCTAATACTATACTAAACACAATAAAAACAAGTAAAATACTAACTAAAAATGACTCAAAAAACGTATACAAAATACGCCTAACATCCGTTAATTCCTTGAGTCATTTGCAATATGAGGAAACGTTCAAAAAATCCTCCACAGTAACTTAGGAAAATTCCTGTTCAAGGGTGACAATGTGTAAATGTCGGTTATCCTGGAATATATCACGCAATATATCTCAAGCATCCATAGTCGTAGAGTCGGGTTCCATTATCGTCTGTAAGATATCGACGAAGATAGTGACATAAATTCACTAGAGAACCGTAACATCAAGAGTAATCCATAATTTAGGATTTTCCTCCTTGGTGGGTACATCCTTCGTGCCAGGAGCCGGAGGAATTATGTGGTGGAGGACTTGATGTGCAAGTGCATGAATTTTGAACAACTCTGCTCACGTCCCATATTTAACGTTTTCTATGTCAAGACAATAGAAAAAACGCTCTTGATGTTAGAAACCGTTAGGGCAGGATGAAACCTATTCTTATCAGTCATAGTGAATGGAATAATAAATTTGGACAAGAAAATTGGGAAGGGGTCTCGGGTTTGATGAAAAACCGAGAAGGGAATGGTTTTTCGTTGGAAAGGAGCGGAAGTATTGGAGTTTTAGACTTCTGATACCATGAAAGAAATAATCACTTGATTAATTCTCATTAATGAAAGAGTATATATACAATATACAATTTTCCGTAATAGAAACATATTCCTATTCTAATCTCAAACATATTCTAGTAGTACAAGACTCATATCACTATGGTAAGTGTACAATCATAATTAAGGTAATCTTTTATACTACAATATTACAACAATATACCATATACATATTAATACAAGCCAACACCCTAGATGGGCTTCTGCCCAACAACCCGAGATGGGCTTCTACCCAGCAACACGTGATGCCTATTCTTCATATTCCAAATATACAAAGTATACACATATATATCGTGTGTATACTAATGTATATTTAACAAAAAAAAAAAACAAATTATCTCATTCCTCAACGTCGCAGATCATCACAACATCATCGCAGTTCGACGCCCTTATTAATCGCATGTTTTCATCTATTTTGTTTGTTCAAATTCTATCAGAATACAATCAAAATTATTCTCATTGATACTAGGGATTACATATTTGTTTGATGAAATGGGTTCGAAAAATAAAGTGTATCCACTGTATAAAAGATGTATCTATATTGTATAATGTTAAATTTATGCAGCTATGGAGGCTGTACACAGAGAAGGAAATCAGAGAAGAAAAACAGAAAAGAAGACAGACATGAGAGAGAGAGAAAAAAGGGAAGAGAGAAGATATTTTTGTGCTCAAGTTGAGATTCTAAGAATATATTTTCTATTGAATGAGAATACAAGTGCAATGCCACATTTGTAGGGCTAAAGTAAAACTAGCTGAAGTAAAACTAATCTAATCAACTCATTAATAACTTAACAACTAATCAACTAATAACTACTAGTTAATCGACTTGTATACTTAATTGACTTGTATCATATCATATATATCAACACCCCCTCGAGCTAGGAGATATGAAGACATTCTTCATTCCTAACATTGACACAACTAGCAGCCACACCAACTCCAAAAAAACGGATATATATGAACATTGTGTATCTCATGAATCTGCCATTTCATCTTGTATCTCATTAGGTGCAATTAGACCAGGAATAGAACACATTCGTTGCTGTTCCATCTCTCTCTATGAGCAGATGCTTCCTCTGCATAAAGGCCTTTATTGTCCTGAGCAGAATTCTTTCGATTGCACAAGGAAGTCCTTTATGTGATTCTTGAATGTGGGAAGGTCATTGGTTGACTCAAATATCCCACTGACAAATTGAGTTACTTCAACTGATGTCATGTTGTGGAATGATATACTGAGAAACGTAATGGTTTTCTGAATGTCCTGGCAACATTGGAAATTAATGGCATATAGAGGATTGTATGTTCTCCTATCTTCACAGAGTTATCAACCTAATCCAGGGCTCCAGGTTGAATGTCGGTTACTATATATCGGTCCGAATTGTCAAATGGAATGCCACGACACTCTTAAAGACAAAATGAGCCTGCAATTGTTCTTCTAACTCCTCCTTCAGTTCTTGAAACCATTTTTTTATCAAGCCAAACAAGCCATGTGCATCTGGAATATAGTTTTGAAATGAGCAGTAACAACTGCAACTACAACAACAGTAACATTTGATCTACTAGAAATAATAATACCAACACAAACATCAGTAATGCTACTGCTCATTAACACTTAACAGCAGTAGCTACACTAATAGAAGCAACAATAGCTTCATCAACAACAGAACCAAACCAACAGTAGATGTACTTACATCAACTGCAGTAGTATCAACCATAATAGCAGTACCCATAATAGCAGCACCAGCAGCAACATCGACAACATCTGATGCAACAGTAATAATGAAGAACCTCATGTTCTCTAGTCTCACTCGGACTAGAGAATCCCTCGATTCTCCCGATGTAAAAAACGACGGCAAGAATCTCTCGTTCTCTAGTCACACTCACACTAGATAATCCCTCGATTCTCACACTCGTAGTCTTCTATAATAAGATCGGACATGCAGTGGAGTCTCCCTCAATCTCCAGTCCATTTCCAGCTAGAAATTCTTCGATTCTCTTGTCCTGAGCTACACATATGAAAACATGCAATCTAAAAATTGACCGACCTCTAAAAAACTTCTGTAAACTGAGCTTCAACTCAATCGATATTGTTTCATACGAAGTATCCCTCAATTCTCAGTCGATTTCCAGCTGAAAACTCTTCGATCCTTCCATCAATCTATTGTTTACTATCGCGCATCCAATCAAACAAATGTTTCCATTCAGATGTTCATCTCCAAAAGTATGTTGTAACACAAAAGATATGTAAAAAACAAGGTGATGAAGTTCCAGATATTCCCCAATATATGTTATAATCATTGTAATCAGATTTTCAAATTCAATGTAGATGCGGAAACATGAACTTGGCGAATCTCTTTCTTCAAATGAATAATTGCTAATATTTCAGTCCAAAAAACATCAAAAATTATATGATCTCTTCGATATCATCCAACTCAACCAGAAAAGGTATGATCAGTAGAGACTGGAACTTCGGCGATCTTCGCCGCCGCAATGACAGTTAAAGGCGGAGTATATCCGCATAAATTCTGGTGGTAAAACCGACGACTACACGACTCTATACCAAGTCATGAGCGATAGCGAAGCCAAGACGCCATCTATAGGCGAAGGGAAGAAAGTCCGACGAAGGCCTATGCTACAGTAAGCAAAAAAGTCGAACGAGGAGAAAGTGGCCAATTCTCTCCCTAAAGGGAGTTTCAGTTCTCTGAGGGTAATCAAGCGAAGTAGAGACATAAGCACACTATCGATTGATCAAAAGAAGCTTAACGACAACTTCCATTCCTAGCCCTGAAGGAAAGAGACGAAAGCAATCCCCTCTTCCATCAAAGGAAGCTAATGGAATGACATTATAAAAGCATGAATCTTGACCCTAGTGAGGGTAGTCGATGAGAGGAATAGGTGCTTTCAAAAGGATAGGGATATTATGTTGATTATCCCTCTCAAAAACAAAGATTTGAAGTGGTCTATAATTTACTGAGTATTAAGTATAACTCACACATTCGTACAAAGCAAAGGCGCATTTAAGTAACACGAATATCTCCTAGTCGATCTATTTCCATCACCACGGTGGGAGCGTTGGGCGTGATAATTCTGATGGGTAAACTAACGAAGGGAAGAATTTGATTTAATCACAGAATTGAATCAGGTCTCATCCCTTCGATTCATCGCTGCATACTTCAATGAGAAAGGGAAGGACACTCTCTTGACTATAAGGAAAGAGAGGAGTGACGTCTTCCCAATTAAGAAAGAAGTCTTAGAATTGAATAGTGAAATGAGAAGTTGATTAGTCTGCCCTTTTCGTTCAATGAGAATAGTTCAATTAGAATAGGTCTTTTCACTCCATTCTATTGTTGATAGGAATGCCGCTTTAGTATTTAGAAAAGACAACTCACTAGGAATTTTCTATAAAACAAAATGGAATAGGGTGCTTTACACTAAACGAAAAGGAGAGAGCTTACTCTTCTTGTTGGGACTTGTGCCACGATTGGCCGATCCCACTAACTGCTTTTGTGACTAGCATTCACCCAAACGAAACGGGGCTAGCTAGTCCCCAGAAGCTACATTGTTCCTTATTACCGAAGCAAGACAAAGACTAGTGTAGTGAAAGGTGGGAGCAATAACAACAGAAGCAACTACAGATCCTGCAGTAGTATATTCGGCTGTTTGCGGTGGAATAGATTCAAGCGTCCTTCCTCTATCAAAATAGTAAAAGCAAGTTCCAGGGATGCGGGCAGAGGGGGATTTCTCGATAGTCCATGCATTTATCTAGGTTTTATGAGGAGTAGACATTCACTTGACTGCCTTTGATTGCCATGGACAATCTTAGTGATATGTTCTATAGGAACTGGACGATCCTATTTGGTCAAATACCTAGCGATAAACTCCTATGTTCCTTTCATTACGGGAAAAAAGTATGAACGAATGAATTACTTGTAGGTATTATTAATAAATCGAAAGGTTAGGGGGCTGAGAAGTTTTTGCTTGCTGTTTGCTGTCTACTTCGCGAGCCTTCACTGCCCCGTTCTATAACTTCCCTTCTTTCGTCCGACATTGTTACTGGCCTTTCCAAAAATGCATTTTATTGTTAGGAAATAAGGGAGATTGTGACTCCCCCCCCCTTATGTGTTCTATGTCAGCGGATGAATACTGTATTTCCTCAATCTGTCAAACACTTTCTTCAAATTAAAGGTCTTCTTCAGCCCAAGACTTGACGATCATGTCATCGACATAGACCTTGAACCGTTTTGGGGTTCTAGAGGACCAATGCTAAGAGGCAAAGATGCCGATTCGACACCGCCAAAGATGCATGAGGTTTCCTTCAACTGTGGTCCCAATAAAAAAACATTAGAGCTCGCTAGGGATCGAGAATCGCCTTCCGATCCTCCCGAGCCTACTCGCTCTTCGAATGTTGCTTCCGATTTAGTTGGTGCAGACGTTGAAGGGTCAGCTGACACCAGATAGGAAAGGGTTTCTTCTTTCAGAACCTTCTTCTCGTTCTCGTCGTCCGACAGGAAAGGGAGATCCATCTATTTATTTGACTGAACAAACAATAGCCGGTTAATACAAATATTTTTGTAACAGGTTAGGTCTGTTACTCAGTTTTTTTTCATTAAACAATACAAAAATGATGAAAATTAGGGTAATAGTGAATGACCTTATCAAAATGTTGTTGTCTCCTTCGTATAGTTTCGAATGAGTGAAATTTTGCTCAACAGACTGGAAAATATGAAACACGAGACTCGTCGTCGTCGATGAACATATGGATCGATTGAAAAATTAGGGCAAAAATTCGAGAGAAAATCACAGATTGTGATCGCTAATTGCGATTCTGAGAAATTGATGAATGTGATTTTAACTAGAAAAGGAAAACTTGATTGCGGAAGATATCATGCTCTGTTTTCCAACTACCGATTGCAAAAGATCTTCACAATTTGAAGTAAATGAATTCAGACCTTCAATTTTGAATCCTGTCCAGAATTCACAAAATTCACCAACTCCCGATCGATCTATCACCCAAGAGCTCTGATACCATGTTAAATTTATGCAGCCATGGAGGCTGTACACAGAGAAGGAAATCAAAGGAGAAAAACAGACGTGAGAAAGAGAGAAGAAAGGAAAAGAGAGAAGATATTTTTGTGCTCAGGTTGAGCTTCTAAGAATATATTTTCTATTGAATGAGAATACAAGTGCAATGCCACATTTATAGGGCTGAAGTAAAACTAGCTGAAGTAAAACTAGTCTAATCAACTAATTAATAAGTTAACAACCAATCAACTAATAACTACTACTTAATCGACTTGTATACTTAATTGACTTGTATCATATCATATATCTCAACATATAACGGTTGTTATACAACCAATAACACACTTTATACGTTGTTGTATAAGTATATATCCACTAGTTATACATTGTATGTTAGCCATGTATAAAATGTGTATATTCAATTGCTTGTACATTTTGAAAATTTCAATAATAAAAAAACACTAATTTGTTCTGTCCATTTCTTATTAATTTTCTGTGGTATAATGGTGAAGGTTAGTGGCTATGGTGGAGAAGTATCAATGATGAGTCGATGACAGAGGAATTCAACTTTTAATCAGATTGTCGATGAATTTGAAAAGATTCCTTAGATTTGGGTTTAGGCTACAAATTGTTTATTAATAAACGGCTAGGAGCTTATTGAAGTCTCAAGAAATCTTCCCTTAATAAAATATAGAGGTGGCCAGTGGGACTGGATGGTACGGGATTTTGGAGAACGGGTGGGGGTTGGGATTTGGGGGGACGAGGTGGGGGTAGGGATCGGGTTTAGCGGGATAGAGCGGGCCGGGATATGGGGGACAGGAAGAGGTCTTATCCCATCCCACATCCCGTCGGCATAGGGGATGGGTCGGGGATTTGGGGGGACTTTAATTTTTTTCTAGATACTTAATTTTAAATATATATATATATATATATATATATATATATATATATATATAAAATAGTGAAAAAATATCTCAAGGCTAATTGCCTCTTATAATATTTAATAGGAAGTTGATTTTTTTGTAATACCATTTCAAAATTCTAACTTTGTTTCGTAGTTCAAAAGTTGCAAATCACATAGTAAAATTTCTATTAAAAAATTACATATTCAATCATACTTTTTTCTAATTTTCTGACAATCTCTTAAGGATTTTCTGTTGGAATTGAAAGTTGTTGGTCAATTGTTCAACGTCGCTTCCTTCTCTCTCGGATAAGATTTTGTTGTAGTTGTAGTCGTCTTCTTTATTGATCTCTGTTTGATCGCACATTCTATGCTCCGCTCTAATCCAATCTCTAAATTAAACTGCAATCTCCAAACTGTCTCCCGCCAATGAGTGTTTGTGCTCTCATATTTAAAATCTTTCAGCTGAAAAAGCGCTTTCAGAAGTTGTTGATGACGCTTGAATATTCAACACATCTTGGGCCAACTTTGATAGAGTCAAAATTGTCTTCTCATTCTCTCTCCATTATTTCAGCAAGTCTACACGTCTATTTTCGTTGGCAATTGATTCGAATGGTACAATACCCTGCAAAACATAAACATCATACTCGCTAATTTGTGAAGAATATGAACCACTATACATTCTATTTCGAAGGTCTTTAATACTTGAAGCAGAAACCACATGTGTTTTATAAGGTTGAAGTGAAGTAGAAGAAGATGGTACAGAAGCCGGTTGATTATTTACACTTTGCTTTTGGTAATACATACATATTTTTGCATTGTGTTTGTATGTTAGACATAACTTCTTCTTTAGTTGGGTCTGTTGGAAGTATTTCTAAGGATTCATAAATCGTTTCAATAAGGGCATTACAACCGTCTACTTTAATAATAAGATTTAATACATCACCAATAAAATAAATAGTGGAAAAATGTAAAAATATTTTTTAAATTTTACAAATATTTTTGCAATAGCTGGAGCGTAAGTTGGTTTTTTCATATATCTGTTAAATAAAAAAAATATTAGAGTTATATAAAATAACATAGATAAAATAGTAGGATAATAAATAGCAGAAAATTCTTTAGTAGCTAGAAAAAAATTCTCTAAGAATACAATAAGTTCCAAAAAAAATTCTCAATCATCATCTACAGCATATCCGTTGGATTTTGATTACAGACGTTAAATAATAAAGTTATAGGTCTTTTATACTCGTGAGTAACAATTAATTATTTATACAAAGAATTTCACATAGTCGCAACTTCTTTTGTAATTTTTCTATAAGGTAATCCACAGTCATGACAAATATTTTATACTCTTTATGTCTTTGTATTTTATTACATTTAAAAATAAATTTGATAGCAAATTGTACTTTATCAATGATGTTTTTAAAAAGGTTTAGACAATCCTTGACAGCTAAGTTATAAATATGAAATACACATCTAACATGAAAAATATGGGGGAAAAAAGATGGAGTGAATCAAGTTTTTTAAATTTTTACAGCATAATCATTAGAACTTAGAAGTAGCATTATCTAATGTAATAGTCATAATTTTATCAGTAATTTCATAATATTCACTAATTTCATGAATATTTTTTAAAATAAAAACTTCAGTGTGTCTTTCATTCAATATATCTATATGCTAATATACGATTTTGCATAGATCAATTGTGATCTATCCAATGACATATAACAGTTAAATAATCATTATCATTAGTACTACGACTTATAACACATGTGATAGCCACTTTGCCATTAAAATGAAACAATGAATAACGTAAATATTGTTGATATTCATGCACAAATTTAAAAACATCTCTTCTAATAGTTGATCTAGGAAAATTGTTAAAAGCGGGATTATATGTTTATCGAATGTAATGAATAAAACCAGGAGAGGAAGGACATGAAAAATGCAAACCCTCCACATCAATTAATTTTGTTAAATTTTCTCGATCTTTGTGTTTATCATATTTTAGACCTATAACTCCCCATCATCGGGTTAATTCGACTTTGTACTTGGTCGGAGACACTATGTGAACCTTGTCCCGACTCAGAAGACATTTGCACACCCGATTTGTCAGCCAAGTATTGGTTATACCTTGCTTTGTGAGAGTTTTCTACATGTCTCATTAAACCTCCTGTCCTACCTTGATCTTTTCCAATTTTAAATTGATAAACTTCGCGACAAATTTTACAAATAGCTAGTTGATTAGGAATGTCCCTTTCAAAAAAAATCTCATGCACATGATTTTAATTTTCATTGTTTTTGTCCTTTTCTCATACTATGGGGAATATGAGGGATTCTAGTTTCAGTTTCAGCCTGAGATTCAGTCTGATCCTGAGTTGGAAAGTGCACTAATGAGTGTGTTATTTAAATTATCTTTTAATACATTTTCTAAATCAAAGTCTGGTTCAGATGCATATACCTCATGATCTAATGGTATATTAATATTAACATTAAAAAGATCAGTTTCATCTACATGAGTGAAATTATCGTAATTAGGATTACTAGAAGATGCACTCTTACCTCTGTTACCCCTAATACCTCTACCAGATAAACGCTCACCTCTCTTCATTATAATTATACAAATAATAATTGAAGTTAATGAAATTAAGTATGATAATTAAAATTAAGTAACAATAATAATTTAAATAAAATAAGAAACGAAGGTACCAAACATCAACGTAACGTTGACGTGTAATCGAGGTTGAAAATTGAAACTTTGCTCGATGATACTCAAGCCAGTTGCCTACTTCACTCCCAATTTTTGAACTTTTATAGAAATTAGCAAATGAAATATAATATTTAGTGTGCAATTTAGACTTGTAGAGAGAGAGGTTAGAGAGATGGTAGTAAGAATTTGTGAGAAAAATGAAGAAGAGAATGAAGTATTTATAGTTGAGAAATAGGGTTAATGTGTAAATATACTAACTTAGGAGTTAAAATGATTATTAAGGGGTAGGTGTTTTTTATGGGGGGGGGGGGGGGGGATGGTGGTTACTAGTTTTTGCCAACGACTAAAATTGAAAGTGATCGTTTGTAACGACTAGTTTCTGCAAGGATGGTGGGATGGGCGGGTCGGGTCGGGCGGGTCGGGTCGGGCGGGGGCGGGATCGGGAAGGACGAGATGAGCCCTAGTTCCGTCATGAGCTCGAATCCCGTAACTGACATTTTTTATCTCATATTTTAAAAGAGGGGTCGGGGCGGGTACCAGGACGGGCTGGGGCAGGATCGGGCCGTCCGGCCCACTGGACAGCCTTAATAAAATATAAGTTGGTTACCAAAAAAAGGTAAGATGAGAAATATTTAATTAATTCTATTTTGATTTTGTAAATTAACATGTAATTTGAGATATATATTTTTAATAATATGAGACGGAGGAGGGAGTACATTTAGAATACCATTCTTCATTAATACATATAAATATATACCTATATGAGATGTCTATAAGACATAAATAATAAAAAAATTAAAAATTAAAAATTTAAGTATTAAATTAAACAGCTAACTCAAAATAAATTCTAACCTCTAAAATATAATATAGAAAGAAACGAGTCATCCATGTAAAGCTGCACTGAGCATTACAGGAGCAAGAAGCACTGGAGCGGATCTAAAACAGTATATGATAATATGGTAATGCCCCTTTATTATTTTATGATTTTTTTCTTGGATATCTCCTCCAGATTTGAATCTATATGTCTGTGACCATATTTGATTTCAAAAGTTCACTTTTTTTTTTTTGTTTTTTTCCCAAATTCGAACCCTAATTTGGTCTTTTGCAATTTATGATTTTTTTTATCAAGAAACCTTATTGATTTTCAAATCTCTTTTAGAATGGTAATTAATTTGTCTGCTGGAACCTAATTTAACCCCTAGTACACTTTGTTTGGATGGTTGTTACATATTGTTTCATACAGTATCTTATTATATTGTATTTGTGTTGTGTTGTATTATATCGTACTGTATTGTTTTGATGAATATAATGTCCCAATAGATTGTATGGTTCCCGTATTACATAATGTCTCACATCGGCAATTTGAAGGATAAACCTACAAGAAAAGTCGGGTATGGGTTAAAGCTCCTATAAAAAAGGGAGGATAAAGGATAAAATAAAATTAGTAGATAATAAGTAAAGACAAAATCTGTAAAAAAAAGGTAACGATGCGATCACACCAAATCGGTCATGGGACTTTTCGTCGTTACATAGTGATGGATTTTACGATATGATACAATAAATTTAAGAAACAATCAAAACAAACATTACAAACATTGTATTTAAACTAACAATACAAGACAATAGGTAACAACCATCCAAATATGATGTAAGTCTCTAAATTGTGTTTTTCCTTAATTTGGAATATCCAGTTGCCTTCTCTAGACACGACTTTCATTTAATTTATGCATCTTATTGTGTCTGCGTACACTCTACCTTCCCCAGACCCCACGTTGTGGGATTGTTATTGTTGTTGTTGTTGTTATGCATCTTATTGTTTTAATCATTGTAATGCAGAAGCTAACCAGAACATGGAGAAAATCTCAACGAGAATCTCATTACGACGAGGACGATAAATTCTCTTTGCCAACGCGCGACGATAATCGTCCCATTGATTCCCAAGAACAAGAGGAATTGGTTTGCTCTTTGGAGAAAGTTCAAACTCAGCAATCTCTTTTCTGGAGGGGTGTGTTCTCGGGGCTACTCTTGTGTTATGTGGCTTTTCTCGTATACTCAATCTATCAACAGGCCTATTATCCCTGGGAATTGCGATATCATGCTTACTTCATGTATGAAGTTGACGCGTGGACCATCATTGCTGCAGATTGGGCAGCTATTTTCGTGTGCTTAATCACCATTAAGGGCTTATTGCATGAATCAAAATATCATAAGAGGTGGCTATGGACTTCGTGCTGCATTGGCTTGATAGTGGCAGTGTTTTGGTTGCATCACATGCTAAGGTTGGCAAAGTTTAGATGGGATACTCTGTGGCTACCGTTAGGACCCCTTAGTGGAGCTGGAATCTGCATTTACGTAGACCATTTACTAAATGTATCATCTGAAGAAGTGCGGAAACTCAGAGGATATATGTATGCATTTAAAGCTAGGTAATAGCTTATGGGCCCTTAAAGCCAGTTAAGGTGTTGCCCAAATCGAATTTTAACACTTGTCTAGTTCCATGATAGTTTTCCCTTTCTTGGTGTACGATGGCTATGAGATGTACTGTAAAGTTGTGGAGTGTTTGTATGAAAGGAAAGGGCTGAAATTAGTAGCCTGAGCTCTTAAAAAAAACCTTATTATTGGGTTATGTATTATAAATACCAGTCTTCTTGGCTTTGCATATCAAACTTTCAAGCACTCGTCTCTCCTACACATCTTAAATACTTTAGAACATTTGATACTGTTATTCTCTGTCGGATGAATGCCAATACAAAATTTTCGATGATTCTACCTATCCCACTCGACACGAGCATTGCTCGGAACCCTAGAGGTTCTTGTGATCTTGACTTGTCGGGGTTTGGGTGTTCGTTCGTTGCTATTATTCAAGTTTCTCCTGCTGTTACTATTAATTGCTATTAAAGCAAGAATCTTTTGATTTTCTTATTATTAATCTGCCCTATCTTCAACTGGTTAGTTCGTCTCTTATCAAGGTAATTTCAATTCCTATGTGGTTGTGTAGAGTTTCTTTTGCTTTACATTTACTTGTTTCTGGATTGCTCTAAGCATTCTGTATGGAAGCTATCAGGTACGTTCTCTAAGTCTGATGTGCTTTTCAGAATCCTGGCACTTAAGAAACCATGTTTAGGAGGTAGGTATGAGTTGTGTGTCATGCCATCATGATTGTCACTACAATTAAAAAAAACCTTTAATGGCAATTATTTAGGGGCAATAATCTAGTTGCCGCTAACTCATTCTTTTAAAACTAAATATTACGGCAAATGAGCATTGTCCGGTAAGCATAATTGTTTACCGGAAATAAAGAAGAGACCACTAAAAATACTAATTGAAGTCAATTTTTTTTATCTTTCCTCCGAACTCTTTCTGTAATATTTACCTATTCAGCTATTCCCTGCAATTTTTGTTCTCTGTAAATCACAAACTTAGAAAAATTTCATGGTTGCTGCCCAACTGCCGCTCCCGACTCATCTCTGTTGCACCATTACCAGCCATCATCACAAGGTAATCCAACTAATCTATCTCTATTTACCTCCCTCTTCCACAAGTTGAGACCTGAGAGGTGTGTCTTGCAAAAATAAAACTTTTCTGTGGTTGCTTAGCCGTGAGTTGTGATCCTTAATGGAGAACGAAATATGCGTACCTATTTCATGTTTGATTTTACTTTCCCTACATTAAATGCTAGCCAAATGTGGTGATTGGAAACTGACTATTGTTCTTTATATGGTGGTACTGAATCTGTCCGGTGTTTCTGATTCATGTTTGCGATTTTATTATCACTCTCTTGGTTGTGTTTTATGTTCTTTTTATCCAATTATCCACCAATGTTGATTTGGGAATATATGTTGCATCCAAGTGTTTGATGAAATGCTTTTCAGACTGTTTGACTCTTCTTTTCCAAGTTTTTATTTAAGAAGATTCTTTGATCTTTGACTTTCATAATTTTTTATAAAAGCTAACATTAGTTAACGTCCAAGTGACTCATAGAAGGTGAGTTACATGGGAGCTGGAAAATTGGGCAAAAACATGTTTAGGAGTGTTGTTAAATCTGGGATATTGCCTGTTGCTCGTATATGAACTGCCCGCCATGGATCTGCATCTGTGAGTGAATGAAATCATCTCGGAAGTTTTAGGATAATGGAGGTTGTCCTCCACATAGATGATGTGACCCAATAGCGACTCAGACTACACCATTGTCCAACCAATAGGTTTTTAAAAGACAGAATTGGTCTTGGAGAGAGTGTCATCAAGGTAAACATCTTTTATTTAGTCTCTGGAGATTAATTCACAGTTAGCACGTTTGATTTTTTTTTTGGTCTTTAACATCCGGTGTCTGGTACCCACATTGGGGCCCGACTAATCCGGATTCGTGCCGGGTAGTCCCACATTGGAGGGTAAATCACTCCCTAACAATGGTGGCTCTGTACCCAAGGGGCTCGAACTCGAGACCTAGACCTTGAATTCGAGACCTAGACCTTGATTAAGGATGGAGTAGTATCAGCCACTACACCATAATCATTGTTGGTAGTGAGCATGTTTGACGGCATGCCTAATTTCTGCATTATAGCTTCTGCGTTGTTCAATTGCAGATTCTTTAGTCTTTGAACCAACATCGCATATTTTATTGTTCTTCTGCCTTGAGTTTATAAATACTGAAACTTAGCAGGATTCTACTTTTATTGAGTTTAATGCTATAATTTGATGCCGATAATATAGAACACGATTTTTCTAAAATTGCTCGTGCTCTATTTTCAACATTTTCCTTGTGGTTTGGCAATCAACATAACTTGATTCACATTTCCTTTGACTCTTCTGGTCATGAGGTTGTATAAGGTGTGTAATGCTGATCAAAGTGGATATTTGCAAGAATTACTTCTTAAGTGTAATTACGTGCATCATTTTGTTGGAATTGTGCGAGTGCTACTGGTTTCTTTATATTGACTATATAAAGTTTAATTTTTAAGGTTTTTAATGTTGAACGCATTATATTTTTAAAATTGTGGGTTTATATGAACTATTTGTTGCAATTTTTACGAATCATTACACATAAATTTATACTCCGAGTAGAAAATACAGAATTCAAATGAATCAAATACCAACACGCTGCATCTTCGAATTGATCACAGTAAATCAATGTGTAGTATCTTGAACTTTATTCTGAGGTGCAATAGCTTTAGTGTTGTTATGATAAAAAAACTATATCACTAGTAATTCATTATTTTAGCTTTACAAGAAAGAGACAGTAAAAAAACAAGAGAGAACAAAAAAAAGATGGAAGAACAAGAGGTTGCCGCTGGGAAATTTGATAGGAGTACTACATATTAATATTATTAATTAATTAGGGCACCTCATTAAATGAGAGACAATGCAAATTATGTTTTGCCGGTTTTGTCCCCTTAGTGATCAATCAAATAATTAAAAGTTGCCGGATAATGGCCGGATTTTGGTATAAGGGGGAAAGATGCCTATTGTTGATAGCTAACAGTAGGAGTGGCCAACAGGGCAGGTCCCGGCGGGATGGGACCCTACGGGACGGGGAGGGCGGGACTGGCGGGATCCGCCGTTGTCCCGTCCCGTTCCCGGTCCCGTCATAAAAGGGGACCAGTCCTACGGGATTGGGATTTTCCGATTTTTTTTGCACTTAATTTAAAATTAACATATATAAACACATCGATAATTGAACAAGATAGTCTAATAAAATTCAGTTTCATCTATATGTGTGTAATCAATCAAATCATCATGTCTAGGAATATGATGACTAGAAGAAGTATCCCTGTCCTTGTTACCCCTACTAGAAGAACCACCTTAGTCTCTTACCCTTAAACATACCTCTGATTCCTTTCATTTTAATTATGCAAATAAATAATTAAATATACCAAAATTAAGTGTGATAATTAAAATAAATTAACAATAATAATTTAAAGAATGAACGAAGGTATCAAACGCCGACGTAACGTCGACGTGTAATCGAGGTTGAAAACTGAAACTTTACTCGATGGATGATCCTCAAGCTAGTTATCAACTTCACTCCCAATTTTTGAACTTTGATATAATTATACAAATGAATAAATAAATTTAATATTTAGTAGACAATGTAGACTTGTAGAGAGATAGATTGAGATATTAGAGAGATTGTAGGAAGATTTGTGAGAAAATGAGGTGTTTATAGTTGAGAAATTGGGTTAAAGTGTAAATATATTAACTTAGGGGTTAAAATAAATATTAAGGGAGTAGGGGGGTGGCCAAAAATGATCGTTACACAATGGCCAAAATATAAAATGATCGTTGTGCAACAGACATTTTTTGCAAAAGGGGGAGTGGGGAATCGGATGACAGGGCATGGACGAGTCGGATGGTAGGTTGGTTGGTTGCTAGCACTTTCTTGTTGGTAATGCTTACAAACTTTTTGCATTCATCTTGTATGCTAGACAAAACTTCTTCCTTATGTGGTTGTTCATTTGGATTTTTTGGAGTTGGATGTGAAAATACTGCTATGCAATCATAAATAGTTTCAATAAGTGTTTTACAATCGTCTATTTTAATAGTCGAATTTAATACATCACCAATAATAAGTAGGAATAGGAATAAAATATTTTTTTTAATTTGATAATATTTTTTTAATATGTACCCTATAAGATGGTTTTTTCTTATATTCACTAAGTAATAAAAATATTAGAGCTATATAAAATAACATTGTTGAAATAGTAGGATAATAAATACCGAAAAATTCTTTAGTAGCTTGAAAATATTTCTCTAAAAATATAATAAGTTCTGATTTTTTTCCAATCGCTATCTACAATCATATCACTTGAATTTCGATTATGGGCGTTAAAAAAAGTTATAGGTCTTCTATAATCATAAGCAACAAGTAGTTGTTCATATAAAGAATTTCACCTAGTCGCTACTTCTTCGGGGATTTTTCTATAAGGTAGTCCACAATCGTGATAAGTTTTTTATATTCTTTTTTTCGTTGTATTCTATTACTTATAAAAATAAAGTTTATAGCAAATTTTATTTTATTAAGAATGTCTTCAAAAAGCGATAGATCATCCTTTACAACTAAGTTATAAATATTGCACGCATATTTTATATGAAAATGATTTAAAAAAGATGGAGTTAATCGAACTTTTAAAAGTATTATAGGATAATCATTAGAAGTAGTATTATATAATGTAATAGTCATAATTTTATCAATTATTCCAATCACAAACTTGATGAATATTTTTTGCAATAAAACTATTAGTGCGCCTATCATCAATACATCTATATGCTAAAATACGTTTTTGCATAGATCATTTATAATATATTCAATGACATGTTACCGTTAAATAATCATGCTCGTTAGTACTACGACCTATATCAAACGTGATAGATACTATGTCAGAAAAATGATATAATGAATAACGTAAATACTGTTGATATTCATGTGCAAATTTAAAAATATCTCTCCTAACAGTTGATCTAGAAAAAACCGTTAAAAGTAGGTTATACATATATCTAATGTAATGAATAAAACAAGGAAAAGAAGGAAATAAAAAAGGCAAACCCTCCACCGCAACTAATTTTGCTAAATTTTCTCGATCTCTATGTTTATCGTATTTAGGGCCTACTTCCCCCGTCATCGGGTTAATTTGACCCTGTATCTAGTTGTTATATACGCCTTTTGAGTCATTTTTAATTGGTATTTTGCTCGTTTTTGTTATGTTTAGTATATTAGTATGTTTGTTTTTCCTTCTTTTGAGTCACAGTGGTGCAAAAAGGCAAAAAGGAACGAAAAATGGGCAGAAAGGGTGCTCCCGAGGCGAAAAGGACGAAAATTGACAACTCAGAACGAAAGAAGACAACACCGCGGTGCCACTATGCAGAACCGAGGTGCCATATTTACCGAGGGGCCGCAGAACTTTCAGCACCGCGGTGCCATCAGGCAGTACCACTGTGCCAGTTGTGCTGAGAAGCTGCAGGAGTTTCGGCACCGCGATACCGGTATGCAGAAACGCGGTACCGACGCGGGAAATTTCAGTTCCAAAGGCAAATTGACTAAGGACAGATTGGTTCATAGGGCACGAAAATTAGAGGATATTTAAGTCTTATGGATTAATGCTATGAGGAGGTTGGTCATTCTACAACAAAAACACAACACAAGGCGGATTTGGAGCTACAATTGGAGACTTTGTTGTACGTAATTTTCTTTCTTTCGTTTTTAATTCAGTTTATGTATGAATATTGTGTTAGTTCTTAGAATGACTATGGCTAGGAGCTAAACACTCTATTAGGGCTTTCCTTATGAATCACTTGAAACTTTTATTCATGAATTAATGCAGTAGTTTGATTTCTTCTTCACTTAATTAAGATTTAGTCAATATTTGGTATGACTGTTTTATAATTAATTGATCACTAATTATCATAACCTATATAATTTCGAATCAAAAGCCGAAAGGAGAGATTTGAATATGCTTTAATTGACTAGACATAAGTTAAAGTCGCGGACGAAAGTACCCCGATACTTGTGTAGCATTATAGGTTACTGTTTTTAATCCTCCTATGTGGTAAATCCTATCATAGAAATATAGAAGAGTTCTGCACTGGGGTTGAGTGATTATATGTCCTAACCAGAATATAAGACAGTCTAGTTAACCGTTATTTTAACGAAGAAGAATCATTCTAGTCGCATTAAGGATTGAATAAAGTGGATAGTCGAGGATTTTGAAAGCCCTAATTCATTCATAATTGATTACAACTTAAATAGTTTAGTAATTCTTGCAATTATTCTAGTAGTTAAACAAAAGCTCCAATCAAATATCAAATATCAAATATCAATTGCCAAATAGATAACATAAAATAGATGAACGATACTTAGAAACCAGTCTCTGTGGACGATATTCGGTCTTACAGACTATATTACTTGTGAACGATGCGTGCGCTTGCGTGAGCATTCGAAATATCGCTAACAAGTTTTTGACGTCGTTGCCGTGGAACTGGAAACATGACAAGGCGAAACGAAATGCCCCTGACTGGGATCTTAGAAATGGAGCTGTTTGATGTATGGGGGATTGATTTCATGGGCCCGTTCCCAACGTCCTTTGGGAACCAATACATTCTCTTTGCAGTGGATTATGTGTCCAAATGGGTCGAGGCAGTGGCTACTAAAGAGAATGATAGTAAAACTGTCTTAAAGTTCCTGCAGAAAAATATATTCACAAGGTTTGGCACCCCAAGAGCCCTCATCAGTGATGAAGGGAGTCATTTTTGCAACAAGCAGCTTGATGCTTTGCTGGCACGTTATGGAGTCTACCATAGGACTGCCTTGCCGTACCACCCACAAGCCAACGGGCCGGTCGAAATTTCAAACAGGGCAGTGAAAAACATACTGGAAAAGACAGTGGATGGCTCAAGGAAGAATTGGTCTACGAAGCTGGATGATGCACTATGGGCCTATAGGACAGCTTTCAAGACTCCCATTGGGATGTCACCATACAATATGATCTATGGGAAGGCATGTCATCTACCGGTGAAGTTGGAACACAGGGCATACTGGGCAACGAGAAAGCTGAACATGAATGCCAAAGCAGCACATCAGAAGAGGTTGCTGCAACTGAATGAGTTAGATGAATTTTGGAACAACGCTTATGAGAACGCAAAAATCTATAAGGAGAGGGTCAAGGCATGGCATGACAAGAACTTGATCCTTAAAGAGCTACAACCTGGGAAACAAGTACTCATATTCAATTCAAGGCTGAGATTGTTCCCAGGCAAGTTAAAGTTCAGATGGTCAAGGCCATATGTTGTGGAAAAAGTGTTCCCTTATGGTGCAGTCGAGTTGAGAGGAAAAGAGGGCGCACCATTCAAAGTGAATGGACAAAGAGTGAAGCCATACTTGTTGAATGACATAGAACAAATCAACTCTGTGGTATATTTCGAGTCACAATGATAAGGACCTGCGTCCGGCTACAAGACGTTAGAGACAGCGCTACTTGGGAGGCAACCCAAGTATTAAATTATGCAATTTAGTTTAATCAGAACGGTCTCACTTATGGTATTTTTATTATGTTGTGATGTCAGGTGAAGGAATGGGACATGAAGCAGGGGAAAACGCTGAAAAACACCGAATCAGGAGTTTCAGCACCGCGGTGCCACTATGCAGAACCGCTGTGCCGATAGCGATTTCCGAAAAATAAAAAGGCCCTAAATCGTCAAATCTCCTCCCACAGATACCGTCTCAGTGCAATATCCGCCGCCACCACCACCATTTTGAGTTGTTGTATGTCTATAAGTCGTCCCATTTTAATTTTTGAGTCTTTTACACATTTAGGACAATGTGTAGTTTATGTTTGGGGAGGAGCGGAGTTTTTATTTTATTTCATTTTTGTGAGTCTTTTGTTGTTTTTGTGTTTTATGTGAGTCAATTTTTTTTTATATATCATGCATGATGTGCTTATTTGGAATGCCTAGTGAACTAAGTGGGATAATGGAATGGAATGAGAAGCTAAAATATGTGTGCTTAAGTTAGATATGCCAAAAATTCATGAAAATCTTATTATTTGGAATATTTGATGCTTAGCCTATGTGTTGTCAATTGAAAAATGTATGTGAATTCTGCTTGCTTGTTATTTGAGGCGAAATAGTTAAGATGTACATGTTAGGGAGATGATTCAGGCATTTCTTTGTTAGCCCTTCTTACCATTCATTACCTACCTTGCAATAAATTGTATCCTTAGTCAGCCCCTTTGAGCCTAAAATAAGTTATTTCTTTGACACCCTATGATTCTCTTGTGTGCCATAAGCAGTAATTGAAAAAATTGGAATGAAGAAGTGTGAAAAAGAAATACAAAAGAGAGTGAAAAATTGATGCACCCCAATAAAAAAAATATGCTAAAGCTTAAGTTTGGGGGTGCCTATGTGAATGTGTTTCATGCTCTCAAAAAGAGAAGAGGGGAACGATAGGTATGAACTGAAAAAGAATACCAAAAAGAAGGACCAAATGGTTGAATGAGAACAACGTTTATGGTACGTAATTTGAGCCTAAATGCCAACTTTTACCTACCCCTGTCTAAGCCTACATTACAACCCTGAAAAGTCATCATGATCTCTAGAATGTATGTCTATGATTAGTGGAGAATAGCAAGTAAACATGCCCATAGAACTAAATGAAATTGATATGCATAGGTTAGGTATTCATGCTTCCATTACTTGTGATTGAAATGAATTTGCGAAATATCTGACTTGAAATTATAGATTGCTGAATTCATGTTATATTTGTTCCTGCATATTATTCCAACTGACGTTTATGTGTTTCTAAGTCTTTGTGCAGCTGCTTGATTTGAGTCTTTGAGACTTTTATTTTTGTGTCTTTATTTTTGTTTTGTTCTTTGCTCGAGGGCGAGCAAAGGTTAAATTTGGGGTTGTTTGTTAGACGTATTTTGTATACGCCTTTTGAGTCATTTTTAGTTGGTATTTTGCTCGTTTTTGTTATGTTTAGTATAGTAGTAGGTTTGTTTTTCCTTCTTTTGAGTCACAGCGGTGCAAAAAGGCAAAATGGCAAAAAGGAACGAGAAATGGGCAGAAAAGGTGCTCCCAAGGCGAAAAGGGCGAAAGTTGGCAACTCGTAGCGAAAGAAAGCGACCATGGTGCTATCTTGAGCAGCGGTGCCATATTTACCGAGGGGCCGCAGAACTTTCAGCACTGTGATGCCATCAGGCAATACCGCGGTACCAATTGTGCTGAGAAGCTGCAGGAGTTGCGACACCGCGGTACCGGTATGCAGAACCGCGGTACCGACGCGGGATATTTCAGTTCCGAAGGCAAATTGGCTAAGGGCATATTGGTCCATAGTGCATGAAAATTAGAGGATATTTAAGCCCTAGGGATTAATGCTATGAGGAGGTTGGTCATTCTACAACAAAACGCAACGCAAGGCGGGTTTGGAGCTACAATTGGAGACTTTGTTCTACGTAATTTTCTTTTTTCGTTTTTAATTCAGTTTATGTATGGATATTGTGTTAGTTCTTAGCGTGACTATGACTAAGAGCTAAACACTCTATTAGGGTTTTCTTTATGAATCGCTTGAAACTTTTATTCATGAATTAATGCAGTAGTTTGATTTCTTCTTCACTTAATTAAGATTTAGTCAATATTTGGTATGAATGTTTGATAATTAATTGATCACTAATTATCATAACCTATATGATTTCGAATCAAAAGTCAAAAGGAGAGATTTGAATATGCTGTAATTGACTAGACATAGGTTCAAATCGCGGACGAAAGTACCCGATACGACGATACTTGTGTAGCATTATAGGTTACTGTTCTTAATCCTCCTATGTGGTAAATTCTATCATAGAAATATAGAAGGGTTCTGCACTGGAGTTGAGTGATTATATGTCCTAACCGGAATATAAGACAGTCTAGTTAACCGTTATTTTAACGAAGGAGAATCATTCTAGTCGCATTAAGGATTGAATAAAGTGGATAGTCGAGGATTTTGAAAGCCCTAATTCATTCATAATTGATTACAACTTAAATAGTTTAGTAATTCTTGCAATTATTCTAGTAGTTAAACAAAAGCTCCAATCAAATATCAATTGTCAAATAGATAACATAAAATAGATGAACGATACTTAGAAATCAGTCTCTGTGGACGATATTCGGTCTTACAGACTATATTACTTGTGAACGATGCGTGAGCATTCGAAATATCGCTAACACTAGTCCGGGACAGGATGTGAACCTTGTCCCGACTGAGAGGGCATTGACACACCCGATTTTTCAATCAGTATTGATCTCACCTAGCTTTGTGAAAGTTTTGTACATGTCTCAATAAACCTCACGTATCACCCTGACTTTTTCCCATTTTAAATTTATAAATATTTTTACAAATTTGACATCTAACTACTTGATTCTCTTGGTCCCTATAAAAAAATACATGCATCTAATTTTAATTTTCGTTGTGTTAGACCTCATCTCATACTAGGGGGAATAGGAGGCGTTTCAGTTTGAGGTGCACTAGTGGGTGTGTCATCTGGATTATCTTCTAAATTAAAATATGGTTAAGTTGCTGAATATATCTCATCGTCTAATGGTATATCGTCAAAACATTCAGTTTAATCTATATGTGTGTAATAAATCAAACCATCCTGTCTAGAAATAGGATGACTAGAAGAAGTACTTCTGCCCTTGTTACCCTACTAGAAGAACCACTCTTAGTCCTTTACCCTTAAACATACCTCTAATTCCTTTCATTTTAATTATGCTAATAAATAAGTAAATATAATAAAATTAAGTGTGATAATTAAAATAAACTAACAATAATAATTTAAAGAAGGAACGAAGGTACCAAACGCCGACGTAACATCGACGTGTAATCGAGGTTGAAAATTAAAATTTTACTCAATGGATGATCCTCAAGTTAGTTGTCAACTTCACTCCCAATTTTTGAACTTTGATATAGTTATACAAATGAATAAATAAAATTTAATATTTAGTAGACAATGTATACTTGTAGAGAGATAGATTGAGAGATTGTAGGAAGATTTGTGAGAAAATGAGGTGTTTATAATTGGGAAATTGAGTTAAAGTGTAAATATATTAACTTAGGGGTTAAAATAAATATTAAAGGGGTAGGGAATGCGGTGTTTATAATTGGAAAATTGAGTTAAAGTGTAAATATATTAACTTAGGGGTTAAAATAAATATTAAAGGGGTAGGGGGGTTGGGGGAAGCCAAAAATAGTCATTGCACAACGACCAAAATATAAAATGATCGTTGTGAAACAGACATTTTTTGCAAAGGGGAGGGGATCGGGTGGGACCGAGGCGGGTCGGCGGGATCGGGCCTGAGGCGGGGCAGTCGAGATCGTCGGGTTCGAGTCCGTTCGATTGTTTTTAGCGAGTCGGTCGGGCGGACCGACGACCACTCTTAGTTAAAGAGAGGTTGATTTTTAAGGAAAACTTCGGAAGCAAAAATGATTTTTACCCATTTTTTTATAATATAAGTATTTTATGCTCAAATGTTGGACTTTAGTACAAATTTGTATTAATAGAGCCCAAAATAAACATTAAACAGGATTAAAAATAAAAAAGATGACCTAATCTTCTTAGGAGTATTTTCCAACTTGGACCAAAAGATAACCACGTTTAGTTCCGCTTTCGTCTCATGACCCGCAGGACTTTGTTGTTTCCCTTATAAAACTATCTTTCTTCTAGAATGATCCAATTATCATCCCATTGAAAACCCGTTTCAACCTTTCTTCTATTTAATTACGTAATTAATTTACTTGTGATCATCCCAATTACCCTTTTTCCAATTCACAATGCCGGGATACCCCCGAAGACATTCACCCCCACCACCACCGCCCCCGACCACCTCTGCTCCACCGCCACCTCGGCCTTTGCCTCCTTTTCGTTTTAATCCCCCTCCACCTGATCACTTGTATAATTTTCATCCTATTGTACCACCATTCTTTACACAGCCACCTCCAGGACCACCCTCTGCACATCCATCTATTATACCCGTACACTTTGGACAGCTACCTCCTGAACTAGCTGTTTATCATCCCGGTCGCCCAATTTTTGTACGTCCTTCACCACCACCACCAGGTCCACCACATACTAACAACTAGCCAAGTGGTACGGGTTCTGTCTCAGAGGCGAATTCAAAATTTAAAATCAGCGGATTCAGAATGAGTATAATCTAAGTAGTATTTATAGCATGTTGTGTCTAGTTATAGCCCTTGTGATGTGATGTGCCACTGGTCTTGAGATTGCTAGAGTAAAATAGAGAGAAAATAATATTTGTTTCTTTTTATTGTTTGAATGTTGATATCTCTATTTCATTGATTTGCCTTGAAAATATATTTCCTCATCTAGTTCTCTAATGAAAAAATATTAGAGGCCAAAAGGAGAACCAACTTCAACAGTAAACTGTTTGTATCTTTGCCAAAAGGGTACACCAACAACAAAACTAATGTAGTCCCACAAGTAGGTTTTCCCGGAAAAGATAAAATGTACACAAACCTTACTCTACCTTTATGGGGGTAAAAAGCAGTTTCCGAAAGACCTCGGCTTAAAAAAAAAGTAATTAATGCATGATTATTACCAAGTTAAAGAGCTTATTGTGGCAATCTGCACGTCCTGTCATTCAATGAACTGATTTTCACCAAGAAGCTTTGCACTAAAAATTATGTGTCTTGCTTCAATGGCCTGTAACATCCAGAAGAACGATTGGTAGGTCCCATAAGGTAGCTTCTATATACGAAGAAAAAGCTTGCTAGGCACGAGGTGAGTATTGCGCAAAGATCATATAAGGAGACAACTTTCCTTTCTCTCGTCTGATGCAGGACACTTAACAATAACCAAATCAAAGTGTTGACACCAATTACAAATCAAGTGTTGAATAGTTATGAACCTGTTTTTCCCAATTGATGAGGCATGTGACAAGGGAGAGTGAAATAGATTGCACAGTAGTTCCAGACACCAATCCACTCCATAAGCCCTTGCCATTTAGATGCAAGATAAATCCAAGTAATAGAGCCGCGGGAATTCCAACCAAATAATATGCTCCAAGGTTCACATAGGCTCCAATATGTTGCCACCCGCTTCCTCTGGCAACTCCTGATCAAAGGTAAATCCAGGATTTAAATTCTTGAAAAAAATGGGTTCAAAACACATATTTGTACTCGTTTTCAGAGCAAGCAACACTAAAAGGCATGAGAAGACAACTCTTGTTTTCTCGTTCATCAATTTCGTTTTTTGGTATTTCAGAAACTAAAAGATGGAATATCTCTTTTGATCTCAATATAATTTGCAATCTGCAAATAAAACAAATGAGGTTGGTCAAAAAGATAACCTGATAGTACAGCTTGGGCGCCGTCCATGATGATTGATATGCAAAGAATAGGAGTAATTTCTGCGACATAAGTAACTACTTCTTTTTCATAAGTAAATGCATAACCCCATACATGGCGGACCGCAAATAAAGTAGTACTTGCAAGAACAACCTCTGTGACAGAAAGAACTATCACAGCAGCGAGAGCAATTTTTGCTGCCTGTGGCCTCCCAGCTCCAAGCTCATTTGAAACCCGAGTACTACATACAATATTAATTACTTGAAACTTTGCATGTTTATCTCTATACATCTACAGAATAGATAAATGGAGCAAACCTTGCTGCAGCACCGAAAGAATAAGGTATATGGTAGTGCACAGAAGTGGTTGTAAAGCTGTTCCCCAAGAAAATTAGACCATGACAGTGGATCAGTGTATGATCATTTCAAACATCCAAAGGAAAACAAACAAACAAACAAACGAATATCAATTAGAGTAGGAAGTATACCATATGGATAGAACGGAAGTTTCTAGCATCGGATTTGGCAACAGACCAGATAGCAGAATGATTAGCTCAAATGACCACCATTCCAAGCTATAACCATGTTCATAAAAAAGTTGAATGATACATTAAGGATCAAGAGACAAGAATCATGCGTAAACTCAATGACAAAGAATATATGGATGTTGTGCTATTGATATTACCAAACCATTACAGCAGATGGGATAGCAAAGCGGAAGAAGTCCCCTATAGTCAGGAAAACATCCCTAGAGAATGAAGCTCGAGTCTTTTCACAAGCCGATGAGTACTTCACATAAATCATAAGCAAGATCACATTCAACCAATAGGCTAAACCAATTGACAACGCTGCTCCAGCATTCCCTAAATTCAATTTGAATACAAAAGCCCAACAAATCGGCACTTGGAAGCATAAAGATACAACTGCACTCAAAAGCATTGGTAGGATTAAACTCTGTGCCTGAAGGTACCGGACGAGTGACTGAAGAATAACATATGGAAATAGTGTAGGAATGAGCCAAATCGCGTATTTTCCAGCTTCAGTTGCGATTGAAGGATCTTGGCCCATCAATATAAGAAGTTTATCCATGAAGATCCATAGAAGTGAGACTGGTATGCATACGAGAAATAGACTAATAATAGCACTATAAGTAAACATTCCAAGTTTTCGATATTGTCCTGCTCCATAGGCCTGCCCACATAGAGTCTCCAGCGCACTAGACATTCCAAACTGTTCCACAAAATTAAATCCATGATGATTCTTCATACACATTCTTCATCTATACAAAGGATTAAAAAGGTATCCAAGCAAGTTATTTGTGCTAATAAGGTCCTGCCTTTTTTTTTTAATAAGCAAGACATGGGGCACAATAAGTCCCTTTTCAAAAATTCTCCTGTTTCTTAATCGAACGTTAAGTGTGTCAACCCATCTAAGCCACTCCAAGAAGAGAGCCATCCCATTTCCAGTCACTACTAAAGCGTTGTCGCACATCTACCATTTAGAACAAAGATGGATTTCTTACTGATCCCGCGGAACAGAATAATACCAAGAAATATGTTTTTGAATAAAGAAAGTTAATTGAGCTAACAAACTCGATCAATGAATATGTCGATCAACAACTTTTTTTTCCAAGAGGACATATAGTTGTCAACATATATTAAGTATAAATCATAATGACCTGAATGAACTAAGAATATCAAAGATATTAGCAACTAATGCTTTCAAAATTCCTACTTTCTTTCATTATCACGTTACGTTTCGCCCAGAAAATATCTCAAATTTACTAGGTTTTGCGTGAACTAACAATTAACATAACAAAGGAAGACTATAATGTTTCTTGTTATTGCAACAGAATCACATCTAATTTTACTCAACATATATAAGCAACTATTGACTATGTTACTAATATCCCTACTAAATAACCACTACATCAAGGAGTAATTTCACAGATGAAATTAAATTTTACAATAGTACTAAAGTTACGTTGCAAAAACTACTGTCATATTAAAGTAACTGAGATCATGTGTGAATTGCACCCGAAGATTTGTATTTCCTGATGAATTCACACATAATACAAAAAATAATTTTAGAGTTAAAAGATAAAACACACACCTCAAGCGTCACTTTTTTTTGTTTTCTACCTGAACTATCAAGGGATCAACTAGTTAGTAAACACGCTTCAATTATCATTTGTTCACTTTCTCTCTCACCAAATCATTCAGGTAGAAAACTAAAAAAAACATGATACTAGACATGTGTTTTTTACCCTTAACTTCTTAATTTTATGTGTAACCCCTAAATCAATGATTGGAAGCGAAAACTTGCACGAGTGGAAGCTAGACGAAGATAATTAGGAGACTTACGAGAACGCTGTAGCCGGTAACATTGGAAAGTGAAGTAGCAATAGAAGCACTAGAAAGTGAAAGTTCACCAAGGTGACCCAACATTATCATTGGTGAAACCCGCAAAAGGTACTGTGATACTGTCACAACTATCATCGGCATAGCTATGCTACTCGCCTCTTTCAACTCTTCAACAAACACTTTCCGTGTCACCGCCACATCTTCTTTATCCACCAGCGGCTCCTCCATCGGCATAATATTTAGTTACTACTAGTCTGTTTACTAGGGGTACATATATATATTTAGATGCCTTAATTGATAAGGTTGTACATTGATGACTTCGCTTTTATATAAGGTAGACCTCATGAGTCTTCCTGTCCTAGCTGTAGCCTGTAGCTGAATGTGATGGCGGAGAGCAACCCACTTGGAAAGGAAACTATTGAAGTCCCTCCATATAGATATGCTAATAAAATAATTAAAGGTACCCAAGTTGGTGGACTAGGAGAGCGCAGGACCGAAAAGTCATGAGTTCGATTCCCCCTGTCAATATCTTTTTGATTGAGTCTATCATACATGGTTTTGTCAAGTGTGGTTTACCTGACTAACATAGCAGACTATTACGTCAGTCCGAGAAATTACCGATCGCCGGAAAATTCAATTTTTCGATCGATTTAGGCAACTTCCAGTGAATACCCATATACCAAAAGACTCATCTCGTCCAGCTCTTCCAATCTATACCAATTTCGACACTCGATTCTGCCATTATCTTAGTCGATTTTACGATCAAAGCTCAGTTTGAAATGCGGGTTCAGTGTTGTTGTTTTTTCCGGCGGCCTGAGGTGGTGTCGACGGGAGTGGGTAATACCACTGTGACCACTATCATCTCCCTGTCATTTACATACCATACTCGTGCCTCGACATTGCTCCAAAAGCCACGAAGCCCAGATCGATTGAAACCGAAACCCTAGGCGGCGTCGGCCAATTTTAGGCGACATGTGAAGAAATTAACGGTCGTGATTGGTATCGCTATCACCTTCATCTGTTTTACATTTCTATACCACTCCCATCCTTCGATTTTTACCACAAAACTAGTTGGACGAAAATACCCCTACACTATTGTTGAAAGCTTGTTGTGTTTTCTGAAGAAAAGACATAAATGTGGAATGCCTTTCATATATATTTTACTTAAATTCTCTGTTAATGTTAGTCGTTAATATGTGTGCATTTGTTGCAGTTCGATGAGAGCTTTTTCTATTTCATGTTCGCCTGCAATAGGCATTTAAATTATGGCGGTGTTTCTGCTGAAGAAAAGGAGTGTACTCCTTTAGTATGTTATTCCATTGTGGTTAGGAATTACTAATGATTTTATTAACTGTCTAACAATGCATAGAATTATTAAACATTAAATTGTGAAATGAAATGGTAGGGAACATGTGGAGTAAAGATGAGACAACTACCGTTTATGTGGATCATCTGTATAGTTATGTTGTTTATTGTATATAGGACCACCAATTATCTGTATCAACAAACAGAGGTATGATTGCATTGTACTGTCATTGTAGTGAATCCTGAGTTGCTGATTACCCCTTTAATTCTATTTGTTAATACCTTTGTGATGAGCTTATATACAGTTGTGCAACATGAAATATGTCTGTAGTCTTTAACCACAGACACCTATAATATGTTCATGGACAGTTAAATGATAAGATTATAATCCAATTTAAGTGTCATAAACCATTTACACCTTAGATAAATATTGAGCTATGTGTCTAAGGTATCAACAATCCAGTGAATACAATGTGTTGACTTTGCAACATCTATTTTACAAACAAACATGATACTCTTTAAGACAATCCAGTTAATACAATGTGATACTCTACATTATTTTCCATGTTGATTGTGTATGTTAAGACCTTCTTCAGCTTCACATTTGTAGTCTTCTTGTTAATGAGCATATTGGTGATGACTTGTGAATCCAGTTCCATCTAAATGTTGTTGTTGTTCAGGGCTGATTCAATATGTTATACTATCCTCTTGACTGTGTTATTTGTTACCGTTGCCAGGTGGTATTCTTGCAGCAAGACAAAGCAAGTTTCAGGTGGTATAAAATATAAATGTTGCTGCTATGCCTGTCTAAATTACATGTGGGATTGTTACGTACATCTGTCGCGGATCTCTCTGTTTCACCGTCCCCACCCAGGGCCATATATAAGTGAGAAGATGATCATTTCCATTTCATATCATAGATTTGGGTTTCTATATATACATGTATTCAGTAACTCAGAGAGAAAAAGAGAGACCGGCTCTCTATTGAGATGTAGTTGCTCTATAGCTGATATCAAGGTGACGGAGAACCAAGTCGACATAGAGAATGATGGAGGGACTATTGACGAAGAGAAATTAGATTTGGAGAGAAATTTCTCCACAATTTCAGAGAGTGGTATAAGAGAGCCTTTGCTCAAATCCAAGAGCAGAGTCAACAACACCTCCCAAATCGCTATTGTTGGAGCCAATGTTTACCCCATTGAAAGCCTCGACTACGAGTATGACCATTTTCTTCGTTTCCTTGTTCAATTTCTTGGTTTGGTCTAATATGCTTTCCAACTTCTCTTTTTAATGAAAATAAATCCTCTTAGCTTAGCAAGTCACTATGAATTTCTGTATTCGTTCAACTCTATGCTGTTGAAGGTAAGTCAACTCTCTGTTGCCATCTTCCTGTAATCAGGCTTGAGATAGATCAACTAGATGATTAAAATAGATTCTTTTGCTATGTTATTATTGAAGCAATACAAGAAAAGATAAAGCACTTGCTTCACCAACTTTTATAGGCCATATCAGATATAGGAGTTGTAAGGATTCTTCAAGAATGATTTACTGAACCAGGGAGGCTTCAGTTTATATATTCCTCAAGGCTCTTAATACAGTTTCATTACCTCTTACATAATTTTATTTCCTGTTGTGGATAACAGATTAATACATGTAATGGTTTCTACTGTGATAATTTCTTTCCAAACAAACCATACAAACCTGCAATTTGGACTGAAGCTTGGAGTGAGGTAGGTAATCTTGTCTTTTCCATTAATACTTGAGGCATCTATATTTCGAGTTTTTTTGGTGTTATGGGGTTGGGGAATAATCTGAATGATACTATGCTCTATATTGGAACAATGTGTTATGAAAATAATATATGCTGATGAATAATATAATCACTTGTTGAATTTAAGTTGCATAAAATACATTATTTTCCTGAAGTTGTGTGGAGGGAGTCATTATATATGTGTTTGTACCGTGATCATTAAAAAAATTCATTTGTTTCTACATTGGATGATAACACAATCAGTAAGTCATTATGATCTCATGTTTTATTTTTCTTATGATATCAGCTAACTAGAGAAAGGTGTTGGTGTTTGGATCATTTTAAGTGTATTGAGGTAAGAAGATATTTCATTATTTTCAGATTCCTTGACTGACTTTCTGGATGTTTGATTTCAGTCGTAATTAATATTGGTGTATTGTTCTGATCTCTGAACTTTTGAAATTGCCCAAGTTTATAGTGCAGGGTAGAATAGATAACCTGAAGTTTTCATTAGAGTGAATTGTATTCTTTAGTCTCTAGGCCATTGTTCTGATTGAGGATGTGAAATGTGTGATATAGTTGATTTCTTTTCTTATTGGTAGAGCTTTGGTTAAGGCACCAAGCAATGAATCCAGATTCATCCTTTTTCCCCGGATGAATTTTATCCATACATCCATTGCTTTCACATTATTCTAATTTGTTGGAATCTTCTTCTGTCATATAGGTATCGAAAATATTTTAATTGTGAGCGGGTTGAAGGAGATGATTGTCATGAAAATATTTGAAGAGTTCGTGTCCGTATTGCATAGGAGATGAAATTTAACAATGTTTTAGTCTTGTATTAAGCACTTTATTAACGCTTTGAATGATTATCCATTTTGGAAATACATTGTACAACAAATTCTAGTTATTTAATGTATATTTTTGGTGTTATTTAAATTATTAGTCCATTTCATTGTAGTAATTTCAATTTGTAATATTAAAATTAAATTCAAAAAAAAATACCGCCAAATTTAATTTTTCCGCCATTTTAAAATAAATTATTAATTTTTAAAAAAAAAAATTAAATCAAAATTTAAATTTAAATTTAAATTTAAATTTAAGTGACAATTGTGTGACGGGTAAAAACCGTCACATGTGGTGTGACCTTTGTGTGACGAGTAAAAATCGTCATTTGTTTGTGACATATGTGTGACAGGTAAAACCGT